>CM053030.1:137653320-138253320 GCA_028564925.1 Lithobates sylvaticus | reverse complement strand
TTTTAATATCTAAAGATTATAGCTTAGTATAATTCTAATCATACATTTGTGTTAGAAAAATATTATTTTATAGAGTTATTATAAAAATGATCTCCCAGGAACCACTTTAAATAGTTCACCTTTACCAGAGAACTGCCAATGCAGATAAGGGACATCTGTAGAGAAAAATAAACTGTACAGCTTTGAATAAACTGGAAGAAATGCCTTTGCTTAATACCCAGTACAAACGGTCGGAAAATCAGACAGAAAAGGTCCGATCGGATTATATTGTCGGAAAATCCGATCATGTGTGGGCTCCGTCAGACTTTTCCCGTCGGAAAAGGATCTCAAATTTTCCGACAACAAAATCCAATCAGACTTTGTCCGATCATTTGTAGAGAATTCCGATCGGACAAAGTGCCACGCATGCTCAGATCAAATTACGAGACCAAAGCTATTGGCTACTAACCTCTACGTAGTCCCGCCTTAACGAACGAACGTCATCACGTTTCAAACAATCGGATTTGATGACAACTTTGTCCGACCGGGTGCATGCAACACCAGTTTTGGACAAAATCCGTCTGAAAAAATCCAACAGATTTTGTGGTCGGAATGTCCGACCATGTGTACGGGCCATTAGATGTAGGCCATTTATGTACATCATGAAGCCTTACTGGAAAACTACCAGGACATTGCTAAGGACTTTGCTTAGAGATGCCTAGCTGTTACTGTTCAACTTCACCTTTACTGGGGTGAACTCCTTCTCTGATTCAAACCCTCTCACATGCTCTTTCTTTCCTTTGATGCAGTAGCTCTTAGCTTAGTGTTTGGGAGCACACTCCTGTAATGGTGAAGGTAAGCAGTAACCGCTGGGCCTCTCTTAGCAACGTCCTTGCAATGTCCTTGTATTTTTGCAGTCAGGCTTCATGAGGTACAGAAATAGCCTCCACCTATAGCAAGGTCATTCAGCTTTTGTCAAAGCTGCACAGTTTGTTTTTATCTACAGACGCCACGTATCTGTATTGGCAATTTTTTGGTAGAGGTGAACCAACCCTTTAAGATTTTCACCAGTCACCTGACAGTCACAGGCTCTCTGCTCACGGAGCTATAAGAACCGAGTGATCGGCGTTGTTTGATCGCTTCATTCTCTGTGTAAAGCCCCATACACACGGTCGGACTTTTTCATGGATTTGGTCCGATCGGACAAGGTTGTTGAAAAATCAGACCGTGTGTATGCACCATCGGACAGTGTTCGTCGGTTTGTCCGTCGGACAAAGTCTTATCTCCTGCTGGAAAGATTTGCCGTCAACCCGGTCCGATCACACCAAATCCGAGCGTGTGTACGCTTGTCCGACGGACAAAGTGCTACGCATGCTCAGAAGAAATTCTGTGACGGAAGCGCTCGGTCACGTAAAACTACCTTTCCTAATCGACACAGCACATTCGTCACGCTGCAATGTTAAAATGTCTTTAATGCAGCGCATTCTCTTTTTCTTTACAATGCACCAAGAATGACATGTTTTAGCTGCTCCTATTCACCCGCACTTCTCACAAACTTACTTCTTTATTACTTTGCAGCATTTATACACTACATGTTTATTTTTACTCAGATCGTAATACAATCTTTCTTATTTTTTAACCATGATTTTTTTTTTTTTTTTGGGGAATACATATTTGAAGGAGTTTTTTTTTGTTTTTTGGAGGGGGTTTGTATGTCTCAACTTAGCAAAACCACATTATTAACATTTGTATTTCTTGCTTAAATTTACTAGGAGTTTGTTGGTTGTTGGTGCCCCTTGTTAATTATACTTTAGGATTAGTGAAATGTACCTGCCTACTCAAAGAAAAACTGTCATTGTAGAAAAGTAAAACACAATAGGCAATGATTCTTTCAAATCAAAAAAAAACATTTATTTAGGTCTCAGCAACAAACCAAAGAGGAACGCAGCCATGGTGAAACTTGGGGAATTTGCAAAGCCTTGGACACCCATGGCAACCATCATTTTACAAACTTAAACAATTGGGGGCATGAAGAGTACCTATCTAAATAATAAGGGAGCGCAATCTGGTCCTGAAGTCCAAAACATCCGGAACTGCAGCAGATGCCATCTAGGTCCCCAGGCTCTGGTACTACGAGAGGCTCCATCTTCTCTCAGACCAGACTGAATCAAGGTCATCACTCTCTTGTCTTCCTTGTACGCTTCCTTCCACGCCGTGGTGCTGGTGCTGGTGGGGTGGCAGAAGGAGGAGGAGGAGGCGGAGCAAGGTCACTCTCGCAAACATGTGTGAGGGGAGTCATCTCCCCAGCCATCCCCTCATTTAGTATTTTGAGGATGACCTCCTCACACATGCTGCGTTGCCCCGCCTCCATACCCGTAAATTTACTGGTAACCAAGGAGGCAAAGGCCTCCTCGTAGGTGGGTGTGGCATAGAGGGAGGCTGAGGCATCTTTTATCAGCTGGAGCGCTGACTCTCCCACCTCCCCCATGTTTTTCGCCCTTCTGTAGGGAAGGCGGAGGGGAGGGACTTGGGAGACAGTCAGGCTCCTACGCCTACCCCCCTGTTGGCTGCCACTACCCCCTGCCTCCTCCTGACTGCCACCTTCCACAGCCACCTCCTGGCTGAGGTCTTCCTGTGTATGAAAAAGGGACATAGTTTCAGTTATTTGTTCATCAAACACACACAATTCTCATCTAGTGACTGTTGCAAAATGTTTTCAAATACAAAACCATACAATTCTCAGCCCTGCAGTTTAGATTCTTCCCAAAAATGTCTCCCACACCACTGTCTGTTGATATGTCAATCACGTTAGGAAATAAGCAATTGGGGATCCTGAATTAACTGAACATCATTCATTATTCCCCAAACTGGTTACAAAACTACTATACCTGGAACAAGCTGGGCACCTGCACATCTTCCATACTGGAAGGCCCAGGTTGGTGCTTGGAAGCCTCATCAGGGGTGGCGTGCGCGGAAGGACGCGTGCAAGGAAGAGTCGAGAGTGACTTCCTGACAGTAGCCTGGTCTTTGAGAAAGTGGAGCCTGTCATAGTACCAGAGCGTGGGGACATGGACATCAGCTGCTGCAGCTCCAGATGCTTGTGACTTCAGGACCCTATTGCGCTCCCGGAAATAGGTACTCTTCATGTTGGTGATCTTCACTTTTAAGTTTGCCACGGTTGCCATGGGCAGGGTAGGCTTTACAAATGCCACCAGTTTCAGCAGGGCTGCGTACCTCTTTGGTCTGTTGCTATAATCCCTGTGTTTCGCCTGCCATAAGAGGGGGAATTGCCGGTATTTATCAATGAAGTGTGGGAGAAAGCTCACGTTGTAGAAGGCCTCCATCACCTCTGCAAGACACAACGCCACACAAAACAATATAAATAATGTCAGCCTAAACTCTCCTAATCACATCCATAAAGAAGCCTCAAGTTCTAATCAGTCTAGGCTAGTTATGTACCAACGTCAAATTGTACCTTCGTTTGTAGCGATCGTCTCGTGCGTGAGCTTTCTCTCCCCTCGTCTCCCAGATCGTGGCTACGACACAGGCGTGTGACGTTTTAGATACAGTGCGCATGCGTCAAACTCCGCCCGCCCCTGACGATCTTTCTCGTCTATTCCCCACCCCTTCTCTTTACGGCGTAGTGGGGAGAGCACATGGCGGGGACACAGCAGGTGCGCCACAAATATCCCACCAACGAGGAGGAGGACGAGGAAAGTCCGGAGGCAGAAACGTCCCGATCCCGGAGCCTGAAATTCAAGGCCTCCAATATGTCATTTGGAGAAATGTTGGAGATGGTGGACATATTAAAGAGGAGCGACTATGATGGGAAGTATGGGCCTTACCTCAACCCCAATGTCCGCAAGGCCAAGATCATGTCTAAAGTTGTGAGAAGGCTGTACAATCATTTTGGGGTACAACGATCCAAGGAGCAACTGAGGAAACGCTGGTCAGACCTGAAACTGAGGGAGGCCGATCAGTACAGAAAGATCAAGCGAATTCTTCTAAAAAGTAAGTAGTTGTGTTTTGTGTTTGATTTCTTGCTTGCATACTGCTCCATTGTGGTTTGATTTTTACAAAGTTGTACATTCCAAAATGGCCACTTTCAGGTTCGTCTGTGCATTCGATCGTACTCAGCCTCGATCTTTCTGCCACTGTCATGTTCGTGTGTGTCCATTCGATCGTACTCAACCTCGATCATTCGGCCACTTATAATACGATGTTTGGTGTTTTTTTGGGGAAAGGAAGTTTGTGCTCACTAGAAATGTCAGCAAGAGCGTAAACCAAATTTTGTCAATGTAAAGGAGAGGTCACTCAGTAGCTGTTTACCCATCTGGACTCTAGAGCACTAGTGCTGGGACACCCAAACCCCCTTTTTATTAGGCTTTTCCACACATGTGCTCCAGTGGATACTAGAGGGGGGTCTCCATCACACAAACTTCTACCAAAAAGCTAGTCAGTTTTGCACCTTTACAAAGTGACTACATTCATGTAGTTGACATTTGTAACTGGCCAAACTAAAATAGTGTCCGTCACTTTCAAACAATGTTTGTCATTTCCTATTTCTGCCCTCAATAGCTTGTGTTGCTAAATCTTCCTTTTGGACATTCTCATAGGGGAGCGAAAACTTGGGCCGTCTGAGGAAACCCCCAAACCAACACCTCCCAAAAAAGGGCAAAGAGCAGAAGCAGAGGAGGAGGAGGAGGAGGAAGGAGAGATCATCGAACTTGGAGAAATTGTGACCACAACAGGTGAGTGTGGGAGAACACAGCTACTGGTAAGCTAATCCATGTATGACTGCCTCATTTCCAACACCCCATTTTTGTTTTTTTTTGTGGTTTTTAGGTGACGTGGATGTTGTGGAAGAAAAATCGCACTTTACCACAGAGAGTGCCCACGTACTCATCGGAGAGATAATGGTCTGCAATCGAGATCTAGATTACATAAAGCAAAACATCAATGATGTTCAACAAAAATTGAAGAACATCATTGATGTTTTAGGAAAAATATGAAAACGCACCAAGTAATTAACACACATTTGTGCCAGCTTCTGAACACATTTGCAACTTAAAAACTGTGTGAAATTTGGAACATGCACACATTGTGTCCACATTTGCTAGCTCCCATCATGGTGGATGAATGCCAACGTTTTTTTGGGGGTGCAAACACTTTACGAACTACGAAAGTGGTTGTGGTGAAGGGGTTGCACCCCCAAAAAACGTCCATTCATCCCCATGATGGAAAATGGCACTTTTGAAGCCTCTAGGCATGTGTTTTACCATCTAATGTCCATTTTCAGACCCAAATTGTGTGCATGTTCTAAATTTCCACTTTCCGGGGGTGACCCCCCCATGTGATGAAGGCAAGATCAAACACACTTTGAACATATAGTCATGTCTGATCTTGTCTTCACTTTACAAAGTTGAACTTTCCGAGTTCATAGGTTCTGTTTAGCTCCATGCCTGGTTTGACCAATTGCGGAATGTTTGTAAACAATGTTGTAAATAAACAAGATGTTGTCAGTTTTGGCGTGAAGATTGTAAATGCACTTGTGAATGTTTTCCTAGTAAACTTTTTTACTTTTCTAAATGTGTGGCTTCCTTATTTAAAAAACACAATGCATTATGTATGTAAAATGTAAAGGATATGGGGGGCAATGGGTGTTATTTACTAAAGGCAAATCCACTTTGCACTCCAATTTTCTTTCCCTGGGAACTTTTTTAATGCACTTGTAGAGCATAGCGGATTTGACTTATGTAAATGACACCCACAGTGCTTTGTACGAAAACACGGAGCACAGCATTTGGAAGAATACACACATGTCAGACCTGGTGATGAAAAGGAGTATTTTGGGTGTCAGTTATGCAGGACAAACCTTCTCTAGACCAAAGATTAGGTAGCAAACACACAACATGAGAAGAATCTTTTTGGGAAGAAGAGACTGTTACCTCCTTTTGCCCAGAAAGTGCATTCCCACTGTCGAAGGCAAAGGGAAAAAATGTCAAAGTAAAATAAGCTAAAAAGAAGACTGAAATGACAAGAAATCATAGGTTGTTTAAAATATCTGATTTAGTAAAAAATGCCTCTCACACATCGTCAGGCAGAGCAATGGCCCCCCTACCCACAAAGTACTCCATATATTGGTCCCGGACCACACGGGCATTTAGAGGGGGCAAGCCTGGACGTGCCACTCGAAGGGCTGTGAGTTCCGCATTTGGAGGGCCCTCCACATCTGGGCCAACGGGCACCACATAGTTCCTGTTATGTCTTTTGAGGAAGTTGTGCAATATGCAACAGGCAAGAACTATGTGGTTCAGTTTGTATTCCGCCAAGTTAAATGCCGTCAGGAACAGGCGGAAGCGGCTGGCCAGGATGCCAAAAGCGTTCTCCACAACTCTTCTGGCTCTGGACAGCCTGTAGTTGAAGACCCTCTGGTCCGGGGTGAGGGTCCTCATCGGGAACGGCCTCATCACATGGGGAGTCAGCGCAAACGCTTCATCTGCGACAAAGACGAAGGGGAGTCCTTCAGCATTCTCCTCTGGAGGTGGCAAGCACAGACTGCCACTTTGGAGACGCCAGTAGAACTCCGTGTGCGTAATGGCCCCACCATCCGATATCCGGCCGTTCATCCCCACGTCCACATACATAAACTTGTATGTTGCCGACACCACCGCCAACATCACTACACTATTAAACCCTTTATAATTATAATAGTAGGACCCCGAGTTGGGCGGTGGGACGATGCGGACGTGTTTCCCATCAATTGCCCCTCCGCAGTTAGGAAAGTCCCAACGGCTGGCAAAGTGGGAGGCCACAGTCTGCCATTCCTGTGGCGTGGAAGGGAACTGTGGAGAGAAACAAGAAAAAAAATTAGCCACTTTGCACCTAAACATTGCAAGCAGATTAGACAATCAACATCTTGGAACAAGAGCATTGTATAAAATTGGAGGCTGGAAAGTATTTGCACAGAAAAGTAGAGGCTCCCCTTCACAGATTACTCACCCCCCCATCAATCCCCCCACTTCTGAAGGGACATTGGCAATAACTAGGGTTTTGGGGGGGGGGTGGTGGACAGGTAACCCTCTGCACTTCATTGATTGGCAAATGGCTCAATAATGTGGGCTAGTTTGGCCAGACCCTCTGTACTTAACACTATTGGCAGGCCACAGGAAAGATCAAATAACATTTCAACCCCCCCCCCCCCCCAAAAAAAAAAGGCAGGCACAGTGTGACATTATTAAATTACCAAGCAAGCTAATAGGAGGGAAAGAAGACAAAAAAATAGGAAATGGAATGTATGGAGGCAGCCCCTTGCACTACATGCTTTGCTGAATTCATCCCTAAAGATGCGCACTATAAAGAGGTAGGTATATAGTGTGTATGGACCTTGGGAAAGCCAGCAGATAAAGGATTGGTACCATCTGACAGAGCAGTTGGGGGAGGGGGTTCCTAATGAGTTTGCCCCCCCCACCAAAAGAAAAAAAAAAGGGGGCTCTACATGAAGTAAACCACACAGCAAACATTTGTGCATATTTTAGGGGGTGTTTGGGGGCAAACAATACTATGCAGCAGACAAAAGACATTGCTTAAGTGACTAGGCCATAGGTGTCTATTGGGGCAGAAGAGCATGCTGGTGAGGTAAGTGAAGGGAAAAATGCATGAAGGAGAAAAGGGGCACAGCATATTAGAGCATATTGCAATCATGGTAATTAGGGAAGGAGGTCAAAAATACAAGTCATTAGCAAACAGAGCATACAATAGAAGGGAATAGTAAAGTATAAATGTTACCTTAATATAGTCCTCCTGCAGGACCTGAATGATGGCAGAACAGGTCTCTGGAATAATGATTCCCAGGGCCTGGGGAGAGATACCTGAAGAGAACTTCAAATCCTGAAGACTTCTCCCTGTCGCCAAGTACCTCAACGTGGCAACAAGCCTCTGCTCCGGAGTAATGGCTTGTCTCATGCAGGTATCCTGCCGGCTGATAAAGGGGGTCAGCAAAGCCAAAAGACGGTGAAAATCGGGGTCCGTCATCCTGAGAAAGTTCCTGAAATCATCAGGATTATTCTCCCGGATCTCACGAAGCAAAGGCATGTGCGAGAACTGGTCACGCTGAAGCAACCAATTCTTGGTCCACATACTCCTCGTCACTCTGTTCATGGACGGGTCTTGGGTCAAAGCTAAAAGCCCGACACCAATTCCGCGTACAGCACGAACTCGGCGACGAGTATGCACGGGAAACATCGCTCACAAGGTCACAAAAGGTCGGCTGGTCAGAACGGACAAACAGAAAGCACCGATAAACAGCAAGGCCTGAAAGAACGAACTGAATAGCAGCAACGAGCAGACAATAAGCAGTGCAAATCAAAGCGTCCTATATCAAGATATAGGCCGCAATGACCAACAAATGCGAACTGACTACACGCACTAATAAACAGATACGCACGACAAGCACAAACTGAAGAGCAGTAACGATCTGAGTCAGACAACTGAGAAGCGCGAATCTTAAGTCACCAAACTTCCACTAACTCTCGATAAACACGGGATCAGCAGAAGGAGCCCAACGGGTGCCTGACGTGGTGCTGAACTTCCCTTTTGTAATCTCGTGGACGACGACTTACGTCACGACGTTCTTCCGGACCGGAGATTCCGACAACGTAGTCCGACCGTGTGTACGCAACACCAACATCGGACAAAGTACGTCGGACAAAGTCCGACCGACCTGGTCCGCGGATTGTCCGAGCGTGTGTATGGGGCTTTAGAGTCGGCAGGGGGGACAGATGCAGCTTTGGACCAATGCTGCATCCAGCTAGGTAAGTGTAATTTAAAAAAAAGCGAATCCCATACTTTTCTTTTAAGGTGGGGAGAGGGCAGGATAAACTTGCTGATTACATGACCACTGTAATTGGCTGTCACAATGGTCACATGATTGGGGGCCTGTTCTAATGGTTGCTGATCATAACTAGAATAACTCCATCAAGAAAAATACAATGGCTCAACTACTGATCGTGGGCAGGTATTGCAATTTGCTGTAATTTTAATCTGAGGTTTAATTATCTAATGCAGCCCTATTGAGGTTTTTTTTTTCACAGGGCTTCTACATAGGTCTGAAATCTCTTGTCACATGGTTATTTGCGGATAGGGGATATTACTGCGCTAACTCAATTAGTGAAGAAAAATGAACAGCCGCTACATAAGAATGTGACAAAAATTCAATGCAAAAGATCAGTGAAAAATGTAGCGCTAAAAATATAAAACAATATACACTGAACAATATATCTAAACTTTGTAATAAAAATCAATCTCAAATATAGTGAATAGGAAACAGAACATGTATATAATGAGTAGAAACAGGTGAGAAAGTCCCAAAGGTGAAACAATCCTATGGTAAACATATATGGAGTCCACCGAAAAGTTGTTGCTCAGAAGTAGGGGTACAAAGGCCTCAGCAGCCATGTAGAGCATCAGGGATAGTGTGTCCTCCACCCAAGATAAGGGGTATACACTCTAACTGGAAATAGTGGACTCGAATGTCAGCAACAACGAGTTAATCAAGCGAGGAAAGCCCGATCAGCAGATTTCCAAAACGATCCAGGGAATCCAAAGAGCTCCAAGAACAAATTTCTCATTACTTAAGTAGATGAGGTAGAGGTGAAATATGTCATATGCTGATTTTGTTTACAGAAGATGAAAGTTGAATGATAGTTTTGTCTTAATTTATCCTTTATCCCTCATAAAGTCAATTCAGTATATAACCCTCAGAAAATTCTTTTCTTTCAGGCATTTATATTTCCTTTAAACGACCACACTTTTCTTGGACTGCAATACGATAATCTATTTTTGGCTACTTCAATAAATTATGCATAAATATAAGCCATACTGTGTATTAAGTCCACTTGGCAAACACTTGGCTTTTTTGTGCATCTTCCAAGTTAGTGTGGAATGAATGTGTTTATTGAATTCACAATGCTCCTGCTACTACCATACTGCTTTTTTCATTAGTAGTAAAACAAAGAAAGCTTGTGATAGGTGAACTAGCCAATATATAGTATGTCAATTGAAGTATTCACAGAAAACTTTACATGTGTATATGGAACACATTTTTTATGGTTTGAAAATACATTAAAATTGTCCATACGAAGATTAGAGTTCCATACAAAAAAGTATGGTGTTTTATATGATTGTGTGACATTTATATGTTGTACAAATTACACAACTTCAGATCACAAGAGTCATACTTAAAAAGTTATAGGGTAGAACTGAGAGTGTAGAACTAATCCAATAATTTATAGTGGATGTATACGTATACAAAGTGTAGTTTAAAATGTTACCTAAATGTGTTGGATAATGCACTAGGCCAGTGCGCCCTCTCTTTTTTCTTATGTTCATTCAAGAGAGAGTTAATACCCTCATTAGTTCTTTTATTTTAATTTTTTTATGTCATCTGTGAGTTTAATTGGGGAGATTTCCCTCACCTTCCTGTCCCATAGGCAAAACAGGAAGTGAGAGGGAATCCCTCCAAAGGCAATCTCTGCATGTCCCATTGGAAGCTTTCCTCTCCCATTAGTGTTCTGATAATATCAACCCAAAATTTGGGATTTTCTTTTACTTTCACTTTCAAGGATAACAATAAACAATAAACCGGATAAATAGAGAGGGCGAATCCCCCTTATTTGGGCACAGACTGCAATAAAAACTGACAGGTGTCCTTCTCCACTCTTTCGAAAACAAAAAAAATGTAAAATAAAATGTTTTTCCTTTAGTTACAATTTAATAACATATAGGACATATGACATCTTTTTAATCTTTGCTTTAGCTAAAATAAAAAATGCCTTGTGGGGTTAAAATCGGCTCCACCTAAAGTGGAGGTTTGGGTGGTCACCAGTGTGTTGAATCACTAACCCACTGTCTGTAAGGGATACAATTTCAAGACTCGTAGTCGTTCCTGTCACCACTTCCTACCACAAGACCAGAACGAAGGTGTCACTTTGAAATTTAAATAAAAAATGTATCCATCCCACACACAAATCTCTTGCCTCTGCCAGTGCTGCTAGTCACAAAGGCCAGAAATCCATGTAAAATATAGCTCATGTATGGCAAAATGTGAAACGTGTTTGAGGGAATTTGGGTCCTCTTTATTAAGGCCTTTGTCAAGCCTTGGCAAAGAGGACCCATGTGCTGTTTCTAGTTAAAGTGTTATATCTTACATGGACTACTGGCCCTTCTTCATACTTTAAAATCTTAAGCATGGTGGACACAGGTTGTTTTTTTTTTTTCGTTCAACCCAGCGGACTGAGCAAAAAAAAAACAAGGAGCTTGTGAGTACCTCACTTTACTAACTATGCAATGATAGTACAGCGACCTCCCTGCTGAGCTATTGTGCTCTCACATGGGGGCTGCCCCCCCCACCAGAACACACAGGTCAGCGCTCGCAGGCATTGGTTGTGAGGGCTGATCTGATGCCGGCTGCCATTCAACAGGCTGCTGTACACACTAGTCGAATGTTGGCCGTTTTTTCTGTTGAATGGGCCGATATTTGGCCCATGTGTACCAGCCTTAAAGCAGAGCTCCACCCATAAAGAGAAGCTCCACTTGTTGGCACCCTAGTTTTGACAGGTATCCACTCCCATATCCGGTTAACCACTTCCGGACCGCCGCACGCCGATGTACGTCCCTACTTTGGGGATGGATATCGTCGTTATGGCAGCAGCTAGGGGATGAGTAGCGCCCACATATGAAAACAGTGTTCAAACCACACATGTGAGGAATTGCCGCGATCGGTAGAGCCAGTGCAATAATTCTAGCCCTAGACCTCCTCTGTAACGCAAAACATGCAACCGGTAGAATTTTTAAAATGTCGCCTATGGAGATTTTTAAGGGTAAAAGTTTGTCGCCATTCCACGAGCGGGTGCAATTTTGAAGCGTGACATGTTGGGTATCAATTTACTCAGGGTAACATTATCTTTCACAATATAAAAAAAATTGTGCTAACTTTACTGTTGTCTTATTTTTTTATTCAAAAAAGTGTATTTTTCAAAAAAAAAGTACGCTTGTAAGACCGCTGCACAAATACGGTGTGACAAAAAGTATTTTATTCTCTAGGATGTTAGAGTAAAAAAATGTATAATGTTTTGAGATTCTAAGTAATTTTCTAGCAAAAAAAAATTGTTTTTAACTTGTAAACACCATATCTAAAAAAAGAGGCCCGGTCTTAAAGTGATTAAGATAGCCGCGGCAATCTTTGAGTATTTCCAGCCCCTTCAACCTGCTGCCATCTGGGACACACACATGTCCCCGAAGACGGCGGGGCCATTCATAAAGTGCAGACTCCTGCATGCCCAGTAGGAAACCGGCTGTGAAGCCTGTAGGCTTCACTGCCGGTTTCCCTTAGTGAAGATGCCAATGCCTGCACCTGAAGCCAATTGAAGAATCGTCTCAAGGTGCCGACATCTCTGGATCCCTGGACAGGTAAGTGTCCTTCTATTAAAAGTCAGCAGCTACAGTATTTGTAGCTGCTGACTTTTAATTTTTTTTTGCCCAGACTGGAGCTCCTCTTTAACTCCCCAATACCAGGGCAGTGACACCATTATTTTTTCTTGTAATTGCTGTAGGAGTTGTGCAGATCTGAAATACTGTTAAGGATTTTTTGCTGCTGCAGTCCCCTAAAGACCGAAGAACCTAGTTTTTGATTCAGACAACTCCCATAATAATAAAAAATCCATTTTAATTTGAGCTAGCTGTTGAAATTGGACCATGGTTTTGTAAGGAAAAGGCCTCTGCAGTTCAGTTGTACAAATTGCAAGAATCTTGGCAAACTTTATTACATTCTTCCTGCATCTGCTCTGTGGATTCTGAGATCGGTCATTCCACAGAGTTTATCAAGCTGAAAGTGAGTGCTGAGTGGGAGGGTCTGCCTACATGAATCACATGATCAATGCCAGTCTTGTAGTAAAAATAAAACTGCTGGGTAAAGCAGTGAGCCCATCACATGAACAGGAAATGGCATTTCTTTATCTGTTCTGTACACAGTGTATTCACACATCGCTACCATAGTTGTAAAGCATTTTTGAATCTTTGTCAGTTTATAAAGTCATAACAGGCATCAGATTAAAATGTACGGTAAATGTATATTATTAACTACATTAATTACAAAATGTTTTTTGTCGTAATTATAAAAGCTATGTTATATATGTTTTATTTAAAATTGACTTTTCCTTTAATAGGTTAGTAGCTTGCACTTGCAAAAATAAATATGTACTAGTTTGCCACAATCCCTTCTCCCTAAACTCTTGATTATGGCAGATATGTAAAGACTGATGTCCTTTCAATGAGGTCTATACAAATCATAGCCAGCTGGAGAGCTGATGACTGGGAAGATGCACTGAGAAAGCTACATGGTGCCTGGCAGTTAGCCTGAACCGGAGTGGAAAGAACATGTTGACTGTTTTTTTAGCATCTGCTAAGCACAGAATGGCCACAACTGGAAGTGCTAGCTGTGTCCTGTCTGTTAGCTGCTGGGGAGCCATTGTAGAAGTGAGGATGCCTCACATATCGTCGCCAGAAATTTCTGTGGTAATATCGGCCCTCAACCACTATAGATTACATTTTTTCTTATTTACAAGGCCATGCATCAAAGGTTAATTATTTTTCGTGCGATTTATTAAAACTGAAGAATAGAAAATGAGAACCAATGTGGGGTTGTCAATAGCAACCAGATTTCTTGTTTGGTTTTGAAAAACCCTGTATTCAAACCATTCATTTTAACAACAATTTAAAATAGGATTATATTTGCATTTAATTGTGTAAATAGAAGAGGGGTTGGGACTTTGAATGAAGCACCGTAAGGTGCCTCCATCCCGGTATTTGGATGAGAACAGAAAGGAGTTTGGGACTTTAAATGAAGCACTTGAATAGTGGAGATAAATTACAATATAAATAATTTATTAAGTTGCATTGATCTAATGATATAGTTCATTTCATATATGTACAAAATTATACAGAGAGCGTGCATGCACACTGGGTAAAAAGTGCATGCATGACAACACATGATCAGAATAATTAAAAATAGCATGCGCCTGCCAAAAGCAACATATCCAATGCTGGCACATGCATTCACATGGTATGTGTACATCAACCCAGGATAATCAAACAACATTAGAAATAAATGATATCTGGAGTATATAGAGTATATCAGTAAAGGATGGATAAATATCGATCCGTGTGGAGTATAGCTGCAGCATCGGGTATAGCTCTATGCGTTTCGTGGGTTTTCCCACTCGTCAGGAGCAGATGCGGCAGACATTCCTATGAAATATATAAATATAATAAGATGTAAAAGACTTTATTCTAGAGAAAATGATTCTCAGACATATTTAATATGTCTATGAATGGTTAGTACGACACACTCACCAACCCGGACAGCAAATGTGGCGTGGGGAAGCCGGCGTGGAGTTGGCCAGGAGCATGACCCCACCACGGGAGCTGAAGCGGCATAATCCAGGGATGCAGCACTGGGGGGTATGAGAGTGGATAAGGTGTGGCAGAAATGTCCATAAGGCGAAGGATGTGGTGTGAGCTTGATGAAGTGGAGGTGTCTGAAAACGAAAATAGTGAGTTTGTGTGATATTATAACAATAATGTGTTATGAGTAATAGTAGTGGTCATTTTGGGTGAGCCCAGTGTGGCTTATAATAAAGTGGAGAAGTGAGGGGGTGCCAAGGGATATTGGGGTACCTGTGTCTGAAGTATACACAGGTACATGAATCTATGGAAAAGTGTAAAGGACCTGAGAGAAAAGTGCCAAGTGAAAAAATATAATGAAAAATGAAACCAAACATGTGTTGAACTCAAAAGGTAAAGCACAAAGGAAAAAAAAGAGGAAAATAGAAAGATTTGGACCGAAGAGAGAAGCCTACCCCAATGCTGCATCGAAGCACCACCAGCAGATGAATATAACTGGTGTGCGGGAACCCCAGAGGGAGACTGGTCATATGAACAGCTCCTCTCAGGGGGAAAGAATATATGCCGCAAACGCCACGCAATGGGCCAATGGGGGAGAAGGGGCCGCACCTGTACCGAGTGAGCACTCAGTAGCCGGCACGGAGACTCCCCCATACAAGCCCAAAGGATGTTACAACTGAACGCCGGCATAGTAACGTCATAACTGACGTCATACGCACGGCGCAAGTGCCGTCACACATACAGCGCGGCAGATGTGGCGCCGATGCGCGAAGGGGCACCCGCCCGATCCTCCCAGACATACAGGGTGCCAGGGGAGGAGGGGGAGGGTCCACTGAGCGCATCGCAGCTCCCGTGAGGAGGAAAGACCGCAGCTGCACCCAAGCGCCAATCAACCCACTCAAACCACATAGTCGTCCCGGACGGGGTCATGTGTTGGACATCTAGGGGGAAACAGTCCATGTGTGTACATTGAGCCAGCGCAGGAAAATGCTGCGAGTGAAAAGTTACCATGTACAAAGCTCATAGGTATAAATGTAAAGAGACCGTGCAAATAAACATTAATAATATTCGTTTATAAACCTTTTACTAAGGCATCCTATAAATGAGGACAACTCTCACACAGGGATGGCAGGGGGACACTGCCAATCCCAATTATTCAAGTGCCTCCATCCCGATATTTGTGTAAATAGAAGAGGGGTTGGGACTTTGAATGAAGCACCGTAAGGTGCCTCCATCCCGGTATTTGGATGAGAACAGAAAGGAGTTTGGGATTTTAAATGAAGCACTTGAATAGTGGAGATAAATTACAATATAAATAATTTATTAAGTTGCATTGATCTAATGATATAGTTCATTTCATATATGTACAAAATTATACAGAGAGCGTGCATGCACACTGGGTAAAAAGTGCATGCATGACAACACATGATCAGAATAATTAAAAATAGCATGCGCCTGCCAAAAGCAACATATCCAATGCTGGCACATGCATTCACATGGTATGTGTACATCAACCCAGGATAATCAAACAACATTAGAAATAAATGATATCTGGAGTATATAGAGTATATCAGTAAAGGATGGATAAATATCGATCCGTGTGGAGTATAGCTGCAGCATCGGGTATAGCTCTACGCGTTTCGTGGGTTTTCCCACTCGTCAGGAGCAGATGCGGCAGACATTCCTATGAAATATATAAATATATAAATATAATAAGATGTAAAAGACTTTATTCTAGAGAAAATGATTCTCAGACATATTTAATATGTCTATGAATGGTTAGTACGACACACTCACCAACCCGGACAGCAAATGTAGCGTGGGGAAGCCGGCGTGGAGTTGGCCAGGAGCATGACCCCACCACGGGAGCTGAAGCGGCATAATCCAGGGATGCAGCACTGGGGGGTATGAGAGTGGATAAGGTGTGGCAGAAATGTCCATAAGGCGAAGGATGTGGTGTGAGCTTGATGAAGTGGAGGTGTCTGAAAACGAAAATAGTGAGTTTGTGTGATATTATAACAATAATGTGTTATGAGTAATAGTAGTGGTCATTTTGGGTGAGCCCAGTGTGGCTTATAATAAAGTGGAGAAGTGAGGGGGTGCCAAGGGATATTGGGGTACCTGTGTCTGAAGTATACACAGGTACATGAATCTATGGAAAAGTGTAAAGGACCTGAGAGAAAAGTGCCAAGTGAAAAAATATAATGAAAAATGAAACCAAACATGTGTTGAACTCAAAAGGTAAAGCACAAAGGAAAAAAAAAGAGGAAAATAGAAAGATTTGGACCGAAGAGAGAAGCCTACCCCAATGCTGCATCGAAGCACCACCAGCAGATGATTATAACTGGTGTGCGGGAACCCCAGAGGGAGACTGGTCATATGAACAGCTCCTCTCAGGGGGAAAGAATATATGCCGCAAACGCCACGCAATGGGCCAATGGGGGAGAAGGGGCCGCACCTGTACCGAGTGAGCACTCAGTAGCCGGCACGGAGACTCCCCCATACAAGCCCAAAGGATGTTACAACTGAACGCCGGCATAGTAACGTCATAACTGACGTCATACGCACGGTGCAAGTGCCGTCACACATACAGCGCGGCAGATGTGGCGCCGATGCGCGAAGGGGCACCCGCCCGATCCTCCCAGACATACAGGGTGCCAGGGGAGGAGGGGGAGGGTCCACTGAGCGCATCGCAGCTCCCGTGAGGAGGAAAGACCGCAGCTGCACCCAAGCGCCAATCAACCCACACAAACCACATAGTCGTCCCGGACGGGGTCATGTGTTGGACATCTAGGGGGAAACAGTCCATGTGTGTACATTGAGCCAGCGCAGGAAAATGCTGCGAGTGAAAAGTTACCATGTACAAAGCTCATAGGTATAAATGTAAAGAGACCGTGCAAATAAACATTAATAATATTCGTTTATAAACCTTTTACTAAGGCATCCTATAAATGAGGACAACTCTCACACAGGGATGGCAGGGGGACACTGCCAATCCCAATTATTCAAGTGCCTCCATCCCGATATTTGTGTAAATAGAAGAGGGGTTGGGACTTTGAATGAAGCACCGTAAGGTGCCTCCATCCCGGTATTTGGATGAGAACAGAAAGGAGTTTGGGACTTTAAATGAAGCACTTGAATAGTGGAGATAAATTACAATATAAATAATTTATTAAGTTGCATTGATCTAATGATATAGTTCATTTCATATATGTACAAAATTATACAGAGAGCGTGCATGCACACTGGGTAAAAAGTGCATGCATGACAACACATGATCAGAATAATTAAAAATAGCATGCGCCTGCCAAAAGCAACATATCCAATGCTGGCACATGCATTCACATGGTATGTGTACATCAACCCAGGATAATCAAACAACATTAGAAATAAATGATATCTGGAGTATATAGAGTATATCAGTAAAGGATGGATAAATATCGATCCGTGTGGAGTATAGCTGCAGCATCGGGTATAGCTCTACGCGTTTCGTGGGTTTTCCCACTCGTCAGGAGCAGATGCGGCAGACATTCCTATGAAATATATAAATATATAAATATAATAAGATGTAAAAGACTTTATTCTAGAGAAAATGATTCTCAGACATATTTAATATGTCTATGAATGGTTAGTACGACACACTCACCAACCCGGACAGCAAATGTGGCGTGGGGAAGCCGGCGTGGAGTTGGCCAGGAGCATGACCCCACCACGGGAGCTGAAGCGGCATAATCCAGGGATGCAGCACTGGGGGATATGAGAGTGGATAAGGTGTGGCAGAAATGTCCATAAGGCGAAGGATGTGGTGTGAGCTTGATGAAGTGGAGGTGTCTGAAAACGAAAATAGTGAGTTTGTGTGATATTATAAAAATAATGTGTTATGAGTAATAGTAGTGGTCATTTTGGGTGAGCCCAGTGTGGCTTATAATAAAGTGGAGAAGTGAGGGGGTGCCAAGGGATATTGGGGTACCTGTGTCTGAAGTATACACAGGTACATGAATCTATGGAAAAGTGTAAAGGACCTGAGAGAAAAGTGCCAAGTGAAAAAATATAATGAAAAATGAAACCAAACATGTGTTGAACTCAAAAGGTAAAGCACAAAGGAAAAAAAAGAGGAAAATAGAAAGATTTGGACCGAAGAGAGAAGCCTACCCCAATGCTGCATCGAAGCACCACCAGCAGATGATTATAACTGGTGTGCGGGAACCCCAGAGGGAGACTGGTCATATGAACAGCTCCTCTCAGGGGGAAAGAATATATGCCGCAAACGCCACGCAATGGGCCAATGGGGGAGAAGGGGCCGCACCTGTACCGAGTGAGCACTCAGTAGCCGGCACGGAGACTCCCCCATACAGGCCCAAAGGATGTTACAACTGAACGCCGGCATAGTAACGTCATAACTGACGTCATACGCACGGCGCAAGTGCCGTCACACATACAGCGCGGCAGATGTGGCGCCGATGCGCGAAGGGGCACCCGCCCGATCCTCCCAGACATACAGGGTGCCAGGGGAGGAGGGGGAGGGTCCACTGAGCGCATCGCAGCTCCAGTGAGGAGGAAAGACCGCAGCTGCACCCAAGCGCCAATCAACCCACACAAACCACATAGTCGTCCCGGACGGGGTCATGTGTTGGACATCTAGGGGGAAACAGTCCATGTGTGTACATTGAGCCAGCGCAGGAAAATGCTGCGAGTGAAAAGTTACCATGTACAAAGCTCATAGGTATAAATGTAAAGAGACCGTGCAAATAAACATTAATAATATTCGTTTATAAACCTTTTACTAAGGCATCCTATAAATGAGGACAACTCTCACACAGGGATGGCAGGGGGACACTGCCAATCCCAATTATTCAAGTGCCTCCATCCCGATATTTGTGTAAATAGAAGAGGGGTTGGGACTTTGAATGAAGCACCGTAAGGTGCCTCCATCCCGGTATTTGGATGAGAACAGAAAGGAGTTTGGGACTTTAAATGAAGCACTTGAATAGTGGAGATAAATTACAATATAAATAATTTATTAAGTTGCATTGATCTAATGATATAGTTCATTTCATATATGTACAAAATTATACAGAGAGCGTGCATGCACACTGGGTAAAAAGTGCATGCATGACAACACATGATCAGAATAATTAAAAATAGCATGCGCCTGCCAAAAGCAACATATCCAATGCTGGCACATGCATTCACATGGTATGTGTACATCAACCCAGGATAATCAAACAACATTAGAAATAAATGATATCTGGAGTATATAGAGTATATCAGTAAAGGATGGATAAATATCGATCCGTGTGGAGTATAGCTGCAGCATCGGGTATAGCTCTACGCGTTTCGTGGGTTTTCCCACTCGTCAGGAGCAGATGCGGCAGACATTCCTATGAAATATATAAATATATAAATATAATAAGATGTAAAAGACTTTATTCTAGAGAAAATGATTCTCAGACATATTTAATATGTCTATGAATGGTTAGTACGACACACTCACCAACCCGGACAGCAAATGTAGCGTGGGGAAGCCGGCGTGGAGTTGGCCAGGAGCATGACCCCACCACGGGAGCTGAAGCGGCATAATCCAGGGATGCAGCACTGGGGGGTATGAGAGTGGATAAGGTGTGGCAGAAATGTCCATAAGGCGAAGGATGTGGTGTGAGCTTGATGAAGTGGAGGTGTCTGAAAACGAAAATAGTGAGTTTGTGTGATATTATAACAATAATGTGTTATGAGTAATAGTAGTGGTCATTTTGGGTGAGCCCAGTGTGGCTTATAATAAAGTGGAGAAGTGAGGGGGTGCCAAGGGATATTGGGGTACCTGTGTCTGAAGTATACACAGGTACATGAATCTATGGAAAAGTGTAAAGGACCTGAGAGAAAAGTGCCAAGTGAAAAAATATAATGAAAAATGAAACCAAACATGTGTTGAACTCAAAAGGTAAAGCACAAAGGAAAAAAAAGAGGAAAATAGAAAGATTTGGACCGAAGAGGGAAGCCTACCCCAATGCTGCATCGAAGCACCACCATCATCTGCTGGTGGTGCTTCGATGCAGCATTGGGGTAGCTATACTCCACACGGATCGATATTTATCCATCCTTTACTGATATACTCTATATACTCCAGATATCATTTATTTCTAATGTTGTTTGATTATCCTGGGTTGATGTACACATACCATGTGAATGCATGTGCCAGCATTGGATATGTTGCTTTTGGCAGGCGCATGCTATTTTTAATTATTCTGATCATGTGTTGTCATGCATGCACTTTTTACCCAGTGTGCATGCACGCTCTCTGTATAATTTTGTACATATATGAAATGAACTATATCATTAGATCAATGCAACTTAATAAATTATTTATATTGTAATTTATCTCCACTATTCAAGTGCTTCATTTAAAGTCCCAAACTCCTTTCTGTTCTCATATTTGCATTTAATTAATTTTATGTATGTTGTTTACTTGTGAAAGTCTCCCTTGTGTAGACCTTCTAAAGCCCTGAGACTGAGGGCACTACCATCTTAGATGAGATGTCAGAGGCCCCAGCAGACTCAGACTCACACTCACTCAAATGACATTCTATAGCACTCTCTCTTGCTCATCCCCTGGCAGCTGGAGGAGAAGCTGGGCCAGCACAGACAGTAATTAGACACTCCCAGAAGAGGAGGAGGGAGGGGGCTGTGCTTGGGAATTGTCTCATCCTGGAGTAGTCTGATTTTCAAAGGCACATCGCACATGATTACAGAATAGTTTATGGAAAGGAAAGAATCTGCAAAAATGTAAAACACTTAATTTTCTTTGCTTTTGCCTTCAATTATGAAGAATCTTTCTATTTTAAAGCCCAAGTCTGGATTGCTGTAGAATGTAATCATGCAAGGCTCCCCCACCTGGGTAAAGTGCTGATTTGTTCTACCGATATTTAATACAAATATGGAATGTAAAAAATCTGAATTGTGCTAAGTGTCACTGCTCTCGGCACATCACTGGATCAAGATTGGGTTCAGGTACCCACCATTGAGGCCATTTGGAGAGTAGCTGGTGAGCGAGCAGGCACGGTCGGTGCGCTCTGAAGTTACAGCTGTGCTTAAGGTATATGCCTGTCCTGATCCTCTGTAGTGGGGGGATCACGACCATTTGGTAAGAAGTAATTCTCTCTACATGGTGGTGGATTGCACTTTTTGGTTGAAGATTCATCTCATCAGTGGATGGACTTTTTTTCCTGATTTTTGCACGGGTGGATGTGACATTCCATGGTTACTTTTACACGGATTGTTTGCCTTATTTCATTATGGACTAAACTTTGGACAATCTTGTTTTATATAAATGTTTATGATTTTTTAATTTATACACATATATTTGTTATCCACAGTGAACTATGGTGGATTCACACACTTTAGAGTGTATAATTTAGGGCTTATCATCCATTTGTAGTCACTCACATTGCACTTTGGTCTACATATTTATACATTTAAAACATGGTTCCCTCCCATTTACATTTATAGGTTTAGCGTGATTCAGATTTTCTCCATAACTTTCTACTATATTGGTGTTGTATAGGAGAATTGCTGCTTTCATTTTATAATGGATTTATAATTTCTAGGCTTTTTTGATATCTATCTTAGCGCAGTTTCTTTTATCTATATTTAATACAAATACCTTATTCCCTGATCCTGCAGGATTCCTCCATGCTCCAAGACTGGGTCTTTTAAGCCTCTTCTCTTTGCTGTTCCACCATTAGCAGGCTATCAAATGTCTTCATCTACAATGCAGGATCAGCATTTCTGTATTGCACAAGAGGACTGCAAGTGCTTACCTGAGATGAGTGTTGGCTGCCAGGGAGTGGGTTTTCCCACAATGCACAAAAAGGTTCCATTCTATTACAGATGCGTGGCATTGCTATTAATTCCTAATGGCACGCCCATGCATCTTGCTAATGCGTGCGCATGCCAAAATGTATGCTACCACAGTGGCAGGCGTTTTTTGGGTGACTTTTAAAATTGGTGTAGGTACCTTTTTTGTGTGATTCTCATGCATAGGGCAACCCATTGATATTAATGGGCTGCCCTAACCGCGATGCACAAAAAAAGCATGTGTGCTCGGTCGCACCTCCATGATGTGAACAGAACCTTAAGCTGGCATACATAAAGTACATACAGTCAGAGGCGTAGCTTGAAGCTTGTGGGCCCACGATGCAAAAGTTGACCTGGGCCCCCCGCCCACTACTTCCCAACGTGCGTCCAGATACGCCCACCGCATGCCAAGATACTCAAAGTGGCTTAAGAGTTTTGAGTTGCCAGAGTTCCTCTTTACATCAGAGGACAGGGCTTGCCGCTGGAGAATCCTGGCAGGTTACTTGGCAGAGTTCCTTCCCCATCCCAGCACTGTATACAGCTAGCCCCCCCCCCCCCCCCCTCGGGTTAGTTTTTTTTATTTTAATTTTTAATGCAAACTTCTGATTGAATGAAAAAAAATGGCTAATGTACAGACTGCATGAAAGCAAATTCACAAAAAAAAATACTTACAGTATCTCATGGTACAGGCATTCAGTATTTAAGGAATGTAGAAAAAAAAATCAGGGGAGCGCTGCACTGTCCAGTAAGCGAAAAGAAAACAATGTGTCAGTGTGAGAATGCGAAGTTAGCTCCAGAATGTAACTAATTTGTAACATTTCAGCAGAAGAAGATCATTCTGTGAATGAAGGCACACTAAGAATATTTTCAGTTTCACAATTATCAGTGTGTCTTCATTGATCTTACTCTGGTGCAGTCTTTAAAAAACAATTGAGATAAAATAACAAAAAATTATTCCAAATTAAATGCTAAATATTTCAAAATAGAAAAATGTAACTCATTTGTTAAATAAGGCATGTTGTGTTTTTTTTTTATTTTTTTATTTTTTTTAGGGAAATAACTACTTTTGAAATAAATAATGCATTTGTTTTTAAGGCAAAAAATCAGACAATATAAAACTCTTAGTGAATTACCCCACAGCTACTAGTGGCATATGTTAGCTCTCAGCTGAACTGTCAAGCTATGAAATGGCTGATGTCATAGCTAATCACATATACAGCACCATGGCAACTGCCAGATCAAACAGAGGCTAAGGTGGCAGCTTCATTGGCTGTAAATGATAGGAAGGTCTGCTTTACAGCATTTGTTACCTTAAAAAAAAATGGATCCTGTTCCCTTATCCACTTTAGCCCCAGAGGGATTTACCCCTTTAATGACCAGGCCATTTTTTGCGATATGACACTGCATTGCTTTATCTCACAATTGCGTGGTCCTGCAAGGTTGTACCCACACAAAATTGATGTCCTTTTGTTTTCCCCACAAATAAAGCTTTCTTTGGGTTTTGATCATTTCTGCGGTTTTTATTTTTTGCGCTATAAACAAAAAAAAAAAGTCTTGATCAGTTTAGGCCAATATCTAATCTTCTACATATTTTTGGTAAAGAAAATCGCCATAAGCGTATAGTGATTGATTGGTTTGTGCAAAAGTTATAGGGGATATATTTATGGCATTTTTATTATAATTTTTTTTTTTTTTTTTTACTAGTAATGGCACTGTATAAATGACACTGACAGGGTAGGGGTCTGTCTCAGCCTGTAGCAAGCTGCTGGCTGTGGGGCACTCAAAGGAGGGAGGGGCTAGAAGCATTTATTTCCGGGACGCGTGAATGCTGTGCTCCCAGCATTCACAGCTCGATCCCGCGCATGCTCATTGATAACAGCGAGCAGCGCCGAAAAATTCCGGGTTGCCATCGCAACGGGCGGTGTCTTCGGAAGTTCTCGCCCCGTTGTGATGGCAACCAAACATATACAAACGCCCTCATCACGTGACCGGCATCACTCGGTTCCGAGATCTCACAAGATTTCGGCATGACGACGTTCCCCACTGATTCTTGGGAAGACACTGACAAAGCTCCCAGGGGACTTTGCGTAGCCGGGGAACGGTGATAAACACGCCTACTCCCACGGGAGGAGAGCCCGGAAGTCAATCTAATAATTAGATTTAAAAGGTAATTACGGCAATTTTTTTTTTAAAGGGGCATTTGAGCATCTATGGCAGTAACAGATTGGATGAAGATTTAGTTGAAAATTTGAGTACAACACCGCTTTAAGTATACATACTTTGCCCTATACACCTGACTTTCACCCATAGAGCGCTGCTTATGTGTGTTTTTATATTTTGCTTCTCATTCTTCCAGTGATTGGCAGCTGCACTGAGGGTCTGCTTTATTATTTTTAATACATCGTCATTTGACTGCCAGTTCTGAGCTCTTCAGGAATTTGTTGTTGTTTGATGTAAATGAACATGTGTCCGTTTACACCTGCCTACATCCGATCCAGTCCAGTCCGCTAAAAACAGAGGGATGGGATCCCATTCCCCACCCATCTAGCAGATCGGATTGGGTGGTATCCGATGGAACTGGACAGATGGTCCGTTTCCGACCGCCCCATAGAGAACAGTGGGGTTTCCTTGTCCGCTCTGCATCAGCGAACACGGACCTGTCATCTGCCTGCTCAACGGGGATCAGCAGGCAGATCCCCCACTGAGCAGGCGGATCTGCGTGACAGTCCTCTCCATGTGAAAGGGGTCTTACCAGGAATGGGCAGTCCATTAGGGGCGCTGGGGCGCCGCCACCCTGCAGGGCGCCGGACTGTTTATTCAAGTTTTTTTTTCCAAGCCACATGATTGAGGCGCTAATTGGCTTGAAAAAAGTTGGGCTCGGGGTTCAGAGCATTTCATCCAGAACCCACCCACTTGTGACAATAGCGAATTAATTGCATTGTTAAAGTTGACCAACAAATGAGATTTGTCCACATTATGCAGGCATCTATGTGGACACCCAGAAGAAGAACATTCCCATTACTCAATTTTTTTGGAGCGATTTGCACGCCATTGGGCATGTCGCATAGGCTCAGCCCATTCACTTGAATAGGTTGCTCTACATGCCTTTGTAACCCGAAAGGAAGCTTCTGCTCCTTTTCAGGTGACGAGCTTCACATGATTTTGAAAGACGCAATTTGCCTTGATGGCCGCACGTACCTGTTGTGCAAAAATCATGACAGAAAAGCATTGCAATTGGGGTTCCATTATGGAATAATGGCACCCAAACGCATGTTGTGCTCCCCGTGATTCCAAATCGCGAGATGTGAACGGGGCCTCAGTGACGGGATGACAGCAAAACTACACACTAGTTTGCAGATTAGGCAAACACTGCTTTTATTTTAGTACTCAAAACTTTCATTTCAAATACTGTTTCTGCCTGTTTGATACAAATGATTAATATACTGTTATACAGGATTACAGGGGGTCCCCGACTTACGAACGCCCGACCTACGAACAACCCCTACTTACGAACGGGGCGCTGCGGGGACCCTCCGCCATTTTTCTGTGTTTTTCACCGTCTTTCGGCCGTTCTGCGCATGCGCGGCCTCGGAAAATGCCGAAAATGTCCGTAATTTGCAGCGCATGCGCAGAACGGCATTAGACGGAACATCGGAAATGTCCGGAAATCTCTGTATTTGTCAGTCTGCGCATGCGCAGCCGACTTACGAACATTTCCGACTTCCATACAGGCGGGCAGTCCCTAACGAGTTCGTAACTCGGGGACCCCTTGTATAGCACCAACAGTTTGCGCAGCGCTTTGCAAATTAAATCCACAGGGCTCTAATGAAAGTTCGTTATTGCAGTGCTTTTTGGGTCAACACAATATTTTATTTATAATTACTTTCATCACTTACAACTTCCTTTTGAATTCCTAGTGTATCTGACGTGTTAAATATTTAAGATGTCAGTAAGGGCTGATTGTATGTTAATTAGGAAATCTATACCCTGAAGATACAGCGTGCATAATGTTAGCCTTTGTATCAATGATAAATGAAATTGATGATAAATGTGTTGTAGGCATATTATGGAGCAGTAGATCTTTTTTCAGTTTTTGTTACAATTTGTGAATGTGTTCTTCCTTTCCAGGGAGCTGTGTTGCCTTGGATGCATTGCCGATTGGTGACTGTGTAATAGAATTGAGAATCCGTCCATTTGTAGGGTGCTGTTCTGGTCAGATTTTTCGCACTTTTTCCCTGCATGTAAACCAGTCCCAGCCCTGCTGCACATTGCTCAAGCATTGCTTGGTACTGAATAGATCTTTGTGTGCACAGCTGCATATCAAAGAGCTGAAAGGAAATGGACAGAGGAAAAGCTGTTCAGTAGGCTCGGCTGAGCTGCTTTTCTTTTTTTTTTTTTTTTTCAGTGGTGCAGCAGAGAGGGAGGAGGAGGAAGAGTTGGAGGGGTGTGTAAAAAGATGGGAGGAAAGAAGGGGGGAGGCTCAGTTATCAGTAGCTGGGTGCTTTTTGCATGCCAGATGTAGCCTTTTCCTCTAGTCTTCCCTTCTGCCTTTTACTAGTGTGTCTTGTGTTATTATTGTTTTTGGATCTATTGGTATAATAACACTGCAAGTGCGTCTTCTGCGTATGCGAATTGAAGGGATCTGATGAGTTAGCTGGTTGCCATGGCGAGGGACCCAGTCATGTGACCAGGATGCTGCTTCAGGCTGTTTTGACGTCAAGCTGTAGACAGAGAGAGAGAGGGAGGAAGAGCGATCCGTGGCATAGCAGCAGCAGCAGAGTTTGTGCCTGCCTGGATCTCACTGGCTAACACCGAAGGCTGAAAATAACCTAGAAGCTCCATCACCGGTTAATTTTTCTCCTCTTGATTTATTGCATCCTTCTTCTCTCTTTACTGGGACAGCATCAATGCCGGGTCCGACCCAAACGCTGTCCCCAAATGGAGAAAACAACAACGACATCATTCATGATAACGGGAGCATCATTCCGTTTAGGAAGCACACTGTACGCGGAGAGCGTTCCTACAGGTAATGATGGGGGGGGATGGTGTACGCAAGGCCAAGAGGGATTGTTATTGCTGGCCATGTTTTCTTCACAATTTTTTTATTTTTTTTTACACCTTTAAAACATGCTTTTTTTTTTTATTCTTTTTTTTTTACATCAGCTTTCCGTTGTATGTGATGTGTGGCTTGTGTCCTTGCAGCAGCCAGAGATTTACTATTTCCACGCCATGCAGCGTGTAGCTTCTTCAGCAGAGCAAAGGTTTAAATCTCCTCATCAGGCGTGTGCTAGATGTGGGTACCTTCATATTACTGGAATGTTATGTAATTGGAAAGCAAGCGCTGCCTGCTTACGGTAACAAGAAAGGTGTTAGCGTAGAGCCCAGCAGCCTCTAGAAGTAGGCAGATGTAATTTGCACCTTGCAACATTCATGTGCACCGACAATTATATAACATTGCAGAGAAGCCATTTTTGAGGTCAGCGCGATGCCTTGAATCACAGATCCACCAACACGCCTGCTCTTAAATGGGTCGTCGTATGCATATGGACAGACCTGTTTATACAAATAAACCCTGGATTTATTTCCACTGATAATCTCAGCTTTGTGTGATTATTATTGTTGACATTAAATAATCCTGCTGGGTTTTGGATTTTTATTTTATTTTATTTGATGGCATTTGATGAGTCTTATGCTTACTGGCAGCGTGGAGCCATCTTTTTTTTTTTTTTTTTTTTGCGTGATATAGTCGTTTGAAGAACGGAAGGAAATTAAAGTGGTCAGAAACAGAGACAGCTTGTTCCTCATCAGATGCTCAGAGAAAAACATGAGAATCCTTTCTGAGCTAAGCTGTAGCCTGCAATGGTAAAGCACCAGATTGATAGGGCTTTGTAAAGGTCTAGAGCTTCTTCATTGGTGGGAGCACTGATTGTAGAGGTCACAGGGTCATGGCTTTACTTAACCCCTTCTTACGGTGGACCTTTCAATTTATCATAGTAATGATGATTTGCAAGATAGACTTACATGAAAACAGCTTTGGTTATTCCAGGGCACTGGTACATTTTCAGATGCAGTTCTGTCTATGCCGCTACCTCTCCATCATCGCCTATGTAGACATGATGCATGTGATAGATTGCGCGTGCTTTTTTATTTATTTCATTTTGCTGGCCTTTTGAATTCCTATTCACGGAAAATGAATTGCATCGGTGGCTCTGAGAGGGGAGATGGCCCTCGCGGCCATCTTGTTTTACTACATATTGTTTGGCTGGTGGTGCGGTTGTCACAGCAAGGTGAGCTCGCTAATGTGGTGTGGAATCTCTAAGGGGTTATAGAAGGCAAGCTTCCTTTAGCCTGCTGCAGGGTACGTTTTCATTAAATTTGCATTACCGTCTCTGATGGCATGGATGTACAGTAGCAATTAGCTGATTTACATCATCTATCATTGAATAGTGTATGTACAACTTAATACCACCACTATAATTGGATTAATTTATATGCATTGCTTACTACAAAAACATGGGCTGGGCATTCTAACATGACAGATGCGTAAGTGGCGGTTAATATGTTTTTCACATCTTCTTCCAATGTCTGCAGCTTTTTTTTTCTGCATCTGCGTTTAGCTTAAAAAATAGGAAAACAATTGTGGTGGGCCTTTGGGTACTTTATGGTGGGCCTTTGGGCACAAAGGATGGAGAGGGAGGAGTGTCGCCAATCACAACCTGCCAGTGTTGAGTATCCTTTTCTAAGTGCAGGTTACAAAATGAAAGCTAGAGTCTGATTGGTTGCTATAGACAACTTCCACTTTCAGTTTCCTTTCTATCTTTTATATCTGCTCAATAGTAATTTGGACTGGGTAATTTAAAAGGCAGTGCCACAATACCTATAGCATATTAATACATTGCTCTAAAATCGGTTTTGGTGTCAATTTATGATAGCTAGGTCAGTTACCAGTCAAGGTACTGCAACCACCTAAA
Source organism: Lithobates sylvaticus (assembly GCA_028564925.1). Taxonomy (NCBI): domain Eukaryota; kingdom Metazoa; phylum Chordata; class Amphibia; order Anura; family Ranidae; genus Lithobates; species Lithobates sylvaticus. The sequence continues at coordinate 138,224,059 of CM053030.1, read as the reverse complement.
GCCCGGATGTGCTATGGGTGCCCAAAGATTTGCCAATAGCATTTTAAAGCTGGTATTGCATGTGTGTATATATTTGGATTTGTTCTACATTTTAAAACTGTTTACATTGGGGAAAAAAGCTGATTTATTGAGTTTGTAATAAATCACTACACTGGGGGAACAGAGTTACCAGAAATGGTTTCTTTACAGCAGGATTACTGGTTATTTATAGATTTCTGCTAAACTGACTACATAATAAAACCCCAAGGTACTTACCTTTCTCTGGAGAAAAACGCTTTATTTACATTCCTCTTACACATTTATTACCAGTTCACTTCAGCATGTTATATCTGTCAGTGGTGAGGGCAAGCAAGTGTCTTTTGTTAATGATAAAGTAGGATTGTCATAGAAAACTAATTATCCTGGTTTTTGGATATAGGAGGTAATTTGCATATTAACAGCCAATCAACTTCAAAAACTGGAAATAATTAACTTATTGTTGGAGATCTTTTGCTGTTAAATATAAAGTAATGTTTTTCCTTATCTGCAGTTTTCCTTTATAACTGCTTTTAAACCCTTGATGATTAGTTATGATTACTCATACCTGTAGTTGACCAATGGATAGTGTTTTTTATTGTCTGCAAGGACAAACCATTAGAATGCTTAAAGTGGAAGTTCACCCTATAAACATTAAACAGCCATATAACGCATGTATCTTGATAATTGCATACAGTATCTCACATAAGTAAGTACACCCCTCACATTTTTGTAAATATTTTATTCTATCTTTTAATTTGAGAACACTGAAGAAATGACACTTTGCTACGATGTAAAATAGTGATTGTACAGCTTTGTATAACAGTGTAAATTTGCTGTCCCCTCAAAATAACCCAACACACAGCCAATAATATCTAAACCGCTGGCAACAAAAGTGAGTAAACCCCTAAGTGAAAATGTCCAAATTGGGCCCAAACTGTCAATATTTTGTGTGGCGACCTTTATTTTCCAGCACTGCCGTAACCCTCTTGGGCATGGCGTTCACCAGAGCTTCACAGGTTGCCACTGGAGTCCTCTACCACTCTTCTATGACGACATCACAGAGCTAGTGGATGTTAGAGACCTTGCGCTCTTCCACCCTCCGTTTGAGGATGCCCCACAGATGCTCAATAAGGTTTAAGTCTGGAGACATGCATGGCCAGTCCATCACCTTTACCATCAGCTTCTTTAGCAAGGCAGTAGTCACCTTGGAGGTGTGTGATGGGGTTGTTTTCATGTTGGAATACTGCCTTGCTGAGCAACTGCACTCAACTTCTTTAATCGACCATGGCGAGGCCTGTTCTGAGGGGAACCTGTCCTGTTAAACTGCTGTATGGTCTTGGCCACTGTGCTGCAGCTTAGTTTCAGGGTCTTGGCAATTTTATTATAGCCTAGATCATCTTTATGTAGAGCAACAGTTCTTTTTTTTCTGATCCTCAGAGAGTTCTTTGCCATGACCAGTATGAGAGATAGAGATCGATAACACCAAATTTAACACACCTGCTCCCCATTCACAGCTGAGACCTTGTAACACTGACGAGTCGCATGACACTGGGGAGGGAAAATGGCTAATTGGACCCAATTTGGACATTTTCACTTAGGGATGTACTCACTTTTGTTGCCAGCGGTTTAGACATTAATGCCTGTGTGTTGAGTTATTTTGAGGGGACAGCAAATTTACACTGTTATACAAGCTGTGCACTCACTACTTTACATTGTAGCAAAGTGTTATTTCTTTAGTGTTTTCACATGAAAAGATATAATAAAATATTTACAAAAATGTGAGGGGTGTACTCACTTTTGTGAGATACTGTAGCTCCATGTTTGACATGTATCCATTACTTTTACAGAAATAGGCCTTAGGCATATAAGCACTCTGTTATTGTATCTCCTGGTCTTAAAAACAAAAAACACAAATACATGTGTGGCCTTAGAGTGAAAGTTCACTAAATGCATAGTGCCGTGTTCAATTTCTGTCCAGTTGTCCAACAATCAGCATTGAAGACTGCCTGCCATTAAGCCTGGGTTTACACTAGAACACAGTGAATTTGCTGCAGATTTGGCACCTCCTCTAAATCGCAACCCAAACCGATTGCGGAGTGTATGTTAAGTCAACGACACCTCGTCATCGGTTTGAAAAAAGCATCATGATTTGCAGAATCTGATCGCAAGGGTGTGAGCACTCTCCAGTTTGAGCCCCCGTTCACATCGGCGTGATTTGACAGGTCAAATCGCATGTCAAATCTGAGCCTATTGCTGGCAATAGGAGGTCCCAATAGATGCAATGCCGACTTTGCGGCGCCACACCGATTTCCAAAAGTAGTTCCTCTACTACTTTTGTGACTTCAGGTGCGACTTCAATAAACATCTGATCTGTGCATGAACCTGTAAAGATGTCTTTCAAGTCACCCCCGAAGTCAGATTGAAATGCGGCTTTCAAAATTGTGTGAGTTCAGATGAACTCGCACGACTTCAAAGCCATGTTCAGCATGAACAAGGGCTTGGGGTCTTATCACTCGGGCTTTCCAATTAGGTCCGCCTGTGAGTTTTTCAGGCGGACCTGATCGAAGCTTGCAGTCTCCTCTATGGAGTGGCAGATGTCAGCGGATACCTGCAAAAACCAGATGTATGGTGGTCCTACTTTTCAACCGTCTGGCGGATAAGATGAAAACGGACAGGCGGCCATTTCCATACAATCTCCCCATAGAGTAAAGTAGGACTGTGTCCGTGTCCGCTCTGCACAGAGGAGCGGACAGGACCTGTAATCCGCCTGCTCATCGGGGATCAGCGGAATCCGCTGCATGGAGGTGTCCATGTGAAAGGGACCTTTAGTAGAACAACCCCCATGCATTGCAAATCTAAAAATTGGCATTCGACACTTCAGCCCAACACCACCAAAGTTGGCCTAATCTGTTGTAGGTTGAACTGCCCTCAGCCAAGTTGCCTTAGGCTTCATGTACAAAGAATGTTTTTACATGGCCTGAGGTTAGATAATTTAAAAGATTATGCAAGCTGTGGCTAGCTAAAAAGAAACTAGAAAAAGTTAAATAATTTTTTATTCTATATACAAAAATAAAACTTGCCAGTGAGCTAACCCTAATGATGGAAATCTCAAGAAGTCACCCTTTTGGCTTGTTACACCTAAGGTTTATTCTGCTTATATTTTGCCTTCAATGGTTCCTCCTTTGCCCCTTCACCAACATGCTAATGCAATGTTTTAGAAAAAAAAAGGGTTTCCCTTTGCATTAAATTAATTATTTTGCATACTTTATGGAGCTAGTGACGTCACTTGGTCTCTGTGCTTCTGTCTGCAATTCTGGCAATTCAAGGTTGTTGCGAGTTACTGACAGGGTGCTGTTTATAGGAACTGAAGGAACTGAAATCTGATAAATGTAATGGCCTGGGCCAAAGATAGGGTTGGAGGAGGAAAGGGCTAGATGATGTCCTCCATCCAGAAAATGAGGCAGCCTCTATTGGACCTGCTGCAAGTTTGAATGCACACTGTAATGCCTCGTACACACGTGCGGACTTTTGCCGGCGGACCTAGTCCAGCGGACAATCCCGCGGGACTTTCCAGCTGGGTCCGCTGGACTTTCCGAGCGTGTGGACTTGCCCACACACGCACGGACTTCTCCAGCGGATAATCCGCCGGCCAAAAGTCCGCGGGACTTTTGAAAATGAACGGACTTGCCCACACACGGAGCAGTCCGTTCATTTCGAACGTAACTTCAGGTTACGTAGCTAGCGTAGGCAGTAAATGCCGCCGCGCTAGCTCCGCAAGCTGGCATGGATTTAAAGGGAATCCCCACGCCGAAAAAACGGCGTGGGGGTTCCCCCCAAATCCATGTCAGGCCCTCATCCGAGCACGCAGCCTGGCAGGCCAGGAAAGGGGTGGGGACGAACGAGCGCCCCCCCCCCCTCCTGAGCCGTACCAGGCCGCGTGCCCTCAACATGGGGGGTGCCCTGGGGAAAGGGGGGCCGTGCGGCCCCCCCACCCCAAAGCACCTTGTCCCCATGTTGATGAGGACAAGGGCCTCTTCCCGACAACCCTGGCCGTTGGTTGTCGGGGTCTGCGGGCGGGGGCTTATCGGAATCTGGGAGCCCCCTTTAATAAGGGGGCCCCCAGATACCGGCCCCCACCCTATGTGAATGAGTATGGGGTACGATGTACCCCTACCCATTCACCTAAGGTGTAAAATGTAAAGTACAAAAACACACACACTTTTGAAAAAATAGTTTATTGCACTGCTCCGGGGGTCTTCTTCCGTCTTGGGGGTCTTCTCGCCGGACTCCTCCGCTCTCTTCTGCTCTTTTACCTAGCTCTTTCACGAGGGGAGGAGTCCGGCTACCTTCTTCGTCGTCGCCGCCGTCGTCTGGGGGTCTCGATCCGCCTTCGGGGGTCTTCCGGGGGTCTCTTCTGTTCTTGCGGCGGTCGTCGTCTTCCGCGCCGCCGGCGCCTTCTTCTTCTTGTCCTTCTTCTTGTCCTTCTTGTTCTTCTTCTTCTTCCGATGTTGACCCGACGCTCTCTCTGCCCGGAATGCCTGTGCCGCTCTGCGCTCGGACTTATATAGGGACATGGGGGACAGGGTCACATGCACATGTCACATGGTGACCCCGCCCCCTTGTGTTGTCACAGTCCCGGAGGATGCTGGGACTGTGACATCGCAAGGGGGCGGGGTCACCATGTGACATGAACATGTGACCCTGTCCCCCATGTCCCTATATAAGTCCGAGCGCAGAGCGGCACAGGCATTCCGGGCAGAGAGAGCGTCGGGTCAACATCGGAAGAAGAAGAAGAACAAGAAGGACAAGAAGAAGGACAAGAAGAAGAAGGCGCCGGCGGCGCGGAAGACGACGACCGCCGCAAGAACAGAAGAGACCCCCGGAAGACCCCCGAAGGCGGATCGAGACCCCCAGACGACGGCGGCGACGACGAAGAAGGTAGCCGGACTTCCCCCGCTCGGTAAAAGAGCTTGGTAAATGGCGGGGGAGTCCGGCGAGAAGACCCCCAAGACGGAAGAAGACCCCCGGAGCAGTGCAATAAACTATTTTTTCAAAAGTGTGGGTGTTTTTTTTTTACTTTACATTTTACACCTTAGGTGAATGGGTAGGGGTACATCGTACCCCATACTCATTCACATAGGGTGGGGGGCCGGGATCTGGGGGCCCCCTTATTAAAGGGGGTTCCCAGATTCCGATAAGCCCCCGCCCGCAGACCCCGACAACCAACGGCCAGGGTTGTCGGGAAGAGGCCCTTGTCCTCATCAACATGGGGACAAGGTGCTTTGGGGTGGGGGGGGCCGCACGGCCCCCCTTTCCCCAGGGCACCCCCCATGTTGAGGGCACGCGGCCTGGTACGGCTCAGGAGGGGGGGGGCGCTCGTTCGTCCCCATCCCTTTCCTGGCCTGCCAGGTTGCGTGCTCGGATGAGGGTCTGACATGGATTTGGGGGGAACCCCCACGCCGTTTTTTCGGCGTGGGGAGTCCCTTTAAATCCATGCCAGGTCACGGAGCTAGCGCGGCGGCAGTAACTGCCTACGCTAGCTACGTAACCTGAAGTCACGTGCTAAATGAACGGACTTGCCGATGAGCGGCAAGTCCCTTCATTTCAAAAGTCCCGCGGACTTGCCCACTAACGGCGGGATTGTCCGCTGGACTTCCAAGTCCAGCGGATAATTTGAAAACAAAACTTCAAACTTTAGTCCGCCGTACTTTGGTGCCAAAAAGTCCGCCGGCGCCCACACACGAGGGGATTATCCGCTGGACTTCAGTCCAGAGGATAATCCCGCGGGATTGTCCCTTCGTGTGTACGCGGCATAAGGAATACAGGACAGAAGCCTGTTCAACGATGCAAGATTTAGCCCCCCTGTTCACATGCATAGACTTCTGTTGTATGAAGTCACAAGCCACAATAAATTTGGCAGTGCAAATTCGCACTGATGTGTGGCTTTGAAATCGTAGGGAAGTAGCAAGATTTCAAAGCCGCACTGGTGTGAACTGGGGCTTATAAGAGAAGTATAGCTGAAGATTTTTTGCCTGTACTTTTCCTATAGATCACAGGAGTGCAGTTCATTCTACACTCCTGTGACCCTGAATTCAGCTGACAGCTGGCTAGTGACCGATGTCGGCTGACATCACAAAGCCCCTGGTTCAGGCTCCAAAAAGATCCCAACCATATAGTCAGGATCCACCCAGATGCCTAGACCTGCAGCTGGCTCAGCCTCTCAGCAAATCGCTGAAAGACTAAGCCAGACACTTCCCGTCCCCTCCACAGCCCAGAGCTCCAGTGAGCACTGGAGGGGCAGAGCAGAGAGCCAGTGACTGACAGTCACCACCTCTCTGCAGCCTTAAAGACCAACATTTGAGAAATCAGCTGTGTTTGATCACTCAGTTCTCAATCGCTTTCCAGAAGCATTAGACAATTAGCTCAGGGGTGATATCTTGCCTCCTCACCGCCAAGGTTAACCATTTTTAAAGTCTTCAGCACCACAACGCATGCTGCATTAAATGCTGTTGCAAAAAGGTGGTGGCTCAGTCACTTGCACTTGCCACAAGGGTTGTATGATTTTCACTGGCAATGTTATCTTGCTCAGCATTCGAGAAGGATAGTGGCATAAATCTGCAGCTAAACCACCTGTTTTTACTGCCCCTCAGCCACCTATGTAAACAAGGGGTAACAGTTTATGTTATATACTGCGCAGATTGGTGATTATCTTGTCCTAATGGATGGCCTTAGTGGCACATTTATTACTTCTGGGAAGCCTTTTATCTCTGCAGTGGTTGTGCCGTGAGGAGTAATAAAACTGTTGTTAAGATTGCTCTGAAAAAGCAAAACATAGTAAAGGGGGGTACAAATCCCAGTGAATTTTGTACGGTACAGATATACAGCGACAGCAAAATACAGGGATATACAATGTAATACTGACATACAATCACACACATAGGTTGGACTAGTGTCTGTTTTCAACCTCACCTACTATGTAACTATGTAACTACAGTGCCTTGCAAAAGTATTCACCCCCCTTGGCATTTTTCTTGTTTTGCTGCTTCACAACCTGGAATTAACATGGATTGTTTGAGGATTTGCATCATTTAATTTACAGAACATGCCCACAACTTTGAAGATGATTTTTTATTTTTTTTATTTTTTTTATTGTGAAGCAATCAACAAATAGGACAAAATAACAGAAAAAGTCAAAAATTCACCCCCCTAAAGTCAATACTTTGTAGAGCCACCTTTTGCAGCTATCACAGCTCCAAGTCGCTTTGGATACGTCTATATGAGCTTGCCACTGGGATTTTTGCCCATTCCTTCTTGCAAAACTGCTCCAGCTCCTTCAAGTTGGATGGTTTGCGCTTGTGAACAGCAATCTTGAAGGCTGACCACAGATTTTCTATTGGATTGAGGTCTTGGCTTTGACTAGGCCATTCCAACACATTTACATGTTTCCACTTAAACCATTGTCCTGCCTGAAGGTGAACCTCCGCCCTAGCCTCAAATCACACAGAGTGGTATAGACTTTGCTTAGGAATATCCCTGTATTTAGCACCATCCATCTTTCCCTCAACACTGACCAGTTTCCCAGTCCCGACTGCTGAAAAACATCCCCCCAGCATGATGCTGTCACCACCATGTTTCACTGTGGGGATGGTGTTCTTTGGGTGATGTGATGTGTTGGGTTTGCGCCAGACATAGCATTTTCTTTGATGGCCAAAAAGTTCAATTTTAGTCTCATCCGACCAGAGCTTGTTTATAAAAGCAACCAACTCAAATCCATCCTCAAATTCTTAACCTAGAACCTGGATTGGTGGTGATCAGCAACAAATGCGTTTTAGAGTGTAACTGTTTTATTTAAATGAGATCTTCACAGCTTTATCAGGTTTGTACTAAATGGCTTTTGTTGTCTATTATTAATTTATATTAGGACTAAATATGGGTCTTGGATGGTTGTAAACCATAGACCAGCAGCTACTAAATGTTGAAACTAAGCCATAATGTAATTTGGTGTGGTTTACCTGTGCCATGCTTACTGTGCCCAGAACACGGTGAAAAATAAAGCTGCACATTTATAGAGCGCAGCCATGTGTTTTACAAATGTGAATTATGTGTCAGACAACAAGTGTGGTCACATGACCTATCAAAGTCATGTGATTTTCCTCTTCTCTAATCAGGAAGTTCTCTCTGCAGCTAAGAGAGAGTTCTGTTGGACAAGACTGTGCATGATCAGAAACAATAAACTCCAAAGAAAAAGCTTTTGTCGTATTTTCATCCAAATTTGCGTTCATTGGTTCCGATTTGCTGTGAAACAATGCGGAAAATCTGACGATCGTTCGTCTGATTTTCTTATAGTGTGTACCTCACTTTACTCACATTCCTACACATACTAGGGCCAATTTGGACAGGAGTCAAATAACCTACCAGCATGTGTTTGGAGTATGGGAGGAAACCAGAGTACCCGGAGGAAACCCACGGAGGCACAGGCAGAAAATGCAAACTTCAGGCAGGTAGTGTCATGATTAGGGTTCGAATCGATGACCCCAGGCAGAAGTGCTAACCACTTGTGCTGCCCAATGCGTATCTGTGACCATCTATTACTAGGATTTGTTGTACAGTGGTGTGAAAAAGTGTTTGCCCCCTTCCTCATTTCCTGTTCCTTTGCATGTTTGTCACACTTAAGTGTTTCGGAACATCAAACCAATTTAAACAATAGTCAAGGACAACACAAGTAAACACAAAATGCAATTTGTAAATGAAGGTGTTTATTATTTAAGGTAAAAAAAATCCAAACCATCATGGCCCTGTGTGAAAAAGTGATTGCCCCCTAAACCTAATAACTGGTTGGGCCACCCTTAGCAGCAACAACTGCAACCAAGCGTTTGCGATAACGTGCAATGAGGCTTTTACAGCGTCCTGGAGGAATTTTGGCCCACTCATCTTTGCAGAATTGTCCTAATTCAGTTACATTAGAGGGTTTTCGAGCATGAACGGCCTTTTTAAGGTCATACCACAACATCTCAATAGGATTCAGGTCTGGACTTTGGCTAGGCCACTCCAAAGTCTTCATTTTGTTTTTCTTCAGCCATTCGGTGGTGGACTTGCTGGTGTGTTTAGGATCATTGTCCTGCTGCAGAACCCAAGTTCGTTTCAGCTTGAGTACACGAACAGATGGTCGGACATTCTCCTTCAGGATCTCTTGGTAGACAGCAGAATTCATAGTTCCTTTTATCACGGCAAGTCTTCCAGGTCCTGAAGCAGCAAAACAGCCCCAGACCATCACACTACCACCACCATATTTTACTGTTGGTATAATGTTCTTTTTCTGAAATGCAGTGTTCCTTCTACGCCAGATATACTTGGACACACACCTTCCAAAGAGTTCCACTTTTGTCTCATCGGTCCACAGAATGTTGTCCCAAAAGTCTTGGGGATCATCAAGATGTGTTGTGGAGAAATTGAGACGAGCTTTGATGTTCTTTTTGCTCAGCAGTGGTTTTCTCCTTGGAACTCTGCCATGCAGGCCATTTTTGCCCAGTCTTTTCCTGATGGTGGAGGCATGAACGCTGACCTTAACTGAGGCAAGTGAGGCCTGCAGTTCCTTGGACGTTGTTGTGGGGTCTTTTGTGACCTCTTGGATGAGTCGTCGCTGCGCACTTGGGGTAATTTTGGGCGGCCGGCCACTCCTGGGAAGGTTCACCACTGTTCCATGTCTTCGCCATTTGTGGATAATGGCTCTCACTGTGGTTCGCTGGATTCCCAAAGCTTTGGAAATGGCTTTATAACCCTTTCCAGACTGATAGATCTCAATTACTTTCTTTCTCAATTGTTCCTGAATTTCTTTGGGTCTCGGCATGATGTGTAGCTTTTAAGGATCTTCTGGTGGACCTTACTGTGTCAAGCAGCTCCTATTTAAGTGATGCCTTGATTGTGAACAGGTGTGGCAATAATCAGGCCTGGGTGTGGCTAGAGAAATTGAACTCAGGTGTGGACAACCACAGTTATAGTATGTTTTAACAAGGGGGGCAATCACTTTTTCACACAGAGCCATGATGGTTTGGATTTTTTTTCACCTTTAATAATAAACACCTTCATTTACAAATTGCATTTTGTGTTTACTTGTGTTGTCCTTGACTATTGTTTAAATTGGTTTGATGTTCCGAAACACTTAAAGTGGAAGTAAACCCCCCTATCGTTTTCAGCCAAGGAAGCTGCCATCTTTGCCTCCATTTAATCTTAAACTGCCACAGTGCTGCACATGTGATCCGTTATGACACCAGCCATTGGATGGTTTGACTGTTTGGTTGAGAGCGCAGCCAATGTGCAGTTAGCATTCACGGCATGCCTTTTTTTTTTAGACTGTTAAATCGATGGGTTTACTTCCGCTTTAAGTGTGACAAACATGCAAAGGAACAGGAAATGAGGAAGGGGGCAAACACCTTTTCACACCACTGTATGTTATATGCGTTTTAGCCAATATTTGTTGCCAGACAATATGAATTCATGCCAATCCTAACAAAAGCCAATGATCTATGACATTTTATTTTCCCTAAATACAAATTTTCACCCATGCAGCAAATTTCTGCAGGTCAACATCATATAAAGGCTAGTTTTAAAACTATGCAGATGGTGAAGTTATTTCTGTACATCTTGCGGCCATCTTGTCAGCCGTAACGTCTGCATGAATGGCATGTATCTTGCTGGCTAGACAGCTTAATATACAAAAATCATAGTGAAATGATGCTAGACACACAAAGGATTTTTATGTGCATATTTGCTTTTCCAGATCTTGGCAGAGAGTGCAGATGTTTGGTGGTTCTCTTCTTTTTCTGCCAAGCACTGAAGCATAGTAGGCACGCTTGGTTTATTATAGTAAATAAGCAGTAAGTGTGGGTTGGGACGCTTTTATTACCTGGGGAACCTGCACTGGGTTTAAGCATCTCTTTTACAAGTAACATGTACTAGTCCTATGATATGGGAGGTAGATTACAAGAAAGGGAATAAAGAAAATGGTCTGTGCTACATTGGCAATAAGGGAATCGCTCCTATTTCCTAGCCTGCAGTAGATGAGTAAATATTTAAATATGACTGGTTGCCTTGCACTACATAGTTGAAGGTAATTCTAAAGAAAATGTAATAAGAAAATTGTATAATCTATGGCCAGCTTAAAGAGGAAGTAAAGCCTCCTCCAAAAAAAAAAAAAAAAAAAAAAAAACGGAACCTGCAAGGCAAAGGCATAATGAGCTAGTATGCAGAGCATACTAGCTCATTATGAATAACTTACCTGAGAACGAAGCCCCCGAAGCGACCGTCATCCACAACCTTCTCCGCCGCCATCAAGCCCGGAGTGACTTCCGGGCCTCGCTGCTCCATCGCTGTCATTCGCTGGAGCGGCGATGATGTCACTCCTGCGCATGCGCATGAAAGTGGCATATCGCCGTGATCTCAGCATGCGCAATGCGCCTGCGCGCCGTAGACAGCGATGCCTGTTTTTTTCTAAATATCTCCTAAACCATGTAGGTTTAGGAGATATTTATTGGACCTACAGGTAAGCCTTAATCTAGGCTTACCTGTAGGCCAAAGTGGTTTGTAAGGGTTTACAACCACTTTAAGGCTACTTTCACACTGGGGCACTGATCGCGCTGGCGGTAAAGCGGCGCTATATTTAGCAGCGCTTTACAGTCGTTTTAGCTGCACTTTTCGGCCGCTAGCGGGGCAGTTTTAACCCCTGCTAGCGGCCAAAAAAGGGGTTAAAAAAAGGGGTAAAAGGGGTAAAAAAAGCCCTCTGGCTTTCACACTGGAGAGACAGCAGCGGCTGTTTCAGGGCGCTTTGCAAGCGCTATTTTTAGCACTTTAGCGCCTGCAAAGTGCCTCAGTGGGAAAGGGACCTAAGTGCTATGTTTTAAAAGCATAATCAGAATAAAAGTATATAAGAAACAGGTCATAGTATCAGGCCAACGAGGAAAGTGTGAACAATTTCATCCCGCATACCATCATGGGGTGTGACAGTACAATTAAAGAATATGTAAACCCTATAACTTTAAACAATGGACATGTAAACATTCTTACGGAACAGGGACATCAAACAGGACAGAATTACAGGTATTATGGAATGTAAAATAATTGTAAAATAATTTCTATATACTGTATGCGTTTAAAATGTATTTAACCACTTTAGCCCCGGAAGATTTGGCTGCTCAATGACCAGGCAATTTTTTTGCGATACGGCACTGTGTCGCTTTAACTGACAATTGCGTGGTCATGCAACGTTTTACCCAAACAAAATTGACATCCTTTTTTCCCCACAAATAGAGTTTCCTTTTATGGTATTTGATCACCTCTGCGGTTTTTATTTTTTGCGCTATAAACAAAAGAAGAGCGACAATTTTGAAAAAAATCTTTTACTTTTTGCTATAATAAAAATCCCAATTAAAAAAAAGGCCGATATGTATTCTTCTACATATTTTTTGTAAAAAAAAATCACAATAAGCGTATATTGATTGGTTTGCGCAAAAGTCTACAAAATAGAGGATAGATTAATGGCATTTTTTTTTACTAGTAATGTCGGCGATCAGCGATTTTTATTGGGACTGCGATATTGCAGCGGACAAATCTGACACTTTTGACACATTTTTGGGACCAGTGACATTTATACAGCGATCAGTGCTATAAAAATGCACTGATTACTGTATAAATGACACTGGCAGGGAATGGGATTAACACTAGGGGGCGATCAAGGGGTTAACTGTGTTCCCTAGGTGTGTTCTAACTGTAGGGGGGATTTTTATTTGGGACTGCGATTTTGCGGCGGACAAATCGGACACTTATGACACATTTTTGGGACCAGTGACATTTATATAGCGATCCGTGCTATAAAAATGCTCTGATTACTGTATACATTACACTGACAGGGAAGGGGTTAACACTAGGGGGCGATCAAGGGGTTAACTGTGTTCCCTAGGTGTGTTCTAACTGTAGGGGGGATGGGACTGACTAGGGGAAGAGAGGGATCGGTGTTCATACTCAGTATGAACACACCATCTGTCTCCTCTCCCCTGAAAGAACCAGGATGTGTGTGTGTTTACACACACACATCCCCGTTCTGTAACGAGCAATCGCAGGTGCCTAGCGGTCATCACACCTGCCGGGCTCTCGCATTGGCTCCGGGGACACGCTTTGGATGCAGGCCACCGGAGGCGTCTTAAAGAGCCGACCGACGTACAGCTACGACAGCTCGTGCAGGGGAGCCAACCTGTCGCAGTATAACTGCAGTTGCTGGTCCGGAAGCGGTTAAAGAATGTTACCCCAACATTTCATATTCTTGATGTGTGCCTGCTGTACCATGTACTTGTATGAAAAAAGTATCCTAATCCTATTTGTATTGCCTCCTTTGTATGAAATACCTGGTGTTCCTGCCAGTCGCTCTGCTATGCTAACATAAACTGACCATACTAGGCAGGAGAGTACTGTGTGGTCAGTTCTCTAGCTGTACAAAAAAGTGGCAACCATCCCAATCTATAATCTAGCGGGGCTGAGAACTCAGCCTGCTCTCCTCCAATGATCAAACTTGTCCTGACACTGCTCTACACCCCCCTGCACAGCCATTCACTGGGAAGCCCAGTGTGCTGTTTCTCTTCCCCCAGCTCTCTGAGCTCCATATGCAGCTCATTTACAAAGATGCAATATACATGTATAGATTTCGTACACAGATGTATACTAGCCTATAGGCCGATTCACACAGCTGTGTACAGCAAAGCAAATGTTCTGCTGAGTATAGCAGCATGAACAAAAATAGGGTTCAACTGTGTCTGGGGCCTCAATTTCGGCTGTATTTTACACTGTACTCATGTAAACGTTTCTGCTAACGTTACATGCGTCCAGCAGGCAGCCAACAGGGACCCTATTAGCCGCTACCGCTGCTTCTGGCCGACATGTCAGTATCGGCACATAAGCTACAAATTCAGAGACAGTGTGTAATCAGTGGTGCAAGTGATACTGAATACATATTGTTGGTATAGACATGTCAGACAGAAGCAAAGTCTGTAGCCAGTAGGATCTCTGTATGCTAGGTGCATGTTACCAATCACAAACCTTAAATGCGTACAGGAGATATGCTTGATCCTTCTACCAGCAAGATTCTGCATATTATATGGATGCATTTTGGATACGTCCATGTGAATAAGCTATAACTCTTCTATTTCCCCATATAAATATATTGTTATACTTTGAAGAAGTGTGAAAATCGAAGTTGTGTTGGTCTACAGAAGACCAGTTTTACCATCTGATACAAAATGTTAATTGTGCCATGTAGTGCATCTTGTATGTCATTGCAAAGCCATGTAGTGCATCTTGCTGGATTAATGCCTTAATAATAATCCAATAATCAATGCAAGGATTGACTGCACAAATTCCATACGTTTTGTATGCAATCATATTGTAGCTTATTCCTTCCCAGTGGAAAACTGTTTCCATTCAGTTGTCCTCTTGGTAGTGTTATGGGCAATTAGCCCAGTATCACAGCCTGTAAAGATCAAAAATATCGCTTGATGGGGTGACTATTGGATGTACAGGTAAATGTGGTTGTGATAAGACTGAAGGAAACAGTGTATGTATCCTAGATGGCCTTCATTACACAAGAGATGTAAGAGGTATTCCTACAGTGCTCCAATGAACAGACTTACACAACTGGATTATATTTTCTATGTTGTATTTATCAATTTTGGTCACAGAACAAATAGTCATATGTGTTATTTCTTTAAACTGGTTAAAAATACATTTAAGATGTATGAATTAATACAGAGCTACGATCATTTGTATCTCTTAAGGTCCATACACACGATCAGACTTTTTGACAACAAACATGCAAATTAGCTGTTTTAAGGCAACATCTGACCGTGTGTACGCTCCATCGGACAAACTTTTTCGTTTTTCATCAGACAAAAGTTCGCTCTGAGAACAGACAAACTTTTCGGCAACAAAAGTCAGATGGAGCAAAGTCCGATCGTGTGTACAGAAAACCATAGGACTTTAGTCCAAAGTACAAACCCGCATGCTCAGAACCAATGCAAAAGATCAGACAAGAATACAGAAGTAGACCAAAGGGTGGCGGTAAAGAGCAGAAAAACCATGTGATTTTGGTGAAAGTTGGCTGAAAAAGTCCTGCCGTGTGTATGCAATACAAGTTCATGGCCAACGCCCTTTGTACAGAAATCCATGGGAAAGTTTGTGTAAAGTCCGATCGTGTGTATGAGGCTTTAGAGCTACCTGGAGCTTAGGTTTAGTCAGTTGCCATTAATTCATCTTATCTTTTCTATCCATGTTGTATTTATCAATTTCTGGTCACAGAACAAATAGTCATATGTGTCATTTCTTTAAACTGGTTAAAAATACATTTGATGAATAAATATATACAGAGCTATGATAATTTTGTATTATCGCCTTGAGGCGATTCAGTTAGCATTGTAGCGCTATACAAATTATTCATTCGTTCATTCATTTCTTATAGCTACTTGAAGCTTAGGTTTAATCAGTCGCCATTCACCCATAGCTGATATATTATCTGTCTGTGGAATTGGCTTTGAAGTTTTCTGGTTTTATTTCTTTAAAGTTAAATTTTTACTTCTTTTGCACTGCACTTTACCATACATTAGACCGTGTTGGCTGCCTTGTTCACAGCAGTGGTCCTGATCACACCATTTACTTACCTTCTCTCTCGTGTCTCCATGGACCTGCCACATCAAAAGGAGCATTTCTTTTAACGGCTCATACAACAGACTATGGTTAGCTGATGAAACATTGAGAATAGCCTGGCCTCAGCGGTAATTGACACCCTATACCTGGGTCTGTAGTATATCTCTCTTTTTTAAATATCCAGTTACTAGACCATCCTCTACATGCTGCTCAGCGTTCCAGGATATTACCTACTCGCTGCAGACCAAGTTAATCATTTGCAAACGAGATCCGGAATCTACAGTTTAAACAAGGTGTTGACCCTGTTGAAATCTGCTCAATTGCTGGAACAAAAGAGAGCTATTTCCATCTTTATTTTCTAAGTAGGGAACAAGAAACACATGCTTCTAAAAAGTATTTTTATTGCATCCAATTAAATGAGATCAGAAGAAATTTTGAAAAATATCTTTCTATGCAAAGAGACAGAAGCCAAAGCTTACTTTGATTGGTTACTTTGTATCTCGCCACATATGTGATTGGTCTGTTTCGAGTAGAGCGATTTTTCTTTGATAGACAGAGTTAAACATGTTTATGTAATTCTTTTAATAGCAGAGTGTGCTTGTTGTATATGGCGTATGCAGCCACAAATGTGACCTGTAGAATAGAAATGGTAAACATCTGCTATCCATTTTGTGCTGTAACACTCGCACACATGCATGCTTGTTCTGTGCTGCTTTTGTGAAAAGGGTGGACAGGGACTGCTCATACAAAGGGTCCCTTCCTGCACATAAATGATCCCGTTTCCTTGACTGCTAAATCTTTAAAATGTGAATTGATACACAAATAAACCCAGAGGCCCTCAAGGGAATATTACATAGCTACAAATACACTTCCAATTCCAGCCTACCATATTTCTTTAATGTTAAAGGATGCAGTGGGAACAGAGTGTAAATCGCGCTGTCCTAAATAAATATTATCTATTCAGTCCAGCCAAAAAATATGCAGCACTATTTAATTCTCTATTGTTAGCATCTGCTTCTTTATGCTAAGACCAAGTATAAAGTATGTAACACCTATGGAAAAAAAAATATATTTTTTCCTCTTGTATGTCATGCATTGGCTAAAACATATTATTTTGTGTTTTCTGTTTTTTTTCTCAAATCCATTATTAAAATAAGTGACAAGCCTGCTTCAATCTGTTTTTCAATCAGTTTTTCTATATTAAATAAGTAGGCACATCTGGCAATTTTTTAATGCCCTGAACCTGAGATTTAGCCCAAGGGTACAGAGATTGTTAGGAGAAGTTATTATTATTATACATGATGTATATAGTGCCAACAGTTTGCACAGCATTTTACAATATAAAAGTAGACCGTACAGTTACAATACAATACAAGAGGGTTAAGCCTAGTACACACGGGCCGAATGTCAGCCAGGATCAGCCGGTTTAATAGAAACCATCAAACATTTGGGCCGTGTGTATGGCAGCCGGTCCAACAGAAGCAGACCATTTGGCCAGCTTCTGTCGAAGGCTCATGACCGAAAAAGGTCTGCCAACCAAGTCCCTATCGACGGAGATCGCTGACCGGAGTGTTATGGCCGGGGGCCGCCCCCTGTCATGAACACAATACAACAGCAGGAGAGATCACTGTACTAACATCGGATTGTTAGTACAGTGGCTTCTACCTGAGCTTTTAATTAGTTTTTTTTATGCATTCAACCCACTGGATTGATAGAAAGAGTTTACAATCAATCAAATTATATGACAAATTAAATTGGAACTATACTCGCTTCGGCTCCAGCGATGTGGTATCCCGAAGCTCCTCGCCCGGCCACTGACCTCTTGGGGTGGCCTGCTTTATGGTCTCAATTGCTGGCCCCTTTCATTGGCTGGGCAGGGATGATGTCACTCCCGTGCATGCACGGGAGTTTAGTCAAATTCAGCATTGCCTAATGTGTACAGTGAGCTGTGCGTCCGTGGCTCACTGTACAAGGGCGGACAGGCAGGTAGGTAACTTTAATGAAGAAGGTACAAAGCATGTCTCTTCTGTATTAAAATTCCTACCTGTTCACTTTTATTTTTAGGCCTAAAGTTATACTTTAAGGTTATGGTCAACAGAACAATGGCCAGGCCCTACCCAGTATCCTCTGCACTCTATGGGACATCAGAAAAGCAATGCCATTCATCTCAATACTTGTAGCTAACTAATAGGCAGTGCATTTAGTGCACTGTCTAGTGCCCTGAGCCAGGAGTGATTAATTGTATTGAACCCATTCTCCATCAACACCCCTCCTTTTTGCACTGCAATCTGAACCCATATTTTGACTGTTGGTAATTAAAGTCAATACTCCAATTGTAGACCAGAGACTGAAGACAGTGAGCCATATTTCCCCGCAATCATGTTGATTAGCCATAGACCCTGGTCAGAAGCCATCAAGTTTCTATCTCTGATAATAAGGCTCTGAGAGATGATAGTTCTATTGGATGTGATAGTCGAAGCGTGGCAGCTCATTATTGTATTTGTGGAAAATTAAAAGAGAGGCAAGCAGGGATGTAGACTGAAGACCTATATTTAGACTTTTGCTATTCAGGTCAGTAGTTGAATTGAAGGCATTTATACAAAGGAAACCACAGTTGGATTTACACGTTGCTTGAGTTATACTCAAATTTACTTGGGAAATGCAATTTTGTTTTATTAACATAATCCGCTATCCAAGGGATTCTAGGGTATCTCAAAATCGATAAACCAATTTTAACAGACAGTTAAGCTTTTCAATATCTCAGAGCAAGGTAGGATCCCTTCTGTTTTGGCTTCTTGTCATTATGGTTTAGTTTTTTTTTCTTTTATTTTTTTTAGTATTTATTCAACAAAAGTAAAACCTGCTAACCAAAATGCTGCAGCTAATGTCAGCTTAGGCTGTCGCCACTTAGCTGGAGAATACACCTGCTCACAATAGGCATAGGCTATAAGTTAATCCTAGATTCAGCAATGATTTAGTGAGTCCCATGTCTTCAAGCCTTTCAACTGATGTATGAATAGCTACTGAATCTGAGCGTTCTTATGGATAATTGATTAGTAAATAGAAGATTGTGCTGGTTTCAGCAGGTTTTTTTTTTTTTTTTTGTAATTTGCGAGCTGCGCCAATACCAAAAAATTTGATAAAGGAACTGAAATTCAATCAATTTATTTTTATAATTTTACATAGAGTGAATAATGAGAATAACCGCTGTCAAGCTTTTATGGCTCTGTGTGTGCTTGATGGGGAGATTTTTTTTCCTCTTGCTTTTTCACCAGGACAGGGAAAAAAAGAAATATATACAGATATAAAAAAAGGTTTTGGCTCGAGTTCACCTTAATAAATTTAGCCATAGCAAATTATTTGTAATAGCAAATATATGTACAGATTTCCATTTCCCGTTTGTTTTCTTTGACTTGACATGCACACCTAATGGGGGTTTGTTAAATGCGCCTCAATAATTTAAATTGGGAAATATGAGAACTTGTAATTTAAAATTTTAGGGTTCCCAATTGACTGCTCTATCATGGTAACATTTAGCCAACTTTTTAGTCTTCTACACCTCCATATTGCCCCATCATTGGGATGCAATATTTTAATTACCACCGTCACTCTGCATGTAAATAAAAAATTATATTAATAATATGCAAAATTCAAAAAAATTCTAAATTGTATAGAAAAGGGCACTATACCAGCCTCTATAGTCGGTTTTTAATTTAGAATACCTGCCAGACCTGTCTAAGAACCATATGCACTGAGTGTTCTTTCTTCCCTTTCATTCAGAGCCCTCACCAGTCATCACCTATTCATCCTCTCTTGTTCTAGCACATAATGTACCCTTCCCCCTCTCTAGGCTTCTTTTCTGATCTCCTGCGGTCATTATTATTGCCTTCCCCCTCTCATTATGTCATTGTATGGCAGCTGGATTCAGTTCTTGAGTGATTTAGTTCATTAAACTGTCCATACACTATAAATTTTGTCCAATTTCTGATGAACCAGCAGAAATTTGCTATGTGGGTGGTTCTTTCGGCCCACTCCTACCAGACATCCTTCAATGGAAAAGTTAAAGGAGCAGGACAGAAAATTTTGGCAAATAATCAGATGCAGCTTCTGTTTGGGTATTCAAAAAGCTGCCCGAGTTAGCTAAATGAATACACTAAGCACAGAAGACGATGTATCCATCTGCCATGTATAGCATTGATGGAGGAACCTATTTGATTTTTTTTAGGCTGAACAAGTGCATAGCCAGCTTTAGGTTCTTGGTTGAATTATGTATATGCGGTAGGGTACAGTTCATAACTAACGGGCAAGGGTGATAAATGTCCATTCAGGATCAATAGGTAAAAGGTTACTGGTATTCTGAAACCTTGTGGGTTACCTTGAAATATAGCTCTCTTGCTTGGTGCTTAATATAAAAGTCAGTGAGAACAGCCCAGATCATTATAGGGCTTCAGCAATCAGTTTTGATCCTGAGGTCCAACACAACCACACAGAATAACCAGCATCACTCCTAGTATGTACATCGAATGAGCACCAGAGTATAATAAAATAATTTTCTTATGGCAGATGCTGTATGCTTGTATCAGAAATCTTCATGAACAAACCTCTCAATTTGCAGCTGTAGATTGTACCTGTAAAAAACACACAAATGTGGCTGAATTGTGCTTTCTTGTGATATACAGATTTGATGGTGCATTTGTAGTTTCTCACTCCTGACCAGCAGACCCTTCGTCCTATGTTCCACCAGACAAACAGTACACCCAGGCTGCAAAATGGCATAAGACAGACTTCACACAAGATTAAAGGAGAAGTTTAGGCTGGGCTTCTTCTAAGGGTCACAGGAGTGCAATTCGTTTTGCACTCCTGTGACCTGTTTTCAGCGGAGAGCAGTCTGAGGTCCGCTCTCTGCTGGCATCACTGAAATCAGTTGAGGCAGCGCATCATCCCAACTTCGGAAGTCTGGATCCGCCAGCTGCCTGGACTGATGGCAGTCTCAACCTCTCAGCGAAAGAGACACGGAGGCAGCTGCTCCCCGCCCCTCCACAGCTCAGCGATCCAATGAGCGTGGAGGAGCAGTCCAGATTCTCCTTTTATCAGGTCCCTTTTCTGTGCTCCTGGCCCCTCACTCATGTTGAGTGCCCCTACAGCAAGCAGCTTACTATCGGGGCACCTGAGCTGAGCTGCAACTCCCTGTGTCCATTCAGACACCGTGCCACGGCCCGGCCTCATCCACTTTCTCTCCTCATTGGCTCTCTAACTTTGATTGACAGCAGCGGGAGCCAGTGGTGCTGTGCTGCTGTCTCAGCCAATGAGGAGGGGGGTCCTGGACAGCCAAGTCTCACGTGCAACATCGCTGGATCTATTACGGAGGCTAAAAAAAAAAAAAGTGGGTATACACTGCGCTGTGACTAAAAACAAATAAAATATATAAATAAAGCAGCAAACATCGCCAGAAGACAAACAGCAGGAAATAAATATAAAAGATGCTGCGCTAAAATGATATATGTGTAAGGGAGATGTATTCAAGAAATCACGTGAGATAAACAATAAAGTAATCAAAAAAAAATTCATAAATAATGAAATTAGATATGTCAAAAAAGTCTTTAAACCAGTGATGGTGTGAATGTTGTATGGGCAATATCAACTTGGGACATGAAAAAATCCAAAGAGATACAGTCCATACGGAAGGCAGAAAACTGCTTTGATGTATCCAAGTGATGGAAAAAGTGATCAAAAAAGAGATAGCTGGCAACACCACCACCCTTTAGGAATGAGGCTTACCAGAATTCACAGACTTGAAGAGGCTTATACCTCTTAAGTAGTGATTAGCTTGTATTTGGTAACCCAGAAAATGTGGCTGGTCCCTGCTCCAAAATGGTCACCAAAGCTTCACGCATTTTAAGGGATGTGCAGCAGTCACAAGCAGGGGGCGGTCATCGGCTATCCACATATTCATGCGTTGAAACCCATATCAGAGCAAACTCTGCATAGTGTGATATCGTCAAGAGATATGTATTTAATCTTAAAGATTAAAAACACTCACATTTGTGTAGTTGTAAACAGGCTTAGAAAGGTGCTAGGAGTAGCATGATGTTGTTGGTATGGTCCATCTGATGCGTTTCATCCTCATGGACGTCATCTGGGGTATGGACACCTACCTCCCACATCACACTTAAATAAATGATACGACCCCAAAATGGAATTGAGAATCAGCCGGATGTGAACGTCACGGTTGTAAAACTTCCGGTATCTAAATCTATATATTTTACCCAGTTTATATTAAAATGTTAAATATACTTATTTAGAAGTAAAGTCTAAATCAAAGTGTTGGTGTATTTGTGTCATCCACAAGAATAGGCACTAAGTCAGATGTCGCGGAAGCGAGGATACACGAAGGTGGAACGCAAATAGTCAAGCCTCACTGTGGCGAATGTTCTGGCACGACACGTCACATCCGTATATGCACTGCTCCATTCTATTGGCAGGCCAAGCCTCGTTTTGAGATGGCTGGAGTGCTGAATGGGTGGGCATGGGTGCATAAGACGCTGCGGGTCAAGCAGAGCCACGGCGTGATTATCTGCATGACGTCACCTCTGCCGGAAAACTCGTTGTCACGAGTGCGTGTCAAGCCTCACTGTCAACCAACGAGTGAATCCGGAAGCCATCACCTAAATGGCCTAGTACGTGGAACATTTACAAAACCATATACGGCCAAATGAACCAAACACTATGGATACTGGTCACTATGGATACTGGTCACCAGTGTTGTGACTGATGATGAAAAATCCAAATGGGGTCACCTATAAACAAATTTAATTAAATTAAAACACAATATTTATCAAACATATCTATTGAAAGGTACGTCTAAAAAATGCAAATGTAACCAAAAAATTAAAATAATCAAAATAAATACATGAGGATATTGGATACAAGTTACAATTTAGAAGTTAAAAATGAGAGATAAAATAGGAAATAAAATAAAATAAAATTAACTAAAAATAAGAATTAAAAATTTAGAATTGTAATTAAAATCATTCCTCTTATGTAGGCTTACCAAAAAATTAAATATAATATATGATCATGCTTTATTGATAAAAGAGTTGATATCCCACTCCACGCTAATCCCTTGTGTATTACGGAGGCTGCTGCACACAGAAGGCTTTTTATCTTAATGCATAGAATGCGTTAAGATTAAAAAAAAACCTGCCTTTACAAACACTGGTTGTCCAGCTTTGTGACTGCGCCCTATATGTATCCCATTTAGAATAACATTACACAGCAGAAGGAATTTACTTTCTAACTGTTGGGTTGCATGATGTTCCCTTACCAGTCATATTTTATATTTCAATGACGAGTTACTCCTTTATGCCTTGATAATGTGAACAAAACTAGTCAGAAGAAGCTACAGCAGTGACTTTATCACACCCGCTGGGGTGTCTGCATGTGATTGTTCTATATGCGATTTTACTCCTGCCTTCTTAAAAGTAGTTTTAACCTTCATCAAAAAGCCTGGATTTTTAATTACTACATTATGAGTTCCTCCTTTGTCTCTCCCTTTTTCTGAGCCCACTGTTGAACATCCTGGTCGTATGGTAACCCATCCTGGAATCTTGGCTCCTGATAGCCATCCATCCCATGGGGATACTTGGATAAAGTGCAGCCAGACCCCCATCTTGGGGTCAGAATTGCTGGTAAGCGGCTTGAGAGTTGGGTGTGCACTTTTGGGTGTGAAGATTTTGCTATCCACACTGAAATATATACACGATTATAAATTACCTTTTTGCACAAGAGCACTTTTCTTCTTTTTTCTGATGGACTTGATCATTTATGAATGTTTTTACCACATTCTTATTTACAGTTTTTGTTTTATATGACATTCTTACTTGATTGAATGTATGCACTTTATATTGATAGCGCAACACTGTTTTCATTAGTGCAGCTGTCACTGAGAATTTATTATTTTTTACTATTTGGTGACACTTTTTTTGCGCAACTTAATTTTTGGGTTAATGCCAGGTTTCAATCTGGTTGGTGACTGTAAAAAGCATCTTAGAATTTAGAATTTCGGCACACCAGGCATCCTGAGTGGATTGCTACATGGATAAAAAAGACTAAGCCATTTAACAGGCAGTCTATGCTTCCTGTACTCATCTCAAGGTTTTATATTCAGCTTTGGTTGGATTGTACCTTTAAAATGCCTATGGGGTGGCTTTATGTGCATACTGCTACATCAAATACATCTGTTTGAAATACAATTCAGTATTAGATTATATTTGAACAAAGTGTATTAAGTTTGTGAATACATAGGCCAAGGTTGTTGTGTGAATTATAATTCAAACTTTCCCAAAGAGAGTTACCTAAACTTTTTGGTCATTTTCATTGTCATTAGTTCTAGGTTGTTTGCAGCCTCTGAGATAGTCCTGTAAAAAATGAAACTTCTTTTTTTTTACAAAAGCCTTGAATGGACAGATTAATGCTTTTATAATGGATCATTCTAGTTGGATAATCAGAATGCAGTAATAGCAGGATTAGTATGCAATAAAGAGGATTAATCACATATAGTCATAAGCTCTGGAACATGGCATTAAACTAGGGCTGCTTTACTTTTGACTGTTAGCCGACATCTATAGTTTTAAAACTACCCTAGGTATAAATTGCATATTTTTTCTAGTAAGTATGTGTTAAAATTAGCAAGGACCAATATGACACTAGTGTTATTAAAGATTGTGACAGTATTATTATGTGTGCTGAACATTTACAATATGATCAATTTATTCTCGGTCATGTGGTGCATTAATTCTGGAAATGTACACTAAATACTGTATACAGAACTTGTAAATGTGACCATACAGTGTTTCTTGTACATCTTGGCTATAGAAATCGTCCTCTGTATTGTGCATTAAAAGGTATCTTAGGGGGAGCATTATTTTCACTTCCTGTCCCATAAACACAACAGGAAGTGAGGAGAAAGCTCTTCAAATTAAGGCAAATCCCCTCCTATGCCCCGTACACACGGTCAGACATTCCGACCACAAAATCCGTCAGATTTTTTCAGACGGATTTTGTCCGAAACTTGTGTTGCACACACACGGTCAGACAAAGTTGTTGGAAAATCCGATCGTTCCAAACGAGGTGACTTACAAAACATACGACAGGAGTACGTAGAGGCCAGTAGCCAATAGCTTTTGTCTCCAAATTTCTTCTGAGCATGCGTGGCACTTTGTGCGTCGGAAATTCTCTACACACGATCAGAAAAAAGTCAGATCGGATTATGTTGTCGGAAAATTTTAGATCCTGCTCTCAAATTTTTTCCGTCGGAAATTCAGAGGGAAAAAGCCCCGCTAGAGCCCACACACTATCGGATTTTCCGACAACATAATCTGATCAGACTTTTTCCATCGGAATATCCGACCATGTGTACGGGGCATTAGACTTTTCTAGTTGTAAACTGAACAAGTCTTCCCTTCTGAAGAATTCCCCTCTATTCTTGTTCTGGTGATAACCCACATTTTGATTCCTCTCACTTTAATTCCCATTGATAATGGTTACTAGAACAAATACAGAGGGAGACTTTCTCCAGCCAGAGACATAGACATCAATAAAAACCCAACATAGTGTGCATAGATTTCTCAGCAATCATTTTAGTAGAGAAAAGATAAAGGTTCCAATGCATGTTGATTTTATGTTATCATTCTCTCCCATCGAGCCATCCTTATTTTTGTGTTCTGCATTCTGCCAGAGATGGACGAGCGGCTTGACCTGAATATGCCATAGAATAGAGGCATTCTGATATATGTCTCCTTACACTAGTTGCAAACTTTAATGCTTGCAATTAGGAAAAACAAAAAACAGTCTGTGAACTCTCTCAGACCTGCAATTTTACTATTGACAGTGATTTTTAGAGGCATGTCTGTACACAATGAGACAGAATGCCAAATTAAATAAAATAGATCCCTGTGTGGTTATAATTTAAAAAAATTAAGAAAACATAAAGTGACAGTGCAAAGACATAACTAATAATATATTCTGTTTAAATATTCCTTCTTTTTGAGGTTATGTTTAGCCATAGCTACCTGGAGTCTTGCTCGGTCACCTATGCAAACAATTACTGTCTCAAAGTCTCTGTTTACATAAGTACAACTATGTTCCCATATTTTTATTATTATTATTATATAGGATTTGCATAGCGCCAACAGTTTTCGCAGCACTTTTCAACATGAGGGCAGACAGTACAGTTACTATACAATTCAACACAGGAGGAATCAGAGGGTCCTACTCATTAAGGCATATAAGCTAAAGGAGAGGGTCAAACTATACAAAAGGTAATAACTGGGGGGGGGGGGTGAGTTGATATAGAAAATTAGTACAGCTGTTAGAGGTAGGGTAGGCTTCTCTAAAGAGCTTCTCTAAAGAGAAGGGTTTTCAGGCATCGCCTAAAAGCGGACAGAGTAGGAGATGGTCAGATAGATTGGGGTGGGGATTTTAAAAGGATGGGAGAGGCTCCGGAGAAGTCAGCATCAGTCAGAAGTACAGGTTTCTCTGCTGCCACAATGCTGCTTCCCTGTTGTACTAATGCTACTAAATGGCAGACTCCTTGACAATGCTGTAATGTAAACCGCCTGGGGGATCCTTGGTGATATTATTGACTGTGACGGACCTAGCCGGGACACAGGCTGTTGGAGGGGACTGAAGGCGAGCCTATTACCTTGCGATTATGGGCCCTGGCATTTGGGGGAACAGTGCTCTTTGAGCTGCAAGCCTGGGACCCCTGAGCTGGTGGTACTTGGATTCAGGTCCATGCTGGCCCCCCAATACACATAGAATCTGTATGTGTATTTGGCATATTAGCAAGAGACGCTAATGTCATGACTCATGAACTCCAGCCACCTGTCTGTTGTGTTAATGAATATAGTCTGGCTTGTAAGAGTATTTCACCTATTGTTGTGTGTGCTAATTAACCCTGCAATTGAATGATGGAGCCCAGTGTTGATTAAGATAATTAGCTCATGCTAATTAGGTTAGGCTTGAGTCATCTGTCAACTGTATATAAGTGTGACATGTCAAATAAAGATTTTTCCTGATGTAGCCTACACTGGTGTTGTCTGGTGACTGGGTGAGCTAAGGGGTCTTGGATTGTGTGGTACCGGACAGAGGAAGCATTTACGGCGGACATCTTGGGTACGAGGTCCGTCACATTGACTAAATATGGTAATGACCATATTTGGTCAATGACATCGCCCAGGATCGCTAGCTGCTTTGTTATATTTTAGCAGCAGGGATTTGGATGGGTATTTGTTCTGCAGTTGAACGAATCTCCTGTACGGGGATGTTTTGCTGTCATTGTGTGTTCAGCAGATACTATTTATCTTACACACCCAGATGATCTGAAGTGCAATATTCAGAAGCACATTTTTGTTTTATAGTTGCCATAGATACCGAATCTACATTGCCAGTTTAAATTATAAGGGATAACAGCTTGCAATTAATTTTGAAGTTAGACATCATATGTTACATGTATCATGATGTTTAACACACAGCTTTTGCTCCAGCAATAAAGGAACCACAAATCCCAGCTTGCCATGCCACCTTTGGTGGAATATACCTTTTTGAAGTCAAATTTGTCACACAAATGTCAACATTCAGTAAGATCTGTCAAAAAATACTTCTTCCCTCCCCCATTTCCAAATGCCCCTATCGCAGGAGATGTGTGATATTTAATTTGTTTTCCCTTTATAAAGGCCGCGTACTGTGACATTCTTCCAGCGATATCTCACTGCTGCACACTTGTCACTGCTTGGTTTTAGATGATTCTTCATTGCTTCAATAGACAGGCTTTAAAATAAAGACAGGCAACTGTAATGCACAAGATAGCCAGCGGAAAATCCTGTTTTTTGATCTTCACACTGTAATTGCAAGGTAAGTATATTTTTCTATAAGGATTACATCTTTACCCTCTACTCAGAATACAAATACATAGTTACAGATGATGTTTCTCGTGATAGAAGTATGGTGCTTGCTATCGGGCAGTCCTCCTTGTCTTTCTTTTTTACGTCATAAGTTACTGACTTGGAACATGGACCCAACATACAAGTTTATCCAAGGTTAGTGGATTAGTGACTCAAAAGTAGGGGCCTTTTACACCAGCATTCACTTGAGAACTGCCTGTCCCTCCGTACATGTCAATAAGAATGCAAAATCAGCTTAGACGGTAAACTGCAGGTTAAATGCACCTGTGAATGAACTCTGATCTCAAACTAATCTCAAATGCAAGCTGAACACAACTAAATGTGTGCTGCATTTACCCACAGACACAAGTCCTAAGGGTGAGACCCTGAAGCGTGCGCCTTGCAAAACAAGTCAGTGTTGGCAGTTCTCGAAATTCTGTCCCAAGTGATATTCTTGACCAATTCACGTAAATTGGGTTTTCACTGACCAGCTTTAAGATGTACAAACTAGAACAGGAAATTAAAGGTCAATGAATGACTTTTGAAGATTTTGAACGTTAATCTTTTTCAGAACTTTATTTTTCCTTGCAGTACAGTATAGCAAATAAACACAAATTGGACAAGAGCTTAATACTGTGGTTTGTCTGCTTTTACTCAGAAAATGTATACAGGTAGTCCGCTAGTTACAAACATCCGACTTAGGCTGGCCATACATGGTCGAATTTCGAAAGAATTTTCTTTTGAAAATCAGAAAATCCGTGCGTTTTGTGATCCAATGGTGCCACCATTGATTTCGAAATTCGGCCAACCAAGCCTTTAATTTCACCTCATGTTGCTACAGAGAAGAATTTTCATGGCTGGGAATCTTCTTTTCTTTCCAGGAAATTTCTTTTCTTGCACATGCGCATTTCTTTTTCGATTACATTTCTTGCACGATTCTCCCATCATTGATTAAAAAATCGTTTGTTTTTCAAACCATTTCCAACATGTCCGATTACTCAAATTTGATTGCCGCACGGAAAGCGGCTGTTGCTGCAGCCCACTAATGGTGTGAAATATGAACGAAAATTCTTAGATAAGATTTTCGAAAGAAAATTCTTTATACATTTGACCCATGTATGGCCTGCCTTACAGACGACTCCTACTTCCAAACCGAGGGAGACAACAGGAAGTGAGATGAAATCTACACCTAGGAAGGGAAATTCACTGCTGTAAGAGTTATTATGGGAAAAAGGTACCTCCACTGATGCTTTATCATCAAGGCTTGTTTCCACAACCCAAAATTTTCTAAATCCAATTGTCATTGGGACAGAAAGTGAGGTGAAATCTTCTGAACGAGGCACGACAGAAAACCAAAGTTACAGGGGTGTTACCCCTTCCCTATGCTATTCAAAAAGCTTAAAAATTGTTTTTTTGGCTGGAGCTACACTCCAAAAATGTACCACTGCCGACTTACAAACAGATTCAACTTAAGAACAAACCTACAGACCTTTCTTGTTCGTAACCGGGGGACAGCCTGTATACTGTTTTTAGGTATTAGGTATTAGGTATTAGGTATGTATACTGTTTTTAGGTATTCTGAGACTACATGTATGCTTTTTAAGTGGTTACAGAGATAACATACAGTTGGGGGTATTAGTTTGACTTTGTCTGTCCTAAGGCAGTATATTTCACAATGGCATTGAGAAATTTTGACATATATTGTTTGCTGTTGGCTTGTAATTCAATACTTTATTGCAGGTCTTGCTTATCTCTGAGGAGCACTTTCTGTTTCTTCATAAAATTTTTGTCATACCTGAAATACTGTAATCAAATTTTATGATAGATGATCAAAGTGGCTGTTTTATCCTCCAGCACATTTCATTTACATTTAAGTTACAAGTTCTACTTCTGGTTAACTCTTTCTACTATGGTACTGTTATATTCCACATAGCATATACTGTCCTTTGCGTATTAAAACTAGAGAAAATAAGAGGGTCTATATGGCCTTTGGCAATCAGCCAGTTATTCCCTTCTATTTTCTAAGTGGAGTAGAGAAATCAATTGGAATGCATTTGGTTGAAATGGGCAGCCCACCATCTTTTTAAATTTTTGAGGCTTTTTCTTTTTTGTACTTATAAATCCATTTCTGTCTGGATTAACATGTTTGCTTTAAGATTAAAAGGCAGTGAAATAATTATACAGCCAATTACTTCTTTCAAATAATTTGTCCACCTTCCCCGTGACATAATCTTATTTAATAGCATGGATTCCACAATGCTTTGAAAACTTAGAATGCGCTAAAAAATTAAAAGACAATGTGTGTATTTTTGTCCTGGTTAGTATCATTAAGCCATGGCATAGCTTCACGTGTATTTTTTTGAAGCAATATAATCCTGTTTTTTACACTAATGCCCCTTCCTAGGTCAGGCTGTGTTGCTAGTTCGGGAATTACAGAAGGCTGCTATCAGAATAGGTTCTAGTACTCTTTCTAGTATGTAACTAAAATATGTTTAATGCTTTTGTCACCAACTTTCGGACCTCAGGGACCACTAAACTCACAATTTTGAATCCCGTGGGCCACTAACATGAATTTTACATTCCTTATACACACAATTCTTCATCTCTCTGCTCCCCTCCCCCTAGATCACACTGCTTCCTTATACACACAATGCTCCAGCTCTCTGCCCCCCCCCCCCCCCCCCCCGCACTCTGCATCACACTGCTGCCTTACACAGACTCATGATTTGATCTCTCCTCCTTATCCAGCCATGTGCTTGAGCTCCATTCTCCCTCCCACAGTCTGTGATCAGCACTGCCATTTAAAGTCCACCCTTCTTCACCTCCCACTCTCTGCACTACTTCCAGCGCCTCCCTCTGAGTTCACAGGAGCTGGAACTACAGAGGAGGCCACTGGATGGCAACTGTTCTAATAAATACACATTAATTCATATCTACCTGAAGTTCAGTTTTAAAGTTTTAGTGCATACAGGTGCACTGAAAAAAATATTCTTTGCCTCAGACTCACCCTGAGCTTGTTGTAAATAAAGGAGCTCCACTACACTGGGAGGTCAAAACTTTTTAATGTGTCTCTCTCCTTCTAATGACAAGCTTCTAGCATTCTAATAACAGAATTGTGTGCAATGTGGTAGCTTATAGTGGTGTTCCTCCCTCCCATTCTAGAATTTATTATGTAGGGGCTTACGGGAAACACGTTTATCCACTTCAGACCTGGAAGATTTGGCCGCTCAATGACCAGAATACTTTTTACAATTTGGCACTGCGCTGCTTTAACTGGTAATTGCGCGGTCATGCAATGCTGTACCCAACCAGAATTGCCGTCCTTTTTTTTTTCCACAAATAGAGCTTTATTTTGATGGTATTTGATTGCCTCTGCGATTTTTATTTTCTGCGATATAAACGGAAAAAGACCGAAAATTCTGAAAAAAAAATGATATTTTCTACTTTTTGTTATAAAAAAAATCCAATAAACTCAATTTTAGTCATACATTTAGGCCAAAATGTATTCAGCCACATGTCTGGTAAAAAAATTCCACTAAGTGTATATTTATTGGTTTGTGCAAAAGTTATAGCGTCTACAAACTAGGGTATATTTTCTGGAAATTACGCAGAAAATTCCAGAAAATTTATTGAGGTGCTAAAATGCCAGGGCAGTACAACTCCCCCCCCCCAAATGACCCCATTTTGGAAAGTAGACACCCCAAGGAAATTGCTGAGAGGCATGTTGAGCCCATTGAATTTTTTCTTTGTCACTAAATGATATATTGCTCACACATGCCATGGTTATATGTGGAAATACATCCTGAAATACATTCTGCTGCTTCTCCTGAGTATGGGGATACCACATGTGTAAGACTTTTTGGGAGCCTAGCCGTGTACAGGACCATGAAATCCAAGCACCACCCTCAGGATTTCTAAGGGCGTAAATTTTTGATTTCATTCCTCACTACCTATCACAGGTTCGAAGGCTTAAAAGGCCAAGATAGCACAACCCCCCCCCCCCCCTCCAAATGAC
Organism: Lithobates sylvaticus; assembly: GCA_028564925.1. Classification (NCBI taxonomy): domain Eukaryota; kingdom Metazoa; phylum Chordata; class Amphibia; order Anura; family Ranidae; genus Lithobates; species Lithobates sylvaticus. The sequence goes on along the minus strand of CM053030.1, from coordinate 138,192,403 downwards.
CCCATTTTGGAAAGTAGACACCCCAAGCTATTTGCTGAGAGGCATGTTGAGTCCATGAAATATTTTATATTTTACCACAAGTTGTGGGAAAATGCCAGCCTTTTTTGCACAAAGTTGTCACTAAGTGATATATTGCTCAAACATTCCATCAAACACCAATCTGTCACGGATTCGCCCGCCCACGGCTCCTAACTAACCGCGACGTGCGTTCCGTGACGGGGGTATATGAGGAACTAAGGGAATAAGGGGGGACTTATACTGAGCATGTAAGACTGGCTGTGGTGCTTTCACAGCCCGCACTACCTTTGGCCACCACTAGAGGGAGACTCCACTCCAATCCAGCTAGCTGACCACACACAGGCAGATACGAATCTTACATACAATCTGGTGCACTCTAAGGGTTGGGGAGCAGTCTAGCAATTACTACCCACTTCTAGGGTTCCTCCAGCTATCCTGCAAGCTTGAACCCCAGTATTAATTACTCTTCCCACTCTCCCCACACCCACACACCAGACACACAATAAACGATAACCTGCCACCACCCAACAGTTTGTCCGCAGACTGGTCTGCTGAGCCACCACACACACAGATCTCTGTCTGGAAGATCTGTTAGCTTACAATCGGCATGCAATCTGCCAACACGCAGTGCAGTTGCATACCGATTGGCACATAACTTAGACCGTGTACTTAGGCACTAAAATACAACAACCTCTTCAGAGATATGAGTCCTAGCTTAGTACACAGAAGTCCCTTTCTAACATGCCCCTTTCTAACCAATGACACAACAAAGCTCTTAATTCACTCACTCGTCATCTCTCGCCTCGACTACTACAACTCCCTTCTCATTGGCTTACCTCTACATAGTCTATCACCTCTGCAATCCATCATGAATGCTGCTGCCAGACTCATCCACCTTACCAATCTCTCTGTGTCTGCCACTCCTCTCTGTCAATCCCTCCACTGGCTTCCACTCGGCCAAAGAATTAAATTCAAAATACTAACAACTATGTACAAAGCCATCCACAATTTCACCCCCAGCTACATCACTAGCCTAGTCTCTAAATACCACCCTACTCGTTCTCTTCGTTCCTCTCAAGACCTCCTGCTCTCTAGCTCCCTCATCACCTCCTCCCATGCTCGCCTCCAGGACTTTTCCAGAGCCTCTCCAATCCTATGGAATGCCTTACCCCAATCTGTCCGCCTATCTCCTACTTTATTAGCTTTTAGACGATCCCTGAAAACCCTTCTCTTCAGAGAAGCATATCCTACCCACACCTAACAACAACAACAACAACAACCACCGTATTTTCATTTTCTCCATCAGCTCATCCCCCCACAGTATTACCTTTTGTTCCAATTGGCCCTCCCTTCTAGATTGTAAGCTCTAACGAGCAGGGCCCTCTGATCCCTCCTGTATTGATTTGTATTGTAATTGTACTGTCTGCCCTCATATTGTAAAGCGCTGCGCAAACTGTCGGCGCTATATAAATCCTGTATAATAATAATAATAATTGGCATGTGAGATTACATCCCAAAATACATCCCGATGCTTCTCTTGAGTATGGGGATACCACATGTTTGAGACTTTTTTTGGGAGCCTAGCCGTGTACAGGACCCCAAAAAACGGTCACCGCCTTCAGGCCTTCTAAGGGTGTAAAATGGTGATTACACTTCCTCACTACCTATCACAGTTTCGGAGGCCATAAAATGTTAAGATAGCACAAACCCTCCCCCCATGACCCCATTTTGGAATGAAGACACTTCAAGCTATTTGCTGAGAGGCGTGTTGAGTCCATGGAATATTTTATAATTTGCCACAACTTTCAGGTGAAAAATTAAATTTTTAGTTTTCTTTTTTTACACAAAGTTGTCTTTAAATGATATATACCCCAAAATACATTCTGCTGCTTCTCCTGAGTATGGGATACCACATGTGTGGGACTTTTTGGCAGTCTAACCGTGTACAGGACCCCAAAAAACAATCGCTGCCTTCAGACTTTCTAAGGGCGTACATTTTTCATTTCACTGCCTATCAACAGTTTCGGAGGCTATGAAATGCCAAGAGGGCACAGCCCCCCCCCCCAAATGACCCCATTTTGGAAAGTAGACACCCCAAGCTATTTGCTGAGAGTGATGTTGCGTATTTTGCAGATCTCGCTTTTTGTCACAAAGTTTTGAAAATTGCAAAAAAAAATAAAACATTTCTTTTCTTTCTTCATTTTCAAAAACAAATGAGAGCTGCAAAAGACACACCATGCCTCTTAGCAAATACCCTGGGTGTCTACTTTCCAAAATGGGGTAATTTGGGGGGGGGGGTGTGCTATCTGGACATTTCAGGGCCTCCGTAACTGTGATAGGTAGTGAGGAGTAAAACCACACTAGGATTGCTTTTACATGAAAGCCGACCGCTGGCTGAAAAGAATGAGGCCAATATGATACCTAAACCTGCAGGCATCATTCTGGTATAACCACTCAAAGTCCAGCAACATACCAATATGTTGTTGGTCCTTGTTGGGCATATATTGTAATGTTATTTTTTTCATGCAGCCTGTGGGCTGAACGAAAAAAAGAGATTGATCGGTGGGTATGCCCACCATTAGAATACCGCCCTTCATCCACCCACTTCTAGTAATGGGCATACATGCATCATTTTTGTTTTAACTGTGGTGGTGAAATCACTTCCCACAGCACTGAATTAGCTGATTTACGTATCGTGAGAGCAAACACTTGCTGTCAATATAAATAAATCAGTGCTGCAGCTGAATGGTGTATCTGCTAAGCAAATGATGGTTAACAATAAAACAAAGTAACATTACAGTATAACAGTAAGACATACCATACCTGCAAAGCAAATACAATAAAACATAGTAAAAATAAAACATTTTTAATGCAATCTGTGCCTAAAAAATATATGCCGAAGCGTGGGGGCAATCCGCCCCTAATGTTAGGAGCAAATCGCTCCTACACCCCGGCCCCCATGCTTCGGCATATATGCTCTTTTTTTAACTGTGGTGGTGAAATCACCTTCTACAGCGCTGGAGTCACGGCTTTACGTATCGTTGGAGCAAACGCTGTTGCTGTCAGAATAAATAAACCAGTGCTGCAGCTGAATGGCGTAAAAATAAAACATTACAGTTCTAAAATACAGTAACAATAGATATAGAACAATAGCGAGCAAACAAAAGAGCAGACAATAGAGCGCGAACATAAGAAAGAGAACAATAGAGGGAGAAGAAAAATAAAACCACAACTATTCTTGGCTTTTATTATTTTTTTTGTGTTTTTTTTATTTTTTGTTATTTAATTTTTTTGCACTTTTATATAAACTGTATACTGCAAACGTTCCAGATTAGGGTCTCTCAAAATGTGATGGTCATCTCATCTTTGGAGACCCTGTGTAAGTGTGCCCTAGGACTGTGCAATGCTGTACCCTACGCTAATACTCCATTACTGTGTGGTAGCATTCGAAACATTCACCAATGCAAAGACTAGGTTGGTCAGGACAGGAGGGACAATAAAAGTGGGTGTCACGTCTAAATATGCGCTTTCTACAGACATGACATCTTCTTTGGGGATTTCTTTGGGTAGATGTACCAGTAAGGACATACGGAAAATGCTTCTCATGCAGCCAGCTCACTGCATTTGGATTGGGAAGTTGGGCCACAGCACCGTTTGGAAACAGAAGGATCCAGCTTGTCCTGAAGCTTTGTATAGCACATAAGCATTCAGCAGAGCCGATTGGAATAAATATACAGACACTTTTTTTATACCAGCGTCTGGCCTTATGGGCAATTAGGTACGGCACCAACAACTGGTCGTTAAGGTCCACCCCTCCCATATTAAGGTTATATTCATGGACACAGAGGGGTTTCTCCACAACACCAGTTGCCGTTTAAATTTGAACCATCATGTCTGCATGAAAGGAGGACAGAATGAAAACTTTCTTATTATCCCTCCACTTCATAATGAACAAATTATTACACTTCAAGCAGGCTCTTTCCCCCAGCCTAAGATGGGAATCTACAAGCCGCTGGGGTAAGCCCCGGTGATTAGATCGCACAGTGCCATATGCGCCAATTCCATGATCAAACAAGTGACTAAAAACTGTCACGTTCGTGAAATAATTGTCCACATACAAGTGGTACCCCTTTGCGAATAAGGGTGACACCAAGTCCCACACAATCTTAACAGCACTCCCTATGTAGTCTGGGCAGTTCTCCAGCTCTATGTAACTATCTCTTCCCTCGTGAACCATAAAACTATATATATGTAGCCTGTTGCCCTGTCACAGAGCTTATACATCTTGACCCCATATCTGGCACGCTTGCTGGGAAGATACTGTTTGAATGACAAGCGAAAACGTAATTTAACTCATCAATGCAGACAACTTGATCAGGAGTAAACAAGGCTGCAAACTGCTGGTTGAAGTGGTTTACGAGGGGCCGAAATTTTTGAGAAGATCGTATTCAGGGTCACCCCGAGGGCAACAGAGTTCATTGTCATTGAAATGCATGAACTGCAAGATCTGCTCGTATTGTGTCATGGTCATGGAGGCAGAGAACAAGGGCATATGGTGAATTGGGTTAGTGGACCATTATGACCGCAACTCACTTTTTTTAGATATGTCCATTAGGAGGAATAGGCCCAGGAAGGTTTTAAATTCAGAGAACGTAATAGGTATCCAATCTCTGGCAAGGGTCAGTTGGGGATTAGCGGCGATGAATTGACCAGCATGCAAATTGGTTTGGTTCACAATAGATCTATAGAGACCTTCAGTGAAAAACAGCTAATAAAAATCAAGTGACGTAAAATCAACTGTTTCCATCTGAATTCCAGGTTGGCTAGTGAATAGGGGAAGTACGGGTGCTGTACAAATGGTGGGCTCCCAATTCAGATTACTAGTGAGACTCACAGGGAAAAAAAAGCACCTGACTGTCAAAGACTGCTTCAAACACTACCAAAAAAACTGTTAGCGTTCTCAGGGATCAGGCCTGACTCTGCGAATGCTGCAGTTGTGTGTTTAGTGTTTTGTAAGTGACAGTGATCGATTGATACTGCACTTGGTTGGCTGTGGTGGGCTGGGCTGGGCAGAGGGGCTAAACGCAGGTGCTATAGGTATCTAGGGTTCCCAAAAACGCAGCGTTAGCGGGATCAGCCCAAACTATTGGGGACGCGAATATAGTTCTGATCGGATCAAAGATATCGATCCATTCAGACACTATACTACTAAGGGAGGTGTATGGTGCATGCGTGAGTGTTAGTGCTACTGGCACTAATCTGACACTGCCTGGGGCGACGCAGACCCTGACTGATGCTAAAACCTAACTGATGTCACCCGCCGGGTGATCAGGGGGTTAAACCTTTATTGGGTAATATATGGCGGGTGCCCTGACACTATAAAAAAATCGGGGGGTGAAATGTGTGCCTTTGTGTACTGTGTCAGTGTAATGTTGGTGCAACTCATGGTTGGATGTACTCCCTCCTCTCTCCTCTCCCTGGAATGGAAAAGGGGAGATGCAGCAGGTTCAGGCCAGAAATCATTGGCCTGGGCCTGGAGACTGAACGGTTCTAAAAAAAATCTGACGTAAGGTAATGTTGCTTCGCCCACCCATGCCATTCTGCCACAGTAAAGCTGCAGCGGGTAATCAGGAAGCATTGAAAGTGTATGACACTCCCTAACTAGGACACAGACAGTGATTTTAATGCCTCATACTGAATGCCAAATTCATGATTTTTTTTTAGGAATATGCCCAAGGTAAATTGTGTTCTTTTCTGTGAGCTTGGCTACAACAGATGGGTCCCCCCATCAAACAATCTTAATGCCAATTTTTTTTTCCTGTGGTGAATGTTACATTATTCTAACACATATATGAGGTATGCTGTGATTTTACCTACCAAAAAAATAAAAAATTAGAGAAGCCTTTTAAGGGAACAACATAATAATTGTTACATCAGATTGTGCATTTATAGTGTTGATAAATGACCATTGAGGCTGTCAGACCTTTAATATTTTATATATTTCTGTAGCTTCTATGCTATGTAACATTTGACCAAAACCCGTTAATGTTATCAGCCTGTATATTTTATGATGTAGGATTTATTTAAGGTTATGACACTTGTGCGCTAAGAAAATAGAGAGTGACCTGGAACATTCTGCTCGTCCACAATGGAGAGAAAACATCTGGCCCGGAGGGTTTAATAAAACACAACCTGGAAAGCAGATCTATGTCCATATGTCTAAACAGGGCTTTTAATAGTCCTGCTTCTACCATAAGGTGAATGTAGCTGCATAAGTGCATTTGTAATAGTTAATTGTACTAAGAGTTCATTTTTCAAGCCAAGGCTGCCCTGAAAAGTAACCTGTTAGTACAAATAAAAAAAATCAGCAACAGTACTCAATGGTATCTGTTCTACAAAATAATTTTCTACATCTAGTATGTGCAATGGGAAGCAACATAAGTGTTATAGTATTAGATGAAAAATCCCACAAGTAAACAGTGAAAATTAAAATTAGAAACTTAATCCAAAGCATATCAAAACAACTATCAATCAAAACAGATGAATGATAAATGGTAAACAGGTAAAACAAAGTATCAAAAATCCAACGTGCACAACTGGGTATAAAATATATAAGTGCAATCCAAACAATTTTAAAAACAATACAACTATAAGAAGATGTGATCCAAAATTATTATGACAGTCTAGGAAAATATTTTTTAAATTACAAAGTAGATCCCTCCACTGTGAAACAACAAAAGGCGGTGCCTGGCCAATGTTCTGTGATAGCACCTATGTGTGTGCAAGCCCCTCACCTTACTGCCATAAGGTTACAGCATGAATAGATCACCAGCAGCGGTCTTCAGAGGATCCCTCTTGGTTATATATGAGGCTTCCTTCGCTAGTATGCTCGATATGCAGGGGTTAAGAATAGGGAAGAGATGTGCCCATAGCGTAATCCAGTTTAAAAATATATTTATTGTAGAAAACAGCAAAGATACACTCACTTTTAAAAAGACCGGCATCAATCCACAAGCACCGAGCTCGTATACTTCCGTCTAATCCTGGTAATGCCTATTGCTCCAGTCCCGACGTGTATGGTCACGTCATGTGACTTTTCAGAAAACTCTAATGCTAATGACACTGTTATGTCTTTATACTTTACCATATTAGAGTTTTTTTTTCCCCCCAACTATATACTTTTGACATTGCATGTGAGATTTATATACTGAGGCGCTCACCAAATATTATGATAATATAGCATCAGTTTAAAGAATATGAAGGCTGCCATTTTTCGACCTTTTCTTCTAAAATGTTGTCATACTGATGCCTAGGCTTCAATGATTTCCTAGTCACTGATCAGAAACCAATATAGAGATACAGAACTGTGTCTTTGATTCAGAAATAGTGAAGACAGACACAGATGGAAAAAAACAGCCTTTGCAGAAGGAGGCTATCAATGGCAGGCCAATTTTTTTTCTAATCCCCTTAGGTTTACTTTAAATTAGATTAAAAATGTGCTTGTAGTTGGGTTAAAGCATGTGATTTGAATGTGTAGTAAACAATTAAGGCAACACTGGGATTATCAACTTGAAGGCTTTTTCAAATTTTGCTTTCCTAAGACTTCCGGGGTCTAAGAATTTCAGTTATCTATGAGCTTATTGTTGGTACCCCCTTCCTGGTTCTCCAAGACAAATGCCCTCTTTGTTTCTATTTTAAAATGGTCCTCCATGTATGACAATGCCAGGAGACAATGATTTTAACCAATGGCCCAATGACCACATAGCTAACAAGCCCCTCACTTGTTTCGTTATGTTGAAAAAAGTATTTGGTTTAAAGAGAGAGCAGGAATTGGTGAAACTGGATAGGTGAATGTAGTTCGTAAATTATACTACTGTCTATGCTTATGCTCAAGTGATCCGGCTCTAAGTCTCTGTTCAGGTGACTCCTGGGACATGAGTGTCAAAGTAGAATAGACAATAGCTGATGAAATATTTGTCTGGTACAGAATGGTACAATGCTGTGAAATATGTCATTCGCTTTATGGACGGTCAAGGTTGTTCCTTTTATCATGTAAAAAAATAAAAAGCACTAAAATCGAGAAATCCTGCATTAAGAAAACTGATATACTGCTCTTGAGGGGGTTAAATACTGTAGTAAATTTTTTTTCTCAAGTTTTAATGAGCATGTTCTTTGCAAAAGGTAGGAGGAAGCAAATTCCTTAGTAAAGTATAACCATTTACATTGGCTTAGCTGTAAAGTCTGCAGAATTCATTCACATTAAGTTCCATGTTTTTGTCTGCTAATGCTAAAGACAGAACTGGTCCCACTGGATATACATTTTATAAGCTTTCTTTTCCTGAGAAATCCAATTTATTAACTGGCCCTTTGCCTGTTGGCCATTCCTGTTCGCTCTATGTTTGGCCTGTGAAGTGCAAGGTTATAGAGGGTTTGCAAAGAAAGCAGCTTGTTTCTTCTAAATGACTGTATTTAAAGTTAAACATCAGTTGGCCATATCCTTCTCCCTTTACTACTGGACATTTGTGAGGCCCTTTCCATGAAGCCCCACTATTTTTGTTATACAGCACCCCCTCCTGAACTGTGGGTAGCGTTTCATGCTGTTATTCTTTCATTACCAGGAGAATGTTGACACATCAGTTCCATCACACAGTTCTTGTGTTGTGCTCTACAAGAACAGACACATTTACAGTTTCCTTTACACCAGAAGAAAACTATACTCGGGCCAATGGAGTAGAAGTGAAGAATTTCAGTGGTATTAGTTTCAGCCGGGCCTGGAGGAGTTTGTGTGTATGTGTGGGTGCAGGGGGGGGGAAGGGGTGGTCTTAATTCTTATTCTAGAATTGCAAATATAGGAATGCATTGACTATAACAATTATCCTTCCAAATCTTATACATTTCAGCTTTACTCTCTTATTTACCAACAGGAAAGACATCTCAAAAACAATTTAAAATCCACATTGGTTGCTTAAAAGTTAGTACATTACTGAATAAAGTCAATGAATTTTGGCCCAGAGAATGGGCTTTAGTTAGTTTAAAAACAAAAAAATATATATATATATTTATCGCTGCATTTTACTTTAGTAATGGGCTTAAAGTAGACCCCCCCCCCCCCCCCCCCATCACAAAAAAATCACATCAGCATGCAACTCCATGAAATCATCTTATATTCATTAGTTAAATAAATATTTTTTGCTTTTACTTGCAATGACTGTTTTTCTACTTCCTGATTGAGCAAGGCACAGGTGATGTAACCCTGGCCTCACAGAGGCATCCTGGGAAATTCCTGTCAAATGTTTCTGGAGGCAGCCCCTGAGTTCCAAGGGAAATAGAATAATCTGCCCTTAGAGAAGGGGCATTATTAGGATTGTAAAAGACTTTTGGGCACCATTTGGCACCGCAAGGGAAGTAGTAATGGGCATAGTTGCCATTGCCATGTTGTGCGAACAGTGAGATGGGGGTCTTAAAGGGGCATGATTAATTTAGAAGCTGAGCCTCCTTGTACTCATAAAATATGCTTTAGTTACTGTGCTACAAGTGAGAGTCTCGCAGGCCTGTGTAAACTTCAGCATGATCAGTTTGAAACACTTCTATCTATGATTCTGTGCATACTGAAAATAGACATAGAGCTAACGCTTTGCTTGAACCTACCTTAAAAAAGAACTTCATTACAATGGCCAGGGACTACTTTGCAACCAGGAACTGTTGAGATAAGGAACACTGTGGTCAACAATTTGTAAAGTACAATACAGTGTAAAGGGAGAAGTCTGTAAGGCACAGAGTATAGGGGTCAGGAATATGTAATGCAAAAATTGCAAGGGGTCAGGAGTTAGTAATGTACAGAGTGTGGGGGTCAGTGCTGGGTTTAAGAGTACATGGCACACAGAGTACAGGGGTCTGGTGTGCATTGGACATGAGGGCATAGAGTGATAGCCCACTGCTGACGCGTAGGGGAGCACTGTTTACTGTGGAAACAGAAGATCAGGTAAGTAAAAGTGCTTTTCCCATCCCCTAGACAGAAACAAGCAGTTAACCCCCTGCTGTGTGGGTGTAGGACTTTCCCAGTATTGGGTGTTAAGCCATGATCACATTTTTTTGTGACAGTCCATATTATTATTATTATACAGGATTTATATAGCGCCAATAGTTTTGTGGAGCGCTTTACAACATGAGGGCAGACAGTACAGTTACAATACAATTCAATACAGGAGGGATCAGAGGGCCATGCTCATTAGAGCTTACAATCTAGTATGGCACAGATCCCAATTATCCAGCTTGTATGTAATGATTAAGTAAAAATAAAGTACAGATAACAGGATATTGGCACAGATAAAAAATTGTAGTGCATCAAATATCTGAAAAAAGTGTAGAACACACATATGGATCAGATTAAACAAGAAGCACTAAAGGCCAAGGCAGCCAGCTAGACTTTGAATAGTTATTTCTGTCACTGAGATTCTGTATAATCCGTTTTGAATCTAAGGTATCCTCTGTTTAAACGGATGTGAAATAAGTGTAGACACCCAGTCCTATGATCCTGCAGGCCTATATTATGAACAGGGATTTCCTAAGGCTAGAAAGTGGATACACAAGAAGCTGATGTGTTTCTAGTAGTATAACAATTGACAACTAGAAAGCTAAAGGTCCAGATACAGGTTGGTAGCAGAAAGCTATTGCCAAATGCACAGCTATGTTGCTTGTTAGTGTAAAAAAAACTTTGCTTTAAGCTAGCAGCCAGTTTTCTTGGTCTTCATGTTACGTTGTACAGCCAGACCTCCTGTTAAATACCTTCCACAGCTTAGCACGTTCTCAGGTCTCTCTCTGCTCATGATAACTTGAGACAGAATTGCTCAATAAAGCTGCAATGTTTTGTTACTATTTTACCATGTTTAAATTGTCCTCTGAACGTTGCCTTCTTACATTGATCTAATAAGTGTTTTTCCAACATGTAGTACATACTAATGTGTGGATACATTTGACTCTATAGCAAAATGTATAAATAAGAATAGGGAAATCAGTGCATGTAAAAGCAAGAGGAATACAATGTACTTGTGGTAGTACTGTTCATAGCAAGACAAGCAAAATAGGCAAAGGTTCTTGAACACAGCCTAGACTGGAGCACAGCAGGCCAGTTATATGATTCCTTTTGATGTCCTTATTCTTTGCTCTCGTCTTAAAATTAATAGTCTACAGTGCCTTTCTTCTGCAAGATCCTTCTCGATGTGGTAACAAACTTGCCAGTTAGGCAATAGCATCAAAGCTGTTTTGGAACCAAATCCAAACTGTCCCTCTTTACCTTCAGTTTTCCCTATTTTTGGTCTGCTGCAAATGCACTTTTTTATCCAACATCTATAAATAGGTGTTCAGCAGACAGTTGATTATCAATGGGCGTTACGTAACAAAGAAAACCTCTTCCTATTTCATGCTGTCAGCAATGGCTCCACAAGTCGGAACTGCAACCATCTCACATAGACGTCCAGGCTGTCTACGGAAGTTAACACCTCAACATGAGCATCTTCTGATGAGAAGAGTTTAAGAAAATTGCCATGAAGGTTCACTGCAGTTAGCTAAAGAAGTAGAAAGCTGGGGTGATTGATTCCTGTTACAGAATAAATGGGAGAGAAATGGCATGCGTTAATGTCGTACATGAAGGAAGCCTCTTGTCGCGCCCGGGGTATGGCGGGAAACAGGAGGTGGACCCCCTATGCCAGTGAGGCGATAGCACGGGTTGTATTGGAGGACCGGTTCTAATGTTGCTACTGGTTTTCACCAGAGTCCGCCGCAAAGCGGGATGGACTTGCAGCGGCGGTAGCAACCAGGTCGTGTCTTCCAATAGCAACTCGACCATACTGACAGCTGAGACAGGCGAGGTACACAAGGACAAGGCAGAGGCGAGGTCAAACGTAGCAAAGGTCAAGGCAGGCGGAAATGGTTCGTAGTCAGGGGCAACAGCAGAGATCTGGATACACAGACAGGAGCAAAACACTAACGCTTTCACTGGGCACTATGGCGACACAAGATCCGGCGAGGGCAGGAAGGGGGAGTGTATATTTAAAAGATGCATGTGTGCCAGTAATTTGGGCCAGGCACCAATCACTTGTGTGCTGGCCCTTTAAGAACATAGCTGTGTGCGCGCGCGCCCCTGGGGAGCGGGGACGCGCGTGCGGGAGGAAACAGGAGGGGAGAGGTGAGGAGAGCGAGATGCGATCCCCGGGCGGACCGGGGCCGCCCCGAGGATCGCATCCTGGAGACCGAGCAGCGCCTGCGGTCAGCAGAACTGACCGGGGCGCTGAAGGACAGAGGCCGCCGAGGGCGCTCCGGGATGGATGAGGCACCCGGAGCGCTCGGCGTTACACCTCTCCTAAAGCTCATGCACAAAAAAGGTCTGCCTAGAATTTGCCAGGGCCCATGCTAAAAAAAGAAGACTATTGGAACTCTGTACACTAGAGTGATGAGACTAAGATAAATGTTTTTGGAACTGCTGGCCTTCAAAACTGTATGATGTCGCAAAGGTGAGGAGTTCAAAGAAAAATGCATAGTGCCTACAGCAGGGGTAGGCATCCTGAGGCCCTCCAGCTGTTGTGGAACTAAATTTCTTATGAGGCATTGCAAGGCTGACAGTTACAATTACTCCCAAAGGCATGATTGGACTTGTAGTTCTGCCGCAGCTGGAGGGCCCCAGGTTTCCTACCCCTGGCCTACAGTGAAACATGATAGTGGCAGTGTCCTTCTGTGGGGCTACATGAGTGCTGCTGGTGTCAGGAAGCTGCATTCCATTGATGGTGTCATGAATTCACAGATGTACTGCTCTATATTGAAAGAGAAGATGCTACCATCACTCCGTGCCGTGGACATCGTGCATTTTTCCAACATGGCAATGATCCAAAACACACATCTAAGGCCACTGTTGTATATCTGAAGAACAGGGTGAAAATTATTCAGTGGCCAAGTATGTTATTATTATTATTATACAGGATTTATATAGCACCAACAGTTTGAGCAGCGCTTAACAAAATGAAGGCAGACATTTACAATTTCATTACGATTTGGTACAAGAGGAATTGGAGGGCCCTGCTTATTGGAGCTTACAATCTAGGATGGCTCCTGATCTGAACCCAATCGAACAGCTATGGGGAATTCTGTTGAGCATGACTCTCCATCCAGCATCCAGACTCTAAAAGAGGTCGTTCTTGAAGAATGGAAAAAGATAGCTGTTGCAACATGTCACCAACTTGTTCATTCCATGCCCAGAAGACTTGGTGCTGTCCTTATAAATCATGGAGGTCATACAAAATAATACATGTACTATTTGTTGTTGTAGGGTTTATTCATTTTTGCATCAACTAATTTGAAGATTTTGTAATCCAAGTTCTATTATTAACCTTACTTTCATGTAATGAGCTAAACAAATGTTCACAGAAAACTAATTTCTGCTAATTGTTCTTGTGCTCATTGAGATATTGATTAAAATCTTACATTTTTTAAAAGGTTTGTACTCCATTTATGATGAGCACTGTAAATATATATAACACTGTAGAAAAAATACATCCTATTATAATTTGGATACTTCTGTACTCTGCACATATAATTCAGAATAGCACTGTGTAAACTGAATGCAAGGGTAGGTACTAAATCAGCCATTTGTTAGCAATTGTAACTGTTGAGTTATGGCATCCTAAAGATGGGTTAGTAAGAAAAATACTATCTCTGTGGTGTTCCTTATATAGTGATATTTTGTATACTATCCTTTACGTAAATTTATCAAATTGCATAGAGTGTGGCCTTTATTTCTGACTTGATTATGCTGATGTCAGTGTTAGCTGTTCACTCAAACTACATCATGGTATTTGAGGTATTGTACAGGATGCTGACATATAGCGACTGTTCCTTAATTATAACATCACATGTGCTGTTACACCTGAGGACTGTGCTGGTATACGGTTTATCTACTACCATTAGGAGAGAAAATATTTAACCCTGGCATTGTGTGCAAAATGCAGGCATACCAAGACGTCTGTGATTAAGCAGACTGAACCAACATTTAAAACATTGAATAAAACATCTAAGAAATACAAACCTTTATTGCAAAGAACTTGGTAATATGCAGGCAAAATACTTTGTGAATGGCCTTTTATGAACTGCCAGGTGGATAACGCTCCCATTGTTGGCCTGTAATTGTGGTCGTGAAGCATGATTAGAACAATGGACATCTGCATTCATTAGCACAGGAAAATGTACTGAAATTCTCAATGTTTTGTGTTGTTGTGCCCCTAGTTACTAGCACTCTTCTGTTCAGCATGCCTGAGCAGTAATGCTCTAATGACTTCATAGCATAGTGTATTAGTTCTGCACTGTCGATGAACATCTGCCTTGTACTTCTGCCTATAGGATATGCATTGCATGGGAACTTAATGGCTATAGTTCATACATATATCGTTGTAATGGGCTATGATATGAAGTCCTTTTACTAAAGATCTGTTTCTTAGTTTTTAAGGATACATGTCTCTACTGCTAATGTGTGTTTGACTTTATCTACAGTAAAGCACGCTGGTGTAAAGTAGTAGTAAAGCACACTGGTGTAATTTAAGCAGGATTCGCCTTGCTGTATATTAGGAATAGGGATGAGCCGAACACCCCCGGGTTCGGTTCGAACCAGAACCTTCGAACGGACCGAAAGTTCGCGCGAATTTTCGAACCCTATACGTTATAATGGACGCGAACGTTCGAAATCAAAAGTGCTAATTACAACGGCCAATATGCATGTTAATGTCATAAAACAGGTTTGGGGACCCGGGTCCTGCCCCAGGGGACATATATCAATGCAAAAAGAACTTTTAAAAACTAACGTTTTTTCGGGAGCAGTCATTTTAATGATGCATAAAGTGAAAAAAAAAAAGTGAAATTTTCCTTTAAATATGGTACCTGGGGGGTGTCTAAAGTATGCCTGTGAAGTGGCATGTGTTTCCCGTGTTTAGAACTGTCCTTGCACAAAATGACATTTGTAAAGGAAAAAAAGAAGCCATTTAAAACCACTTGCGGCTTTAGGTTTGATCTTAAGTAGAATCTGAACAGGTACATTATGAAGTGTAGCTCCATCCCAAAAAAATCTATTTTTAAGCTTTTTGGAGAACATAGGGAGGGGTTATCACCCCTGTAACATTTGCTGTCTTTGCACATCTGTTCAGAACATGTCACCTCACTTTCCGTCCCAATGACAAATGTTTTTGGAAAAGTGGGGTTTTAATTGAAACAAGGATTGGTGATAAAGTATCAGTAGAGAGGAGATACCTTTTTCCCAAATTAAATCTAACAGGATAGAATTTCCCTTCCTAGGGGTAGATTTCCTCTCACTTCCTGTTTTCTCTTTCCATTTGCAAGTAGGAGTCGTTTGTAAGTTGGATGTTTGAAAGTAGGGGCCTGGCGTATATACTCTGCAGAAATTTGCCCTATTAGATGTTGGTGTAGCCACAAGACTGGTGGGCACAGGAATGGGCCCTGCTGTGAGTTAATAGATCAAGATTTGTAATTGCATGCACCTGTTGAACAGGGCAGAAAAATTGGGGGGGGTGGTGGTGGTGGTGGTGGACGGTTTTGCCACAAGACTGTAAGCTCTCACAGTTACTCTTGGTGGGCGCAGGAATGGGCCCTGCTGTGAGTTATTAGATCAAGATTTGTAATTGCAAGCACCTGATGAACAGGGCAGAAAAATTGGGCCTTTGGCGGTGGTGGTGGACGGTGTTGCCACAAGACTGTAGGCCCTCATAGTTACTCTTGGTGGGCGCAGGAATGGGCCCTGCTGTGAGTTATTAGATCAAGATTTGTAATTGCAAGCACCTGATGAACAGGGCAGAAAAATTGGGCCTTTGGCGGTGGTGGTGGACGGTGTTGCCACAAGACTGCAGGCCCTCATAGTTACTCTTGGTGGGCGCAGGAATGGGCCCTGCTGTGAACTATTAGATCAAGATTTGTAATTACCCGCCCCTGTTAAACAGGGGCTGAAAAATTGTGCCTTAGGCACTGGTGCTGGTGCCACAACACTGCAACCCCTCACAGAGACTGTACTTGGAGCACAGCAGTCACACGTGTTGCGAAGCATTTTTTTAAAAAATTGTAAGTACACGCCCCTGTTAAACAGGGGCTGAAAAATTGTGCCTTAGGCACTGGTGCTGGTGCCACAACACTGCAACCCGGCCCTCACAGATACTGTACTTGGAGCACAGCAGTCACACGTGTTTGCGAAGCATTTTTTTTAAAAAATTGTAAGTACACGCCCCTGTTAAACAGGGGCTGAAAAATTGTGCCTTAGGCACTGGTGCTGGTGCCACAACACTGCAACCCGGCCCTCACAGAGACTGTACTTGGAGCACAGCAGTCACACGTGTTGCGAAGCATTTTTTTAAAAAATTGTAAGTACCCGCCCCTGTTAAACAGGGGCTGAAAAATTGTGCCTTAGGCACTGGTGCTGGTGCCACAACACTGCAACACGGCCCTCACAGAGACTGTACTTGGAGCACAGCAGTCACACGTGTTGCGAAGCATTTTTTTAAAAAATTGTAAGTACCCGCCCCTGTTAAACAGGGGCTGAAAAATTGTGCCTTAGGCACTGGTGCTGGTGCCACAACACTGCAACACGGCCCTCACAGAGACTGTACTTGGAGCACAGCAGTCACACGTGTTGCGAAGCATTTTTTTTAAAAATTGTAAGTACACGCCCCTGTTAAACAGGGGCTGAAAAATTGTGCCTTAGGCACTGGTGCTGGTGCCACAACACTGCAACACGGCCCTCACAGAGACTGTACTTGGAGCACAGCAGTCACACGTGTTGCGAAGCATTTTTTTAAAAAATTGTAAGTACACGCCCCTGTTAAACAGGGGCTGAAAAATTGTGCCTTAGGCACTGGTGTGGTGGCATGGATCATTGAGGAGGAGGAAGAGGATAGTCAGTGAACATAAGAGGACAGTCACTCAGCATCAGCATAGGCAGTCTTGAAGGGATGTGACATTAAAAATTATTCGGTTATATCCGCCTCAGGTGCCTGGTAGCTGGTGGTGATCCAAGACTGATTCATTTTGATGAATGTCAGTCGATCAACCGAGGCGGTGGACAGGCGCACCCTATGATCAGTCACAAATCCTCCAGCAGCACTGAATGTGCGTTCGGAAAGAACGCTGGAGGCAGGACAGGCCAGTAGCTCAATTGCATACTGTGCAAGCTCTGGCCAGTGATCCATCCTCAGGACCCAGTAAGCCAGAGGATTTTCGGTGGGAAAGGTGTCCAAGTCTGACCTTGCCCCAAGGTATTCCTGCACCATGTATATCAGACGCTGGCGATGGTTGCTGGAACCGATCATACCTTGGGGCTGCGGACTAAAAAATTGTCTGAACGCATCGGTCAGACGTCCACCTTCCCCACCGCTCCTTCTGCCACTGACCGAAGCCTCAGCAACTCGTCGCCCAGGACCAGGAGTTTGTAGCCTCCCAGTTTCTGGGAACGCGTTGCACAGACCTTTCTGCAAGGCCTCCCTGAGATGTCTCATCCTCTGCTCCCTCTGCGACGGCAAGATAAGGTCCGCAACCTTACCCTTGTACCGCGGATCAAGGAGAGTGGCCAGCCAGTAATGGTCCCTCTCCTTGATCCGAAGAACACGAGGATCCTTCCGCAGGCTTTGCAGGATCAGGGAGGCCATGCAGCGTAGGTTAGCTGAGGCATTCGGTCCGGAGTCTTCTGGGTCACTGAGGATGACATGATCGCCAGCCACCTCCTCCCAGCCACGTACAAGTCCACTGGCTTGTTGGGACTGTACATCATCCCTAAAAGACTGCTGCTGCTGATGCTGAGTGCCAGGCTCCACCTCCATGCTCACACAATCCTCCTCCTCCTCCTCCTCCTCCTCATCCTCTTCCTGTGTGATGGGTGGGACAGAAGGAACACTGTCCGGATAAAGGGGGCCTTGAGAGGCAAGGAAGTCCTCCTCTTCCTGCCTCTGTTCTGCCTCAAGTGCCCTGTCCATTATCCCACGCAGCGTATGCTCCAACAGGTGGACAAGAGGGACAGTGTCACTGATGCATGCACTGTCACTGCTCACCATCCTCGTGGCCTCCTCAAATGGTGAGAGGACAGTGCATGCATCCCTGATCATGCTCCACTGACGTGGGGAAAAAAAACCAAGCTCCCCTGACCCTGTCCTGGTGCCGTAGTCGCAAAGGTACTCATTGATGGCCCTCTGCTGCGTGTGCAGTCGCTGCAGCATGGCCAACGTTGAGTTCCACCTGGTGGGCATGTCAGATATTAGGCGGTTCTTGGGCAGGTTCAGCTCCTTTTGCAGCTCAGTCAGCCGAGCACTGGCATTATAAGATCGGCGGAAATGCACACAGACTTTCCTGGCCTGCCTCAGGACATCCTGTAAGCCTGGGAACCTGCCCAAGAACCGCTGCACCACCAGGTTGAGGACGTGAGCCATGCAGGGCACATGGGTGAGCTGCCCCTGTCGCAGGGCGGAGAGGAGGTTGGTGCCATTGTCAGAAACGACCATTCCTGGCTTAAGCTGACGTGGCGTCAACCACCTCTCGGCCTGCCCCTGCAGAGCTGCCAGAACCTCTGGCCCAGTGTGGCTCCTGTCCCCCAAACACACCAGCGCAAGCACGGCATGGCATCTTTTTGCCTGCGTACTTGCGTAGCCCCTTGTACGCCTACGGAGCACCGCTGGTTCCAAGGACAGAGCACTGGAGGAAGAAGAAGAGGAGGGGGTGGAGGAGAGAGGTGTGTCACAACCAGTAGCAGTAGTCGCGTTTTGGAGGCGTGGTGGCGGAACAACCTCCAACACTACTGCACCTTGTCCTGCATCCCTCCCAGCTGCCAATAGAGTGACCCAATGGGCCGTGAAAGAAAGGTACCGTCCCTGTCCATGCCTGCTGGACCATGAGTCAGCGGTAATATGCACCTTACCGCTGACCGCCCTGTCCAGCGAGGCATGGACATTGCCCTCCACATGCCGGTAGAGAGACGGAATCGCCTTCCGCGAGAAAAAGTGGCGTTTGGGAACCTGCCACTGAGGAACCGCACATTGAACAAACTCACGGAAGGGGGCCGAGTCTACCAACTGAAAAGGCAGCAGTTGAAGTGCTAGCAATTTAGCAAGGCTAGCATTCAACCGCTGGGCATGTGGATGGCTGGGAGTGTACTTCTTTCTACGGTCCAGCAGCTGGGGCAGGGAAATTTGCCTGCTGCATTCGGACGTCGGTGTACTGCAAGTACTTGGTTGTGACACACCGAATTCTACACCTTCAGTCCTCTCAGAGCAGCTTTCAGAGAGGACTGAAGGTGTAGTGGGGATGGAGATCCCAGCTGAGGAGGAGCAAGGAGAGGTCCGCTTAGTTTCTTTGGTGTGGGTCTTTTATGTGTGCCTGCCAACGAGCTGCATGGCAGGTCGCCATATGTCTGGTCATGCTTGTCGTGCCCAAGCGGCTGATGTTTTGGCCACGCGAGATACGCTTGAGACAAATATTGCAAATAGCAGTGGTGCGATCTGCTGCACTCGTCTCAAAAAAGGCCCACACCAAAGAACTTTTCTGATAACGTGCAGAGGCAGCGCCCTGCACAGGCGGAGCTCTGCGGTGTTGTACAGTTGCTGTGCTGGCCTCTACCTGGCCTCCAGGGGGCATCCTGCCTCGTTGGACATGTGACGCCGCATCCTCCTCCTCCTCGTCCTCCTCCTCATCCTCTCTCCCTTGAGGCACCCACGTGGAGTCAGTGACCTCATCATCCCCTCCCTCTTCACCACTAGAGCAAACCTGGCAGTAAGCTGCAGCTGGTGGAACTGTACTGCCAGATTCCTCAAGCTGGGTATCGTCATCCGAGCCTTCGAATCGTTGGGCATCCTCCTGGAGCATGTACCCAACACTGTGCTCAAAGAGTTCGGGGGACTCCTCAGGAGGACATGGTGGGTCTAGGGAAGGGTGGCTGATGATGCTCTGTCAGTACCCTGAGCCTGGGTGAGAGAGGATGAGGAGGATGAGGAGGGCTTGGTCATCCATTCTACCAAGCCTTCAGCATGATGCGGCTCCACATGTCCAGCTGCCGAAAACAAAGACGCGCGTGTCCCATGGCCACGTGCTGATGACGATGCACGACCACGTCCACGTCCACGGCCACGTCCACTAGAAACAGAGCCTGCCTGCCCTGTGTTCTTGGCTCTGCACGCTCTGCCTCCCCTTGGCGGTCTTCCAGCCATTGTAGTCGGTAGTCCTGTGGGTGCTGCTGAGAAGAAAATATAGGAGCTCTGTGTGATGCCACTAACACACTAGAAGTCCTATGGGTGCTTCTGCAAAGAAAATAGAGGAGCTCTGTGTGATGCCACTAACACACTAGAAGTCCTGTGGGTGCTTATGCAAAGAAAATAGAGGAGCTCTGTGTGATGCCACTAACACACTAGAAGTCCTGTGGGTGCTGCTGAGAAGAATATATAGGAGCTCTGTGTGATGCCACTAACACACTAGAAGTCCTGTGGGTGCTTCTGCAAAGGAAATAGAGGAGCTCTGTGTGATGCCACTAACACACTAGAAGTCCTGTGGGTGCTTATGCAAAGAAAATAGAGGAGCTCTGTGTGATGCCACTAACACACTAGAAGTCCTGTGGGTGCTGCTGAGAAGAATATATAGGAGCTCTGTGTGATGCCACTAACACACTAGAAGTCCTATGGGTGCTTCTGCAAAGAAAATAGAGGAGCTCTGTGTGATGCCACTAACACACTAGAAGTCCTGTGGGTGCTTATGCAAAGAAAATAGAGGAGCTCTGTGTGATGCCACTAACACACTAGAAGTCCTGTGGGTGCTTCTGCAAAGAAAATAGAGGAGCTCTGTGTGATGCCACTAACACACTAGAAGTCCTGTGGGTGCTTATGCAAAGAAAATAGAGGAGCTCTGTGTGATGCCACTAACACACTAGAAGTCCTGTGGGTGCTTATGCAAAGAAAATAGAGGAGCTCTGTGTGATGCCACTAACACACTAGAAGTCCTGTGGGTGCTTATGCAAAGAAAATAGAGGAGCTCTGTGTGATGCCACTAACACACTAGAAGTCCTGTGGGTGCTTCTGCAAAGAAAATAGAGGAGCTCTGTGTGATGCCACTAACACACTAGAAGTCCTGTGGGTGCTTATGCAAAGAAAATAGAGGAGCTCTGTGTGATGCCACTAACACACTAGAAGTCCTATGGGTGCTTCTGCAAAGAAAATAGAGGAGCTCTGTGTGATGCCACTAACACACTAGAAGTCCTGTGGGTGCTTCTGCAAAGAAAATAGAGGAGCTCTGTGTGATGCCACTAACACACTAGAAGTCCTGTGGGTGCTTATGCAAAGAAAATAGAGGAGCTCTGTGTGATGCCACTAACACACTAGAAGTCCTGTGGGTGCTTCTGCAAAGAAAATAGAGGAGCTCTGTGTGATGCCACTAACACACTAGAAGTCCTGTGGGTGCTTATGCAAAGAAAATAGAGGAGCTCTGTGTGATGCCACTAACACACTAGAAGTCCTGTGGGTGCTGCTGAGAAGAATATATAGGAGCTCTGTGTGATGCCACTAACACACTAGAAGTCCTATGGGTGCTTCTGCAAAGAAAATAGAGGAGCTCTGTGTGATGGGACTAACACACTTCAAGTCCTATAGGTGCTTCTGGGAAGAAAATATAGCTCTGTGTGTGTGATGGGACTAACACACTTCAAGTCCTATAGGTGCTTCTGGAAGAAAATATAGCTCTGTGTGTGTGATGGGACTAACACACTTCAAGTCCTATAGGTGCTTCTGGGAAGAAAATATAGCTCTGTGTGTGTAATGGGACTAACACACTTCAAGTCCTATAGGTGCTTCTGGGAACAAAATATAGCTCTGTGTGTGTGATGGGACTAACACACTTCAAGTCCTATAGGTGCTTCTGGGAACAAAATATAGCTCTGTGTGTGTGATGGGACTAACACACTTCAAGTCCTATAGGTGCTTCTGGGAACAAAATATAGCTCTGTGTGTGTGATGGGACTAACACACTTCAAGTCCTATAGGTGCTTCTGGGAACAAAATATAGCTCTGTGTGTGTGATGGGACTAACACACTTCAAGTCCTATAGGTGCTTCTGGGAACAAAATATAGCTCTGTGTGTGTGATGGGACTAACACACTTCAAGTCCTATAGGTGCTTCTGGGAACAAAATATAGCTCTGTGTGTGTGATGGGACTAACACACTTCAAGTCCTATAGGTGCTTCTGGGAACAAAATATAGCTCTGTGTGTGTAATGGGACTAACACACTTCAAGTCCTATAGGTGCTTCTGGGAAGAAAATATAGCTCTGTGTGTGTAATGGGACTAACACACTTCAAGTCCTATAGGTGCTTCTGGGAACAAAATATAGCTCTGTGTGTGTAATGGGACTAACACACTTCAAGTCCTATAGGTGCTTCTGGGAAGAAAATATAGCTCTGTGTGTGTAATGGGACTAACACACTTCAAGTCCTATAGGTGCTTCTGGGAACAAAATATAGCTCTGTGTGTGTAATGGGACTAACACACTTCAAGTCCTATAGGTGCTTCTGGGAACAAAATATAGCTCTGTGTGTGTGATGGGACTAACACACTTCAAGTCCTATAGGTGCTTCTGGGAACAAAATATAGCTCTGTGTGTGTGATGGGACTAACACACTTCAAGTCCTATAGGTGCTTCTGGGAACAAAATATAGCTCTGTGTGTGTGATGGGACTAACACACTTCAAGTCCTATAGGTGCTTCTGGGAACAAAATATAGCTCTGTGTGTGTGATGGGACTAACACACTTCAAGTCCTATAGGTGCTTCTGGGAACAAAATATAGCTCTGTGTGTGTGATGGGACTAACACACTTCAAGTCCTATAGGTGCTTCTGGGAACAAAATATAGCTCTGTGTGTGTAATGGGACTAACACACTTCAAGTCCTATAGGTGCTTCTGGGAAGAAAATATAGCTCTGTGTGTGTAATGGGACTAACACACTTCAAGTCCTATAGGTGCTTCTGGAACAAAATATAGCTCTGTGTGTGTAATGGGACTAACACACTTCAAGTCCTATAGGTGCTTCTGGGAAGAAAATATAGCTCTGTGTGTGTAATGGGACTAACACACTTCAAGTCCTATAGGTGCTTCTGGGAACAAAATATAGCTCTGTGTGTGTAATGGGACTAACACACTTCAAGTCCTATAGGTGCTTCTGGGAACAAAATATAGCTCTGTGTGTGTGATGGGACTAACACACTTCAAGTCCTATAGGTGCTTCTGGGAACAAAATATAGCTCTGTGTGTGTGATGGGACTAACACACTTCAAGTCCTATAGGTGCTTCTGGGAACAAAATATAGCTCTGTGTGTGTGATGGGACTAACACACTTCAAGTCCTATAGGTGCTTCTGGGAACAAAATATAGCTCTGTGTGTGTGATGGGACTAACACACTTCAAGTCCTATAGGTGCTTCTGGGAACAAAATATAGCTCTGTGTGTGTAATGGGACTAACACACTTCAAGTCCTATAGGTGCTTCTGGGAAGAAAATATAGCTCTGTGTGTGTAATGGGACTAACACACTTCAAGTCCTATAGGTGCTTCTGGGAACAAAATATAGCTCTGTGTGTGTAATGGGACTAACACACTTCAAGTCCTATAGGTGCTTCTGGGAACAAAATATAGCTCTGTGTGTGTAATGGGACTAACACACTTCAAGTCCTATAGGTGCTTCTGGGAACAAAATATAGCTCTGTGTGTGTAATGGGACTAACACACTTCAAGTCCTATAGGTGCTTCTGGGAAGAAAATATAGCTCTGTGTGTGTAATGGGACTAACACACTTCAAGTCCTATAGGTGCTTCTGGGAACAAAATATAGCTCTGTGTGTGTAATGGGACTAACACACTTCAAGTCCTATAGGTGCTTCTGGGAACAAAATATAGCTCTGTGTGTGTGATGGGACTAACACACTTCAAGTCCTATAGGTGCTTCTGGGAACAAAATATAGCTCTGTGTGTGTGATGGGACTAACACACTTCAAGTCCTATAGGTGCTTCTGGGAACAAAATATAGCTCTGTGTGTGTGATGGGACTAACACACTTCAAGTCCTATAGGTGCTTCTGGAAGAAAATATAGCTCTGTGTGTGTAATGGGACTAACACACTTCAAGTCCTATAGGTGCTTCTGGGAAGAAAATATAGCTCTGTGTGTGTAATGGGACTAACACACTTCAAGTCCTATAGGTGCTTCTGGGAAGAAAATATAGCTCTGTGTGTGTAATGGGACTAACACACTTCAAGTCCTATAGGTGCCTCTGGGAACAAAATATAGCTCTGTGTGTGTGATGGGACTAACACACTTCAAGTCCTATAGGTGCTTCTGGGAAGAAAATATAGCTCTGTGTGTGTGATGGGACTAACACACTTCAAGTCCTATAGGTGCTTCTGGGAAGAAAATATAGCTCTGTGTGTGTAATGGGACTAACACACTTCAAGTCCTATAGGTGCCTCTGGGAACAAAATATAGGAGCTCTGCCTGCCTGCCACGAACACACTACAAGTCCTATAGGTGCTTCTGGTAACAAAATATAGGAGCTCTGCCTGCCTGCCACGAACACACTACAAGTCCTATAGGTGCTTCTGGTAACAAAATATAGGAGCTCTGCCTGCCTGCCACGAACACACTACAAGTCCTATAGGTGCTTCTGGTAACAAAATATAGGAGCTCTGCCTGCCTGCCACGAACACACTACAAGTCCTATAGGTGCTTCTGGTAACAAAATATAGGAGCTCTGCCTGCCTGCCACGAACACACTACAAGTCCTATAGGTGCTTCTGGTAACAAAATATAGTAGCTCTGCCTGCCTGCCACGAGCACACTACAAGCCCCTCTTTCTCAATCAATCTTTGTAACTGAATCTATCTAACTCAATCTCTGTAAGTGAATCTCTCTAACTATCTAAATGCAGCAGAGTGTCACAGAATCAGCCTGCTCAATCTGCGCCGGAACAGCATGTGACCGGCGCAGACGGCGTGGCGGCGTTTTATAGGGGGGGGCGTGTACTACAGCCCCTGAGCTGTAATTGGCTACAGGCGTCCTGCCTGTAGCCAATTATGGCTCTTCGAGTTTCCGGGGCTGTGATTGGCCAAGCATGCGGGGTCACAGTGCATGCTTGGCCAATCATCAGCCAGCAATGCACTGCGTCGGCCGCGCCGGCCGCAATGCATTGCGGGGCCGCGCGCATCACACGAACGTGATGCGAGCGGCCAAAATAGTTCTGGGCTCGCCGAGCGAGCGAACGCCCGGTGCTCGATGCGAACGTGGGTTCGCATCGAGCACCGGGCCCATCCCTAATTAGGAACACTTGTACTGACTTTTCCAATCTGTTCTACAGTTTGACAAAAGCATTAAAGCAGAACTCCAGTAAATTTTTTTGGAGATATAATGCCAGTCAAATAATTTACCTTTAAAGTATAACTAAGGGGAAAACTTTATTTCTCTTTTTTTAATTAAAAGCCAGCAGCTACACATACTGCAGCTGCTGGCTTTTAATAATAGTACACTTACCTGTCCTGGAGTCTAGTGATGTCTGCACCGAAGCTGATGTTTCCATCAGCTGTCGGGTGCTGCCACCGCCATTGCGTTTAAGGGAACCTGGCAGTGTAGCCTTACGGCTTCACGCTGGGAACCCTACTGTGCATGCACGAGGCTCCGCTCCTCTCTCCTACTGGCCTGGGGAGGAGGAGGAAACCGAACTGTAACGTCAATATCTGTGGCTGTGGCTCCCAGAAGTGGGAACAGGATACCTGTCAAAGACAGGTATCCTGTTCTCCCTCCCCACCGAAAGGTGCCAATTGTGGCACCGGAGGGGGGGAGGAGACAAATGAGCAGAAGTTCCCATTTTGGGTGGAACTCCGCTTTAATGAAGAGTATCATATCTCCAAATGGCAGTTGTTTACTGTATAAATCCTCACTTTGATGATGCTGCGGAGAGTGGTGATTTTTGGCTTTGCATGGACAGTGAAGGATCCAGTCATTCATTCTCACTTTCCTCTCCCCTCATCCATTAAAAAAAAACACCTTGCATTCTTTTCACAGAATAAAAGGCATTTAGTAAATACCTCTAGCTAATCTTCCCTCTACTCCTACTTCCCTACTCCTTTAGTAATTTGGGGTCTGAGCCTGGGTTAACACTGCAGCACGTAGCGGCTCACAGCAGGGGTCCATTACGTCCCTATTTACTGTTTCAGTTACGATTTCAGCCTGAATTTTTGGCTGAATTCGGACCTGAAATGGACCAGAAGACGCACAGGACTCCTGTGCAATTCTCATGGGAGCCACTCCGGTGATGTGTGAACCGGCTCCATAGAGAGCCGCTCACAATCTCCTGACATGCGAAGTGGATGGGGAAACCCACATCCAATTCGCACTAGTGTAAACCCAGCCTGAGTGTAGGCACCTGCAGGTGACTTTTATATTTTTTCAGAGGCATATCACACATCTGTTTGGTACACTTTAAAGTGACTCTGTCACAAGGAAAGTATGGGGGGGTGCCATTAATTGCCAGGTCAGCAATTCAGAAAGCCTAATGCCCCGTACATGCGATCAGACTATCCGACAACAAAACCGTGGAATTGTGTTTGAAGGGTGTTGGCTCCAACTTGTCCTGCATACACACAGTCACACAAATGTTGGCCAACAATTGCGAATGTAGTGACTTCCGGCTCATACTTGATTCCGAGCATACGTGGACTTTTTTGAGACAGACTTGTGTACACACGATCGGAAATCTGACAACAAATGTTCGATATGGCATACACATGGTTGGACTTTCCGCCAACAAGCTCACATCCAAAATTTGTTGTCGGAAAATCTGATCGTGTGTACGCGACATTAGGCCTAATGCACACTGGACCTTTTTACAGCTGCCTCTAGGGGTGTCAGGCATTTTTTTTCCTGCTAGCCTATGTGTCCAGGCACACAGGCTTTTAGCAGCATTTAGTGGCAGGGAAAAAAAACCCACTGCCAGTGCGTCCAGGAGCAGTAGAGTTTTGGAAGAAAAAATGTGGCGTGTTTAGCACTTGAGCATTTATTCCTTTCAATAGCCAGAATAAATTATTCTTCTGGCCAATTAAATAAATTAATGGCCAAGCTTTTGATGCCTGTAAACACGCCTAAAAGCTTGTAAAAGCTTTAGACACTTTTATAAGCGTCAGGCTTTTTTTCTGCCAAAACGCTGCTGCCAGGAGGAAAGGCTTCTAGGAGAGTTTGCAAAATGTCCTGTGTGCATGAGGCCTAAAAGCTGCATCATGATATCCAAGGAAATAGCATTCTCAAAGAGAGGGTTCAGCAAGGCAACCTCCTTAATTCTGTAATGGCAGAGTCCCTGAAAAAGATTTCAGCTTTCACTTTGTGTCACAGAAATAAAAGTATCTCCAATTGATTTTGCTGGGCCACACATTTTCTTTTCTTCAGCTTTTTTAATGTAGGTTCTACATGTTTGTTTGCTTTACCTAGGTTACATGAAAACCACATCTCCTCAACTTGCAGTCTCCTACAGTGTGTGATTGTGAAATCCAACCCCCATGGTTGACTACATTTTGCTAATTGTGTCTGTACTTCTGCCAAAAAACAATGACTTACGTTTCCTTCCCTTGACATAACCATGCTTGTATGATGAAACACGTTTCATGACTTGGAAGGGGTTCCCCCAAGACAGAGCAAAACTAGCAGATAACAATTTGTTGTGAAATTCCACATTTCCCTTGACACTCTTAAATGCTGTTTAGGAATGTTTGGCTACAATGGCCCAATTGAGTCCAGAAGGGAAAGTTCACCACTTGTTCTAATGTTCTGCAACACATTTGTACCACTGTAACTTGGCTTGAGAAAAAATGTTGCTTCATAGCTCATTCTATAGCTTGCAATTTTTTGGAAAATGCATATAACACATTCAGATTCATAAATGTGTAAAATACAAACGGAAAAAGGTAACACATTTTAAAGTGAACTGTTCTGTTTCCCAAGCATAGCAGTGCCATAAAAATCTACTTCATTCGTTTTTGTAGTAAATGCACTATTTTTCTTTAAAGTGATTGTAAAGGGAACTTTATTTTTATTTTTAAGATAACAAACATGTTGTACTTACCTGCTCTGTGCAATGGTTTTGCACAGAGCAACCCCAATCTCCTCTTCTGCCCCCCCCCCCCCCCCCCCAGTGGTCCTGACTTTTCCCCCCTTATGTGGGCTAAAATACAGCAAAATGTGCATGTATTGCAGGGCTGTCCTGCACATGTGGGTTTTTTTTTTCTATGTTGGCCATACAAAGGTTTTAAACAGAGGAGTTCTACCAGGTACTGTAAATGCATGTGAAAGAAATGTAATAATGTGCCATATTACTGCATACACATATGTATTAGAAGACCCATAATGTAATAAGCATGTATTTTACTTTAGGAAAGAGCCATTCATGTGTAAGAACCATTCATGTTGGCAGAGCCTCGCAGTTTACTGCAGTGCTGTACATTTTTAAGCACCCTTTTCCACCAATATTTATGCAGTAACACACGTTACAGGAGAAGTCCAGCCTGAGCTCGTTTGGCTGGGATTCTCCTATGGTTCACAGGAGTGCAATACGTTTTGTACTCCTGTTTTCAGCAGAGAGCAGGCTGAAGGCCGCTCTCTGCTGACGTCACTGGGATCAGTCCAGGCACCACGTCATCCTGACTCTAGGAGTCTGGATCCACCAGGTGCCTGCATTGATGGCCATCTCAGCCTCTCAGCGAGCCGCCGAGACGCCCGCTCCCCACTCCTCCACAGCTCAGCGCACCAGTGAGCGTGGAGGAGCAGAGCAGGGGAGCTGCTGATTGAAAGTCAGCAGCTCTCCGCTCGTGGAGCTGAGAGAACCGAGCCATTGGCGGTGTTCAGTGGCTCGGTTCTCAGTGAAGAGGCGACGGGGGACAGATGCAGCATCTGACCGATGCTGCATCCACCTAGGTAAGTATGATAATGCAAAAAAGTGCAAACCCATACTTCTCTTTTAATGACACTGATGGCTATTATTTGATTTTCCAAGTATTTAAAGTTTAGTAAGAAAAAGAAAATGAGCATGATGGACACTACATATATAAATCCAATGTGTCTCTTGTGCTGCTGGCTCCTACCTTAGTTGAAATCCCCCTCCTCTACCACTGCCCTGCCATTAAAATCCCCACACTGCCACTTCCACTGCCACCATAATCCACCATAATCTTCTGATGCAGTAGGGATTAATAGAGCTGAGGGACCTGTCATATTCGCTCATCAAAAGTGTTGACTATGCCAGCCCTTTGTGCCCCCTTCTCCATTCATTGGATGAATGCATGAAAAACAATCTATGAAAGGAGGACGGGTAGATGAATGAAAGGTCCGCCTCCTCCATTCATAGATCACGTTTTCTTCAAAGAAGCAATAGGACAGCTTCTGTGAATAGAGGAGGTGGGTGTAAAGGGCTGGCATGGTCAACATTTTTGATGAGTGAATATGACTGATCCCTTGGCTCTATTAACCCCCGCTGCACCAGCAGATTATGGTGCCAGGAGTAAAGGGGACCAGAGGGGGAAGTTTTTAACTAATACAGGAGCCCAGCAGCACATCCTTTGTGTGTGTTTTTTTGTTTTTACTAATGGTTAAACTTGAAAGTAACATACAATAAAATGGCTACTCCGTGAAAATGGACAAATGTACGCAGCCCTAATATTCCTAGAAACAAAGGGTACATTTTTTAAAAATGTACATATCGTGTTTAGATGCATTTATAGAGCACCCACAACTTAGAATATCCCTATCCTTGCGTGCTGCTCTGCCATTTTACATATGCAAACACAGGCCTTAGAGTTTGTGACATTATGCTCTATAGGAAGGAAATCTACATGTCCAAGAGGTCATGGTTGTTGCACTCATGTTAGAGGAAAGCTAGTAAGATATGTTTTATTGAATTTAAACTTTTTGTACAAAAGTAACTACTTATTTTTGATTATTATGAGTGGTCATAGCCAGACAGATCTTGTAAGAAATTGTGAAGATTTGACATGATGAAATACTTAGACACTTGGGCGGCACAGTGGTGTAGTGGGTAGCACTCTCGCCTAGCAGTAAAAAAGGGTCGCTGGTTTGAATCCCAACCACGACACTACCTGCCTAGAGTTTGCATGTTCTCCCTGTGCCTGCATGGGTTTCCTCTGGGTACTCCAGTTTCCACCCACACTACAAAGACATGCAGGTAGGTTCTGTCCAAAATTGGCCCTAGTATATGAATGGGGACATTGGATTGTGGGCTCCTTGAGGGTAGGGACCGATGTGAGTGTGCAATGTACAGGGATAGGGACAATTGTAGACACTCACTCAGGTTGAACTGGATGGACTGGTGTCTTTATTCAACCTTACTAACTATGTAACTATGTAACTTGTATTCTTTCTGGTGTGTAGGGGTTAACAAACAAGGAGTAACACATGCTCCCATATGACAGAAATCTATGATGTTGGGAAAGCTTTTTATGCATGCTTGAAATTCTGTGCAGCTAATTAAACCTCATCCTCTTTTCATTATAGAAAATGAAACTCTTTCAGTGTATATGGGTCAGGAAAAAAAGTTGTGATAAAATCTCATTCCAATTTTTAGAAGTGACTGTGAAAAGAACAGGCATGTGGATAGATCTGCCTGTGTATGAAAGGCCCAATCTGTACAAGGCAGATGGTTCAGGTTCTTCATGGCATCACGCTGGATTGGTTGCTAACATGGTAAAAAGTAGCCTTAGAATCCTCTTTTTTTTACTGAAAGAGGGGAATATAGCTCAGCAGATTTTATGGATTGAGATGTGCTGGATGAAAGAATCCTAAAAGATATTACTCATAATGTAGAAATTTCTGCTACACCCTTTTGTGGCACTTGCAGGAAATGAAAGGACCTTCTGTTGAGTAACCAAGAAACACGCTGCCTGTAATTTAGTGTCATTACATTGGAAGTCTAGGTAACTTTTTTCTATTTGTAGCAATCCTTGGGACTAATCAACACGCCTTACCTTTTTATATTATTGCTCTGTAAACTTAATTTCTGATATATCAATTACTAAATCTTGCTCCCAATCTGAGTAACAGTTACATTGAGCTGTTGTAGTCAGAACCTCAATAACAATGGCTGAGATTTTGCCACCTTCCAGGAAATTGGAAACGGGAGACAGATCATTTGGCCTGATTTTGGAAAATTATTTTATGGTAGTTTTACTGTTTTTTTTTACAAGTAAAGCTTTTAAAATGAGCCATTTACTAAAAGAAATGAAAGAAAGGTAGAGGAAACTACTAATTTCATTCTTTTGTACAGTCTTACTGACTTACAGCTATAAACCAATTGAAATTCAGCAGCAGCTGGCCACGTTTCGATTCATCCATGGGTAGGCTGCTTGTACTGAAGTCTATCGATTGACTTCAGCACAACCAGCCTGTCGTTTTTTTTTTTTCTTCATTCAATCACTGCCGTAGTTGCCAGCAGTGATCATTGTATTGTGATGGCTGGAGACTTCCAATGTCAGAATACAATAGATCAGTAAGAGGGATTTCCTCATCAACACTGATTGTGTTAATGGTGGAATCATACCTCCAATATAGAAAGGCAGTTATACTCTGACAGTTGAGAACTACAAGCCAACAACCACAAAGACTGTTGGTAATTGTAGTTTACCTATTCACAGAACACTGAATGAGTGACGTGACTGGGCAGGCATTTTATTTTTATTGTGATGGTAAACAGGGGCATTGGGGGGGATGTGGGGGCCGGTGCTTTTATAACATTATACTCTAAATATGTCTGTAACATGTTACAAAAGACAAACTTACCCTTTAAAGTACACCCATCATGAGATAATTATGTAGGCTGCAATTGCTGAATTTACCTTTTGAGACTGTTGGTTCTGTGGCTGTTATGCTGATTCCTAAGGTTCTTCATGGCTTCAATGTTAGTCACTGACCTGGTACAATGTACAAAAATAAGGAATTCCAACACTTTCATGGCACTCATTTACAATGTGCTTGGTCTGGGCAATGTAAGGAGAGGTTTGGGACTTTATGTGAAGCATGCAACCAGGAAGATAGCATAACAAGAATGTGTCTGGCAAGCACATTGTAAGTTAGAACTGTAAACATTGCATGAAGGTATAATGCACAACAACAAAATACAATCAATTAAATTTATTGCATACAAAATAAAATAGTAACATAGTAGTAAAGTAACATATTAGTTCATATTGTAGACATTATAAAGGACCAAACTCATAGCTGTGTGTCACCACAAAATAATAAACATAGCCTAAAATTGATTGGTACAATCCAAAATAGCATAAAAGGTAAAATTGGTAAAAATCTTGCGATGTAAACATGGGGGGATTTAATAGCTCAACGCGTTTTGTGGCTTCTGCCACTCTTCAGGAGAAGATGTAGGGTAGGTGTCTATAGAAAATATTCAGATTACTAAAGGTTGAAAATTTATTATAAAGTAGATCTATCTATAGGGGAAAGAGGGGAATAGTTACCCAATATTACTTACAGACATGTTTGTGAGTCTGGGCAGAAGCGTGAAGGGCTGAGGGCCGGCCGAGAAGGGTCATCAGCCCCGGGAGCTGAGGTGGAACTTGTTCTGGGTCTGTAACACAGCTAAGCAAGGCCATATTAAACAGCATTTTTAGAAGGTTGTCAATGGTAGCCCCATGCTTCCCTCCTAATGACTGCGACAAGCACTTAGCAGCAAAAACATTTATAATGCGATTACATTTACCCATCGAAGTCCATCAACACAGGCCTGTTTACTGGCCTATCTATCCACACTCTTTTGGATCACCTCCCTAGTGCAGGAGATCACCCTGGATATACTCCAGTGTCAGATAATATTGGTTCTTACCTAGGTAGGTGATGTTATTGGAGCCCTTTACCTGACAGTGTTTTGCCCCTGAATAGGCAAAGTGACAAGCCTCTTTAAGAAAAAAATACTGTACAGTACAAGCAGCAAGAGACGTTAGTCTTGTTGTTACTGCTTATTAAGAATCTATAAAAATAAAAAAAATGTGGAAATGTTCAAATGTCCGTAGTATCTATACAGGTGCACTTTTAAACTAAGCAAGAAGAATTTTCAAGTGGCTGTCAGCAATGACAGATTTGTTTTAAGATCATAAAAAAAAAATTAAATTGTGTATTTATGATGTAACCGATCTGTCTTTTGCATTGTTTGGATCCTTTGATTGCCTTGTATAACCATGTCTGGAACCAGGATATGCCTGAAAAACCCACATCAAATTTCGACCATTTCCTTCTGAACCAGCCGAAATTCGAGCCATGGGTGGCCCAGCTTAACAAAAAAATAGATTTTTCAATCACAGTTTGTTAACGAAGCCAAGTGGAAAATTGTCAGCTGAACAGTGACTGCATCCAATAAGATAGCCACTGTTTGGATATTTACACAGCCGTGGGTTTTGGTTGTCAGAATATAATAGGTGTTAGGGGAGATTCCTCCATCTATGCTGATCAGGAAGTAGGGATTGTCCGATTATCGGTCAGTTTTCACTTTCTTTCAAACATACCCGATCTTACTGATATTGCTTCAAGGGGTTATACCTTGGTGAGGCATGCAGCTGCATGCCTCACACCAATACCGTTCTTTAGAGCGGATGGTCAGCTTTATTGTAAGAACAACTGATGCGTTTCAGAAAAATTTGAAAAAAATAGAAAGTATTCAAAAACGCAGATCTTGAGTGCAGAGGAGGGGTTGGGGGTCTTATAGACCCCCAATCCCTCCATAAAAAGTACCTGTCACTACCTATTACAGTCACAAGGGATGTTCACATTCCTTGTGACAGCGATAACAGTGATAAAAAAATTAAAACAAACTATATTGGTCGATCCCTAACAGGAAGTTCTATACAGGAATCTATCAGATTTCTCAATGGTCTAAATGTAGCCTCATGCTGGGTACACACAGGAATTTTTTTTCATTCAACCCAGTGGGCTGAACGAAAAAACCTTGCGGATATATTAGTACAGCGATCTCCCTGCTGAGCGATTGTGTTCTGACAGGGGGACTGCGAGAATACAGTGTTCAGCTGATTGGATGCTGGTTTTCCAGCATGTTCGTTGAACAGAAGCCGGTCTTGAGACGGACTTTTGTCAGCCAAGGAGCTGTACAAATGGGCTGAAAGTTGACCGGTTCCTGCCGAATCAACCATTTTCAGACAATTTTCAGCCTGTGTGTACCCAGCTTAAGGCTTTGTATACAACCTTTAAAAGATAGTCCATGGTGTTTCTTACCAACACCCAGAGCAGTTAATCTGTACTGAGACTAACAGCAAACCACTTTACATCATATAGCACCATGTTAATATGAATGAAAACTAAGGCATGTCCATGCTTAATGTTTAACTACCCATGCATTTCTGTTGTACATCCTATCGGCATGTTGATTTCCATTGGTAATGCAGAAATGCCATGATCTATCTTCAGTTACAACTGCCAACTTAAGCTTGATTGCAAAGTCTCTGCTGGGTTAAAATCAGGCTGATCTACACTTATGTGATTGATGGCCTGAGATAATCTCTGCACTCACTTTGCACAGCTGTTTGGAAAGGTTGAGATAATTTAGTTTTTTGTTTGTAGCCATCTAAAGGCATGGCAGTCAGTAATCGTAATGAAACTGAGTACTGGAAATCCCCATTCTGTTCCTGGATCTTAGCATGTAGGAGCATGGAAGAATCCTTCTAGGAGCATGGAAGAATCCTTCCAACAAGTCCAGATTTTATTAGGGCAGAAATCTCCTATTACAAATTTATCTTCAGTGCCATTTGCTGGTACAGCCTTTATTAAGAAGTAACCTGAAAATACAGATGTTCCCTATGAGAGCAATTGTATTTTTATGCTAAGATCGCAGTCTTCGACTTCAAATAGCAGCAAGACAGAAGCCGTTAGTTATGAGGCCCATCTTGTGCTTAAATATGGACTTTCCATTTTTTTAATTTATTTTTTGGAATGTGTGTTAAATGGCTATTTTTATGTATCTATTTTTATTCCACTTATTGTTTTTCATTCATTCACTCATTGGATGTGTTGTAGCATTTAAAGATCTGTAACTGCCAATTTCAAACTCTATGTTCTTGTTTATTTTGCAGTTGCATACTATAAATGCTGACTGTGCACAGGAATTTTGTTCATTAAATTCCATACAACAAATGCTAATCTTGTTGTAGATTTCAGACCCTCTGCATTGTGAAGTAGAAAACTTGAATCTGTCTCCTTTGTGTTAGTGTTTTTCTTAGTGTTGGGTATCAAGTTTTGGAAATGCAAGCTACGTTAAGTTGGCAGTTTTGCCAAGTTATGACTATAGGAATGGCAGTGAGACTTATCCAAATCTCAAATTGTGTTCACAGCCGCTGTTATATGTTGTAATCAATTTGTATTCTTAGCTGCAGTGATCTGCTTTTTTTTTTTTTTTGGGAAAGGAAAATGTTGGAATATTTTTGGCACTTTAAAACAAATTTAACATGATAAAGCTGAACTTCAGGCATGTAAAAAAAACACAAAATAATGCAGTTATTTATTTAGTTAAAATACTATTTTTAAATGCGAGCATGTGAATTTGTTCTTGTGGAACAAGTAGGTCTCATGCACACAGGAAGTTTTCTAAACTCTCCTGGAAGCCTTGCTCCTGGCAGCAGCGCTTTGGCCAAAAAAAAAAAACGCCTGGCGCTTGTAAAAGTGTGTAATGCGTTTAGCCGCAGCAAGCATTTGGGCGTTAATTCATTTAATTGGTTTTGTATTGACTTTAATTGAGTAAATAATTTTCTCTCCTTCTTCCACTGAATGCTGCTAAAAGCCTGTGTGTACATGGACGCATAGGCTAACATAAGGGGTATTTTAGAGGCAGGAAAAAAATAAAAAAACACCAGATGCCCCTAGGAGCAGCTATAAAAATGTCCAGTGTGCATGAGGCCGCATTGTTATGAGTCAGTGGATTAGAAAGTATTAAATCCATTGGATAACAATGATATCCCGGCAGCTAACAATTGCAGCATCCTTATTTTTCTCAGTACAGGTTTCCTATATTAGTTATTTTCAGGTGGAGGTTAGTGGGCCTCCATCCTAACCAAACAGCAGCTCAGGAGGCTGTTTTGCGTCTCTCTTGCTGCCATACCAAATACTCACCATATAACAGCTTATTGCTATCCTTGTTCTTGTATTTGGCCTCTTTCCATCTGGATCTCTCTGGCAGCATATGCGTTCTCCTGGTGGGGTGATGGATGACACATTTTGCGTTCAAATCTATGTTGACTTACTTACTTATGCTCAGTACCATCTTAGGACATAACAAATATCCTGCTTCTTTCTATCAACCCCCCGAAGAAGGAATCTATTTCGAAATGTGTTGGGGTTTCATGATTTGCAGCAGTTTTCGTCCAGCTGTAATATGCCTATACCATAATACTAATATATGCATCTTTGTTATGTACCTATGGTTCTTTTTAATTGCACACCAGTCTTTTCTTCTTTTATGTCAGTTTTTTTAAAATGTAATAATACATTTTGTTATATTTTTTATATATATTTTTGCTCATGCATGACTTTACCTTTTTTCTTTGGGTCGCTATAATCCCATTATATTTGGGAATGATGGCCCATGCCCTTGCAACCATACCCCCTCACCTCTATGTAGGCTTGTGGGCTTATGCCTAGTACACGCGATAAGAATATCGGATGAATAATCGTAGGTTTTTTATTTATTTTTATATTTTTTGTGCATGCTAGTCTAAAATTAAAAACGAATAGGTTACTAAAGTTATGAAAATTCTCGTCCGACAGAAGACAACTTTGGAAATGATGTAATGTATTGAATTGCATAGTAATGTATTCTTTCATTTCCGAGCATGTGTGGTCTTGGTCACACGATCTTTTTCGTACAAATACTATACTAATTACACGAAAACAGTTTGTTGTGTTTTTGTACAAGAAGAATTTTTGTGCTTGTCCGTTCGGATTTTTTGGAATGAACTTTCATGATCGGCACCCGAAAGCTGTTTCCTTATGACCAGATTATCGGATGATTACTCCGAAAGCGGTATTTTTCAACAGATTTTCTTATCGTATGTACTGGGCATAAGTCAGACACTGATTAAGGTTACTTTAAAGCAGCAATAATTCGCTGCTACATTTTTCCGAAACCGTTTCTCTCAACCTGTTCAGGCAATGCAGGTAGAGTTGATTGGCCTGGTAGGGTCCAGGAGAGGGGGGGCACTCGCTCTTTCCTTTTCTGACCTGCTGGGCTGCATGTTAGGATAAGTGCCTGGTATGGATCTTGGGGGGGGGGGGGGGGGGAGGGGGTGGGGGGGGGGGGGGGGGGGTCACACTGTTTTTTTTTGGGGCGTGGGGGTTCCCCTTAAAATGGATTTGAAATGGATTTTATTTTCCATTTTGGTGAGGGGCTCCCCTTCAAGATCCTCAGAGCACAAGTCGCACCACAAGTTGGATCATCATAGTCCAACTTGGATGTGACTTCTATTCAAATCAATGGGCTCTCATAGGGAACCATTGATTTTGACATGTCAAAAAGAAACCGATTGTCTAGCAGCCTTTAGCAGCGTCAGAAGTTCTTACAGCTGTAACGCAGGTCCTTAGAACGCGCTGGCCCTGGGGTTTTTTTTGCAGCTTGAAAACGCCTATGCCACTTACAGCTCCTAAAAGACTGTGTGTTTATGAAGCCATAGAATAACACAGAGACTGTGTGTGCATGAGACCTTATTGTTAGTGTATTTTACAGTGCCTTGAAAAAGTGTGCCACTTTGTGTTGGTCTATCACATGAAATCCCAATACAATTCAATTACGTAAATTTTCCAAATTTTGCCACAACAATCAAAAACGTAAATGTATTTTATTGGGATTTTATGTGATAGACCAACACAAAGTGGCACATACCGTAATTGTGAAGTGGAAGGAAAATTATAAATGGTTTTCAAATTTTTTTTACAAATAAATATCTGAAGTGTGGCGTGCATTTGTATTCAATACTTATTCAATACTTTGTAGAACCACCTTTCACTGCAATTACAGCTGCAAGTCTTTTTGGGTATGTCTCTGCCAGCTTTGCATATCTAGAGAGTAACATTTTTGCCCATTCTTCTATGCAAAATAGCTCAAGTTCTGTCAGATTGGATGGAAAGCATCTGTGAACAGCAATTTTCAAATCTTGCCTCAGATTCTCAATTGGATTTACATCTGGACTCTGACTGGACTATTCTAACAGATGAATATGCTTTGATCTAAACCATTCCATTGTAGCTCTGGCTGTATATTTAGGGTTGTTGTCCTGTTGGAAGGTGAAACTCTGGCCCAGTCAAGTCTTTTGCAGACTTTAACAGGTTTTCTTTTAAGATTGCCCTGTATTTGGCTCCAGCCATCTTTCCATCAACTCTGACCAGCTTCTCTGTCCCTGCTGAAGAAAAGCATCCCCACAACATGATGCCACCACCATGTTTCAGGGGGGGGGGGGTGTGTTCAGGGTGATGTGCAGTGTTGGTTTTCTGCCACACAGAGCGTTTTGCTTTTAGGCTAAAATGTTCAATTTTGGTCTCATTTGACCAGAGCACCTTCTTCCACATGTTTGCTGTGTCCCTCACATGGCTTCTCGCAAACTACAAACAGGACTTATGGCTTTCTTTCAACAATGGCTTTCTTCTTGCCACGCTTCCATAAAGGTCAGATTTGTAGAGTGCACGACTAATATTTGTCCTGTGGACAGATTCTCCCACCTGAACTGTCGATCTCTACAGCTCCTCCAGAGTTACCATGGGCCTCTTGGCTGCTTCTCTGATTAATGCTCTCCTTGCCCGGCCTGTCAGTTTAGTCGGATGGCCAGGTCTTGGTAGATTTTCAGTTGTGCCATACTCTTTCCATTTTCAGGTGATGGATTGAACAGTGCTCCGTGAGATGTTCAAAGCTTGGGATATTTTTTTATAACCTAACTCTGCTTTAAACTTCTTTACAACTTTATTCCTGACCTCTCTGGTGTGTTCCTTGGCCTCCATGATGCTGTTTGTTCACTAAGGTTCTCTAAAAAACCTCTGAGGGCTTCAGAGAACAGCGGTGTATATATATATATATATATATATATATATATATATATATATATATACTGAGATTAAATTACACTGAGGTGTACTCAATTTACTAATTAGGTGACTTCTGAACTAAATTGGTTCGACTATATTTTAGTTAGGGGTATCAGAGTAAAGGGGGCTGAATACAAATGCACACCACACTTTTCAGATATTTATTTGTAAACAATTTTGAAAAACATTTATCATTTTCTT
The DNA here is from genome assembly GCA_028564925.1 of Lithobates sylvaticus. Lineage (NCBI taxonomy): Eukaryota > Metazoa > Chordata > Amphibia > Anura > Ranidae > Lithobates > Lithobates sylvaticus. The sequence goes on along the minus strand of CM053030.1, from coordinate 138,153,002 downwards.
TTTACTTCACAATTATGTGCCACTGTGTGTTGGTCTAGCACATAAAATACATTTCAATTTTTTGTTGTAACATGACAAAATGTGGAAAATTTCAAGATGTATGAATACTTTTTCAAAGCACTGTATGTGTGGCCCAAGACAATTCCTCCTCTTCCATTGTGACCCACAAAAGTCAAAAGGTTGGACACCCTTGTTGTAAACTCTGGTGTGATGATGCATTATGTTAAAGGAAACCTATTTTCAGAAAAATGTGGGCCCTGACAATATCTGTTTCTGCTTTTGAAGGTGTTAGTTGCCTGTCTGTTATACTAACTCAATGGATTCGTACCTTTGGATCAGTCAGTGAAGTTGGTGTGAGAACACCTGATCTGTAAATGTGTTTCAAATTTTTGGCACACGTATTGAAACCACTGGATCGACATGACAGCGGGCAAGATTTGCAAGTTTAAAACATTCACTACTCTCTAAATGCATTGCTACATTAGCATACCTCCCAACCTTCCCTGAATGGGCGGGCTTTGCCGCTGTCCCACACGTGCACACAGAATCCCGCACTGTGTGTGAAAAATTTCTTTGATTGGACCTCCCGCATGCTTGTCCTCATGGTGATTGGCTGCAGATCATGGAAATCATCCTGTACTTGCCACTCTGTGCGTATGAGCGGGGTCAGTTGCCGATCTGTGCTGAAGACGAGGAGGTGCTTTCCAATGGAGGAGAGTAGGTCAGTGTGTGATAGAAAATTTGCTGCAGTTACGCTGTTGCAGTGTCCTGGCAGACACAGAGCACCACTCGTTCTGTCTGCTTCATCTGTACAGGACTCTGCAGCAGGAGATAAGGACAGTGTGTGCTGAGAACGGGAAGTGATCTGTGTGTATCTCAATCTGAATTGCACTGTTTATGCTTTCTCTCCTAAGCTCTCTGTCCACCCCCATTGGAAGGATCTGTACTGTGGAGGGGGGCTCTGTGCTGTGGAGGGGGGCTCTGTACTGTGGAGGGGGGCTTTGTACCATTGAGGGGGGCTCTGTGCTGTGGAGGGGGGCTCTGTACTGTGAAAGGGGGCTCTGTGCTGTGGAGGGGGGCTCTGTGCTGTGGAGGGGGGCTCTGTGCTGTGGAGGGGGGCTCTGTACTGTGGAGAGGGGCTCTGTACTGTGGAGGGGGGCTCTGTACTGTGGAGGGGGGCTCTGTACTGTGGAGGGGGGCTCTGTACTGTGGAGGGGGCTCTGTACTGTGTAGGATCTGTACTGTGGAGGGGGCTCTGCATAGCTCCCAACTGTCCCTGATTTGGAGCAATGTCCCTCTGTCCCTCTTTCCTCCTCATTTGTCCCTCATTTTGGTCTGATCTATATAGTTGTATATAAAATGCACTTTTTATCTTTCAAAAAGTGTTTCCCAGTGCTAAACCTTTCATCCAATTTATAAATTGCTGCATTTGTAATTTTTTTTAAAGCTAATATAAAGTAATAGTAGTGGTAACAAAAAGCCCTTGTGGATTTAATTACCTTTTTTTAAATTTAATTCTTCTTTAAGGGGGTGTGGCAGGGGGCATGTCCTATGCCTACATACGGTAGCTAGTAGGTGTCCCTCATTTCCATATAAAAATGTTGGGAGGTATGCATAAGTGTATATCTATGAAACAAGGAAAAAAAAATCTATTTAAATCTTTTACAACTATGAACTGTTCATGAGGAAATCATTCTGATAGGAAGTAGTAAATTGAAACAAAACAGTACTAAAAATGGAACAGAACAGGAAAGCGTTTTGCAGCCAACGTGCTATAAATAATTACACTGCAGTGAGTAGATCCAGTTTTCAAAGCCACAGTGTTTTTGAAAAAGTAATTAAAGGAAAACACAGATACATTCTAGACCACCTATGAAGCTCTAATATAATATTTTACTGTTTGGGAAATTGGCCACATGCTGTTGTATATCTACAATGGGTTTTTCCTGTGAAGTATTCCACATGAAGGATTAGGCTACATGTTCACTTGTCCATGAGCCCAGGCTGTAAGTCTGGTGCTTCTTTCACCCAGTGGGCTTCAGGAAAATCTGGCTTCCATACTGTTCAGGCATTAGCCCCTCGTACTATATAAAAAGTAGAAATGTTATGTGTGAGCTTTATGGGTATGGATTTTTACCCTCAGTGATAGCTGGAATGGATGATTAAATGGGGAGCTGTTTGGAAGAACCTGACCTTTCCTTTGGCAGCTGTAGGTTCTAATGGAATAGGGTCATAATAACCAATCCATCATGAACAATGGCTATGCTTTTCCTAATATATGTAAATGGTTATTCACATTCTTTTGGCTTTTAGAAACATCCTTTTCGTTTCCAGAATGGACAGCCTGTGCTCCCCACCAATCTCTGAATAGTTTAGGCCACCGTATTGTCTTTGAAAGTCAACGGGCTTGTCATAGCAGTTGGTGATCTTTTATGACTATGCATGCCCACAATTTTTGTGTCTTTTTGCCCTACTATTACATATTATTAGTACATTTAAAGATGGAAGTAATGCTTTAATATAATAATGTGTAATTTAAGCTTAAGGTATCCCATATATATCCAATCAACACTCAATTTTGTGTGCTTGTGAACAATAGAAGTGCTCATTATTACTTCTAGAGGTTACCCAGCATAAGTCTGTGGAGCCAATTTAGGATTGCCCCCATTTTCCAAACAAATAGGATTTGTCTACTAACTGCCAGTGTGCAGTGATTATTCACTGGCAAAGTCAGGGAGAATATCTGTGTCAGGTTCTTTTACCACCCACCATTGTGTGGAAGGGATCTTTGAAAAGTCTTATCACTTTAAACAGCAACACACACCCTTGTGAATTATATCTTGCCAGAAATGTTAATAGGAAATGTTCTGAGATTACAATTCAGGCTGTTATCAGGTGTAGTGTACAGTCAAATTGTACTAAAGTCTTTTCCTGACGCCAAACATGGCAGCATGCATATGATATAGCTCCGCCCCTAAATCCACCAACAGGACCTGTTTAGCTCTATAAAAGTCTGACTGAGAGTTACCTCCCCCATTCTCTTTTTTTGTCCTCAAAAGATCAACACCTACAGAGCGTTACACTCGGGATAAAGCTCTTACATGCCGACTACATCGGAATCTGTCTGGGTTCAAGCCTCTCTCAGTATGCATGCAGTCCCACATCTAATGCCGCGTACACACGATCGGAATTCTCGTCGGAAAAAACTCTGCCGGTTTTTCCGACGGAATTTCGCTCAAGCTGTGTTGCCTACACACGATCACACCAAATTCCGACAGTCAATAACACAGCGGCATAAAACACGTTCGACAGCACTATAAAAGGGAAGTTTAATGCTTCCGAGCATACGTCGAATTGTTTCCGAGCATGCGTCGGAATTTTGCGTGTCGGAATTGCATACGCGCGATCGGAAAATCCGATAGAAAGGTTTTCCGTCGGAAAAATTGAGAACAGGTTCTCAATTCAAAGTCCGTCGGAAATTCCGACAGAAAAAGACCGTTGGGCGTACACACTGTCGGAAAATCAGATGAAAAGCTCCCATCGGACTGTTTCCATCGGAAATTCCGACCGTGTGTACGCCGCATTTGGCTGCTAAACGCACCAATATGGTGGGGAACCCCTTCTGGTGGTCTTTTGGGGTTGAGGTGTTCTCTAATCAGAGACGAAAATCCTCTTGTGGCATGCCTGCTTTGGAGTCCGGATCCAGCAGCTTGGACTGCATGATGTCTTCTCTCCTATGGAACTCTTTCTAGGCCTGTCAATTTCTATAAAACTTTTTTTTCTTTTTCTTGCTCTCATGTCTCTAAAGACCCCATACACACTGTGCAGCTTTTGTTGTCTGATTTCCTTTAGATTTGCCGGGACCATGTGGTGCAGGGGCCTGCCTGATTGCATACAAATTGAGGCTCTTGAGGTTTGACCTCATATAGTGCGGTTTTGGCAAATCTGAGGGAAAAAATCAGCCGAGGATTGTATAATGTGTAGCCAGCTTAAAAGTGTCCTTTTGTGTGGATGGGCATTGGCTTCACTCCAATTAGAACAGAGGTGAGAAAGGGCTATTCACAGCGATTCTGCTTTGATTGTCACGTGGGTGAACACGCCTTTAAAAACATTATGCGAAGCTGGTTACCCCTAAATAGGAGCAGGGGCTTCTTTTTGCACACGTAGGGCAGCCAAGTGAATGGGCCACCCCCATGCCAGTTGTAACATTGCGTACAAATCTCCCTTTGAAAATTGCATAGCAGGAACACTTGTCCCCTCTACGTAATGATATCAACAGCCTCTTAAAAGTTACCTAAGCACAGATTGCTTTTTAGTGCAATAGCAAAGCCTGCTGCAAGTGTGAACAAGCGTTTGGTTTCCATAGGAGGAACCTAAAGAAACAGGTAGCTACCTTTCCTCTTATGACAGAAATTGAAGGCCTGTTTCAGGAGGAATGGGAAAAGGGGGAGAGAAAATCCTCCTCAATCAATAGGTTGCAGAAGTTGTATCCACTAACGGAGGAGGATGCGACTCCTTTATCTAATCCACCAACGGTGGATGCGGCAGTCACCAGACTGGCCAAGAATGTGACAATTCTGATGAAAGACTCTTCCTCCTTTCACGATATCCTTGATTGACGCATTGACATGGACTTAAGAAAGTTTCATTTTGTGGCAGGTGGTGCTTGTAAACCCACTGTTACTTTAACATCCGTAGCAAGTGCTATGCGAGTGTGGGCGCAGAACTTGGAGTATGCGATCAAAAACCAGCTGCCAAAAGAAAAAAATCATCAAGGCTCTTAATGAGATAAAACTCTCGCCGGACTTCACAGGTGAAGCAGCTATAGACATCATTCGATGGTCCTCCAGAGCCATGCTCAGCTCAGTCACAGCTAAAAAAGCGCTGTGACCAAAACCCTGGGCGGCTGACCCATCCTCAAAGCAGAATTGCTGTAAACTGCCTTTTGATGGGAAGGTGCTGTTTGGCCAAAAAAACTGGAGACTGCCATCTCCAGGGTTACAGGAGGAAAATCAGGTCTTCTGCCCCAAGATCGAAGGTCCAGATGCCAGAGGGGGCAACCATCCAGAGGAGCGTCAAACAGGTACTGGGATTTAAGAAGCTTTCGCCCATCCAAAGACTTCAGAAGGCGTTGGAGGGGTACACATCTTTGTAAGATCGCAGAGAGCTAAGACCCCTGCAGCTCCCCAAGATACCTAGAAGCCCTTTTAACGCCAGGCCCACCCAGGAGGCAGTTGGAGCCAGGTGGTTCAAAGTGACCCAGTTCTGGCAAAACCACTGCCAAAAAATGGCGGATTCAGTCCTCAGTGGCGCAAGGCCATTATTGGCTGTTCAAATGGCAGCCTCCAGGACTACCTCAAAAGGCTGAATCAATTTATCCGGATAGACTCAAGATGGAGTCTCTCCATACCATAATCCAGGTTATTCAACCAGGAGACTGGAGGATTTCAGTGGACTTGCAATATGCCTACCAGCATGTCCCAATCCTTCAGTCATACCAGTAATTCCTCAGAGTCTCTGGTGCTAGACGAATCAAACACTAAACGGCATAGTCCATTAAGGCCGCAGCCATGGATCATTGTTACCACAGATGCCAGCGCAGCAGGCTGGGGCGCCATCTGCGAACAACTCAACATCCAGGGTAGAGGGGAATTTCCCACTCAGGGCTTACTTTCCAATATTCTGAAACTTCAAGCAGCAGTCATGGCATTGGCCACCTTGCGTATGCACACCGATCACTCTGCCAGTGACTCCTCATCTCCTGTCTGAAGGAGATACCCTACATCCGCAACCATCACGACTGGCCTTAGCAGCCTGGAGATTGTAAGGCAGGGGTTACATGAGTTAGGATGTTCTCCAGAGGGTTAGAACTTTACAGAGTTCCAGAAAGGGTCAACCAATGCCATCTACGCCAGAATATGGAATAGGTTCACAAGCTTTGCAGCTGGACGTCAGTTTGACCCTAGTGACCCAAATGTATCTCAAATCCTGTTTTACCTGCAATCTGGATTGGATTTGGGGCTCAGTTCGCTTAAGGTGCAAATTTCAGCCATCTCTGCTTTTGCCCAAAAGAAATGGACAGCAAACCTGCTGTTGGAGCATTTCATGAGAGCGGTACTTAGACTACGCCCTCCCAAGAGAAATAGGTTCCCTCAATGTGACCTGGCAGTAGTCCTTAACTTTCTAGTAAACCCTCCTCGTACTCCGACAGAAGACTGTTAATTATGGGATATCACCTTAAAAATGGCTTTCTTATTAGCCATAGCTTCAAGGGGAAGGGTGTCGGAACTCCAAGAATTGGGGGGCAGCAGAACCTTATTCCATGTTCTTCCCAGACAGGGTTGTGCTGAGACCATTGGATCATTTTGTCCCAAAAGTGGCATAGATATTTCATTTCTCCAGTGAATGGCTGCTTCCAGCCTTCCCAACTTAATGAAATGCTGATCTGCACGAGTTCTCAAAGCCTATCTTCAGGCTACTTCTACATTCAGATGTTCTGACAGACTTTTTCATCATCATGAAAATTTAAAGGGAAAGAGGCCTCGGCCAGAACCATCTCGGCCTGGATAGTAAAAACTATTCACCGGGCATATAGAGCGGCTGGGAAGCATCCTCCAGAGGTGTTTAGAGCTCACTCAACCAGGGCAATGTCTTCTTCTTGGGCAGCACATGCAGGATTGTCTCTGGAGACAGTCCGCAAAGACACTAGCTGGTCATCACATCATACGTTCTTAAAACACTACAGGGTGGATCCAGCAGCTCTTACTACAGCAGAGTTTGGGAGGAAAACCATCCAAGCTTTTATTGTCTATAAAGACTAAGTTTGTAGCATTAAACCCTCCCTCTCAAAAGCTCATTATGTATCATATGTATGCTGCAATGTTTGGCATCAGGAAAATGGAAAATTGTATCAAATACTTACCGTAATTTTCCTTTCCTGACACCAATACATGGGAGCATACGAACCCTCCCTCTGATCTTTGTGCTTTATATGGAGAATGGGGGAGGTAGCTCTCAGTCAGGATTTTATAGAGCTAAACAGGTCCTGTGGGTGGATATAGGGGTGGAGCGATATCATATGTATGCTTCCATGTATTGGCGTCAGGAAAGAAAAATTTCAGTATTTGATACAATTTTCCATTTTCATTGTGCTCTGTCTGAATTCACCTGCAGAGGTATCCAGAAGGTTGAAGATTATGTTTACTCTCATCTCAAAGTTCACTGCAGATACAGTATCTCTAGTTTTCATATGCTCTCTACATGGACATAAAGGTGTGTTTTTGTGCATGTGAAAAACAGATTACGGTTCTCTGAAAATGTTTGACCAGCTACCCACAATACCCCTTATGACTCCTGACCCCCGAGAACAGGGAATGATGTTATATTAGGTAAAACATTCTGTCTCATGGCCCCTGTGGACCTAGCTCTGTCCATAATTTACCCTTAATACCAGCAGAAGCAACAAGTATGACATGATCAGAAGTTGTTAGCGTTTGTGTGAGGCATTTTTGTAACTGGTAAGTGTTAACAAGCCAGACCCAGGTTTAATTGTTGCATTGGTGTCCAGATGTGTTAGAGGGAACATGTAAATACAGAAATAAGGATGCTGCCCTTTTTTGTTTCTAAAGATGCAAGGTCCAGAGCTGTCATCCTGGTCTTGGCTTCATCCGCCTAGAGAGACACTGACCTCGGATAGGAATGCAGTTCCTCATACGTGCAGTGCTGGTGCTTGGTGATTGGCTACTCAGACACCGAGCACTCCATATAGTGGAGGGGAAGTCTTTAGCTTAATATAAGCTCCAACAAGCGTTCTTTGTTTCTGGTGGCCGAACAGTTTTACTGGGTGGGTGGCAGTTAAAGCGGAAGAAAACCCATCGATTTAACAGTTTAAAAAAAAAAGGCATGCCGGGAATGCTAACTGCACATTGGCTGTGCTCTCAACCAAACAGTCAAACCATCCAATGGCTGGTGTCATAACGGATCACATGTGCAGCACTGTGGCAGTTGAAGATTAAACAGAGGCAAAGATGGCAGCTTCCTTGGCTGAAAACGATAGGGGGGTTTACTTCCACTTTAAGTCAACCTGTAAACTTTGGGTGCACTGATCCTTTTCTGTGCTTTCTCCCCTCCCTCAGACCTTTTTAGTAGACATCCTACAACCAATTCTCACTGATCCATGATCTTTACTGTACAGCCTTTCGACCTTCAGTCCCTGTCCCTAAAAATGAATATGTGCAAGGCAGCCTTCATTCTCTTCAATGGAAAGCCTTGCTGCAGACAGACAAGCTAACACCACCAGTGTCCAGGACTGTTGTGTTGGTTTTACCACTTCAAACTATTAGATGTCCCCTTTTGTATGTATAATTTTTATAAGGAGCCCTCAACCTTTTTGCATACTTGTTTTTGTTGTGATTATTTTATTGATTGTGACTATGAGCGTTTTGTTTTTCAGCAGTCTGAGAGCTGACTTTGATTAGTATGGACACACCCCTGGCTCTTATTCAATATTCTGTGTGCTCAGAGTCTAGAATGGATGTATTGTATTGCTTCTGTCACTCTTTAAGTTTTTAATAGTTCTTCAGGTCCACTTTTTCAAGGAGTAGTTTTATTTGGGGATGGCCTTTTATGTCAATATAGGTTTCATTTATTCAGGACTTGTTCTGTAATGTCAAAGATGTTTCACCACTCATCCGAGTAGCTTCCTCAGCTCATTAGAGCTTTAAAAAGGAGATCAACCATGGGGACAGAACAAGGAAAAATGTTTCAGCATATTGCTACTGCTATATACTGGCTGTTATGATGACGGTTATAGATTTTAATATAAATTTAAAAAAAAGTTTAACTGATGATGGTTAACAATCAAGATGATGGTGTTTGATTATCTCATGCTGTAACAACCAGTGACCAGTTGGATCATGTCAAGGCACATCACACAGACTATGTAGTTCTTTATTAACAATCACACCTCTACATCATAGAGCGCAATAGGGGGGAAATGTCATTGCATAATCTGAGCTTGTTGGCTGAAATTGCTCGTTAACTACATGAGGTCTGTTACTGGTAGTGTCTTCAACTCACATTTGATCCTCCACTTGGAATTGGATGGTAGGTTATGTTTTTTTGTGCAAGTAGGGAAAAGTCCCATCATGTCATGTGTTTTGACAAGACTCTTGACGATGCATAGCATTTTGTGGCAAAGTGGTTATAAAGCTTTGTTTCTTTTTTAAATAAGAATAACAAACATGCCTATACTTATCCGCTCTATGCAATGGTTTTGCACAGAGCAGCCCGAGATCCTCTTCTTCTAGGTTCCCCCACTGGTGCCCTAGGGCCCTCCTCTTCATCTGGGGCCCACAGGGAAGGGGGTTTTCCCTGGGGGCACCTGTGCATGCTCACTCCCGAGTTCCGCTCAGTGGCGGCTGGTGAAGTTTTAGGATTGGGGGTGCCAGACACCACCCTTCCTTTTTGACCCATCCCACTTCTCATAAGCCCCACCCCTTATAGAATCCACCCACTCCATCCCCTATATTCCACTTGCTTCCACCCATAGTGTTAGGAGTATACAGCCCCAGCATCACAGGACAGAGTATATAGCTCAGCCTCACAGATCAGGGTATATAGCTCAGCCTCACAGATTAGGGTATACAGCTCAGCCTCACAGATCAGGGTATACAGCTCAGCATCACAGATCAGGGTATACAGGTCAGAGTAAACAGCTCAGCATCACAGATCAGGGTATACCGCTCAGGGTATACAGCTCAGCCTCACAGATCAGGGTATACAGCTCAGGGTATACAGCTCAGGGTATACAGCTCAGCATCACATATCATGGTATACAGCTCAGGGTATACAGATCAGGGTATACAGCTTAGCTTCACAGATCAGGGTATACAGATCAGCCTCACAGATCAGGGTATACAGCTCAGGGTATACAGCTTAGCCTGACAGATCAGGGTATATAGCCAAGGGGATACAGCTCAGGGTATATAGCTTAGCCTCACAGATCAGGGTATACAGCTCAGGGTATTCAGCTCAGCTTCAGGGTATACAGCTCAGCCTCAGGGTGTACAGATCAGGGTATACAGCTCAGCCTCAGGGTATACAGATCAGGGTATACAGCCCAGCACCCCCGACCCCCACTCACAAGACTCGCAGCTCTGACAGCACATACCCCCCGCTTGTGGCACTGATGACAGCACATACCCCCGCACTCGTGGCTCTAAAGACAGAACATACCCCCACACTCGCGGCTCTGATGACAGCACTTACACCCCTGTTTGCGACTCTGATGCCCATAGCCCCCCCCACTCGCGCCTCTGAGGACAGCACATACCCCTCTCGCACTTGCAGCTCTGATGACAGCACATATCCTCCCCTGCAGCTCTGACAGCACATACCCCCCCGGTTTGCGGCTCTGATTCCAGCACATACCCCCCCGCACTCTGATGACAGCACATACCCCCCTGTTTGCGGATTTGATGACAGCACATCCCCCCTGCTCTGATGACAGCACATACCCCCCCACGCACTCGCAGCTCTGATGAAAGCACATACCCCCTGCTCACGCCTCTGATGACAGCACATACCCCCCCCCCCCCCCCGTGGCTCTGATGGCAGCATATAACATCCCCCCAGCTCTGATGACAGCACATACCCCCCGTTCGCGGCTCTGGCTCTGATGATGACAGCTCTCCCCTCACGGCTCTGATGAGAGCACCACCACTTACCACCAGGCTGTAGGTATCCTCTTCAAGTGCTCCTGTGTCTCCACCAAAGCAGCAGCAGCGGTGGAGGTATCCTACCTCCAGTCCAGCGCATGTCTCCTCTGCTCCTCTTCCTAAGGCATCCAATTGGAATGCCTGGTGCTTTGGCTGATCGGGAGACAGGTCTGACGCCCTGCCTCCTGATTGGCAGGGGGGAACGTTAGTGTGTAAATAGCCGCAACTGGTCCCGCTGCTGCGTCCATTGACACAGACAGTAGGACTTGGCCCTGCTCTGTGTCACCGGATTTGATTGACAGCATCAGGAGCCAATCACTCCATCTGCCATGAGTCTGTCCAATGAGGAGTGGCGGGAGCCCATGGGCTTGTGCACATCGCTGGATCTAATGGTCTCAGGTAAAGAAAAGAGGGGATCTGAGGGGCAGCTACAGCACAGAAGGTGAAAAACCTTAAAGCTTTAGGAGCACGTTAAAGGCCTCATCATGTGAGTAGCAAAGGGTGTGTGACTGGCTCTGATGGTGTTCTTAAAGTACATTCTTGAATTTAGATAGGAGAAGACTCATGTCAATAAAATGAATTGGAATCAGTACACATAAATGTACACATGGACCAATTCTGCCTTTTTTTTTCTAAGTTCGAGTGTGTAATCTACTTTCTGTTAACAGTTAGAGGAAGATCTATAAATTAGGTTTGTATTGTGATTTGTAGTTGTGCAGCAGGCATTTGCCTGCATACATTTATTCCTCTTGTTTCTGTCGTTTTTTTTCACAATGTTAGAGCTTTGGAATATTTAAAAGTTTCAGATTCCAGCTCTCATTTTCCTACATATTTCCTGCATGTTAATTAATAAGGGGTGGAATAATGGACGACACGCAGTTTTACAGTCAAACACTGCCAATATTTCCAAGCCATGCATCACATGCAAGAACTGAATGATGACTGGGATGTGTAACAGATAACTAGACAAAGTTGTCCTAGCTGGTGCATTCATAAATGATACTGAAAAAAGACTTTACCTGAGACTTGCCCAATCCTTTGTATAAGTGCAGAGATACACGAATCCAAGCAAGGTGCGACAAAGCGCTGAAAGTAAATTGAAGCTAAATTCCAGACAGTTATAGTAGACACAAATTAATGCAGTTCTGTATTCATGAACACATCATTAATGTATTTTTTTTAATGCAAGCAGTGTAATTTGACTTCATATTGGCCTCATACAGCAGAGCTTAGACTGGGAGTGGTAGAAGCAGCATAAGGAGGGAATCCATTTATATGCTGATAGAAGGAGGAAGCAGATTGACAGAGAGGGAGGTGAGCATAAGCTTTGGTGTGCAGCTTCTCCTTCTTTGTCTAGCCACAGGCGGGGGTGGGTAGGAGACCAGTAATCATAATTTAACTGCAGTAAATAAGAATTAAATAAGAATTGCCAGACAGGGTTGTGTTGTGTGTCATATCTATGTAAATCGCAGAACTGGATGGACAGAAATACAAATCTCTTGGCAGGTAGCACAACTCCCTATGTGTACTTTAGCTGCGGCTGCTAAGAGAATTGTTTGTTTAAAGGCAAACCCATTAGCTTCCTATTATGAATTACAGCAGTGGTCTCCAAACTGCGGCTGGGGACCGGATACAACCCTTTGCTCCCTTTTATCTGGCCCTTGGAGCACTTTTCTTCCCACTGATACAAGACACTATTCCTCACACTGACAATGGGGCATAATTCTTGCTACTGACAACAACAGGCCACCATTTCTCCCATTGACACCATTGATGGGGCACTATACCACCCACTGACACCAATGATGGGACCCTATTTCTCCCACTGATACCAATGATGGATCACTATTCTTCCAACTGACAACAAAAATGGGGCACTATTCCTCCCATTGACACCAACGATGTAGCACTATTCAACCCACTGACACCAATGATAGAGCACTATTCCACCCACTGATACCAATGATAGAGCACTATTCCACCCACTGATACCAATGATAGAGCACTATTCCTCCCATTGACACCAATGATGGAGCACTATTCCTCCAGCTGACACCAATGATGGAGCACTATTCCTCCTGCGGACTCCAATGATGATGCACCATTCTTTCCACTGACACCAATGATGGGGCACTATTCTTCCCACTGACACCAATGATGAGGCACTATTCCTTACACTAACACCAATGATGGGTCACTATTTCTCCAACTGACAACAACGGGACACCAATGAAGGGGAAGTATTCCTCCCACAGACACCAAATATGCATTGTTTACTCCCACTGATGCCAGGACAATTTCTACTCCCAATGCCCACAGTCCGGCCCCCCTAAAGTCTGAAGGGCGGCAAACTGGCCTTGATATACAGTTGATATACAGTATAGGTTGGTTTGACCCGCATTGTGTAGTAAAATTTAGCACCATTACTTATTTTTAATTTATAACTTTCCATTTTAGACACAGCATGTGGTCAAACTTGCACATAACTACACATAACTTATGCAGACCCTCTTAGCGCAACATGGTAGTTGTTTCAGTCATAGAGAAAATTACTCTCTAGTCACTGAGCAAGGGTGTTAATTGTACTGTCTGATACAGAGATACTACTTGGAGGAGATTTAGATGTGTATACAGTAAAGTACATATTGCCAGCACACCATGGATCTTCCATTGCAGTCCAAAGCTGTTATTGTAGAGATCACATCACAAAAGAACAAGTGCAATGTTTGCGCCACGCAGGACCCTTCGTAAGGCATGTGAGGCTCTGAAACATTGCACTTGTTCGTTTGTGATGTGATTTCTACAATAAAAGCTTTGGACTGCAATTGAAGATCCATGGTGTGCTGGCAAATATGTACATTGTTCTGTGATATCCAGTGTCCAGCTGGTAATCACTACAGCACCACTAAAGATGAGCCTGTGATCCAGGAATGTGAGCGATAGAAATATAAACAAGAATAAATGTGTATAAGACTTGTGAGAATATGAGAACAGAAATTTTTTTTATGATATTTTAAAGATGAAATATAATTTTATATTCTCTTGTTAAAAATGAATGAGCTGTTTGCCCCTTGTTGGTGCTCGTTGGAAAGATTGTCGAGCCTGCTGGAAAAAAAATAGACTTCTGTGTGACTGGACACTGTAAAAATGTCTTTTAGTGCATCCACATATAAATAGACTAGATGTTATTAGTCCTGACTTTCTGGTGATATAACCATTGATGGGCCAATCTCTTAGTACCTGTCGTTTTACAGGTAGAGATCTGTGCAGGCCTTAGCGTTAGATAATGATGTTGCACTTATGCAGACTTCGGAAAAAACAGGAAAATGTACCCCAGGGCTAGTATGGGTGGAGGTTAATGCGTATAGAAAAAGTATGAAAATATTGAAAATTAACAAAATTGTATTCAAAATACATAAAATACATGATTTAAAATCAGTATATAGAACAGTTCATACAGTAACTCTCCTGAGACATGGTAGAAAAGACTCTTTTGTATACGCATTAACCTCCACCCATACTAGCCCTGGGGTATATTTTCCTGTTTTTTCCTAAATTAATTGGGATGAGGTGGTTGGTTATATTTATATTTGCTAGGTAGCTTCCACATTGTTTCTTTTCACTTTATGCAGACTTCAGTACTTAATGATTTGTTTTTCTTTGCAGCTGGGGAATGGCGGTCAACGTGTATTCTACCTCGATAACCCAGGAGACTATGAGCAGACATGACATCATTGCATGGGTCAATGACATATTGTGTTTAAACTACATAAAGGTCGAGCAACTTTGTTCAGGTATGATATACTGTGCCTACGATCAATATTGTTATGCACTGGATTGCTTATAAATGTTATACATGTTTATTTTCATTAAACCTATTGCTTTTACCATGCCTGTGATTTTTACATTCACACCATGCTGTTTTATTAGAAAACACATCGTGGAAAATTCAGGAGAATGTCTACAACTAGCACAGTTAATTATGCTTCACAATTTATTTAGGTAAACCAAGCAATGTACATGTAAGTTCAAATTGCTAACAGAAACTGTGATAATAGTGAATAAAAATGTTACAAAATATACATATTGTTTCAGTAAAAATTCTTGTTGCCAGGTGGTTTTATTCTTAACAGTTTACAATGAACACATTTAAATAAAGAAACAAACAGGGTGTTGGATACATGTATAATTATTTACATTGTAGATTAGACCAGGAAGAAAGTATTAATTCACTAAAGAGAATCTTAGAATTTGAGGCATCTTTAAAGAAAAAATGTTTTCCTCTCCTGCAGTGGGCCTGTTCCCGCACAGCATGGGTAACTGCTAATTTTTGGCTAGGGTATTTCAGAGCGGAGATATATTTGCCTTATCTGGCGATCCTCTGAGTGCAAAATCGATCCCTGACATTCCAGCCCCCCCACGCGAGAGCGCTCTTGTGAATGGACTGTTCCTGACGTCATCATGCCCATAGACTGGCTCTGAACAGCAGGAACAGTCTGCCGCTGGACAGGGAGCACGGTTTTCCAGAACATCGAAGGATCGGGCTAGTATAGCTTCTAGACAAAACAAGCAGTTAACCCATGGCCCTACTGCATTGGAGAACAAACATTTTTCATGCAGTTCTGCTTTAAAGGCTCCATTTACTTTCACTCTGCAGAAAAAAATGCGCAGTTCATTTTTCCTGCAGGAATCTGGAAAGCATTAAACCCGCAATCAGCCGATCACAGGTGCAATGTGAGCTCCTGCAGTAATGACTTTCAGCTTTCAGCCTGTACCTCTGTACGGGCTTTCTGTTTGAAAGCCATAAGACATGTTGGTGGTCTATGAGAGAGCTCATCAGCCCCCCCCCCCCCCCCCAGCCCATTGAAACTCCAAGTCCATCTGCCCTGTAGCACAAAGTAGTTTATTAATTCCCAGGAATCTGTGAAAGAATGATGCGGCTGTGTTGGCAGTGCACCGCTGCACTGTTTTTGAAAAGTGACAGCGGGTGTGGGGAGAGGAACCCCCGCCTGCTGTCACAGGGAGGGGCGATCAGGGGGAGAGGAGGCAGGAGCTGGAACATGTTACATGTTCCACCCTAAGCACAGGTGGAACATATTACATGTTCGAAAGGTGAACTTATCCTTTAACTATTCATGTAAGTGGTCAATAGAGTTACTTAGCCAGTGATGCTCAGTCCTATCATAGCACAGATCTCATCTAAGCAAAATTTATAATTATAAAAAAAAAAACTGCAGAGCTATGTGTCTTGATTATTTTCTCTCCAGGATGAATGTTGATCTCTATTCAAAATAAGTGAATAAGGAAAATACAGTTTATGGCCACTAGATGAAGCTAATGATCACAGTACATTTATTTTAATATGATCATCAGCTCCATCTAGTGGCCACAATGTAGTGTTTTCCTGGTCCGCTGCATGAGGAACATTCAAACAAAGAAAACTAGTCTAATCACAATAAATTTTGCGCCCATTCGCACAGAACAAACATACATGCAATTTCACAGGATGGATAGCTGTGCACATTGTTTCAGAAATATGCCCCTCAGCTTTGGGTGAAGTTGGCCTTTAACAGCAAAATGTAGCCGCAGTAAGGTGTCTGGCTGGAAAATCATTTGACCAAAAAAATCAACCCTGTAAAAATGAAATGCACTGCAAACTGCATCTGCTATTTATAAAAAAAAGTTAGGAAACTGTAAACCTGACAGTGCAGCTTGCATGTAATAGTCTCTGCTCATACCTGTAAATCCCTGTCTGGCTTTTTTGGTGCCCCCAAATATTGGCCCAGTGTTATGGAAATTTTAAATTTGAATTTGCAAAATATGGGGCTTTCTAGTAGAGGTTTAAAGGTATGTGCAGATATCTGTCCTTGTCTACTTTGCAATTTTGTTTACTTGCTATATTACTGACCGACATACTTTAAAGCTTGCTAAAAAAGTATTTCAAGCTCACACTACTATTGTTGGAAGCAGGTCTGCAGTGGTAGTCTACTTATTTCTCTTATTTCATTTTTGCTAAATTCTTCACTTCCTGTTCCACGTATTTTTTTAATTTAATCTTCAGTTTTTTAGAGTGGTCCAGTGGTCAGTGTCCATAATGTTCTTTTTCCAATTTCCTATTGCTCCCTTCTATGAGAAATTGTCTGGTGTGTATAATGCCTGCCCAACATGGGCACAGTGGCAAAGCTGCCAATGCCAGAACTCAGTCCAGTATCTGGTGGCAAATCTTATCATATACACATACCGATACCCACACAGTGGCATCTCCAGCTTTCATATTTAGGGGGGGGGGGGACATGGGGGAACAGGGACACAAAAGTAGGGGGGGCAACTATAAAATGCTAATTTATTTATTTATATATATATATATATATATATATATATATATATATATATATATATATATATATCCTGGGGCCCTTTACTATGATCCCACAACAGGCCCTTTCACATGTTCTGCAGTGAGCTCCCTTCCTACTGTATTGGGGCCCCCCAGGGTGGCAGAAAATAAGAGATATATGTCACCAGCATACCAAGAAAATATATAAAAAAAAAATATAAGGGTCCAAAGCAGTGGGAGAACTATCAGGGTTGCAAAGGTTGTCTTGCCACCAGGCCCTGGTGTTCTGCCACTATGGGGTTCCCCAGCCTCCTCTTGCTGTCCTGCCCCTGCTATTGACAGCGCTGGTCTGGCATCTCTTGGAATTTACAGGCTGGTTCTCCTGTCCTAAGGACGGGAGAAATCAGTCTGTTTTTTCAGTAACTGAGAGTCCTGGTGGAGTCCTTCCTGCAACTTGCTCTTCTCCCTGCCAATGAGGATGCAGGGGAAGGAGCAGATCGGGCGGCCGTGGTTGTGTGAGCACATTATGCAGAGGGAGGGGGGAGGAATCACCCACAGGAGCTGACTGGGGACGCTCTCCCTCTAATGGAGACTGTGTTAAGATGCAACGAATGCAAAACAAAAAGACATTGCCTTTGTTTTTGTTTTTTTAATTGGGGGGGGGGGGGGCACATGGTGGGGCACAGCACAATGTTGGGGGGGGGGGTCAAGGCCCCCTCTGCCCCCCTAGTGACGCCATTGTACCCACATAGTATTTACCATTACTAAAAAGGGGAAAGGTGCTAGTCAGTACTATTTTACAGAGCAGAGCTACACAGGGAAGCTTCTTTGCAGAGCGTGTTGATGCTCGTTCATACATTCGGTCTTGCTCATGTGACACCACAGATACAGGGGCTGTAGAATGTGACTGACCAGTACCTCTCTGGTGCACTCTGCAAAGAAAAGATGATGTATGTGGCAGTAAAAGGAGGCCCAGTACAAACTGCGACTGCTGCAAACCCTGTTCATGTTCCATTGAATGTATACATCTCTCATCAGCTCGGACATGAGAGATTTGCTTATGCTTGTAGTCAAAATCAAGAATATGCTACTTTTAAAGGAATTCCTGCAAGGCCTTTATATATTGGAGGGATTATAGGAAGACAAGAATGCCGGTCAGACTTGCCGCAATCCTGTGATTGGAAGTTTTGAATATACAAAAGAAGTTCTACTTCCAAGACTTTCAAAAGCTTTGACTTTGGTTGTGCATACTTGACATGAGATGTCTAAATGCCTATAAGAAATATTCTACCATGGAGGTTACACAATGACTAGCAGCAGCATTTGGAAGATGAATATCTTCCCGAAGCCATTTGTATGATTTTTACACTAGGTGCACAGAGCAACTAATTCTCCTTGAGAACTGATGACATAGATATTATATTGACTGCAAGAGCTATCAGTGGGCACTCCTACACACCGCTGACTACATATGTTCACATCTGGAAAAGGACTGTTATTTTTTATTTTTTTCTCTTTATCGTAACTTTTGGAACTCCTGTTAACTTAAGGACATAACCTAATATCCTATCACCCTACTTCTTTTTTAAGCACAGAAGCCAGCTAAATGCTTTGATACGGTGAAAACTATTTCAGTGGAGCATGTTTAAAATTTGGCAAATGTGATGTGAAGTGAAGGAATCGGGTCAGAGTTAGGTTTGACATATTTAGTCTATCACAGCAGAAAGCCATGCGGGATGTTACTGTAGTCTACCACTCAGTTATTTTTGTCTCAACTCTTAGTGTAAGGTTAAATGTAAATCTGTCAGTAAAATATAATTATCCAACTAGTAAATTGTTAATGATGTAAAAGTATAGACTGCCTTAGTTAGCACTCCCTACCCTAGAACTGTGAAGACTTGTGGATGGATTTGTAACCAACACAGTTGCCTGAAAAAAAGGGAAATGCCTCATGTTTTCTAGATTAATGCCTAACTCAAAGCAGGTATAAAAATACTAATTAATGCAGCTCTGTATTTATTTATTATATGCCATTAAATGTATACTTTATAGAGTCAAATATGTTTTTATTAAAATTTAACAGGGTGAGACAATACCAAGTGTGTTACAGTTGAATGTTCAGAACAGTAGGTATATACAAAACATTCTGCATTATGGTTGTGGCTCGGGTAGAAACCAACATGGTGCACCTGTACCTTGCAGATTAATGCAAGTCGGTTCATACATGGGGTGTTGAAAAATATCTGATGATAAATGTAGATAGAGTCACCTGTTCTGAGACATTATTGTGGGTAACATAGAAAGGTAGAGAGGGAGCAGGTATGAAAGAAAGAGGTTGGGGAGGGAAAAAAAGAAGAAAGAAGGGAGTAGGGGGGGGGGGGGTTAGAGGGGGTGAGCAATCCCTGGTGCAACACGCCGGGTGTTAGGGGGGTCAGACTGGGTCAGTTTAGCTTGGGGGTGTTAACAGAGCTTTTAAGGCATCTGAAGTAGAATAATCAATCCAGATCAGCCAGAGAGTTGTAAATTTGTCAAATGTATCATTATCTAAAGCTATCATCTCTTCCATTCTCATGATATCATTGACCATAGAAACCCAGGAGGATAAGGGAGGGGTGGTGGTGGTTTTCCAGAAGAGGGGTATGAGTTGCCTGGTAGCTGATAAGAAAAATCGGAGTAGAGTGCGTTTTTGTGAGGGTATGGAGCCCGGAAGCATAGACAGCAAGGCAATCTCCGGCGTAGATGTCGTAGGTCTATCGTGAAGGCTACTGTATATGGAAAAAAACCTGTGACCAAAGGGGTTGTATGGCCCCGCACTCCCACCATATGTGGAGGTAGCTTCCATCTATGTCCCCACATCTCCAGCAGGAAGCAGGAGTGGAGGGGAAAATTCTGTGGAGTGATCTGGGGTCCCTGTACCACCTGGATAGGAGTTTAAAGTTTTTCTCCTGTGTATAGCAGGAGATAGAGGACTTATGCGAAAAATGGAATGACTTTTGCCAGTCACTCAATGAAAGGTCCCTTCCCAGGTCTGTGGTCCACATCCTGGTGTAAGCTGGAAGTTGGTCATGGATCAGTGAATGTTGCAATTTGTAAAGGGTGGATAGTAAGTGTTTGGGAGTTTTTGAGGGGGAGCACAGCTGTTCGTAGCTCGTCAAGGGTCTGTGTATTTGGTTGGAAGAAAATAGGTTTGAGCAAAAGGAGGACATGCGGAGACCTGTAAGCCAGTTGCCTCGTTCCTCTGGCATGATGGGTGTACCCAAAGTTGGATGTATAAAAGTGCTTGCCGTAGGCCAAGTAGCGCGGAGATAGGGGCCTACCAGGTTGAATTTCATGCCCTGGGGGAGGTCAGGGTGGTCAAAAAATGAGGTAAGTGGTGAGGGGTCAGAAGATAATAGTGAGGACAGTCTTTTTTTGTACCAAAGATGTAGTGCTGTAATTGTTAATGGGGAGGAGTTAGATAGGAGGGGAAATTTTTGTCTATATCCCCATAGCAGAGTTCAATCATGGTGGACGCCTTGGGGAGCGGTCGGGGGAACCACTTTAGTATTCTGGAGAGTACGGCGGCTTTATGGTACATTTCAAAGTCTGGCAGACCTACTCCGCCTTGCATTTTGGGGTATGTCAACAATGTGTGGCGCATGCGGGACATCCTCTGCTGCCAGATGAAGCGTATGGACAAGGATCTTAAAGAGTTGAAAAAATGTTTGGGGGCATTTATAAGCACTGTTTGGAATAAGTACAGCAATTTGGGGAGGGTGTCCATTTTAAGTGAATTAATACGACCAAACCAGGGTAGTTTGGGTGTATTCCATGCATCTAGTTCCTTACGAATACGGGATAACAGAGGTAAATAGTTAAGGTTGTAAAGTTCTGATAAGTTGGATGGGATGGTGATACCAAGGTATGAAATGCCCTTCGATCCCCATTGAAAGGAGAAATTCGTTTGTACTTGTGAAAGAGTGGAGGGTGGCAGGGAGATATTAAGGGCCTCTGTCTTGGACAAGTTGAGTTTGAAGTTGCTAAGTTCCCCAAATCTGTGGAATTCTTGCATTAAAGAGGGGAGGGATGTGTGGGGTTGTTGGACGTAAACGAGGAGGTCATCTGCGTAGAGCAAGAGTTTGTGTTCGGATGAAGGTGTCCTTATCCCCGAAATATTACTGTTTTGTCTGATAGCTGTGGCCAGGTGTTCTATCACCAGTACGAAAAGTAGATGAGATAGAGGGCACCCCTGGCGAGTTCCATTTGAGATTGGAAATGCAGTGGATAGGGAGCCCCTGACCAGGACAGAGGCTGTGGGGTGAGAATATAACGCCATTACCCTGGATATAAACGAGGGACCAAGGCCTATATGTTCCAGGGAAAGGCGTAGGAATTGCCAGTTGACCCGGTCAAATGCCTTCTCGGCGTCAAAGGACATGATGCATGCTTTTAAATTTTGTTGGCGGATGTATGAGATTAGGTGGATTGTTTTAGTGGTGTTGTCCCTGGCCTCCCTGCCAGGGACAAACCCCACCTGGTCTTTGTGTATAATGGAGGGTAAGAGGGGTGAGAGGTGGTTCGCTAAAATTTTAGCAAAAAGCTTGATGTCCAGGTTAAGGAGGGAAATAGGTCTATAGCTACTGCATTTGGAGGGGTCCTTGCCTGGTTTGGGTATAACTGAAATAGTGGCAGACAAGAGGTTCTTAGAGGGGGGGGGGGGGTGATTGTCATCTATATGGTTAAATGCTGCTGTGAGGGGTGTAGCTAGTGAGTGGGCGAATAATTTGTAGAATCTAGGGGAGAAGCCATCAGGTCCCGGGCACTTCCCAGATTTCAGTACTCTAATGGCAAGTAGGAAGTCTGACGTCGTTAAGGGGTTATCTAGATCTGCGGAATCAGAGGGGTCAATTTGCGGTAGGGCTGTTTCTGAAATATAGTTCTGCAGATCGGGGTGCTGCGTGCCATCTATGTGGGACTGGCCTACTCGTGTGGGGAGATTGTACAATTTGGTGTAGTATTGCTGGAAGGCATCAGCAATGCCACGGGGGTTTTGGATTTTTTGCTGGTTGGTGGCACAGATGTATGGTATTGGACTCCGTGGGGGACGAGGGTGGAGAACTCTAGCTAAGTGTTGTCTGCATTTGTTAGCTAAAATATAGTGTCGGTATCTTCCTTTGTCTCTGGCGATAAGAGAGTTTGCGTCTAGAATGCGGAGCAATTCCCTGCGAGAGTTGGAGAGGTCCACAAAAGTAGTGGGGTCAAGGTTTTTCTTGTGGTCTGTTTCTAAGGTGTGGATGGAGGATAACAGTCTGGTAATATCAGCTGATCTGGCTTTTTTCAGTCGGGAGCCGTGCTGTATAAAGGTTCCCCTGAGAATGCACTACAGGGCCTCCCATTTAGTAAGTGGGTCAGTGTCATCCGAGCGGTGTACCTGTACAAAGTCCCAAATTGCTTGTTCAATAGCTGTTACGCAGGGGGTGTCTTTCAGTAGATTGTCGTTTAATTGCCAGGAGAATGTCCTATGGGATTTAGGTGGGTGGGCTAGGCTTAAGTGTACTGGGGCATGATCTGACCATAGAATATTACCAAGAGACGCTTGCAAAGGGATGTCAAGTAGGGACTGGGACACAAGAAAATAGTCAATGCGACTGTATGAGTTGTGAGCAACCGAGTAACAGCTGTAGTCCCTCTCGAATGGGTGTTGAACCCACCAAACATCCACCAGTTAGGCAGAGCGTAGGAGTGATTTTATGTGTGTGAAGGTGGAGTGTGGAATGGAGGACTTACCAGAGGAGGTGTCCACAGCCGGAGAGAGGGTCACATTAAGATCTCCACCCAGAATGAAACAGGGACCACCGAAGGGCAGTAATTTGTCTAGGACCATGGAGAGAAAAATCCCCTGGTCTTGGTTTAGTGCATATACGTTAGCCACTGTAAAAATAGAAGATTTAAATTTTAGTAGAGGAAGAGAAAACGACCTGAGGGATCAATCATTGAGTCTATGACTTCCAGGTGAAATGATTTGTGGAAGGCTATCGATACCCCCTTAGACTTTTCGGATTCGGGTTGGTGCTGTGGTGCCATTGGTAATAATAGGGACTGTTTAGGGATGGGGTAGCTGAGCTTTTGAAGTGGGTCTCCTGTAGGAGTAGGATTTGTGATTTAGCTTTATGGAAGTGGTATAACATTTGACTCCTTTTCTCTGGGGTGTTAAGACCTCTGCAGTTAAAGGAGGCTAGAGTTATGTGGCCAGGGTGAGTCGTGGCGGGAGTGAAATGGGGAGAGGTCCATGTTCCTCATCTTGTCTGACTGTGGTCTGCCCTTGCACCAGGGTCTGCTCAGCAAGTGGGAGGGGTAGAGAGGGTAGGGGAGAGAGGGTAAAGGAGAGCATAGAGGGTAGTAAAGAAGAGGAGATCGGAATGAGTGGGTGGAAACCATCTCCATGGTGTGGAGACAAACTTCGTCAAAGGATCGGACGATGGTAGCCACCATTGAAAACAAGTAGAAAAGAGAAGGGTATAGCCACAGAGTGGCAACCAGAAAACATTCAAATGGTAAAATATAAAGGTCAATAAAGGGTGTATGCTAATTAACATAACAGTGCAGTATCAAGCACTATTGGTCCTAATTGGGGTTCAAGCGTGGTAAGCGCACAGAGCGCCTCCTGGTCCTGGGGTCCACGAGGTAAAAATCATAATATCAAACTAGTAACGGCAGTCATAAATAACTTTAACCGAGTGTCTGCGACACAACTTTGTGTAATAAACGTACTTTTCTTCCACACTATGAAGGGGGTATTTAGAGAAACATAGTGGTATCTAACCCAAGTAGAGTGTATTTGAGGAACTACAGGGGGGAGGGGTGAAGGCGCGGAGACCGCCAACCCCTGTCCCAGACCGACTCAATTTAAACCTAGTATGAAAGGAAAGCATTCTTTACAGTAAATGTCCATCTGAAAAGGAAAAAATGGTTATGTTGAAACAAATATAAGTATTTACCCTCCCAGCCTCCACCCCACCCCCCTCCAGTCCAAAAATGGGGAAAATCCACACATGCTGATATTGAGTGTGGAAGGCCCAACGAGGAACATTTCTGGGTGAGGCAGCACAGTAGAAACAACAAAGTCAGTGTGCACCTCAAGCGGGCGGTTACAGGCCGCCATACCAGGTAGCAAGCTGTTTAGGGTCAAGGCCCTAAATTGAAAGTGAGGGCTCAAACACAGCTCCATAAGATGGAGGTGAAAAAGGAAACAGAGCATAAGATCCGCATGTGTATCTGTCATTGGGTGGTTGTTGGGATGCAGATCTAGGTCGCTTCTGTTTGCCTTTTGCCGTTGTGAGTTAAATGGGAGGCCAGGAGTGGTAGCTGGGAGAGGCCAGTCTGGTAGCAAGACCTGCAGAAGTTCCAAGGTGCTTAGAAACTTTGGGAGGTCCCCAAGGGTGCGGAAGAGGGCCGTCTTGCCTTCATGGTGTACACGTAGTTCAAATGGGAAGCGCCATTGATACTTGATTTGTCTCTCCTGTAGGAGTGATGTCAGGGGTTTCAGAGAGCGCCTCATGGTCAGCGTTGGCAGGAAAGGTCAGGGAGTAGCATGACAGGGGTGTCATTTAGCCTGATGGAGTCTTGTGTGCTGGAAGTTCTCATAATGCTTTCTTTAACTTTGTAAAAGTGTACCCTGCATAGAGTGTCACGAATAAAGGCAGAATCAGGGTTTCGTGGGCCTGAGGTCCTGTGCACTCTATCCAATTCAATATGAGTGTCTTTGGGTTGTTGGAACAGTTGATTAAATATGACAGTTACAGCTCCTGTCAGGTCTTTATGCTCAATTGTTTCAGGGATACCGCGGATCCTAATGTTATTTCTCCTATTGCGGTTCTCAATGTCATCTTGGTGATACATGAGCTGTTGTATCAGGACAGTGTGGGAATTCAGGGTCTCCTCATGGGATTGTAAAGTGGTGCAAATACCTTCAGTGGTATTTTCTATGTGGATCCCCATATCCCTCTTAAGCTCTGCTATCTCCCGCCTGTAAGTCTTCTCCATGCGGGAGGTATAGTGCTCAAAGTCAGCCTTGCTTGGGAGAGATCGCATGAATGTGTGGAGGGATCGCATCTGCGACTCCATATCCCAGTCCTCCTCCGATAGCAGGGATGCCTGAGAGTGGCTGTGGGGGCTGTGTAGTGAGGGCGCTAGGTCAGCTAGTGAAGCCGAGCGGCCTCTGGAGCATACCTGGCTGGCGTCTGATGGCTCTGAGTGGGCGGGGGACAGAGGTGTGGGTCGCTGTATCGGTAGTGCAGCCTCGTGGAGATCGACGGGACCGGGAGCTGCTGTAATGTGCATCCTATGGCTCCATGCGCTAGGCCATGCTAACAAGGAACTTGCTGATTGGAGTCACAGAGAACTCAATAGTCCACTTCTACTTGTGGAATACACCTAAAACAGATCATGTTGAGCCTGTGGTAAATCCAGCACTTAAATCCAGCACTTAGTTAAAGAGGAGTTCCAGCCTGGGGAAAAAAATAAGTCAGCAGCTACAAATACTGTAGCTGCTGACTTTTAATATATGGACACTTACGTATCTGTCCAGGGAGCCGGAAATGTCTGTACCCCAGCCGCTCCTGGGTTCTGCCGCCGCCATTCCTGGTAGAGGAAACCGTCAGTGAAGCCTTTCGGCTTCACAGCTGGTTCCCCATTGTTAATGCACAAAGCGCGCTTCACTTTCTAACCTGCCCAGTGGCAGGGGAAGGAGGAGGGGGGTGTCAGGCTGGCGTCGCTCTCTGACAGCTTTAATTTTAATCGGTTGGTGCCCGTCGTCACACAAAGTCCCACCTCCTGGTTTTTCACCTTTGATAGACAGCACACTTGTCCAATGCCGGGACATGTGCTGCCTATCATAGGTAGGATGCGGGACTTGTGTGACGTCAGGCTGTCAAGCTGTCACAGCGGGCAATGCCGGCCTCTTCCTATCCTCTGTGATCCCCTGCATAGGTAAGGCTGCACTAATGAGCACAAATGAGGCTGCATGGTGGGCACTGGTCAGGTTGCATTGGTGGGCACTGGTCAGACTGCACAGATGGGCACTGGTCAGGCTGCACTGGTGGGCACTGGTCAGGCTGCATTGGTGGGCACTGGTCAGGCTGCATTGGTGGGCACTGGTCAGGTTGCATTGATGGGTACTGGTCAGGTTGCATTGGTGGGCACTAGTGAGGCTGCATTGGTGGGCACCGGTGAGGCTGCATTGGTGGGCACCGGTGAGGCTGCATTGCTGGGCACCGGTGAGGCTGCATTGCTGGGCACCGGTGAGGCTGCATTGCTGGGCACCGGTGAGGCTGCATTGCTGTGCACCGGTGAGGCTGCATAGATGGGCACCGGTGAGGCTGCATAGATGGGCACAGTTGAGCCCTGCGTTCTTTATGTAGCGCATTCATGAGGCCTGCATTCTTTATGTTGTGTGCTCCTGGGCCCTGCATTCTTTATGTAGCACGCTCCTGGGCCCTGCATTCTTTATGTAGCATGCTCCTGGGCCCTGCATTCTTTATTTAGCATGCTCCTGAGCCCTGCATTCTTCATGTATCGCGCTCCTGAGCCCTGCATTCTTTATGTAACGCACTCCTGAACTCTGCACTGTTTTTTCTCTATCTTATCTTTATAACATTTGGTAGTCATATCTCCAAAAAATTTGAAGAAGTATCTTTTTTTATTTATTTTTTATCTCGTGGACGAAATGTGAGAAATAACGTATATACTGTATATCATTTAATCATTTCATAAAAACATACCACATACACTGCATATATAATTTGAGGAAAATGTGCTTATAAAATAGTTTACCATTTGCCAATAAAAAAAAAAAAATGTCCCCGGATTTCATTTTCAAAATCTGGTCGCCTTAAAACTGCGAACACTCACGAATGCCTTACAGCATGTGGCGGAGCAGGTATCAGTTGAACCGACAGTGTCTGGAGGGGCAGAATGCGGCCTGGTTGTCTCTTACCCAAACGGGAAGATGTCAAAGGCACTTGCAAGCCTTCTTCTATTCATATGAATAGAAAGTAGAATAAATGCCTCTTGAAATATGTGACGCTGGTATCCCAGGAGGCTGCAGGAGAAGAGTGAAACATCATTTTTGCGTAGCTTAGAATGGAGGTGGGGACGGGTCCAGCAGTAAGAAAAAAAAAATGAATAATAAAAAAAAAAGTGTTTTTTTTTAAGTGGAGAGGGGAGGAGTAGAATACTGAAAAGTTTTACATTTGAGTTTAGGTCTGCTTCAAGTTAGATGTGGTGTTCATTGCGTTATTTTAAGGCTAGACCCATAACTGGCACTAATGACTGAAATATAATCGTACAATACATAAATAAAATACAATCTTTTCAATTGTTTGTCATAAAACTCCCCCAGCTGTGGCTAATGAACGCTCTTCACTGCTGAATTAGTTTACACAAGCATTCTTCTGGTAGGAATGTGCACATTCCACTAACACCCTGCTTTCCAATGCAGCCATATGGTCTGTAACAGAGCCGTACTGCAAGAAGTGACGTGCCGCGAGGTTCTCCTGACACTGCAGATGTCCAGCAAGCACAGCAGTTACGTTTGGTGCAGTGAATTGGAAAGAACCTCCCTGTGTATATTTGTCATTTTTGCTGTGTTATAAAGCAGGGTGTGGTAACAATATAATGTAATTCAGTCTAATTTAGACTGTTCACAGTGGAATTTATAAATATAAATGTGATAAACGTTTTTTCCATTATTGCTGTGGCATGCTGTCTTGTAGTGTTCTGGTAAACATATCTGAAGAAAACCTGTATCCTTTATAATGGTAGCAAGTGCAGAAGTGTCTGGAGAGCGGCCAGTACCTCAGGCAGATATTGGCTGCGTGCTAGGTACAAATGAAAAAAACAAATGGTGGCTTTGTGAGAACAGGTCCTGCTAGTTAAAATTGAGCTCTACTCTCGGTAAATACATTATTCACACGTCGCACACACTAATTTAAAACGGGGCGTACAAGGCATCATAAAAGCAAGTATTGCAACTAATTTGAGGATTTCTTATGATGTTCATGTGAGGTAAAAGTTATCTAGAGAGATAATGAGCACTTTTGGAGAAGCTATAACATGTAAAAAAAAAAAAAAAAAAAAAAAGTATTACTAATGGTTTTCTGTTCTGCTGAGCCATCCCCTGTCTGCGCTCAGTACTCAATCATCACCCAATTTAAGGAGATAATTATAGCAGCTCACAGCTCTATGGTGATCTAAAAACATCTTTCTGTGTGAGATATTTGCCTGTCACTCAAATGTTGGTCATACACATGGCAATTTTGGAATCTTTTCATTAACTTCCAGTTGACAAAAAAAAAAAAAAAAAACACATGAAGTTGAAGTTTATGACAATTTTGCCTCCAAAGTCTGAATTCTCAACTACTGGCAGCCAGCCATTTTACCAAATACTGTTCAGGCTTGCATTGGGTTGGCAGAGTGTTTGTACCATCTAGTACTCTTGCACCCACTGGTCACTAGGGCCAGATGCAGGTGGGCACACCCTCTGAGGAGACAAAGGGTGGGTAGGGTATTTGAGGGGGCCTTAATGATCTGATTTGACAGAGACCCCCCACCCTTATGTTAATGTGTGTTTTTTTTGTTTTTTTTAAGACAGCCCATTCATTTGAATGGACTAACAAGGCACGACAACGAAACAAAAACTGGACCTCATCTTTCTTTTCAACATAGCAAACCACAGTGCTAAGTATGTGTGCAATACTGTGCTGCACTGACGGACCATCTGCACCTACTGTACTGTGTCTTGTGGTGTCATGAATTGCAGCAAAAAGCACATGGGGATTGTATGTTGCACATGCTCTATATAATTAAATAACTTAAGAAATAAAAGACACAACCACCAGTATGGCATTTAATTGGCCGCGGCACCTTTATTGGTATAATAAATAAATCATTTTATTTAATAAGATCAATCATCAGTAAACAATAAATTCTATTCAAAATATTATTTTATTAATAACCAACTCTAAATTCGCTCAGTTATATAACTCGAGCATTAATGAAAAATTCATAAAAATTCATAAAACAAAGTCCCCCCCTGCGACAAGGGTGGGAAGGGAGGGGAAGCAATTCCAGTCACTTCAGGTAAACTGAGAGCAGGCTTGTGACACAGGGGGTTTATATAGCCTCTCCAAACCTGTAGCTCACGTTTTTCCCGCCCTGCTGCCCTGTGACAAGCCTGCACACTCTTTTTTTTTTTTTTATTTCAATATAATATAATAACTTTATTGTTTTTTTTTTTTTTTTTTTTTTTAATATAATCCAGACACTATCCTAATTCTTGCCATTAAAGAGGCAACCACAATCCCATGTTGCGGGCCCTTTAATTGTGCCCGCTTTCATGAGTTTTACTGCGTGTTATAAATACCTAAATGTAAAGAGATCATAATCGACAAAAGTAGTAGCGCTGAAGAAAGTAAAAACTGCAGTAACCCTTTTCAGTTTAGGTAGAATGATTACTTATCATTAAAGCTAAAGCTTAAGTATGAATTTGTCGCATAGTTACATTGGCTCATCCCTATGCAAGCTGTAAATCGCTGTAGTAGTCCCCACTACTGCAGTGAGAGCAAAAGTCTTCCGGGTCCAGTGCCAGGCTGCTACCCTCCTGCATAGTAACCACATGGTTTGCTCATTCAGCACTGCCTCCATTCACTGAACATCTTGTGTTTTTTTTAGTTAACCCAAGGCATTATTTGATTGGACAAAGTGTTCTGTGAATGGCAGCAGTGTCAAATGGCTACTCTTCTGCCTAGTAACCACAGGGGTGATCACTCACTGGCACTGCTGCCATTCACAGAATGAGACCCTGAAGACTGCTGCTATTAATATAATAGTGAAGACTACTACAGTAGTTTGAAGCTTTCACAGGGATCGTTCAGGTATGAGATATGCATACTTACATTGGTTCAAGCTGGACTATACCTACATTTTAGTTTTCATAGGTTTTCTGGTTTATATTTGCACACTATTGCACCATACTTAATATATATGCTCCTTAATAAAGTCAAACCTTACTAAGACAATTAAGGCTACTACCTTTCTTTTGGAAACTTGCTAGCATTGTGTGCTTCTGCTGTTCCTCCCCTTCTAGATTTGTAAGTTGGGTGCTTAGGAGTGTGCTACTTTTGTTATAAGTTACTGCAGTAATTGCTGCATACTTATTTACATTATGCTCTTTCTAGCACCTGGCTTTTTGTAACCCTGGGAACAAATTGCTGATAGTATCTGTCGGAAATGAGATCTGAACCAATGACCTCTGCTGCATCCGGCAGTACATCTTCTTGCTGAAATACTGGACAGCATGCTATCTTAACCCTTGAATATTGTCGTCTTGTACCTTGTTTCTGGTGAACCTTGAACTCCTTGCTCCTCCCATGAATTTCCTATTTAAGCCATGCCTTTGCACTTCCTGTTTGACAGATTATTGTGCTTTCTTCAGCCGATACCTTGCTCCTCTGTGTAGCTGTAGCTGTTCTTCTCTCCACTACCACTCGTTACTGACCTTTGGCTTGTTTCTCGACCACGCTTCTGCTTGTTCCCAACCTGCAACCACTTGTTACCAACCTTTGGCTTTTTTACTGACTACGCTTCTGCTTGATCCCTACCTGCTATATCTGCTACTGGACCACATCTTGCTCACCTCTTGGTGAGCCAACTATGAGGAACGTGACCTGGTACTAACATGCAGCAAAACCCATCTTCACCCTCAGGAGCTCTAGTAAATACCAGTTAGTGCTTAGACCCCGCACCTCAGGTGAGCCTGCTTAATCAGCTAGAAGGTCCTGCTTGTGTACCTATCCAGCTGGCCGGTGGGATCCTCTCTACTGCTATTGCTACTAGTCTCCGAGCCTGAACCCTGACTGTGACAATATCTTTTCAAATAAATTCCCTCTTGATTTTCTGCTTTAGTCTGCTGCAAAAGCATAACTTTATCTCAACTTAATCAGTCTTTAAAATATGCAGTCAGGAAGCCATTTATTAAGAGCAAATAAAACCAAAAATATTTTAAAACTATTCCATAAAAGGATATATAGCTACAAATACACTGTGCCTCTTTCATACCGCCTTTTTTCAGGGTCCACATTACCAGCTCTTGTTCAAGGAAAATGTCTCCAAATCACAGGCATTCATTTGTATGACTAATTGGTGGCTAGGTGTGAAGAATCATCTAGTGATCTGTAAGCTTTTTGCAGATACAGTAAAAAGGAAGAGACAATATAGTTCCATGTTTTGTAAGAAACACATATATTTTATTAACTTCAAATATATTCCAATCGTAAAGGAAAAACTATGACCCTCATAAACTAAAAAAATGAACACATACATGGTTTGATGGCCACTTCCAGTTGCATGCACATCTAGTCAGATTTCCTTTAACGCACACTGGGTCTGCCAATTCATAGGGTGAGCTCATATGTCAACATCTACCTGTTTTCCAGGACAGGGGCCTAACATTTTGGGGAAAAGCAATTTACATCTGTGTTCTATTTACCATTTTGATTCATAAATGTTCCCAGTGACTTAAGTAGAGCAATAACAGCAGGTGAGAGAGAGAAAAATAGACCATGCCAAATTCAGAGCCGTCAAAAATGCTTCAAGTTCGTGTCAGTAAAACACAAACACACAAGTGCACTAACCCTTACCCTAATTTCCAGCTGCTCCATACATAGAAAGTGTTCTACAGCTTTAAAGAATGAAAAAGGATCTAAGAACAGGGGGGGGGGGGGGCAGATGATTGAAAGGTCCACCTTCTCCATTTATAGATCCTGTGACATTCATAGAAGCTGAAGTATGGCTTCTATGAAATGACCTACTTACAGTGGTGTGAAAAAGTGTTTGCCCCCTTCCTCATTTCCTGTTCCTTTGCATGTTTGTCACACTTAAGTGTTTCGGAACATCAAACCAATTTAAACAATAGTCAAGGACAACACAAGTAAACACAAAATGCAATTTGTAAATGAAGGTGTTTATTATTAAAGGTGAAAAAAAATCCAAACCATCATGGCCCTGTGTGAAAAAGTGATTGCCCCCTAAACCTAATAACTGGTTGGGCCACCCTTAGCAGCAACAACTGCAACCAAGCGTTTGCGATAACGTGCAATGAGGCTTTTACAGCGTCCTGGAGGAATTTTGGCCCACTCATCTTTGCAGAATTGTCCTAATTCAGTTACATTAGAGGGTTTTCGAGCATGAACGGCCTTTTTAAGGTCATACCACAACATCTCAATAGGATTCAGGTCAGGACTTTGGCTAGGCCGCTCCAAAGTCTTCATTTTGTTTTTCTTCAGCCATTCGGTGGTGGACTTGCTGGTGTGTTTAGGATCATTGTCCTGCTGCAGAACCCAAGTTCGTTTCAGCTTGAGTACACGAACAGATGGTCGGACATTCTCCTTCAGGATCTCTTGGTAGACAGCAGAATTCATAGTTCCTTTTATCACGGCAAGTCTTCCAGGTCCTGAAGCAGCAAAACAGCCCCAGACCATCACACTACCACCACCATATTTTACTGTTGGTATAATGTTCTTTTTCTGAAATGCAGTGTTCCTTCTACGCCAGATATACTTGGACACACACCTTCCAAAGAGTTCCACTTTTGTCTCATCGGTCCACAGAATGTTGTCCCAAAAGTCTTGGGGATCATCCAGATGTGTTGTGGAGAAATTGAGACGAGCTTTGATGTTCTTTTTGCTCAGCAGTGGTTTTCTCCTTGGAACTCTGCCATGCAGGCCATTTTTGCCCAGTCTTTTCCTGATGGTGGAGGCATGAACGCTGACCTTAACTGAGGCAAGTGAGGCCTACAGTTCCTTGGACGTTGTTGTGGGGTCTTTTGTGACCTCTTGGATGAGTTGTCGCTGCGCTCTTGGGGTAATTTTGGGCGGCCGGCCACTCCTGGGAAGGTTCACCACTGTTCCATGTCTTCGCCATTTGTGGATAATGGCTCTCACTGTGGTTCGCTGGATTCCCAAAGCTTTGGAAATGGCTTTATAACCCTTTCCAGACTGATAGATCTCAGTTACTTTCTTTCTCAATTGTTCCTGAATTTCTTTGGGTCTCGGCATGATGTGTAGCTTTTAAGGATCTTCTGGTGGACCTTACTGTGTCAAGCAGCTCCTATTTAAGTGATGCCTTGATTGTGAACAGGTGTGGCAATAATCAGGCCTGGGTGTGGCTAGAGAAATTGAACTCAGGTGTGGACAACCACAGTTATAGTATGTTTTAACAAGGGGGGCAATCACTTTTTCACACAGGGCCATGATGGTTTGGATTTTTTTTCACCTTTAATAATAAACACCTTCATTTACAAATTGCATTTTGTGTTTACTTGTGTTGTCCTTGACTATTGTTTAAATTGGTTTGATGTTCCGAAACACTTAAGTGTGACAAACATGCAAAGGAACAGGAAATGAGGGCAAACACTTTTTCACACCACTGTAGTTACCTTTCTTACTTTTTTTTTCATCCTTGGCAGATAAAGTAAAAAAATAAAGGTGGTATATTAATTACTGTATATGCTGTCTGAATTAATTATAGTTATAAGGTAATGGGTTTCCAGTTCATCCCTGAAGTTCTTGATAAGCTATGAAGTCATCCAAGTTGACTCTCTGACTAGCAATATCACTTTTCAATTATTTTATTTATTTTTAGGAAAAACATATCCGAAAATACACAAAAGAAAACATACTATTCAACGTAGTCATTAATTTACACTTAGTTCACAGACATTATTTATATCCTTCATATACTGAATAAAAATATCTTCTGCCTGTCAACTCGGTTTCCTATCTACTTTTTCCGTATGTTCTCGGACTTGCCTATCCCAATTTTATAACCTTATCTAATAACCCAAGAAAAAACAGAACCAAACAAAAAAAAAAAAAAGAGCAAAGCAAGGCAAAAAAAAAAAAAAAAAAAAAAAAAAAAAGAGAAAAAAAAAAAAAAAAAAAAAAAAAAAAAAAAAAGGGGAGAGAAATTAATCCCAGAGCCAATCCATGGTCTGACCCCCCATTGTGCTCACCACTCGCAAGAAGGTCCCGGTATGAGAGAGGGTATTTTAACTTTCCCCAGCAAGGAGGCCAAGTCCCTCTTCCGAAGTCATAAAAGTATTCCAGGATGCCCAGGTCCTGATGTACTTTTCTCTTTGGTGTCGTGCGGAAAGAACCAGGTCTTCCAGCTTGCCAATCTCCCTCGCTTTATGCAACCACATCTGTATCGTCGGGGGCACCTCCGATTTCCACATCAGTGGAATGCATGCCTTGGCGGCATCTAGTAGATGACAGATAATAGATTCTTTATAAATCTTCTCTGGTATATGGGACGCGTGGAGGAGAAAGAACGCTGGGTCATCTGGAATTGCAATATCTGTAAAAATTTGGAGAATGCGTCTAACCTCTGTCCAATAATTCTTCAGTTTAGGGCATTCCCAAAAAATGTGTAACATAGAACCCGTGTCTTTCTGGCATCTCCAACATATGTCCGATGCATCAGGGAAGAATGTCTTTAGTCTTTCTGGTGTTCTATACCATCGCGTAAAAATTTTAAAATTGGTCTCTTGTGTTTTCGCACATATAGATGATTCATGTGTAAACTTAAGAATATGTTGCAATTGTATTATACTAAAGGTTTTCCCGAATTCTCGTTCCCATTCACGGACACATTTCAGAGAGTCAGTTTCCCTTGCTGCAGTTATTAATTCGTAATTCGCTGATAAGGTATGTGACATTAGTCCTGTCTCTGAGCAGTATTTCTCAAATAAGGTAAGAGGTCTAATAAACCATCCCGGGTCAGGAAGGGTATTCAAAAAGTGAGTTATCTGAAGGGCATTCCAAAATTTTAGTCTAAACATTCCCTCTCTTTCCATCAGCTCTGGAATCGTCCGCCATTTCCCCTCTCCTATGTAGCTAGACACTTGTATATAGCTTATATTACATAGGTGCTTAAAGGCCCTATCTTCATTTCCCGGTGGAAAGAGTGGGTTCCCTAATACTGGGTACAGAGGAGAGGTCTCCGGTGTTATATTCAATATTGAAAACAACTTTGCACATATTTTCACCGTGTTACCTATTAGAGGGTGTTTAATAAATTCTCTGGGAAGGTGTGTAGCACACCAAGGTGCTCTTCCTAATAGAATAGGCGACTGCGCGTTCTCAATCTGTACCCAGAGTTTAAGATCTATATGCCTATTCCAATCTATCACCCTACTTAAGTGTATAGCTTGATAATATTTATGTATATCTGGTACTGCTAGTCCTCCGTCTCTCTTAGGAAGTATTAGTTGCCTACGCTGTAGCCTAGGTTGCTTATATGCCCATATAAAATCAAAAATTAACTTCTGGCATTGTTTAAAATATAACGATGGGATATTTACTGGGAGGGCCTGTAGGAGATAAAGAAATTTAGGGAGAATACTCATCTTGACGATATTAACTCGTCCTAGCCAAGAGTGTAATCCTGATTTCCACTTATCCAGTAGGGTTTTCACCCTCTGGAGCAGTGGGGGGAAATTTAGCTCAAAGATCTTGTTTATATCAGGTGGGATTAATGTACCAAGATATATAAGTGCTTTCCCTGTCCATTTAAACTTGAAGTTTTGTTTAAGTTGTTCAATTAGTATCTGTGGGCAGTTAAGCCCCATTGCTTCTGATTTATTAAAGTTTATACGGAGATTGGAAAGTGTACTGTACTTCTCGAACTCCTTCATTAAATTCGGGATTGAGATCAAAGGGTTCGTGAGCGAGAACAGCATGTCGTCTGCATAGGCCGAGATCTTAAATTGTGTTTTTCCAACATGTATACCTGTGATATCCTGGTTTAAGCGGATTATGCAGAGGAATGGCTCCAGCGACAGGGCGAAAAGGAGTGGTGACAGTGGACATCCCTGGCGTGTCCCATTTGCGATCTGGAAGGCTTCCGACAATACTCCGTTAACTCTTACCCGTGCTCTTGGGCAGGAGTATATGGAATTTATCCACTTCAACATTTTATCTCCAAAGCCTCCATATCGCAAAACTGCCACCATATACCTCCAGTTCACCCTGTCGAAGGCTTTCTCAGCGTCTGTGTTTATAAATACACCTTGCGTTTGAGTTTTATTCACTATATGTAGCAAATTAAGTACCTTCGTAGTATTATCTCTTGCCTCGCGTTTGGGAACAAAACCTACCTGGTCTAGGTGAATTAAATTTGGGATATATTGTTGAATCCTATTTGCTAGAATTTTCGAGAAAAGTTTTAGATCTAGATTAAGCAGGGAGATTGGACGATAACTCCCGCAGGAGGACGGGTCCTTCCCTTCTTTCGGTATCACCGATATATGGGCTAACATTGTCTCTTTTGTAAATGTCGCAGTGGATCCTAAATCATTAAAAAATTTAATCATATATTGGGCTAAAGACTGAAACAATACCTTATAATATTGGGCTGTGAGTCCATCCGGGCCCGGGGCTTTACCCAATTTAGTGGCTCTTACGGCTTCCTGTAATTCTTCTGCTGTTATGGGCCTATCAAGGTCTTCTCTATCTACCTCAGCTAATTGGGGCATTTCCGACCGTAAAAGATATTCGTCGATTTGGGTTTGAGTGGGAGGTTGAGTCTGGAGATTATATAGGGATTCATAAAATTCCTGGAATTCCTTAGCAATATCGTATGGTTTTATCACTTTGGGCTTGTTCGGTGGTATAATTTGTGGTATATAGTTCATTATTTTCTGTTCTCGCAAAGTTCTAGCTAAGAACTTTCCACATTTATCCCCTGATTCATACGAGAACCTCCTACAAGTTTGCAATGCTGCCTTTGCCTTGAAATGTAAAAGGTCTGCAATTTGTGTTCGTTTAATTTGGAGTTCCTTCTCCAGGGATGTGGAGAGAGTCCGTTTATGACGAGTTTCCAACAGGGCTAGTTCTTCTAATAATGTTTTTAATTGTTCTGTCCGTTTCCGTTTAATCCTGGCCCCATGCTTAATTAGTACTCCCCTAATGACCGCTTTATGCGCCTCCCATATAATTCCGGGGTCACAGTCTAAGGTGTCATTAGCGGTGAAATAATAGTTCAGTTCCTTAATTACATCCTCTAAGACTTCATTATCCTGTAGGAGGCTCTCGTTCAATCTCCACTGACTTGATCTTTTATGTGGTGAGTCTTGTAATTCATATTTAATAAAAATAGGTGCATGATCTGACCACGTAATAGAACCTATCGTGGCTTCTCGTATCGAGTGGAGTTGGGCATGTGGTATCAGGAAATAGTCTATTCGAGAGTAGGATTTATATTGTGGCGAATAGTAGGTATAATCTTTTTCAGTTGGATGGGATATACGCCATATATCAATCAGCTGGTTTTTATGTAGATTTTGGGTAATATGATTACGCGATCTATAGGAAGTAGCCGAGAGTCCAGACGAGGTATCTTCAGCTGGGTTTAGTGGGACGTTTAAATCGCCTCCAATGATCACATGGCCCTCTGTAAAATCATTCAACCGTTTGAATATTTTACTTAAGAAGGGTTCTTGATGGTCATTGGGGGCGTACAGTGTTGCCAATGTAATTACGATATCTCCTATTCTACCTTTTACAAACAAATAGCGCCCTTCGGGGTCCTTGACCGATTCTATATACGTCCATGGTATCTTTCTCGAGATAAGGATAGATACTCCTCTTGACTTTGCCTTTTGATTTGTAGCATGATAGACATTTGGGAATAAATGATTCTTTAAAATAGGTACTTTATCCTCTCTGAAATGTGTCTCTTGTACAAATGCCACGTCTGACTTATAGCGTTGTAGATCGTGTATTAATAGTCTCCTTTTTTCTGGTGTATTTAGACCTCTTGCGTTCAGCGAGATCACATTGAGGGCCTCCATGGACTGGCTCTAAAACAGCAAAAAAAAAAAAAAAAAAAAAAAAAAAAAAAAAAAAATAGGAAACCAAAAAAAAAAAAAAAAAAAAAACAAAACAAAAAAAAAAAAAAAAATTTCGGGGATTTTGCGGGGTAGAATCCCCTCCTAAAAAACTTTAGCTATATGTTGCTAAAAAGAAATAAACGCTCACCGTTACGACTCGGTATATGAGCGTTTTGTCCTATGTGGGGTCGTGGTCAGGGGTAGTCGGGTTTAAAGCTCCGGGATCATCCGTTCATCTCCAGCATTTACTGTCTTAAAATTTTAGATTGAGTAGGGACGGACAGGGGAGGGGGCGGAGAGGGAAAGAGTGGGAGATTTTTAAGCTAGTAGTAGGGGAGGAAAGGGGAGGGGGGGGGCAGGAGGGGGGGAAACCAGTATCGAAGGGGGGGGCAGGGAGAAAGCCGTCCTTCTTGATCGTATCTCTCTGCTCCTTTAATTACCTCACAATTTAATCCGCACATATGGGCTATGTCCTTCTACTTCCCTCTTAGCATGTGTATTGTTCCCTAGTATTTTAGTAGTCTCAAGTTCAAGTTCCCAAGGGGGAAGGAAGGTGGAGGGAAAAAAAAAAAAAAAAAAGAACCCCAGAACAAATAGAAACATAGCTGTAGGCTGAGTCTCCTTATATCGCCTGTCACTAAATCAAATTCATATTTATATTCATATATATTCATATATATTCATATTAAACATATCATCATAAATTTTGTTCATAGTACAGCCCTCCCCTCTATTATTTGTTATTGATTATTGATTCCAGAGTTTTAACCTTCTTTCCAGACTCAAAAAATTTGCCCTTTTATTGTCGGGCGGTGTCCCAAAAAAACAATTGGTATATATATATATCTGAATATGTAGGTATTTGTGTAAAAAAAAAAAAAAAAAAAAAAAAAAAATTAGTGTTCTAAATGAAGAAAAGTTCCACCTAATTGTGGTTTGTGTACAAATTTCAAAAAAGGTGAAAAACAGGAGAAAAAAAAAAAAAAAAAAAAAAAGGAGGGGGAATGGGGAAGGGAAAATTTAAGCCCCCCCTGGTTCATTAACGTGTTATTATCGTGTATATCTTTTTTTTTTTTTTTTTTTCCCTTTTTTAATATGTTGATACCGTGAAAGAATCCAAAAAAAATAGATATTAATAAGTGTGGGGAATAAAATTCATGTTGTTGCCACAAAAATACGTGCTCTAAACCCAGTGCATCAAATGCAAAAATAGAAATTATTATATATTATTATTATTATATTATGTATATCTATATATAACTAAGGAGAGAAAAAAAAAAAAAAAAAAAAAAAAAAAACAAATTTGCTGAGAAATGATTGTCCAAAAAATCTCAGTGAGTGATTAATGTGCTCTGTGTAAGGGAAGAAAGGGAAAAGATAGAGAGAGATAGAGAAAAAAAAAATTTATATAAACAAATTATATAATGAAAAAAAAAAAAAAAAAAAAAAAAAAAAAAAGGGGGGTAGAAAAATAGGAGAGAGAGGAAAGAAAGACATTTTTTATATATATATATATATATATATATATATATATACCCATATAAAAAAAAGAAAAGAAAAAGGACCGGGAAGAGGGGGGGGTTAATGGGCATATGGACTTCTTAGATATGTATATGTGGGATTGTTCATCAGAGAACAGGCAGACGCTAAAAAAAAAAAAAAAAAAAAAAAAAAAAAAAAAAAAAAAAAAAAAAGAAAAAAGAAAAAAGGGGGAAAAAAAAAGAAGGCAAGGTACCCCTAAAAAAAAAATGAGTCTTTCTACCAGCCGTCTCATCTCCCCCTTATCTGGGGGGCTAAAGTCGTATTATTGACATATATTGACATATATTAAACCTCATATATTAAGCATTATGTCAGTTCAGTAGTCCAACAAGACCAAAAAAAAAAAAAAAAAAAAAAGAACCAGAGTCTCTTGATGAAATAGCACTGTTTCAGGCCTTCCCTCCCACCCCCCCCCCCCCCACAGAGAGTCACTGTCCACACTCATCCATTTAACCCATTCTTAGTCTCCGTGTGGATCTCAAATTTTTCTCCTTTGGGGTGATCGATGTATGTGAAAGTCTCCGTGTCTCCCTTGTCTATTTGATACCCCCATGCGTCTCCCTGTAAGTGGAATATGTAGAAGCCAGTTGGTTATCTGGATGGGAGGCACTTCCAGAAAAGCAAATAGTCCAGTAAGGTCTTCTGGGGTATAGATAGTATATGAAAGTGACTCCCTACGGAATCTTACCGATAATGGGTATCCCCAGCTATATGTGCAACCCTGTTTCTTAGCTAAATCTAGTAACGGACGTAAGCAAGCTCTGCGTTGAAGGGTAGCACGGGATATATCGGGTAGGATCTTAATATTAGCCCCATTAAAGTTCATATTTCCTGCTTCCCAGGCTGCCTTGAGTATCAGCTCTTTCTCTAGGTATCGGTCAAAGTAACAAATAACGTCTCTAGGTCTTTCAGGGTCCTTGGATTTAGGCCCTGCACCTCTATGGGCCCTCACCAGTTCTATTGACCTCTCAGGGGATTTCAAGATAAACTGAAAAAGAGCTGTTAAGGTTACCTTAAGATCTTCATTCCCTTGTACCTCTGGAAGACCCCGAATTCGGAGGTTACTCCTGCGGCTTCTGTCTTCAAGCTGCTCTGTGTAGAGCTGTAGATCTGCTGCCATAAGCACCTGAGAGGTCTGCACTTTCTCCAAGGCGTCCATCCTCTCCTCTACGTGAAGCACTTTTTCCTCGCCTGCCTTGACTCTCTCTGCTAGGGCCGACGTCTCTAACCTCACCGCTTGGATGTCTTGGCGGTGAGTCTCCTCTAATCGCCCAATTAGTGTTTCGATGTCCCGGCGTGTAGGCAGTGTATCCAACATTTTTCGGATACTCCGAATGTCTCCCTCCAGCCCTCTCTCTTCCTCGGCGCGCCTCCGGCCAGCTGTCTCCGGCGAGTCAAACTGCGGCTGCGCCAGGTCTCGTGTCCCGCGGTCTCCTCCGGCATGCAAGTCGGGAGTCGGTGAGCAGCCAAGTCCGCCCTCCACACCCCCACCATGGTCCGTGCCCCGAACAACCAGGTCCCGGATCTCCTGTCTCCCACCAACGGGTAAGCCGAGGATACTTGTAGGGTTCAGTCCACCGCCCGTATGACCTGGGCTCCGAACGCCCGCTTCCTGCATCTGAGGAGCTTCCCCAATAGATAGACCATGGGCTGCCATAGTATCTGGTCTGTTAGTGGCACCTCCTTTCAGGTTGTGGACTCTTTCTGGTGTAATACCGGAGGGTATTTGCGGGGGTAGTGAGAAATATTGCTGGATGTCTCCTTGAATTATGCGCGGATGTACTTTTTCCTTTGCGGATCTAGTATGGTATCTGTTAGCTGTGTTCATGCTGCATTAACGCCGGGTTTTTGGCTGTTAATTCACCGTCCTCCACTCAGTTCAAGCACGGAGGTCCCGGAGCTCTTTCGGAACGTGTCCTCACCCGACCATCTCAGAGGCCACTCCCCCCATCTCAGAGGCCACTCCCCCCGCAATATCACTTTTCCAATGCATTTTCTGTGCATTTACAAAGCAGGATTAGAAGTTTGGAAGTCTTGCATGTTGCTGCTTGGAGGGGTTTCAGAGTGACTTGAGCTGCTGAGAGAATGTAAATTTTGATAAATAATTACTCCATGGTGCTTGCAGCTACAGAGGTCAGGTTTAAGGCCCCATTCACACCTGTCTGGTCTGATGAAGTTCAATAATGTGCATTCACATTTGTTGCAGTAAGGCAGCCCATTCATTTAAATGGACTACTAACGCAACACTATGGGTCAGAAAACACAAGGCACCACACTGCATTCCTTTATTGTGTTGCGTTGCTATTCAAAAAAATGAATGCTACTGAAACTTCTAACGAGTGTAATGTTGAAGTAATCTGTGCGTTATCTTTTGGCTGGCTTCACACCTATGCAATAATTTCTGCTTGTTAAGTATATGTATGTTTTTGAATTTCTGCAGCATGGCCACTTTACTATGCCAGTTTCAATCTATTGGGAGCACCAGGAAACAGAACTGCTTGAGGGGCCTTAAGGGAAGAAGTTATTGGATGTGTTGGTAAACTTTTGCTTTTTTTTTTTTCCAATGATTTGCTGGAAGCAGATGTGCCTGTGGTATTCCCCTACTCCTGCAGGTTTAACACGTTCAGTGGCATGACGTGGTCATTTGTTTTTAGGGAGCTGGCATATATGCTTTGAAGTGGTTGTTGTGTCTGCATGTCTCAGTGCCCTCTGTCTATAGTGACCTTTAGGCAGACCTTTCATGCTTATTCACACTCAAACGAAACCATGCCGATGTGCCGGTTACATTGCATTCCAGTGTTTACAGTTTATAACAACTTTGTTGAAATTTCATAAGGTGACATTTTAAATTTTTTATTCACAGCAGAGCATTGCAATGCGGATGTAGCGTGTCACAACAGTGAAAAAAAGTAGCATACGTCCTGCATTTTATTTTAGTGCACATACTGCAGTGCAGTAATGGGAACTGAATACAAGGCAGTGTACCTAGTCTATGTGTATTGTATTGGGCAAGGCTGCCCAGCACAGTTGAACATATATATTGTGAATGGGGCCTTACTCCGACTTCCATAGTGCAGGAGGTGACATCATCATCCTCTGACAAAGTCATGGGGAATGCGGAGTACTCCAAATTTTGTGAGAAGATACTGCAGAACATCTTCTCAGTGTAGAACTCTGCAGTCCACAGGGGAAAGATGAGTATGCCATCAATTTATCAATACCAACAATTTTTAAATTACAGGTTTTTTTTTTTTTTTACCCTTTTTATTGGGGGTTCAGCAAAGGAGAGGGCTACAAAGTTAAAGAGGTTGTAAAGGCGGAAGGTTTTTTTCCCTTCATGCATTCATGCATGAAGGGAAAAAACCTTCTGTGTGCAGCTCCCCCTCCCCCCCAATATTACCTGAGCCCCATCTTGATCCAGCAATGTGCTTGAGAACAGCAGCATTCCCAGGTCCCTCCCTCATTGACTGAGACACAGCAGCAGAAGCTATTGGCTTGTCCTGCTGTCACTCACAGCCAGTGAGGAGGGAGCGAGGGGCAGGGCTGAGCAACGCTTTGTGTGTCTTATAGAGCTGCACGATTCTGGGCAAAATGAGAATCACGATTTTTTTGCTTAGAATAAAAAGATCACGGTTCTCGCGACGTAAAATCTTTCACATTATACAAAAAAAAAAATGGGCTAACTTTACTGGTTAGTTTTTTTTAAATTCATTAACCACTTCCCGACTGCCTCCTGTATATATACGTCTACAGAATGGCACGGCTAGGCAAAAGGACGTATA
The DNA here is from genome assembly GCA_028564925.1 of Lithobates sylvaticus. Taxonomy (NCBI): domain Eukaryota; kingdom Metazoa; phylum Chordata; class Amphibia; order Anura; family Ranidae; genus Lithobates; species Lithobates sylvaticus. Next base: position 138,109,697 of record CM053030.1, on the reverse strand, counting down.
TATACGTCCCCTCTAATTGCCTAGCCGTGGGGTCGCGCGCGCGCCGCCGGTGGCGCGCTCGCGACCCGGTCGGGAGCTCCGTGACCACGGGCGCGAGACCAGCGGACCCGATCGCCGCTGGTGTCCCGCGATCAGGTCACAGAGCTGAAGAACGGGGAGAGGTCTGTGTAAACAAACCTCTCCCTGCGCATTGCACTGATTTCTGTATAAATGACAATGGTCCCAAAAATGTGTCAAAAATATCCAATGTGTCCGCCATAATGTCGCAGTCACAATAAAAATCGCTCATCGCCGCCATTACTAGTAAAAAAAAATATTAATAAAAATGCTATAAAACTATCCCCTATTTTGTAAACGCTATAACTTTTGTGCAAACAAATCAATAATCGCTAATTGCCAAAAATATGTAGAAGAATACGTATCGGCCTAAACTGAGGAAAAAAAAAGTTTTTTTATATATTTTTGGGGGATATTTATTATAGCAAAATGTAAAAAATATTGAATTTTTTTCAAAATTGTCGCTCTATTTTTGTTTATAGCGCAAAAAATAAAAACCGCAGGGGCGATCAAATACCACCAAAAGAAAGCTCTATTTGTGGGAAAAAAAGGACGCCAATTTTGTTTGGGAGCCACGTTGCACGACCGTGCGATTGTCAGTTAAAGCGACGCTGTGCCGAATCGCAAAAAGTGGCCTGGTCCTTTGGCTGCAAATTGGTCCGGGGCTGAAGTGGTTAAAGTAATTTTTTCCAAAAAAATTGCATTTGAAAGACCGCTGCGCAAATAAAGTGTAACATAAAATATTGCAACAACCACCATTTTATTCTCTAGGGTGTCTACTAAAAAATATATATATATATAATGTTTGGGGGTTCTAAGTAATTTTCGAGCAAAAAAAAAAATGATTTTAACTTGAAACCATCAAATGTCAGAAAAAGGTTTAGTGTTTAAGTGGCTAAACTTTTTTCACTTACACACGAAGTCTATTCCATTGACAAATTGTTACAATGTTTATACTTAAGTTCAACTGATAAAGAATGTTTTGATTCTTGGCAGACTGCCCGTTTTTTTCCTTCCTTTCTGTTGAGGGCTGTGGCTTCAGAAGAGCAGAGAGAATTCTTTGCATAGAAAGAATCGGGAAACACTTTAGTCAAGATCACGATAACGATTCTTGACGATTAATGGTGCAGCTCTAGTGTATTATGGACACACACAGACAGCTCGGGAGCGAGCACGCACAAATGCCCCCCCGAGCAAGTGGCTTCCTGTGGGGGCACTCAGCAAGGGAGAAGGGCCAGGAGCGCCAAGAGTGCTGGTGCAGCGCCCGAGAAGAGGAGGATTGGGGCTGCTCTGTGCAAAACCATTACACAGAGCAGGTAAGTATAACATGTTTATTTTTTTTTAAAAACAAAAACATGAGCCTTTAATATCCCTATAAACAGGAGACCTTGTACAAGGTTCACTTTGATTTATAATAACGAACCCCTACATTAAATGCATGAATTAGTGGTGCTGGGTAATAACAAAGCATATACGTGAAAAAATTAAGAGCAAAAAAAAACCTCCTAGTCGTAGAATTTAAATCAGTTCTTACAGTAGCGATTTATTCATGAAGCCCCTCACTGTCTAGAAAAAAACATCTCCCCTCAGTCTGATATGTATGAATCAGTGTAGTATATGAGGACTGCACTCTGTCAGCACTTGGATCTCAGCCTTTGTGGAATTTCTAGCTGGAATTAAAGGAAAATATGATTCACGAGGTTCCCATACACTACACATCTGTAGTAATTTAATTGTGACAGTAGCTGAGACAGCACCATTCTGTTTTCATTCTGTAGGATTGTGACAAGAGATGAATGTATGAAAGACACATGGAGCGCCTACTCAGGGCACTTTGTTCTCTGACTTTCATGGAGTCACTAAGGCTGGAGTATCTTTTCATTGCTGCAGTTAAAAGTATAACTAAAGGCAAATCTTTTTTGTTTTAGATAGAGTAGAGAGGGATTAGGACGCCTGTCAAGTTTTTATTGCTCATACATGTAATGCAATGAGAGCACCCAAAAAAAATGTCCAAGGTAATTTTGTGATGAAATTGATTAATAGCATAATAAATCCAACACATTTCGGGGGTCAACCCCCCCCCCCCCCCCCCCCCCCCCCTTTTTTCTGCTATGAATACATTTTATTAATAAATTACCTTGTACTCTTGGATGTGTATTTGGTGCTTTGTGGAGTGCTGCGGTACCAGAACTAGTGTGCCCAGTGACCGTTTCATTGACCCTTAGAAAATCTGAATCCAGCATTCCATTTCTTCTTGTGTTTTGAGGTTTTTATTGTTGTCTGTGCCCCTGTCAGGGAGATTCACCTTCTCTTTTTGGCATATTTACTGTTCTCCTCAAAAGTGAAAGTAAAAGCAAATTATGGATTGTCCTCAGAACAGGAATAAAGAGGAAATCTTCCAATGGGGACCCTAGTTCTCATGACCCTGCTGACAAACAGGGATTCCCTCACTTTGGAGAGATTTCCTCTCACTTCCTGTTTTGGCTATGGGACAGGAAGGGAAATCTCCCCTATGGGGCACAGATGCCAAAAAAACTCCCTTACTTTAACAAAAGTGGGGAAAAAAAGTTTTGCCCTTAATTGTTCTTTAAGTAACACAGATCTTGTCTTCCCTAAGAATATGATCGGACAGTGAACATAGAAGCAGCGGGTAGATGAGCACATTCTGCTCTGGTCCCCTTTCAGCATGTTTCTTTTACTGCAGCATAACTGGTTGGCTCCTTGTGCTGCAATTCTCTCTCTCCCAGCTAAGCACTGCTGTACATGGATTGCAATAGGCTGATAGCAAATCAAATTTAGGTATTTGCACTACTTGTATTTAAAAAATAATAATACATGTAATTATATATTATTAATAAATATTATTAATTAAATAACTGCATTTAATTGTATCTTTTAAATCTGCCTGGAGTCCAGTTTTAAAGCTGAACCCAAGTATGATCTTTATTGCCTAGTTACATTGGTCCAGCTTAGCACATTGTAAATATGCATATTTTATACCCGAGGGACCATTGGGTTATCTCTCAAAGACTTTAGTACTCAGCACTACAACAATGATAGCTGAAGTATTCTGGGTCCTGTGCCAAGCAGCTTCCTCTCTGCACACTGGCTACATACAGGGGGTCACACTGCTGCCATTCATAGAACACCTTGTATTTTTTTAATGAATGATCGGACGCGGTGGAGATTGTGACATCATCTGCCTCTCCACTCCAGCTTGTCTAATCAGAGAATGCCTTGCATTCATTGAAAAAAATAAATAGAACTGTGTTCCTTGAATGATATTAGTGCTGATTAAGCAGCCCCCCGCAGTTAGTGTGCGAAGAGGAAGCCAATCGGTACAGAACCCGGAGGATCACAGCTATCACTGTAGTAGCACTGACTATTACAATGGTTGTCAGCTTCCTCAGGTATGAAATAGGCATATTTACAAAGGTCCAAATGTAAATAGTTTGCTAAATGCACTTCTTTGGACTGGTTCAGTACTCCACAAAACATATTTGGGGAATAGTAACGTTGTTATATTTTGTAAAGATCGATTATTCTTAACTGGTTCTTTGAGCAGGAATAGAAAGCATCATTTATCCCAAGACATATTTTGCAATAAAAAAGATAATGCATTTTTTCCAGGTTTATGAACTGTAATCTTACATAGAGTTGGATAGCATGCATGATCATTTATGATGACAGCATAATCTTTTTGTAGTGTGATAGCACTCTATGTATAACTATGTGTGTTTGTCTCTCCCTCTCTCCAGGTGCTGCCTATTGCCAGTTTATGGATATGCTCTTTGCAGGGTGCATAAGCCTAAAGAAGGTCAAATTTCAAGCCAAGCTGGAACATGAGTACATTCACAATTTCAAACTGCTTCAAGCCTCATTTAAAAGAATGAATGTTGATAAGGTAGGGCATTTCCAGACTGAAGTGCTTATTCTTTCTTTATTGATGTCTGCGGAACATTTTGGGAAAACTATCTAATTGCGCAGTGACTAAATTAGCACTTAGGGCACAGTTCCAGACCATGATTGTATCAACATCTCCTGGCAAACTTTTACAACTGCAAAACCAATTTGGGACCCAGCTACTTCAACAGATTATTGCTGGACATGTTTTGGTAGGCTGGGTATCTCCAGTGACTGTGGGGCAATGATTCCCATAATGCATAACTGCTTCGGGGTTGCTCATTTTCTATAAAAACATATGTAATTTATTAGTGTTAAGGCACCAAGTATTTTTCACATGTACTTTTGTTTTTATACTTAGATGTAAAAAAAAGAAAAAAAAAGAACTTGTTATACATGAAGTGGACTTTTAAGACTTACTCATTACATTTGTAGGCAGAAGCGTATAGCTGGGAAGACAAATGGAATGTATAGGGGGAGTTTACTTCATTAGTGTATATCCTACTTCCTTCTACAAATAAGCCAAAACCACTACTGAATCATTCTTGCATGTTTATATGCTACAACGCTTTGTTTCCGACTTTCTTCTAAGCGAAAAATATATACTGCTGTATTGTTAAATAGTTGCATTGAAATCTACATTGTAGTAAATGCAAGATTGGCAATCCAGGACAGATTAATCGAGGATTCTGTGCATGCAATGTATGTTAAAGGATAAGTTCACCTTTCAAAAAATTTTCATAAATGCACATATTTTTGAGGGTAAAAAAATGGGCATTTATCTTTTAAGAAAAGTTGTAATTAGAAAAAAACAAACATTAATATTTACCTAGGTGGATGCAGCATCCGTCCAATGCCACAGCTTATGCCCACCACCTATAGACCAAGAAGTAAAGCCATGTACACACGGCCGAATGTCAGGAGACAACGGCCGGTTCAAAAAAACAGCAGCATGCTGAGAGGCTGAACCAGCTGCCTGTCAGGCATCTGGGTGGATCCTGACATCAAGAGCCTTTTCACACTGAGACACGCCAGGCTTTACCGTAGTTTTTAGCAGCGCTTTTCGGCCGCTAACAGGGTGTTTTTAACCTCCACTAGTGTCTGAAGAAACGGTTAAATGCGCCCGAAAATCATTGTTTCTGAAACACTTTTCAGGCGCTTCGGCAGTGCTGCCCATTCATTTCAATGGACAGGGGTGGTAGAAGAGCATATACACCGCTCCTCCGCGGCCCCAAAGATGCTGCTTGCAGGACTTTTTCGAACGTCCTGCAAGCGCACCGCTTCAGTGTGAAAGCACTAGGGCTCTGCAGGCACTATTTTTAGCCCTAAAGCACCTGCAAAACGTCCCAATGTAAAAGGGGTCTAAAGTGAGTTTTTTTCCAGAGCCTGGACCAGCTGAGTTTTGGCCCTACTTCTTCTTTAATTGAAGTCTGCAGAACACTGCACCCGCGATCAGTAGATCGTGAGTGCAATGTCAGTATTCCTCTAGCTTTGTGCCTATATCTCCGTGCAGGGTTTCAATTACAAAGCTGGAGGAAGAATAAATGAACTATGAGTGTGCTGAGTATAACACTTGCAGGCCATTCAAATTACAAGTCTATTTGCCACATAGGCAGATGGTACTTGTAGTTTTTTTTTCATTCACAGAGCTCTGTGTGGTTGACAATGACATTATTGTGATTGGAAAATGCTTTTATCAGCCTTATTCAATAAAGTGGTATGAGGGACACTACTGATGTGCAAAGTGCAGACGCCCAAAATAACTGATTAGAGTTCAGTCTACTGCAATTAGATCTATGAATGATGACATCTGACTAGTTATTAAAGCTTAAGTCTTTTTGTGCATTTATCTTTGCTGTTAAATAAGTTTCAGCTGCGCTGTTTTCAAAAAGTGACAGCGGGTGCGGGGAGAAGATCCCCTTCCCCTTTGTCACAAAGCAAGGAGTATTGGCGACAGGAGGAGAGTACATAGGAGCATGTTACATGCTGCACCCTAAATATTAGTGTAACGTGATCCTAAAGTTGAACATGGCTTTTAACTCATGAAACCTATTTAACAGTAAAGATAAATGCCCAAAAAGTAGTAACATTTAACCACTTCACCCCCGGAAGGATTTACCCCCCTTAATGACTGGGCCATTTTTTACGATACAGCACTGCGTTGCTTTAACTGACAATTGTGCGGTTGTGTGACGTTGTACCCAAAAAAATTGATGTACTTTTTTTTCTACAAATAGAGCTTTCTTTTGGTGGTATTTAATCACCTCTGCGGTTTTTTTTTTTGCGCTATAAACAAAAAATTACCGACCATTTTGAAAAAAAAACAATCTTTACTTTCTGCTATAATACATATCCTAAAAAAATATATAAAAAAACGAATTTATTCATCAGTTTAGGCCAATATGTATTTTGCTACATATTTTTAGTAAAAAAAATCGCAATAGGTGTATATTGATTGGTTTGCGCAAAAGAGTCTACAAAATAGGGCATATATTTATATCTTGCTGCTGTATAAATGACACTGGCAGGGAATGGGTTAACACTAGAGGGCGATCATGTGTTCTAACTAGGTGGGGGCTGGGCTCACTGGGACAACACGGAGATCGCTGTTCCTGATCACTAGGAACAACAGAACTCAGTTGTCCCCTGTCAGAATGGGGATCCGCCATTTTTATATAGGCAGATCCCCATTCTGCCTCTCTGTGCAGCGATCGTGGGTATTTTTAGTAAAAAAAACGCAATAGGTGTATATTGATTGGTTTGCGCAAAAGCGTCTACAAAATAGGGCATATATTTATGGACTTTAAATTTTTTTTAAATATTTTTACTGGTAACGGCGGCGATCTGTGATTTTAAGCGGGACTGTGACATTCTGGCGGACAAATATGACCCCAAGTGACACTTTTTGGGGACCAGTGAATGAATGAATGAATGATTTGTATAGCGCTACAAATGCAAACTGAATTGCCTCAAGGCGCTTGGTCTGTCCTTTGTTGTCTTGCTCTATTGGAAGAGGTGGGTCTTGAGTTTTTTTCTGAAGGCTCGATGGTTTTCTTCTAAGCGGATGTTGGTGGGTAGAGCGTTCCATAGCTGAGGTCCTTGGACTGCAAATCTTCGTTCTCCCTTAGATTTGTAGCGGGCTTTGGGGATGAGAAGGCGGTTTTGGTTTGTTGATCGAAGGCTGCGATTAGGTATGTATTTTTTTATTTTCTCACATAGGTATTGAGGAGCATTTCCTTGTGTACATTTGTGGGTGAGGCAGAGGGTCTTGAATGTGATCCTATCTTTTACCGTGAGCCAATGGAGGGTCCTCAGGGATAGGGAGATGGATTCCCAGGGTTTCTTTCTGGTGACTAGTCTTGCTGCTGTATAAATTACACTGGCAGGGAATGGGTTAACACTAGGGGGCGATCATGTGTTCTAACTATGTGGGGGCTGGGCTCACTGGGACAACACGGAGATCGCTGTTCCTGATCACTAGGAACAACAGAACTCAGTTGTCCCCTGTCAGAATGGGGATCCGCCATTTTTATATAGGCAGATCCCCATTCTGCCTCTCTGTGCAGCGATCGTGGGTGGCCGGCAGACACAGTATTTATTGCATGAAACAATGTACAGGTACAGCATTTTGCGCAATAGAGCCGCCCTGCCGCAGTACATGTGCGGTGGGCAGTCTTAAAGTTGTTAATAACTAGTCAGATGTCATCATTCCCATATCTAATTGCAGCAGACTGAACTCTATAATCAGTTATTTTGGGTAACTGCACTTTGCACATCATTAGTGTCCTTCATACCACTCTACAGAATAAGGCTGATAAAAGCATTTCCCAATCACAATAATACAGTATGTTTACTGTTACCATCTTGTTCTGATCATGGATGGGATAGGAGCATCTTGGTATACTTCTGAACCCGTGGGCTACCCACATCTGGCAATGACAAAAAAGACAGCTGTGCCTAGTGTTTCCTCATATAGCCTTATGTTCTGGTATGAGCTGAAATCACAAGTATTGGATGATATCTAGGGGCTACTATGTTTCCCATGTATGTTCCATTGCTTCTAGTTTAATTTATATTTTTACATGTAGTGCAGGCTTAGTGTATCTTCATATACTGTATATGTAGATATTTGGTTTAAAAGCTTGAGCGTCACTGTTTCATATCAGTGATGTTTAGATTATTTGTAATTTTTTATGTCTTGTGAGTTCCAGCCTTAAACTATGAGTATACATAAAATTATACATTTATAATATTAACATTAATTGGTATAAGTTGCTTTTGTAAAATTGATTTAGTAACATTTTAGAAGGGCAAACTCAATTTGGATCTGATAGACAAAAGTTCAATAAATGGGGTACTGTATGCAAAAAAAAAAAGCATGCATTAAATCACTTCTTAAAGTGTATCCAAAGTCCATTTTTTTAAGTATAGTGTAGAGAATGGGTAGAACTACTGCCAGTTTTTTTTTCTGTTTGTGTCTTCACTGGGAAGAATCACCCTCTTTATTAGTCCCAGTGACCTCTGAAACCTAAAGTTACGTTATTTATACCAAACTGATCTGGTAAGGGGACTAAAGCACCAACACACTGGGCAGAGGCCGGAAACCTACATGTTTAAGTTGCACATAAACTCCAACACAATGCAGACACCCACTCCTTGGCACTGGGGATGATGAAAGGTTTCAAGTTTAGGGCCGGTTCACACTGAGAATTGCACAGGAATGCACTATGTGTTCCTGTGCGCTTCATGTGCAGTTCTGTGAGGTGCGATTTCAGCCTATTTATTTGGAATGAGCTGAAATCGCACTGCACCACACTGCACCGAAAGTAAAGTAGTGCATGCACTACTTTTAGGAACTCACTGCATTGCATTTGCAACCTGTGTTTGGGGTGTCATTAATTTAATATTGACCCGCTGCAGATTACAGCTGCAGTGTGTTATGAACACTGTGCAGGAAACATTAAAGTGGTAGTAAGCCCCTCAAAAAACATAATTTATTGCAGCTTTCCTATCCTTCGATGTGGCGGCGGCATTCATTTTCTTTTTTTGGCTTTTTCTCCCTTTGCTTCACCTGGTAATCTGGCCAGTAACATACTTCCTGTCTTAAGGTGTCTGCACTGTGGATGAAGTAGTAAAGATGACACCTTTGAACTGCAACATTGTCAGTCTGGGGAGAGGGTAGTGCTGGGATAGCAAATTTAGATGAACTCGACCAACAAATTGAAGCTGACACTTTTTAAGAAGTTACAGCAATAGCTTTTTTCTTTTAAGATACATGTTTTACATAAATTAATAAAATTTGACCATTGTAAGCAAGGGGGGTCAGTGTTAAAGTGTTTGTTAACCCCAAAAAAAAAGCACAGTGCTTTTTCTGTGTCATTTGGCCCCCTGTAACACCTGTAATACCTGGCTGATCCTGCCTGGCTATACCCTTCCCCCTATACGCTGACTCTGATATATCGGGGCGGCTGAGCCCTGACACCAGAGTCATCCGTACATGCCTCCATAATCCGCAGCCTGCTATCTGTCTCCTCTGTGCTCTCTCCCCCTCCCCTCTCTGCCTGTCAGCTTGTGACAGTGCCTGCCCCCTCAACTCCTGCGGCTCAAATAACTTTCACATCTTCATACCATCCCCTGTGTTCTAATCCTGTGTGCCGGTGTGAGTGATTTATAAAAAGGTCTGCTATACCTCATTTCACAGCTCTTCTCAGTGATCACATGATCGGCTGGCTCTCTCTCTCCTCCTGTCCTGAGTGACGTCAGTCGGGGAATCTCGGCCCCGCCTGCTGCATCTATCAGACAGGGAGAGAAGAAAGTCAGCTGATCATGTGATCGCTGAGAAGAGCTCTGGAATTGGGTATAGAAGGCTTTTTTTTATAAATCACTCACACAGAGGCACACAGGATTAGAACACAGAGGGGATGGTATGACGATGTGAAAGTGACTTAACAACCACTTTAAGTGGTTGGTCACAACCATCTAACTACTACTTTTGTTGTACAGCTTGGTCTATTAAAGGTAGTTGAAAAAGTAACAGACTTATTGGCTGGATCACCAGGTGAAAATAAAGTAAAAAACCCTAAAAAAGAAAACTAATCCAACCAATTGGTGAGCTGCAATTTGATACATTTATGGTTTGAGGTTTAATTAAGCTGCACATAAACTCCTTGCACAATGCAGGCACCCACTCTTTGGCTCTGGGGGTGATGGAAGGGTTCTGTGTTTAAGGTGGTTAAGTTAGCGATTATAATTACTGGCAGCCCCTCTGTAATTACAAGATATACTGTGCAGTGTCAGAATGTTTAACTTAGTTTGTTTTGTTGCGATTAGCTATGAATGGTCAAAGCTAATTGCATGGTACAGATGGGCTGTGATTAGCCCTGTCTGTACCATGTGATCACATTGACCAATCACAGCTAGCAACACAATTGTACACAATGGATGGCATGAAAGGAAGCCATTCATTGTTTACAACTGTCATGTGACCTGCTGTTATTGGTCAAAGCGGTCAAAGGGTACTAACAGCGAGCCAGTACACTGATCAGTCATCGGCAGCCGTTGACTGATCGTGCCGCTTTCTGGGAGGATGTCCACTCAGAACGGTAAAGCCACCTTCCGGCTGTCATTCTGCTATAGGCCGGGCGAGAAGGTATTAACATGCTTTAAAGGAACAGGATCTTTTTTTTTTTTTTTAAACAGAGTTACAACTGCTTTAAGCTGCACATAAACTCTAAAGCCCCATACACACGGTCGGATTTTCCGATGGATTCTGTCCTATCAGACAATGTTGTCGGAAAATCCGACCGTGTGTAGGCACCATCGGACAGTTTCCATCGGATTGTCCGACGGACAAAGTCCTATCTCCTGCTGGATAGATTTTTTGACAACAAAGTCCGATCACACCAAATCCGATCGTGTGTAGCGAATTCCGACGGACAAAGTGCCACGCATGCTCAGATCACATTACAAGACCAAAGCTATTGGCTACTAGCCTCTACGTAGTCCCGTCGTAGGCAACAAACGTCACCACGTTCAGAATGATCGGATTTTCCAACAACTTTGTCCGACCGTGTGTACGCAAAACCAACATCGGACAAAGTACGACGGACATGATCCGACGGACCTGGTCCTCGGATAATCCGCGCGTGTGTATGGGGCTTTAGCACTATGCAGGCACACAATCCTTGGCACTGGGGGGGATGGAAGGGCTGTTAGGAGGGCTCCATGTTTTAAGTAAATGTGAACCCTAACCTTGTAAAACAACCCATTTGGTTTAAAATAGAAATGAAAGGGAAAACTTTGTGTATACATATAAAAATTACTTATTTTGTTCCTTTTTTAGAAGTGATCACATACCCTCTGTTCTCAGCTGCATAAGGAGCTCAGATAGTTGGGAGAAGAGAAAAAGCAGTGCACTGGACTTCCCAGTGAATGGCTGTGCAGGGAAGGGGAGCAGGTCAGCACAAGTCTAATCATTGGAGAAGAGCAGGCTTAGTTCCCAGCACAGCTAGAAAACTGAACACATTGTGCTGTCATGCCTTGTGTGTTGAGGAAAGCAGAGGGACTGGCTAAACACCAGGGATTTCAAAGGAACCAATACAAAGAGAACAGGATATTTTTTCATGTAAGTACATGGTACAGCAGGCACAAATCCCAAATTCTTTAACCAATTCAATACCAGACACTTTCACCCTCTTCCTGCCCAGGCCAATTTTCAGTGCTCTCACACTGAATGACAATTACTCAGTAATACGACTCTGCATCCAAATTCAGTTTTTATAACTTTTATGGAAACAGATATAGCCTTCTTTTGGTGGTATTTAATCAACACTGGGTTATTTCTTTTTTACTATATACCGTATATACTCGAGTATAAGCCAAATTTTTCAGCACATTTTTTTGTGCTGAAAGTGCCCCCCTCGAGTCAAGCACTTTTCTGCAGCAGAGAATTACGTATCTCGGGGCCACTTGGTGCTAGGAACCCCATTTGGTGTGCAAACCCAGTGGAATCAACACTACAACATATCCAAATTTGGAGTTCCTAGCACTAAGTGGCCCGAGATACAGGGCCCCTAAGTGTGTCAACTGTGTCTATCTGCAGCAATGTAATTTCGGGACCCTTTGGGGCATTTAGGAACCCTTAACTATTAAGTTTGAAGTTCGGGGGACCTATGGCTGAAAATGGGCACAGTGAGGCATGCAAATGGGCACAGTGAGGCTGCAAATGGGCATTGTTGACCCTCTTTTACACTTACAGTAGCTGCACATATCTCACCCTAGGCTTATACTCGAGTCAATAAGTTTTCCCATTTTTTGTGGTAAAATTGGGTGCTTCGGCTTATATTCGGGTCGGCTTATACTCGAGTATATACGGTTGGCAAAAAAATACCAACAATTTTGAAAACAAAAACCCTGTTTCTGTTATAAAATTTTGCAAATAAATAATTTACAAACTATGGTATATAATATTTGAAGTCCTGATGTACTGACTGACTCTCATTTCACAAGGCCCTAAAATGTCAGGACAGTACAAATACCCCCCAAATGACCCCTTTGGAAAGTAGCACCTAAATCCCTAGCACAAATCAGATACTGATTATGTAAACTCCTAGCAAAATGCAGGTACCCAAACCACACTGGGGGTGATGAAGGCTTCATGTTTAAGCTGCACATAAACTACTAGCACAACACAGACCCCTATTTCTTGGCACCAGGAGTGATGATAGGGCTCCATGTTTAAGCCACACATAAACTCCTAGCACAATGCAGGCACCCATTTTTTGCCATTAGGGGTGATAAGGGGCTCCATGTTTAAGCTCCAAATAAACTCCTAGCATAATGCAGACATCTGTTCCATGGCACTGGGGGTGATGAAGGCTCCATGTTTAAGCTGCACATAAACTAACACAATGCAGGCACTAATTCCTTGGACCTGGGAGTGATGGAAGGGCTGGTAGAAGAGCTCCATGTTTAGGCTGCACATAAACTCCTAACACAATACAGGCACCAATTCCTTGGCATTGCGGGTGATGGAAGGGCTGGTAGAAGGTCTCCATTTTTAAGCTGCACATAAACTCCTTACACAAGAGAGACACCTATCCTTTGGCACTTTGGGTGATAAAAGGCTCCATGTTTAAGTGGCAGATAAACTCCCTAGCATCTCCCAAGGACTACACTGCATGTAAATCCATATCATCAGAGATCAGAGAATGGGCTGCTGGCTTATGGTCTATATAATAATGGAGATATCAGTTTACATATTTAGTATTCCCTGGCAACTTTAAAAAGAGATTGAAGCATAGCTAACAATGTCATACTAGTGTTTTTAACCTGATTACAACAAGTTGAAAATATCAGTATTCTATTAGCTAGGGTTTCCCTTTTATTTAAAACATTTTGTTTATCAAAATATTCCAAATGTAATGATAGAAACCTTTAAGTCTTCAGTAAGATAAGCGCTATTATCACACGTAATGATGATGCTTGATCAGTTTACTATAGCATTTGATATTAGTATCATGCCTTATGTTTTTTTTTATTTAACATTTCTATACATTCTTTTATAAATATATTGTGATATGAGTAGATAACTTTACAAGTACTTCGTGAGTAATCCCAAAATACACTTGCTGATGATATGCGAAGATATCACTTGTTAACATGGCTCTTTTATAATCTTGCACCTAGAAGATAAGGGTAGTGTTTTGTCTACTGGTGCTCATAGCTTTAAGCTTTCAAAGTGTTTAGTAATCTAAAACTACAACCACTCCGCCCTCATAATCCCAAATATAACTTGTTTGTTCCTCCAGCCTCTGGCAGAACACCTCAAAATGGTAACATAACTTGACTGTAAATTAAAATAGTGTAAAGTAATTTTGTGACACACCCAATGACAGACATGCAGGGATTTCACTTGATTTGTTTTTGGCTAAAAATGGAAAAAAATCAAAACTTGAATATTAAATCTGCTGCCTGTATCTCTGGATCTGATGATCATTTGGACTGCAGTTTTCACTTCTTCGTATGCTGAGTGTGAATTGCCCAAGTTCCTGAAAAATGTACAGTATGTCAAGGATGGGCTGGAGAAATCCCCAGGGCCAGTCAGCTGATGCTCCTAAAATATAAAGCTCTCTTCTATGTTGTGTTTGTCAACATAAAATGGATATAGATCAGTACTTAATAGGAATAATAACTGATTACTGGCTTTTCACTGTCTAGGTTATCCCAGTGGAAAAATTGGTAAAAGGACGATTCCAAGACAACCTGGATTTTATTCAGTGGTTTAAGAAATTCTTTGATGCTAACTACGATGGGAAGGAGTATGACCCCATGGAAGCTAGACAAGGTCAGGATGCCCTCCCACCTCCAGATCCTGGTGAACAAATCTTCAACCTGCCAAAAAAGTCTCATCATGCCAACTCTCCCACAGCAGGTAAGCCTGAAATGAAAGAGCCAAACGATTTTCAGATAGTCATCTTTACAGAGTAACATTTCTTTGTCAAGGATCAAAAGACTTGGGCTTTATTGTAATGGAGTATTGGATTAAAATTGTGGACATTTATAATGAAGGGTTTTATTAATGTCTGTACTTAGACACTCAGTGGTACGATACAGAGTGATTTGCTTAAAATATTTTTATGCCCGTTCTACTCTTCAGCCCTGTATTTGCCTGTAAGCATTTTTGTTTGAAGAATGTATGTTGCTATAAGCACAATCCCTTTTTAAAATGAATAGAATTAAGTTTAGGCAGCACCCTCTGTAGATTTTCATGTTAGCACAAAGAACTTGCAGGTCCTCCAGGGTCTCTCAACCTTAAATGACCCTCTTCAGAACGTAGAACTGACAGTTAACAATTTTCTTTATTTGACTTGGTTCTTTAAGTATGCATATAATATTGTGTGCCATGGCATTATAAGAAGTAATCTATAAATATAGAGAACTTCAATCAAAGGGTCTAAATTTAAAGAGTCACAGTCATGCATTTGAAGATATTGAACATACCATATCAGAAAGGAAATGACACTAGCAAGTAAGTACACCCCTCACATTTTTGTAAATATTTTATTATATCTTTTCATGTGACAACACTGAAGAAATTAGACTTTGCTATAATGTAAAGTAGTGAGTGTACAGCTTGTATAACAGTGTAAATTTGTTGTCCCCTCAAAATAACTCGACACACAGCCATTAATGTCTAAAACACTGGCAACAAAAGTTAGTACACACCTAAGTGAAAATGTCCAAATTGGGCCCAAAGTTTCAATATTTTGTGTGGCCACCATTATTTTCCAGCAGTGCCTTAACCCACTTGGGCATGGAGTTCAGCAGAGCTTCACAGGTTGCCACTGGAGTCCTCTTCCACTCCTCCATGACGACATCACGGAACTGATGGATGTTAGAGACCTTGCGCTCCTCCACCTTCCGTTTCAGTATGCCCCACAGATGCTCAATAGGTTTTAGGTCTGGAGACATGCTTGGCCAGTCCATCACCTTTACCCTCAGCTTCTTTAGCAAGGCAGTGGTTGTCTTGGAGGTATGTTTGGGGTTGTTATGTTGCGCCCCAGTATCCGAAGGGAGGGGATCATGCTCTGCTTTAGTATGTCACAGTACATGTTGGCATTCATGGTTCCCTCAATGAACTGTAGCTCCCCAGTGCCAGCAGCACTCATGCAGCCCCAGACCATGGCACTTCCACCACCATGCTTTGTTGTAGGCAAAACACTTTTCTTTGTACTCCTCACCTGGTTGCTGCCACACACGCTTGAAACCATCTGAACCAAATAAGTTTACCTTGGTCTCATCAGACCACAGGACATGGTTCCAGTAATCCATGTCCTTAATCTGCTTGTCTTCAACAAACTGTGTTTTTTCTTGTGCATCATCTTTAGAAGAGGCTTCAGGACATGGTTCCAGTAATCCATGTCCTTAATCTGCTTGTCTACAACAAACTGTGGGCTTTCTTGTGCATCATCTTGTGGGCTTCCTTCTGGGACAACAGCCATGCAGACCAATTTGATGCATTGTGCGGCGTATGGTCTGAGCACTGACAGGCTGACCCCCCCACCCCTTCAACCTCTGCAGCAATGCTGGCAGCACTCATATGTCTTTTTCCCAAAGACAACCTCTGGATATGACGCTGAGCACGTGCACTCAACTTCTTTGGTCGAGTATGGCGAGGCCTGTTCTGAGTGGAACCTATCCTGTTAAACCACTGTAAACACTAATGAGTCACATGTCACCAGGGAGGGAAAATGTCTAATTGGGCCCAATTTGGTAAATTTTCACTTAGGATTGTACTCACTTTTGTTGCCAGCGGTTTAGACATTAATGGCTGTGTGTTGAGTTATTTTGAAGGCACAGGGGGCATACTTTACATTGTAGCAACACACACACGCATAAGGGGCATTCAAATCAAACTGAGACTTTTAATTTTACACGTATAAAAAAGAATGCTAGCGTGGCGGTACTACACGCAGTAGTAAGTGGCAAGAGTTTCCTATTACTAAGACGGTGCATATGTCACAGGCCAGTTCAGAAACCATTGATCAAGATGGCAGACAACAGTGTTAGTGCGTGCATGGAACAGTGTGTGGTGATGAAGTTTCTTGTGAACGAAGCCGCAAAAACCACGGAGCGGCACTCTGACTTGAACGCCCCTCATATATTTAATTGTGAGTCAAATTTGTGTGGTGTCTAAATGGGCCAATATAACCTCAAAGTTGGACTTCAGGCAGATCTAAACAAAATCCTCTGTACAGCAGAGTTCATATTGGAAGATGGATAGGCAGCACGATGAGCCAATTACGGGTACAACAGTGCTCATCTAAGTAGGCAGATAGATAGATAGATAGATAGATAGATAGAGATAGATAGATAGATAGAGAGCAGTGAGCTCATCAGTGTGCTATTTCTCCTTTCCTGGTTCAGTCACAGGCTGGGAGAGGGGAGAGGCTGGTAGGGCACCCGCTGTCTATTGCAGGAAATTACGTACAGGTATGTCGTTTTGCGTAAAAGAGCCACCCTGCCGCAGTATATCTGCGGTGGGCGATCCCTTTTAGTAGTTAATGTATAACTTGTTTTTTAGTTTTGAGTTGTCCCCAGAAAAGAGAAAAGGAATAGAGGAGAAATCTTCCATTGGGGACACCAGTTCTGGTGAGCCTAGGGTTCCCCAAGAGATTCCTTTAATTTGCAGGGATTTCCTGTTGCCACTTGGCTATGGGACAGGACATAAAGGTAAATATCCCCATTAGGACAAAGTGGGCAAAAATAAACCTTACTGGGGTTATAACCCTCCCTTACTTTACTCAAAATGAAAAAAAATATTGCTTATGGTTCTACTTTGTCTGCAGCAGAAATAAATAAGGTTTCCTGCCCTGCCACAGAGGGCTCTGTAAATCACAGAATTTCCAAATTGTAGGAGCAGAAAGACCGCCCTTAGCGTGCTTAGCATGTTGTTCAGGAACTACAATTCCTATCATGCATAGTCATGTCTGTGAATGTCAGCGTTTTACAATGCCTCATGGGACGTGTAGTTCCGCAACAGCTGGAGGGCCGTAGTTTGGAGATCCCTGCTTAGCATCACATATGAGCATTTCCTAGGGCAGTGTAAATGTAATTGCAGCCTACCTAGGAATGTATATTCCTCCCAACTTGACACCCACTCATCAAGGTGTTTTGACATTTGCATAACTCCTCCTAGCCTGAGACAGGGTGTTATGTTTTAGGGAGGTTTAAGCCGTGATCTGCCTGCATTGCGTAAAGATGCACAAAAACCCAGCAATGGCATCAATGGATGTAAAATAGGGTATGTAATGAAAACAGAAAGCTTTCATTTATTTATTTATTTTAATTAGCATGTTGATGAGGGAGGAGGAACCAGGGAAGGCAAAATATGAGCAGATTAAACTTCAGTTTTAAGGTATGCATATGTGCTATGAAATTATTTAATAGATACAACTTACACTTACAGAAGACATCTAAATGATAAAAAAAAAAAAAAAAAAAAAAACGATATGACTCCAGCTTTTAAGGCTTCTATTATTTTGAACTGGTTTTGAAAGTTCTGAAGATAGTTTCTAATTCAGGTGTGAGATGTAATACCTCTGCCATGAATGTCACACCGGAATGAGGATAACAAACTTCAAGTTTAAACTGTTTAGCAGTCAGATATCTATTTTTTATTTTTTTAAATGAATGAGCGCAAAAGCAGCAGAACAATATATATATATATATATATATATATATATATTATATATATATATATATATATATATATATATATATATATATATATAACAAAAGTGTTTGAAAAAAGATGCAGTAAAAAAGTGTTTATGTACTCCAGCTCAGTTTGTCACCACATGGGATATATATTTTCAGTAGAAGAGCAATGGTGGGGGATTTTGAGATGGTGGGAACGAATACATAGTTCCACATACCTTTGTGTCTGAGGTAATCTTGCTTTCAGTATAAAAAGCATGCAGTCATGTGAACTGGAACTTGTCCAGATACAAAGTGCCTATCCGACAGAAGTTAATGCATTCTTATGCTTTGTATGTTGCTGACCAGGACAGGATAAATCACCTCTGGGTAATAACAAATCACAGGCTGTTTTTTAATAGAATGACTTGACCTATTGTAATTGGCAGCCAGAAAAGGGATTTACTTCTACAACTCTATATGTACATTCTATCAGCAATGTTATATAGGGTTCCTTGTGTGAAATACCACACTAGGTCGTTCATATTATAATGCGGTATTAAAAAATAAATAAAAAAAATTGTCAAGTACAGATGATTTGTTTTTTTTGTTTTTTGTTTTATTCCATGTTAGGTGTTGGACTAAAGAAGTGGTCTACAGTAGTTTCAATGCAATATTTCTCCTCTCTTGTTGAGTTTTGCATCAGTAATATGACTTTTACTAGATTAAAAAGTGTGAAAGGGTGCTGCCTGTAAAGAAAAGGTCTAAAGATAACTAGAATGTGCTTGTCATTCCACCCCTGCTACTGGTCGCTCTTACAGTAAAGAACCCTCTACGCAGTTTAAGGTTAAACCTCTTTTCTTCTAATGTTGGTGAGTGGCCACGTGTCTTATTAAAGTCCCTTCCAAAAAAAAGTTTTATCCCTATTGTGAGGTCACCAGTATGGTATTTGTAAATTTAAATCATATCCCCTCTCAAGCGTCTCTTCTACAGAGAGAATAAGTTCAGTGCTCGCAACCTTTCTTCATAACTAATGTCCTCCATTCCCTTTATTAGCTTAGTTGCCCTTCTTTGTACTCGCTCCATTTCCAGTAGATCCTTCCTGAGGACTGGTGCCCAGAACTGGACAGCATACTCCAGGTGAGGCTGGACCAATGTTTTGTAGAGTGGGAGAATTATCACTTTATCCCTGGAGTTAATCCCCTTTGTATTGCATGCCAATATTCAGTTTGCTTTGTTAGGCTCAGCAATGGCATGCAATTAAGTAGTGTATAGATTAGAACCTCAAATGTGTAAGTGTTTTGAAGAAAATAATCCAGTGGCGCTGCTAAACATAAATGT
Source organism: Lithobates sylvaticus (assembly GCA_028564925.1). Classification (NCBI taxonomy): domain Eukaryota; kingdom Metazoa; phylum Chordata; class Amphibia; order Anura; family Ranidae; genus Lithobates; species Lithobates sylvaticus. The sequence goes on along the minus strand of CM053030.1, from coordinate 138,090,197 downwards.
GTAAAAAAATAAAAAATAATACAATAAAATAAAATAAAACGTGTAACCAGTAATAATATTGTTGAACACAATAGTGACTGTAAAATAATGAAGGGAACACCACGTGAAATAGAGCAACACTCCGTGAATGAAATTGTCCTTTGAATCTCTGTGACAGAAAGTAATCTTCAAAACATATTAAATCTTCAAAAAAATGCTTTAAATTCTTCCACCACACCAACGTGCCTCGTGATCCCGCTCCCAATGAGACCGCACTCACCAGATGGTGATGCCAGCCACTCTCGTGGTTGGCACTCAAGCTGTTAGACCACACCTGGGTCAGTATTCGATCACACCAAAACGAACATATCCATATGTGGAAATAAAAAGTAAACAATGCTCCACATAGCGTGATTCTATTTCAAAAAAGTTTATTCAACCATATCCAAACACTCACACTTCAATGGTGTCACTCACATGTTAAAAGTGAAAAAACAGCAATGAATCTCTGCAAATAATTCCACAGCAAACAGTGAATAGAAGAACTGACTTGGAAGCACACCAAACTGGTCACACAGGATCCCAAGATATGCCGCACTGTATCTCACCCACTCCAGACGCTGTTTGCAATATTCCCACTATCCGGTGGATTCTGAACTGTGTCTGTAGCAAGCCAAGGAGTACCGGGATCTCAAAAACCACGTCAAATTAGTCAAAGGATTCTTACTGTCCGTATGGCCACGTCCCGTGACATGTTTCGTCATGTGACTTCTTCCTAGGGCTCCATTTCCAGTAGATCCTTCCTGAGGACTGGTGCCCAGAACTGGACAGCATACTCCAGGTGAGGCTGGACCAATGTCTTGTAGAGTGGGAGAATTATCACTTTATCCCTGGAGTTAATCCTCTTTTTATTGCATGCCAATATTCAGTTTGCTTTGTTAGGCTCAGCAATGGCATGCAATGTCAAGCTGCTGTTATCTACTAGGACCCCCAGGTCCTTTTCCATCCTAGATTCCACCAGAGGTTCACTCCCTAGTGAGTAGATTGCATTCATATTTTCACCCAAATGCATTATTTTACATTTTTCTACATTAAACCTCATTTACCATGTAGTTGCCCACCCCATTAATTGCAAGGTTTCCACATCCTGCAGAGAAGTTATTGCCCTGCTTAGCTTAGTGTCGTCCGCAAATACAGAGATTGAGCTGTTTACCCCATCTTCTAGGTCTTTTATGAACAAATTAAATAGGATTGGTCCCAGCACAGAACCCTGGGGGACCCCACTTCCCACCCCTGACCATTCAGAGTATTCCCCATTTATCACCACCCTCTGAACTTGCCCTTGTAGACAGTTTTCAATCCATGTACTCACCCTATGGTCCATGGCAACGGACCTTACTTTGTACAGTAAACGTTTATGGGGAACTGTGTCAAATGCTTTTGCAAAATCCAGATACACCACGTCTACGGGCCTTCCTTTATCTAGATGGCAGCTCACCTGCTCATAGAAGGTTAATAGATTGGTTTGGCAAGAACGATTCTTCATGAATCCATGCTGATTACTGCTAATGATCCAATTTTCATTACTAAAATCTTGTATACAGTCCCTTATCATCCCCCTCAAGAGCTTGCATACTATTGATGTTAGGCTAACTTCTCTGTAATTCCCAGGGATGTATTTCGGCCCTTTTTAAAATATTGGTGCTACATTGGCTTTTCTCCAATCAGCTGGTACCATTCCAGTCAGTAGACTGTCAGTAAAAAATAGTAACAATGGTCTGGCAATTACTTGACTGAGTTCCCCAAGTAGCCTCGAGTGCAAGCCATCTTGTCCCGTTGATTTATTAATGTTAAGTTTCCCAAGTCTATTTCTAATTCTGTCCTCTGTTAGCCATGAGGGTGCTTCCTGTGATGTGTCATGAGGACAAACACTGCAGTTTGTCCTCATGACTCGTGAAGACTGAGAAGAAGAATAAATTCAATACCTTTGCCAACTCCCCGCCCTTTGTAACCAGATGTTCTTCCTCGTTCTTTATAGGGCAAATATGGTCTGTTCTCCCTTTTTTACTGTTTATATACTTAAAGAATTTCTTGGGATTTTTTTTGCTCTCCTCCACTGTGGCTCTTTCGTGTTCTATCTTAGCCGCCCTAATTGCACCCTTACATATCTTGTTGCATTCTTTGTAAAGTCTGAATGCTGATGATGATCCCTCAGCCTTGTTTTTTTTGTAGGCCTTCTCATTTGCTTTTATATGCATTTTTACATTAGAGTTAAGCCATCCAGGACTTTTGTTCGCTCTTTTAAATGTATTTCCCAATGTGATGCACTGGCTAATGTCCTTATTTAATATGCTCTGAAAGCAAATCCATCTCTCCTCCGTGTTCTTTGTTTCTAAGATTTTATTCCAATTTATATCTTCTAGCAAGGTTCGTAGTTTAGGGAAGTTGGCTTTTTTGAAATTCAGTGTATTTGTGTTCCCCTTGTGTTTCCTATTTGTGTGATTTATACTGAAGCCAATTGACCTGTGATCGCCGTTTCCTAAATTGCCCCGTATTTCCACATCCGTGATCAGGTCTGTATTGTTGGCAGTGGCATCGTTAAGGGGTGGCTATTGAGGCTGGAGCCCCCGGATCTGGGGCCCATAGCCCCGAGTCCAAGGCTGGCCCTATCATGAGAGTGTCCCGGGCTACCTGACACATCGCAGTCTCCACTCCATGCTTCACTGACATCCAGAGAAGGGAGATGACTGTGAGAGCGAGTCTCCTCTTTGTTCCGCCCATATCATGTCGGGAGGAAGTTTCTCACACTGAGCTCCTGAGCAGGTGAGTGCAGACCATGGGGGAGGGGGAAAACTCTGTATACCCAGCCTCTCTGTGTATACCCAGCCTCTCTGTGTATACCCAGCCTCTCTGTGTACACCCAGCCTCTCTGTATATACCAAGCCTCTCTGTACAGGGAGTCCCCGAGTCAAAACTGGTGACCGACTGAGAAGTCGGCCCAGTTCTCCAGGAACCTGAACCCCTCCTTACTACACCAGCTCCTCAGCCACTTGTTTACTTCCCTAATCTCCTTCTGCCTTTCTGGTGTGGCTCAAGGTACCGGTAATATTCATGAGAATACTACCTTGGAGGTCCTTTTCCTCAATTTAGCAACTAAGTCCCTAAAATCGTTCTTTAGGACACTCCATTTGCCAGGTCTTCCCCAGCCCCTACCAGTAACCTGTCCACCAGATCGGTGATGTGCTGAACCCGAGCGCCCGGTAGACAGCATACAGTTTGGTGAATGAATGAATGAATGAATGATTTGTATAGCGCTGCAACTGCGAACTGAATCGCCTCGAGGCGCTTGACTGCTCATGTTGGGATGCCATGTATTAGAAGAGGTGGGTCTTGAGTTTTTTCCTGAAGGCCTGATGGTTTTCTTCCATGCGGATGTTGTTTGGTAGAGCATTCCATAGCCGGGGTCCCTGTACTGCGAATCTTCGTTCTCCCTTCGATTTGTAGCGGGCTTTGGGGATGAGAAGGCGATTTTGGTTTGTTTCATCAATGTCATTTCCTTGTGTACATTTGTGGGTGAGGCAGAGGGTCTTGAATGTGCTTCAGGTCTTTTTCACAGATTGCCCTCTCTCTACCCTTCCTGACTGTCACCTATCTATTCTTTCCTAGTGCCTGCACCTCTTTGTCTCCACCCGCCCCTGTGCTGGCCCCTGCCGGCACCTGCCGGATATGTACCCAGCTCATCCTTTGGAGGGTCTTCTCAGTGCTGACGGTTGCTTCCCTAGATTCAGAACCTGGGCTTCCAGGGAAACATTTTGCACAGCAGTATTCGCCCTCAATAAGATGATCAAGGAACGCATACATGCTGTGTCCTTTTCTGTACATCAGCAAATGTTTGATGTTTTCCACACTGCTAGGGTACATGGAAAACAATTATTTTCTATGTGTCCCATTCACACTGCAACACGGCCCAGAAGTACAGAGCAGTGAGCTAGAGTAAAATGCAGAAATGAATGAAGTGAACTGCCATATTAGGGTAATAATTTCAGGATTAAACAATTTATATTGCACGTTGATTTTGTTTGCACACTAAGGACATTGTTTAAAGGGTAATGAAGCGCGGTCACATATCCCCTAGGGGATATTTGGTTTATATATTTGGAATCTACAAATCTGGCTGATTGCTGCTCTTTTTGTGTTAGTAGCAGTGATGGCACTAACGCCGTTAAAGTAAACGGCGTTACGTAACGCCGTTACTTTAGAGGGTAACGAGTAATCTAACTGATTACTCTTCCCCTCGCGGTAACGCCGTTCTCATTACTGGGGCGGCGTTACCGCAATTACCCGCCGCGATCGCGGAGCCGTCCGCGGCCTCGGCCTTAGGAAAGGCCACGGCTTCGGCCTAGCTCCGGAGCGGCGGCCATCTTGGTGCACCCGATGGCCGCAGCTCCGGCCTAGCTCCGGAGCGGCGGCCATCTTGGTGCACCCGTCGGCCGTTTACAATGTGATTGCTCCATCAAATGATGGAGCGATCACTTTGTAAACAAACCAGCGTCAAGATGACGCTGGTCTCCCCTCTGTGTACAGATCTGTACAGTGGAGGGGAGAGATCGGATGGCAGCAGCCATCCCTCCATACCCTGCCACTACTCTGCAACACGCTGCCAGTATTGCGCAATACTCTGCAACACCCTGCCAATACTGCGCAATACTCTGCAACACCCTGCCAATACTGCGCAATACTCTGCAACACCCTGCCAATACTGCGCAATACTCTGCAACACCCTGCCAATACTGCGCAATACTCTGCAACACCCTGCCAATACTGCGCAATACTCTGCAACACCCTGCCAATACTGCGCAATACTCTGCAACACCCTGCCAATACTGCGCAATACTCTGCAACACCCTGCCAATACTGCGCAATACTCTGCAACACTCTGCCAATACTGCGCAATACTCTGCAACACTCTGCCAATACTGCGCAATACTCTGCAACACCCTGCCAATTCTGCGCAATACTCTGCAACACCCTGCCAATACTGCGCAATACTCTGCAACACCCTGCCAATACTGCGCAATACTCTCCAAACCCTGCCAATACTGCGCAATGCTCTGCAACACCCTGCCAATACTGCGCAATGCTCTGCAACACCCTGCCAATACTGCGCAATACTCTGCAACACCCTGCCAATACTGCGCAATACTCTGCAACACCCTGCCAATACTGCGCAATACTCTGCAACACCCTGCCAATACTGCGCAATACTCTGCAACACCCTGCCAATACTGCGCAATACTCTGCAACACCCTGCCAATATTGCGCAATACTCTGCAACACCCTTCCAATACTGCGCAATACTCTGCAACACCCTGCCAATACTGCGCAATACTCTGCAACACTCTGCCAATACTGCGCAATACTCTGCAACACCCTGCCAATACTGCGCAATACTCTGCAACACCCTGCCATACCCTGCAACACCCCGCCATACCCTGCAACACCCCGCCATACCCTGCAACACCCCGTCATACCCCGCAACACCCCGCCACACCCCGTGGATATTACAGTGGGGGCTTTATGGTGGTGGAATTTTCAAAGGTTTTTGCAAATTCAATTATTATTTGCTGATCCGAAAAATGATCCGATCCGTGACTCTGCAACGATCCGCTCCGTGAGTTTGGGGGGGACAGATGTACAGAGGGGGAACAGATATATGTGTGTGGGGGGGGGGGACAGACGTGTAGTGGGGTACAGAGGGGGAACAGATATATGTGTGTGTGTGGGGGGGGACAGATGTGTAGTGGGGTACAGAGGGGGAAACAGATATATGTGTTGGGGGGGAAATAGACGTGCAGGGGGGAACGTGCCCCTTGCTTACAGTAATACTAGACCCGCCCCTAAGAATATTAAAAAAAAAAGTCAGTTACTTTGCTGAGTAACTACTTACTTTTCCAATGTAGTAACTGAGTTACTAACTCAATTACTTTTTGGGAGAAGTAATTTGTAACGTAACTAATTACTTTTTTAAAGTAAGATGACCAACACTGGTTAGTAGCAATTTTTTTAATATTCACACACATCTTCATGTTACTAGTTACAACATATTTGCTTATTAGTACATGCTGTAAATTAGTAGCTATGAGCATTCATAGCACACTGCGGTACTTCAGAATAGATTGGATATTTAGAAATATGGATGTGAATTTCTTTCCACAAGTGGCTGGTGACTCACCTCTTGTGTGACATGTACAGCGTTGCTCTAGCGGCTGTTTTTAAATATGACTGAGCTCATTGATGAACATTTCAATGGCTGAATTTACAGGCTGTGCTCATTGTTTCTCGCTATAAAGTGTGTATTATTTCATATACAGAGACCCAATAGACGAGTTAAACTGATAGAGGGCTCCATTGTTTGCAAGTCCTTCTTGTTTCATTTGCATTGTGCTCCATGTAAAAATTACATTGTGGATCTGGTGCCATCACAACAGTGTAGAAGCTACTGAGGAACAGCACTGAAATATAAATATATATGAAGCGCACTACTCCCTTGGGAGCTGCTAGGTAGTTCATTACAGTACTGCTGGTTTAACCCCCGCTTCTTCCACCCCACTTGAGTAACCACAGACACAGTTCAACAATTGAGCAAGGAACCTTTATTTCTTGTGCTGCAGCATGTTGTATATGAGTGGTGCAGGAAAGTATGAGCTGCCTCCTCTTCTTGTTCCATGTGAGTAGATAGAACCCTTTCCCTTAGCGAACTGGCCAATGCCCCTCTGAAAGACATTTTGGTATTATTGGAATTGCAGAAGTCACAGGCCTCACCTGCCTTTCTCACCTCCTGCGATTCCTTCCCAGGCCTGTTCAGGAAAGTCCAGGCGCCCCCAGTCTACTCTGTCCGCTTGGCAGCTAATTCCCGTTTCTTGAGCAGTGATTCATCCCATCGGGATGCCTGGTTTCTTTCCCCAGGGTTTTAGTGCAATTGACCAGCGTGAACCTTCCAGCTCTGGGGTCTCTGAACCCCCAGGCCTTCCGGTGGGTTTCTTTTGCTTTCCAGCACTGGGGTCTCTGAAACCCCAGGCCTTCTAGCCTGTTCCTGAAGGTCACATCATGCAGCCTTTCTGGATTAACTCTCGTCCCATCTCCCATCTCCCCAGGAAGCATGTGACCTCAGTATATATGTATGTCCCGCCCCTGCCCAAACAAATTAATGATTGGGCCAGGGCCATATACACTGCCTGTCCTTCAGTCCCTGACCCGCCTCCTTTCCAGAACATTACCCTGGAGAAGCAAGGTAGGTTTCCAGGGTGAAGAACAGGTGGTCACAGTCCCTCTATTCTACTGCTCCTCCCTAACCCAAATCAAAACACTCAGGCCTATACAAAAAGATAGTAAGGCACTGGTAATTTCTCCTAACTTCTACCTATTAGCACCCACCTAAAAGTGGTGGGCGCTACATATATATATATATATATATATATATATATATATATATATATATATATATTAGACTTATATGGTAAATCATGAATTTGCATATCCAATTCCATGTTTGAAGTGGTTACAGCCATATTTGTGCACTTGTAAACAAAAATAATACTGTCCAAACTTTCAGGACAAGCTTTCAGTGTGTACTCCAAAAGCTTTCCTGAAAATTTGGCTGTCCTTGCAAACAAAGTATCATGGACAGTACTCAATTGTTTTTATATCCAAATCCATTAGGGTACACTTGAAGTGGAAAACCTCATGAGTGGGAATAATGCTTAGCTTTTTTACCTAACACCATCCACCCCACCAGTACTCCCTTCCAGTCAGCTGACTGATCCATTTAAAGCAGGGGTCTGAAACTGGCAGCCTTCCAGCTGTTGTGAAACTACAAGTCCCATCATGCCTCTGCCTGTGGGAGTCATGCTTGTAACTGTCAGCCTTGCAATGCCTCATGGGACTTGTAGTTTCCCAACAGCTGAAGGGACACCAGTTTGAGTCACCTGATTTAAAGGCTCCTAAAGCACTTGAATCTGATTGGTTTCTTAAGGTAAGACAAGCAAAGCAGCTCTTTATTTGTCTGGGTAAGAACATAGCAAGGTGTTATCCTATTGGATATTTCACTCTTGTGCATTGTCGCATCCCACAGATATTCAAGGCTCATTACATTTACAAAGTGAATGACAGTTCGTGTTTAACTGATGCAAATTGTGTGTTTTTCAGTTGGCTTGTGACGCTGCAAGGAATCATTTGTAGTTTTAAATGCGACTACATACAGGAACACAGAAAAATCAAGATTGTCAGATTTTTGTTCCAACATGATACAACACAGCATGATATTGGGATTCCATGGTATTCCTGTGAAAAGGAATGACTTTTTATTTATTGCTGCATTTTTACCTGTATTGCAAAACACTGATAAATATATGGAAAAGTGGATTGGGTGAACATGTCCTTAGTTGAACTGAAATCTGGTGGATTTTCACAACGCTAGATTTATTAAGTCAGACTGGCCAAGCTCTCTTCAAGACTGGTAGAAAAAAAAAGCTGCATAAGGTTTTTTTAGTCCTTAAGCTTTCCATAGATTCATTTTCGGCTGGTTTAGCAGGGACCGGATGAATTTTGACCTATCTTTGGCTACTCCAGCTCAACAAAAGTTGATCTAAAGAGCGACTTCTGTCGAACGGACTTGTTAGAAATGTTTTTTTGATCTTTGGCTGCAACCTATAGGATGCAACTACTGATTAGTGTATTCTGACAGCTGAGGAGCCCCACTGTCAGAATACAATGGTACAGTGGGGAGGATGCCTCCATCCACCTTACTTGCTGTACAGGACCCTTTGGGATTTTTTTTCGATCAGTCCTCTGGCTGATTAAAAAAAAAGTCATCCATGGCCAGCCTTATGCCACGTACACAGGACCGGACTTTTCGACCGAACTGGTCCGACGGAACGAATTCGTCAGACAATTCGACTGTGTGTGGGCTTCAGCTGACCTTTTCTGTCGAAAATCAGACGGACTTTAGATTTAGAACATGTTTCAAATCTTTGCGACGGACTCGAGTCCGGACAAAAAATCAGTTTGTCTGTATGCTAGTCCGACGGACGAAAAACCGACGCTAGGGCAGCTATTGGCTACTGACTATGAACTTCCTTATTCTAGTCCGGTCGTACGTCATCATGGTCGAATCCGTTGGACTTTGGTGTGATTGTGTGTAGACAAGTCTGATTCGAAAAGTCAGACGGAATTCAGTCCGTCGAAAAGTCCGGTTGTGTGTACACTAAGAACAATGTAATTTTATTACCGGAAAGCACATGCAGAGATCACAGGAAGTTATCTACTAACAAGATTTTTGGCATTTCTTTTTACTTATTTCCAAATTTATCAAATTTAACAAAACACTTTCAATGGTCTATTTAACAGAGGAAAAGGGACCAAATAAGAGAAGTTTGTTGCTGGAGCTTAGAGATATTTTAAGGATTGTGGTCATGAATTTTCAGATTTTAAAACTTCTAAAAGCACTTGATGGTTTTAGACTTTACCCATTATTGATTTTGATTTAACTACTGAAATCAATTTTATATCACTTTTTTCATCTTGGCCCACCTGATCAGTCAATTTCAAGGAAAGTTCATATATCGCTATTATTTGAATTCAGTGTTGTATTGATCTCAACCAATATGTGAAAGCATTGCTTCTTGTAAGTGACATTCACAGTAGTTAAATATACAGTAAATATATAATTATATTACAGTACAAATTAAAGGCCTTACTGTAACTGATTTGAAGAGGTAAAGTAGATCTAAACCGATCACTTAAAACTCATATTCGCTTTAACGCGTTAATGTTAGTTTTGTTCATTTCAGACATTGTTTTCAGTCTTTGCAGACATACAGCTTTCATTAAAATAATACCTGGTGATGCTACCTGAAGGTCCTTGTTCAGAAGCTTCCTTTTATGCAGAAACAGAATGTGTAGCAAAAATTTCTAAATGACTTAATGTCATCCATATATGGTTTAGATGTACTTTAACCACTTGCCTACAGGGCACTTTAACCCCCTTTCTGCCCAGGCCAGACGCTGCGGCACTTTGAATGATAATTGCGCGGTCATGCAATACTGTAGCCAATTAAAATTGTTATCATTTTTTTAAGAAAGATAGAGCTTTTGTTTGGTGGTATTTAATCATCACTGGATTTTTTTGTTTTTTGCTAAACAAGCAAAAAAAACTCCCCCAAAAATTGTTAAAAAAAAAAAAAAAGAAGTTTTTCTTTGTTTCTGTTATTTGTTTCTGTTATTTGCTTACAAATAAGTAATTTTTCTTCTTCACTGATGTGGCTGCACTGATTGGCACTGATGAAGCGGCACTGATAAGCTGCACTGATGAGGAGGCACTGATGAGGCTGCACTTATAAGGTGGCACTGATATGCCACACTGTGGACACTGATTGGCACTGATGGGGCAGCACTGATTATCAGGGCACTGATGATCAGTGCCCTGATTATCAGTATAAATGTGTGCTGCCACAGGATAACCAATTATTGGCTTTCCTTTCCTCACACAGTGACAGCGCTAAAGAAACCGGCATTTGTTTACATGATAAAGAGGTAATCCCTAATGCTGCACATCCATGTAGTCCTACGATGGTGATGAGAGTGTCAACCTCAGCCTGGACTCCAACCAGGCCACACCCCAATGTGTTTCGCTCCGCCCCCGGGAGCTTAATCATGGGGATTTGGTTATAGCTGAGATTAGATACATCTGATCACATAGTAAAGGCGGCCGTGATTGGTGCTTTACCTTGATCTGTTATCAGCTGTGTGTCCAAAGGACACATCAATCACAGAGCTCACCCTGGGGGCATTTGGGGGGGGGGGGGGTGATATTCTGTGAGGAAGTCACTCCCATAAAAAAACTACTGTGCTGTAGCTGTCTTCAGCTATAGTGTGGCCAGCAAGTGGTTAAAGCTGTAGTTTAGGTATAGCAATTTTTTCATAGTTGCATTGGTCCTACTTGGACTGATGTAAGTATTTATGTGCAATATCTTGGAGATACCTGTGGAAGCTGGGAATCACTGTAGTAGGCACCACTACTACAGTGATTGCCACTAGCTTCTGGGTCCCATGCAATGTGGCTGCCCTGCTGTTTACTGAACACAGGAGGTAGGTTGCTTCTTCCACATGGGCGCTGTTCAGAGAACACTTTGCATTTTGTCAATGAATGCAAGGTGTTCTCTGTTTGGTCGAGGCGGAGATCGTGACGTGACCGCACTGCCTCTCAACCTCATCCAATCGGAAAATGCTTTGCATTCATTGAGAAATGCATGTTTTCCATGCATGGCACTTGTACCAAGCAAGCGTACTCCTGTGTTATCAATGGAGCAGGGCAGCTGCTCAGCACGGGACCCAAAAGCTAGTGGAAATCACTGACCACATTGATTTCCGACTTCCACAGGGATCCCACAGGCATGGCACATACATACTTACCATATATCAGTCCAACAATGTAAAAATTGCCATACCTAAACTTCAGCTTTAAATAATTTAAACAGTATTTATTTTAGATACATGAATGTATCTAATACCTATACTGGACAGTACCTTATGGTGGCACTCACTTATGTTAGGTGCTTAAATATGGTATTTTGTCAGTTTTTTTTCCAAGATGAGAAAATTGTCGTGACTTTCTTTTAAAGCGTATCTAAACCCAAAAACAAAAATGTACTATATTGCATCATACCAGCCCTGAGATGTGGTGGCTAAATTTGTTTCCTTTTTTCAAGTTTACCGGTGTGTTCTTTTTTTTTTTTTTTTTTCACCTGGTGATTTTGACAGTAACATACTTTCAGTCTTAGGATAACCATGCTTACTCACCCTACTGTATCAGAACAACAGAAACAAGACTACATTACTGATCTCCACACCTCTCCTCTTCGTCATAACATAGAGGGGTGTGGTTCTGTAGTTCTCAGAGATAGCTGAGAGCAATATACAGTAGCAGATACTAGTCATCACAGCCGTAGAGCACATTAAGTTTTTTAGCTCACAAGATTTTCTTGCAATAATCTAGCAGATGTAACCCAGTGGTTTTAACTGTAAATTACCAAAAAGGACCAAATAGAAGTTCATAGTTAGGGTTTAAGTACAGGCAGAAGTCCTCTGTTTGGAAGTGTTCCTCTTTAGGAAAAGTGACTATGACACTCTTTCAACTGTAGTGAATTGTAGTTCTAAAAGTATGTAATCATATACGTGCCTCTTGGCCTACTGCAGTAAATAAAACAAGAATAAAAATAAAAGAATAAAACAAGAGGTTCCATATTTTCTATATTAAATGGCATTGGTTATCAAATGTACTGATACTCACTCACTAACTTGAATTTGCAGTAGGCAAATATGCATGTATGGACATTAAAATTGTAGTGTAATCCACATTTATTGCAGTCATTGATAACAGAAAGGTAAGTGAATATTTTTGGCAAAACATAGAATTGATGTAGAAGATTTCTAAACCTATCTACAGTGCATTTACTGTGCACTCCTTTAAATTGGGTTAATTAGACTCAAAGACTTGAAAGAAAACTGTTACCATAGCAATTCTGTCATTCACTATTTAATAGTATTGAATTAACATCTGTGATTCTTGAATCATTAATATCGTTAGCATGTCAGGCTCTAGTTACAATTACACGCACCACTTTCTTCTCATAAGGCTTTAGATCTTTGCTGTTACATAAAGGCCATAGGCAGACTGTCACTAGCTTGGGTCTGTTACAGATCTATATACTTATGGTAGAGTGAATTCTATCAAGATATTGAGCTTAATGGCCTAAACATGATATTTTATCAACTACAAAGGTTTGATGAGCTATGGAGTGTCTCTGTAGGTAGTGGTTATGCTGGTGTCAACCTACATGCAGCTTTCCTGTTTTGGCACCCACAATACTCTTTAAGTATGTGGACAATGAAAGAATGAAATTCATGCAGTGCTGGGTGTTACAAATTGCATGTCTGCCAGCATAACAAATATATTACACTGATGAATCCCTCTTTAATTGGCATGGGGTTTCTAGCTTTTATTATTATACAGGATGTATATAGCTTCAAAAGATTGCTCTGTGCTTTACAATATAAAGGGGGATAGTACAGTTACAATAAAATACAAGTGGGTTAAGAGGATCCTGCTCACAGAGCTTACAATCGAATAGGGTGGAGCAAGTGATACAAAAGGTAATAATTGTGAGGGATGAGCTGATGGAAGAATTAAAAGTTCAGTTGTTAAGGTGGAGGTGGGATAGGCCTCCCTGAAGAGATGAGTTTTCAGGGATCGCCTAAAGGTGCACCTAGTAGGACATAGGCAGACAGATTGAGATAGAGAGTTCCAGAGGATGGCAAAGACTCTGGAGAAGACCTGGAGGTGAGTATGGGAGGAGGAGACAAGGGAGCTAGTGAGAAGGAGGTCTTAGAAGGAGTGGAGAGGATAGTTTGCATGATAGTTTAAATAAATTTGTATAGTAAAAAATCCACCGCACCCCACCAGATGCTATATTGCCTCTGTGCTAGTAGAAGTAATTCAAGATCTCTCCTTCTCTGTCAACAGTCAGTGAAATATGACAGGATGGCTTTTGAGCAGACCAGGATGCCATTTTTTGAATGTATACTGGGCATAGAGCAGACTTTCGTCTTATGTATAGATGAACAAACCATTTTTTCAGACTGTACAGTTGGAACTTAGAGGGTTGTATTTCTTTGTAGAGGGTTGTATATACTAGACTTTGGTTCAGAAGCAGGACCCCCAGCTAATCCCCCCTCCCCCCGGTCCAGTAGGTCGGGTAATCTGCACCACCCCCAGCGAGGTCAGTTACGAACCCAGCACTTACCGCTTCTATGGCTATAGCGCAGGCAGTGCTTTCCTCCAGGGCAATGAGTGGGGGCTTCTGCAGTGCGTCTCCTCACCCCCCCCCCCCCAACAAAAAGAACACGAGCCACCACTGGTTTCCATATACTGCTAAGTTATGCATATGTTTCATCCAATATCCCTTTGTTAAATGTGTAGTTGCGAAAAAGTTTTGAAATTTGAAATGACCTGGATTTCTCAAATGTTGCCTGGCCTTCATGCAATTTACAATAATATAAAACACTATCTTCAGAGGCTAATAACCCTCAAAAAATGAATTGTACTTCCATGTATTTATTGCAAAAAGTATTTAAAATGGAACTAAAGTCACTATTGAAGTAATAGCTAGCAGATAGGAATTTATAAAGACGTTCTATATGTATTCTCTGCCACACAATCTGTTCCCTTGCCTGCTACCAGTTTTATTAATCATTGTAAACAGACAGAAGCACATGTGAAACTCATTGTACAGTAACATCATCGGATGCTGGGATCTATAAATCCTCCTCCACCGTGATTCACAGTCGGGATGGGGTTTTGGTTTTTATATCCAGGAATGTAATCTTTGAAGACAAGTGGCTTATTCCAGGGCATCCTCCATTGAACATCTTTCCAGTTCAGTGTTTTCACATTGGACGTATAAATAAAGAATATGGCAGGTGTTCAAGACATTTCTGTTGGTCCATTGTTGTTACCCTGGGGTACATGTTCGCCCCCCCCCCCCCACATTTTGCAGTCTAGCTGTGGTATTTGCAGGATTTCCACCCCAGGAGGTAGTAGCATTAGTACTGTATTTCCTCCAGTTGTAGACAATTTGCCTTAAGCCAGCCATATACAGAGCAATTTTCTTTCTTGCAACCACAGGTTGCAGGAAAGGAAGTTGCTGGATTCCCCCATCAACACAGTCAGTGTTGATGCGGGAATCCCTTCTGCAGAGCCATTGTGTTCTCCCGGCGGGGGAGTGGGCAGGGGAAGTCATTCCCATCAGGAGAAAACAGTGATATAACAGGCTATAACTACCACTAGCAATAATTGCATGTAAAATCCAACAGGCTGGTTGTACCAAAGTTGACCCAAGTTGGGTACATTCAGCCTGTTTATACATGAGTAGAATTTTGTCCGAGATTCGAACTGTTTGTGGCCGGTGTTCTATCGAAAATTACATCCCGTCAGATAATGCCTCTGATGATGTGTGCATGCGCAGTATGCAACATCACTCCAGCTGATATGTTGATCAGCTGACGTGACATCAACACTGCACATGCGCAGATAGTCAGAGGCATTATCCAACGATCTGCAAAGGGAGAATGTAATTGTGCAACACACTGAAATCCACCTGTCACGTGATCGGTCAATTTTCCCGCATGAGCAGAGAGGCAGAAAGAATCTGACGATTACAATCTCCCTTTGCAGATTGTCGGATAATGCCTCCGATGATCTGCGCATGGGCAGTGTTGATGCCACGATAGCTTATCAACATAGCTGGAGTGCTGTTGCATCCTGCGCATGCGCAGATCGTCGGAGGCATTATCCGTCGGGGATGCATTATTCCATAGAACACCAGCTTTACTGTGCACTGGATCCCAGCTTTTTTCATCTGTGCAATACTTCTAAGGTCCTTTGAAAACTAAAAACAAACAAAAGAGGGTGCATCAGCCTAGCGAATTATCCCGAAGTATCAGCATTTATTTAAGATCAACTAGAATAATACTTACAAGCATGTGATTTAAAATCACTCGATGAGCGATTTTAATTCACTTGCTTGTGAGTTTTATTATTCTTGCTGATTGTTATTCTTCTTGATCTTAAATAAACGCTGTGGGATAATGCACTAGGCTGGTGCGCCCTCTTTTGTTTGTTTTTTGTAGAGGCTTCAGAACATCCCCAGTCCCTAGCCTAGAGGGAAGCAACGCTTAAAGCATTCCCCAGAGACGTCACGTGTACCAAGCTATCACACTTATGTGCAAGAGACATTCTGTCATTAGAAATAAATATCTGACTGGGGTTCTAAAGAAAACGATGTTTAATTAAGGCTGTTTTGTCCCTACAGAGGTCTCCCCTCTTCCTGCTGGGCAAAATGTTGTAGCAGGACAGGAAGTGAGGGGTATTTTCTCTAGCCCTGGATAGCAGTAAAAACAAAAAATCAAACATTTTCCCCACTGTACCCAAAACGATGAAAACAGTTTGTGATGGACCTGCACTTCAAATGTTTACTTAATCCATGGGTGCTCAACCTGTGGCCCTCCAGCTCTTGCAGAACTACAAGTCCCATGAGGCATTGCAAGCCGCTGACAGTTATAAGCATGACTGCCAAAGGTAGAGGCACGATGGGACTTGTAGTTCTGCAACAGCTGGAGTGCCACATGTTGAGCACCCATTCAGTAGATATATAACTGTAAAGATTCGTTTGTGGTTGTGGTGTTTATTAGCTAGACTTATGCCGCGTACACACGATCAGAATTTTTTCCGACGGAATTCCGCTCAAGCTGGGTTGCCTACACACGATCACACCAAATTCCGACGGTCAATAACACAGCGGCATAAAACACGTTCGACAGCACTATAAAAGGGAAGTTTAATGCTTCTGAGCATGCGTCGAATTGTTTCCGAGCATGCGTCGGAATTTTGCGTGTCGGAATTGCATACACACGATTGGAAAATCCGATAGAAAGGTTTTCCGTCGGAAAAATTGAGAACAGGTTCTCAATTCAAAGTCCGTCGGAAATTCCGACAGAAAAAGGCCGTTGGGCATACACACGGTCGGAAAATCCGATGAAAAGCTCCCATCGGACTGTTTCCATCGGAAATTCCGACCGTGTGTACGCCGCATTAGAGAAAGATCAGAACACATTTATTCTAAAATATCGATAATTACAGCGTGTTCACTTGTAACTTTATGTAAATATGGTTGTGAGGTTATTTAGGGTTAAATATTTGGATTCCGCCTCTTACAGTACGTTTATTGCTTGCCTGATCCTTTAGGTTGATTATATACACTTGTGACTTCACAGTAAATGTCACATTAAGGAGATGAATATAGAACAAAATCATGTATTGCTATGCGTTCAGAAAATGATATTTTCTGAAGATGGTAGTGTTCTCTCTTCCCAAAGGTACAATGTGGGAGCCGGATGACTCATGTAGTGTCTGGAAAATGCCACTAGATTAAGGCACTGCTAAAAATAAGCACCTACTGCTTGAAAGGGAAAAATAAGATTGGCAGAAAGCCCTGCATGTTTGGGTTTCTCTTACTTTTCTGTGAGAATGATGTACAATCAGAGTATAAGGAATGTGTATTAACTACATATGTACCTCCTAACCCTTTTTAAAGACAGTATCTGTCATTATGCTAGTCTTTAGATATAATGATCATATTTAATAATACAAAGTGCAGAGTTTAGTAACTCCAGAAATCAGCAAGCAGTTTGTTTTCACTGTTTTAGTAAAGGATAAAGTCTGGTTGCTGTGAGTTACTGCATTATTGCGCTTTGCATTTCCTTATTTAATATGGTCAATTCTTTCAAATCGATTTTATTAGGTCAGCACAACCGAATGGACATTCCAATGAAAAAATGATCCAGTCCACAGAGCACATTTAAAAAAATTCCAGAGATATAAATGGTAATTATGTATTCATAAATCCATGTACCGTATTTATTGGCGTATAACACGCGCCGGCGTATAACACGCAGCCCAAGTTTAGGAGGGAATTTTAACCACTTCAATACAGGGCACTTAAACACCTTCCTGCCCAGAACAATTTTGAGCTTTCAGCGCTGTCATACTTTGAATGATAATTGCGCGGTCATACTACACTGTACCCAAATGAAATTTATATCATTTTTTCCCACAAATAGAGATTTCTTTTGGTGTATTTGATCACCTCTGCGGTTTTTATTTTTTGCTAAACAAATAAAAAAAGACCGAAAATTTTGAAAAAAAATATGTTTTTTTTTGTTTCAGTTTCAAAACTTTGTAAATAAGTACGTTTTCTCCTTCACTGATGGGCACTGATAGGTCTGCACTGATGGGCACTGATAGGTCTGCACTGATGGGCACTGATAAGGCGGCACTGATGGGCACCGATGAGGTGGCACCAATGAAGTGGCACTGAGGTGGCATTGATGGGCACTGATAGGCGGCACTGATGGGCGACACGGATGGGCACTGATGGGTGGCACAAATTGGCACTGATGGGTGGCACAGATTGGCATGGATAGGCGGCACGGATTGGCATGGATAGGCGGCACGGATGGGCACGGATAGGCGGCACGGATGGGCACGGATAGGCGGCACGGATGGGCACTGATAGGCGGCATGGATGGGCACTGATAGGCGGCATGGATAGGCACTGATAGGTGGCACGGATAGGCACTGATAGGCGGCATTGTTTTTTTACTGATGGATGCCAATCAGTGCCAAACAATAATGCATGCCAATCAGTGATGCCCATTGTGGGCACTGATTGGCATCCATTGTGGGCACTGATTGGCATTCATTGGTGGCACTGTGTGTCATCCTGGTGGTCTAGGGTGGCATACCTTTTGATGGGCATCCCTGGTGGTCTGGTGGCGTCCTTGGTGGTCCAGTGTGGGCATCCTCGGGGGGGCTGCGCTGATAATCGATCAGCACAGACCCCCCCCCTGTCAGAGGAGCAGCCGATCGGCTCTCCTCTTACTCGCGTCTGACAGACGCGAGTGAGGAAAAGCCGATTACAGGCTTTTCCTATTTACACTGTGATCAGCCGTGATTGGACACGGCTGATCATGTGGTAAAGAGTCTCCGTCGGAGACTCACTACCAAGATCGTAGTTGCGGGGTGTCAGACTGAGTGGTTAAGGAAAAAAACTTTTAGGAGGGAAGTTTAAGAAAAAAAACTTACATTTCAATGCCCATCAATGTAGCCTTATCAGTGTCCATCTGCAGCCTTGTCAGTGTCATTTGCAGTCTTGCATTGCAGCCTTGTCAGTGTCATTGCAGCCTTGCATTGCAGCCTTGTCAGTGCCATTTGCAGCCTTGCATTGCAGCCTTGTCAGTGTCATTTGCAGCCTTGCATTGCAGCCTTGTCAGTATCATTTGCAGCCTTGCATTGCAGCCTTGTCAGTGTAATTTGCAGCCTTGCATTGCAGCCTTGTCAGTGCCATTTGCAGCCTTGCATTGCAGCCTTGTCAGTATCATTTGCAGCCTTGTCAGTGCCATTTGCAGCCTTGCATTGCAGCCTTGTCAGTATCATTTGCAGCCTTGCATTGCAGCCTTGTCAGTATCATTTGCAGCCTTACATTGCAGCCTTGTCAGTGCCATTTGCAGCCTTGCATTGCAGCCTTGTCAGTGTCATTTGCAGCCTTGCATTGCAGCCTTTTCAGTGCCATTTGCAGCCTTGCATTGCAGCCTTGTCAGTGTTGTTGCAGGCTTGCAGTGCAGCCTTGCCATTTAAAAATGGTGCCACCGAGATACAGAGCGGATGTTCTGTGTATCTCGGCGGCGCTTTGTAGCTCTCGGCGGCTTTCAGACGTTCTCGGCGGCTTTCGACTTTCCATGGATTTTTTTTGACGGATGTTGGCTCAAACTTGTCTTGCATACACACGGTCACACAAAGCTTGTCGGAAATTCCGAACGTCAAGAACGCGTGACGTACAACACGTACGACGAGCCGAGAAAAATTAAGTTCAATTGCCAGTGCGGCTCTTCTGCTTGATTCCAAGCATGCATGGAACTTTGTGCATCGGAATTGTGTACACACGATCGGAATTTCCGACAACGGAATTTGTTGTCGGAAAATTTGAGAACCAGATCTCAAATTTTGTGCGACGGAAATTCCGATGGAGCCTACACACGGTCGGAATTTCCAACAACAAGCTCCGATCGCACATCATACATCGGAAAGTCCGACCGTTTGTACGGAGCATTACTCTTTTGTAGCTGTGCATAGGCTGAGGGCCTCAGCAGTGCAGATCTGCTCCCATTGCTATGGGAGATGGATCATAGCCGAAAGAGTGCTGACAACATCTTCCTCACGGCAAAAGGCTATCTCACCTGCCACATGTACATGCTTATGACAGACTGCTAGAGATACCTTCGTTGCCCTTGGTAACCACTGTATCTTCTCTTGTACTGGTGTCTTCATACCCCAATGTGTTTAGTGACCTGAACTGTAGACTAAACTGTATGTGCCGGTTATTTACATTGCACCCGTAAGTAACTTCAGACCAGGCAAAGGCAAAATTTCAAAAGCTTTACTTGAAGAAAAAAAATTAACATATTGACAATTACAGGTAACAGTTTGGAATAAAGTGTAGACATTCCCTTAACATCCCTAGTCTCTAGAACAGGCTTGTGGCGGCATAGGAAAGAGTCCATCTTTGCTAGAGTCCATGCTTGGCAGAATCCAGGAATTCTTCAGGCATCTTCAGGTAGGACTGCAGGTTCCAGCAATCCTCTTACATCTTGCTGACTGTCTGTGTCCCCATACAGACTGTGTGTGACCAAGGAACGCCCTTTTTTTAGCACATAGGACTGAAGGTTCAGACACATGAACACCTGCCAAGAAAAGCCCGGGAGTGTGGTTAACCCCTCGCTTCCCCACTGGGGTAGCAGTAACCTCTATCTGCCTAGACGTGGATGTAGGCTGCCTCAAATCCTTTTGTCTCTTCATGTCTTCCCTGACAGACTTAATGATGTTGAGATCAGGGCTCTGTGTGGGCCAAACCATCCCTTCCATGGCTCCTTGTTCTTCTTTACGCTGAAGATAGTGCTTAATGACAATCTCTGTATGTTTGGGGTCGTTGTGCTGATGCATAATACATTTGGGGCCAATCACATGCCTCCCTGATGGTTCTCCAAGATGTTTAGAACAACCTACTTGCTGAGTTTCTTCAAAAACTGTAAGCAAGTGTACCTAGAAGAATCAATGCTGTTTTAAAGGCAAAGGGTGGTCACACCAAATATTGATGTGATTCGTATTTCTCTTCTGTTCGCTCAATTTTTTTATTATTTTTTTACTCATTGTGTTAATTTATAAAAATTAACTAACAACAGCTTTCGTAATTTACAGCATTTTTTCACACCTGCCTAATTTTGCACAGTACTGTGTGTGTGTGTGTGTATGTGTGTGTGTGTGTGTGTGTGTGTGTGTGTGTGTGTGTGTGTGTGTGTGTGTATATATATATATATATATATATATATACACACACACTGGAGATCAAAATTAGGGAACAACCTACAATTTCCTAAATTTCAAGGTCACTACTAGTCCTATTTAAAATTATCTAAACAGGAGAAAAAGAGCAGTTTTGTTGAGCATATTTGATGAGTTACATATATTCTGAGTAAAGAATAGTACAGAATAAAAAACTTAAATGAGATTTGAAAAAGAACATTGATGAAAATTAGAGAACACTTTCAGATTCCGTCCCAGCTATTGGTGTTAATCGGGCACCTTGTGCTAATTTCAATTATCTGACCAACCCTATTTAACTGGCAGCCTAACTTTCCAGTTTTCACTGACAAGATGGTGATCCGTTCTAAACAGGGATGTGCGGTGAGGTCAGTGGCTGGTGATGCATCGGCTAGTATCAGAGCCAGATACACACAGGTTACATATGCCGCAAATGTTAGAGCGAGAGCAATAATTCTAGCACTAGATCTCCTCTGTAACTCTGTTTTTTTCTTTATGGCAGGTGAGGCTCTGCCACACCTGCCTCCCTGACTGCACGTCCCTAGTTCTAAAGTGACTGAAACCATCTGGGAGCAGGTTCTCCAGATGAAGGCCAAAGGCATGATCCTTTTAGTCAAAGCAAGAGAAGTTTGTCGTTCCAAATCTGTGATTTTCTAGAATATTGCATCTTTACAATGTCACAAACTCATTCAAGTCCCCCAAGAAGGCTGGTCGTCAAAGAAAGACAAATGGAAGAGAGGACAGGATAATGCGGAGAATCTCAATGGGCTACAGCTGTGATTGCTCACCAGTTCAGCACTAAACAGCATAAGGATCTGTCTCGTCATATAGTGTCTCGCCGTTTAAGAGAATTTGGACTGAAAGCCCACTCTGCAGTGACCAAATCTCTCATTAGCAGAAATAATCAAAAGGCTAGATTAACCTTTGCTGAGGGGCATGTTGTGTGGACAGAGGAGAACTGGTCCAAAGTTCACTTTAGTGATAAAAACAAGTTTAATTTATTTGGGTCTGATGGGAAACATTATGTTCATCATCAAACTGGGGAAAGACTGAACCCAAAGTGTGTAAAGAAGTCAGTGAAAGGTGGAGGGGGAAGCGTCATGGTCAACAAATAATTGTCTCCCTTGGGAGTGGGACTTTAAAGGTGTCATGAACACCAATTTGTTAAAAAGTTAAAATGTATTACAAAAGAAAATAGAACATAACAATAAAACCATTGTCTGTGCAAAGACTATTACATAAATATCAAAATGAGTTGTGATAAATATACTGATACTTGATTATCTCCAATGTACCCAATGCATTTTTGGCTTTAAATGCCTTTCTTCAGGGGTAATGACAGGGAGATCTGTATTCGTATAATGGTTCTATCAATAGAAAGCATACAGCATTATAGAGGACATCAAATAGAGAACAATGGAAAGCCATAATATATTCAACAATTAGACTTCACATTCAATTTAGCATATTGTATGGTCATGCACTTAATAATAAAGGACCCACATAAAATCAATTGCCACAGGGTGAGCTGGACAGGTGAAAGGGAGAATTGATTGCCCCCTGAAGCCAAGAATACCCCTACGGAGGTCCACCTCAAAAAGGACCACAGGTATAAGGCATCACAGACAGTATAACCTATGAAGATCAGAAAATGATATGCTAGAACAATAATCTGTTGTATTACCACAGAAGGATAATTATGTATACGATGTAGCTGAGAGTCAAAAAATACCCACATACCTGAATCACTATGTTTAGTTTCCAGCTCATATGGCTTTATACATGGCCAGGATGAGCCAATTGAGGCCTCTAAGAAATTCTCTACTCAGTGGGTATGCTCCTGTGGGATAAATAGTCATAATGTTCATTTCCATTAGTGCCATGGAGCCAATGAGATCATCAAGTCTGGACCACAAATGTACAGACCAGGGACCTACAGACCAGGAGTACAAAGAGGTTTCAATAAATACCTGTCGTCCTCAGGCTCGCCGGGTGTGTGATGTCTTGTTTGTCACGGCTCTGTTAAAAACAGCCTGCAGCCGGGTCTATATATGGCGCTAGACGCCTGCGCATGCGCACGGGCTAGGCGTCATCAGGAACAACTGTTTCCAGAGTCCACAGCTAATAGGGCCAACTGTTTCCGGAGTGCAGAGCACTTCCCCACACGGCAGTGGGGCAGTGCCATGCGCTCCAGAGACACCCACGCACAACCAGGGCAAACAGCTCGTAGCGGGACATCCCTCTGGAGGGAGGGGGAAGCCCACCTCCACTGATGCCGTGCAATGCAAGGGGCCCGCGCCTGGAGAGCACAGAAACCCCCTTTGTGCGCCGGGTATAGAGCAACTGCTGCAAGTGACAGACCATCCCCAAAACCTGCTCGCCCTCCCATAGGGAAATAAGAGAGAGGGGGAAGAGTTGCCCTCCCTCTTGGTATACATAAATGACAGAGTTGGAAAAAAAATTGGTCAAAACAGCCAAGGTAATTATACCATATCAGTGGACCAAATATACCCAAAGATGTTAAATGGAGCAGAAAGGCAGGTGGAAATATAGTTAAAAATAAAAAAAATAAAAATTTGAAAGGGAAAAATAATAAATTAATATGAAACTGAGTATCTGGAAAGGCAAAAAAAGACAAATAGGAAATGTCCATCATTTTTAACCTAGGAATTACACTAAGGTGATATGCACTTTAGTATACCCTATGGATGTGACATAATATCTACAGAATCCACAAACTGCCACATATACAAAGATCATTCCTCCCATCCCACTGAAGAAAACCCATCTAGAAGGGCGATAACTGGCCATATCATTAAGACCAGGGAGCGAGGTAGCTTCTAGATGAATTATCTAACGTGTTTCACGTTGGAGTAATATCCTATTCCAGTCGCCACCCCTATTGCTTGGATGTACCAGATCTAAGATCAGGAATTTAATGTGAGGGAATTTCCCAGCTATACAACCCTCACATGCCTGCCTAGTGGGAAATATGGGTTGAATGTCTTCATACTTAAGATATGTCTATAGGCTCTTTTGTGCCATTTCTGTTTAGTTTTGCTTATATAAAAACATCCGCACTAGCATGTCAAAAGATATAACACTCTGGTTGTCTTACTATTGGCATAATGAGTCGGTCTGAACATCTTCCCGTTTGGAAGTTTAATGTTGGATCCTATATGCATATATTGGCAATATCCACATCCACCACATCTGAACATTCCCATGCATTTGCAAGGGTCTTTTCTGAATTCCCCCCATAAATTCACTATGGACAAGAAGGTCTTTTAAAGACCTTGCCCTTCGGTATGTAATAGAAGGGGTCTCAGAGATAAAAGGATTCAAAGATGGGTAGATACCTAACAGATGCCAATATTTGGATATCATTTGTTTAATTCTTTTATGTTGTTTTGTATATCTCATAATAATCCTGTCAGGATAATATATTATATAATAATAATGTGTCAGGTTGTGATTCTTTTGATTTTGTAGAATCCTTTTTGACAAAAAGTAAGCTTTGTCTAGAACGTTTGGTGGCTTTCTTGTAGGCTTTTTTTCAAATAGATTAAAGAGTAACCCCGTTGTAGCAATCTGTCCATCAAATTATTGGCCTCCATTTGGAAAGTTGCATCATCTGAACAGTTGCGACGGATACGCAGATATTGACTGAAAGGGATAGACCTGATTAGTGGTTGGGGATGTGCACTACTGGCATGTAATATCATGTTACCTGCCGTGGCTTTGCAGTAAAGTGAACTTGTAAGTGTGCCATACTTTTTCTTTTTTTATAGTAACATCCAAGAAATGTATTATATCTGAGCTATGTGTCATAGTAAAGCTCAGATTACATGTGTTATTGTTCATTTCCTTGACACATTGATAGAGTAGTTCAACCGATCCATTCCAAACAATCAGAATATCGTCTATATAGCGATACCAAATCATGATGTTATCGGTAAACTTGGTAAGACCCTCATCTGCCAGAAAGGATTGCTCCCATTACCCCAGGTACAGATTAGCATAGGATGGGGCACAGCAAGTCCTCATCGCTACACCCTGAACCTGGAGGAAATGGGAGCCGTCAAAAGAGAACACATTATGTGTAAGTATGTGTTCCAATGAAAGAAGCACAAACTCATTGAAAATGCGGTTGTCTCTGTGGGCTTGGGATATAATGTGTCCAATGGCCGAGATGCCCTTATACAGTTACATTGCAGAGTGAATGCAAATATTTATCAGAACCTTGTTCAACAACATGCGGTTCCTTCCCTGCTTTCATCGCCCAATCAGCCAGAAATTAATTTAATGCATGACAATACCCCCTGTCACACAGCAAAACGGGTTCCTTGAAGCTGAAAATATAAAAATAATGAAATGGCCAGTCCAGAGTCCTGATCTAAACCCAATAGAAAACCTCTGGAAAATCCTTGATGACAAAGTTATGGCCAAGAAACCCACTACAGTCACCGAACAGTGGAAGAGACTGAGAGTGGAACAAAATCACACCAGAGCAGTGGGAGAGACTAGTGATGTCCTGTGGCTGCAGATATGCCAAAGTCATTCAAAGCAAGGGCCTGCACACTTCCTACTAATTGTTGTAACCTTCAGAAATTTTAGTTGTAATCTTTCTCCATGCTACAGTCATTGCTGTTCTCTAATTTTAATCATTGTGTTTTCTACAAAATACATTTTTTTTTTATTAAAGTGCCTTGCTTATTTTGAAAAACACT
Source organism: Lithobates sylvaticus (assembly GCA_028564925.1). Classification (NCBI taxonomy): domain Eukaryota; kingdom Metazoa; phylum Chordata; class Amphibia; order Anura; family Ranidae; genus Lithobates; species Lithobates sylvaticus. The sequence continues at coordinate 138,064,439 of CM053030.1, read as the reverse complement.
GTTCTATTAGAATGGTATAGCCACAACATAAATTCCATCAAATGTTGAGCAATGAAGACTGCACTATTTCTGTTTTTATTTTTATAAAGTGTTCTCTAATTTTGGTCTTAAGTGTGTGTATACATATGTATAGGTGTGTGTATATACATATATATATATATATATATATATATATATATATATATATATATATATATATATATATATATATATATATATATATATATAATTGGCATAACCCAAATATCAGCCCAGCATATTCATTGATTACATATATGTAATCAATCCATAAAAATATCATGTGTTTATATTTTACATGCTACTTAGTATGCAAAACTGTATTTCTGTCAATTATTTTATGTGATATATTATTATAGTATAATTTCTTTGTTTTCCAGGAGCTGCAAGATCAAGTCCAATTGCAAAACCAGGTTCCACGTCATCTCGTCCATCATCTGCAAAAAAAGCAGCTCCAAGTTCTTCAGGAAAAAGTGACAAAGATTTGGAAACACAAGTTGTACATCTTAATGAACAGGTAATGCAGTCTCTATAATCTGTATTGGAAGGTAGCTTTATTGTGCCTATACACATGCACAAGTCCCAGCCACACAAATTAGTCTTGGGACATAGTAGCACAGTGTTGAGCAAAACACAGCAGTGGTCAAATCTAAACTATATATCTAGAACCCAAATCTACTGATCATATATAATGTGTTAATATGTGTTAGTTCAACGACATTAACCATTCTGCTTATTTTCCATTGAGCGGCTAAATAATTGAAACAACTGCACAAATCTGGGGCACTCAAATAATCAAAATTAATATCAATCAATCAAATAATAATTGTGTACATTTTATTTCCTCCAATTTAATACGTTCTCTAAAACCACTGTGATATAAGCAAAGTTATTGCTCTGTAGATACAACCAGAAGTTAGAGGAAATGTCTCCAAAGAGAGGGGAAGGCCCAATTAGACAGTTGTCACCAGAACAAGTGGATCATTTCCCTTCTATTTCTGTTTAGGTGACAACTGAAAATTTAGGATTTTCCCCCGCCTTCAGTCCTGGAGTATTTCCAGCTTTCTGGGACTCTAGTTGGGAGATTATCCTCGGCTTCTATTACGGATGTAACAGACCTTGACTGCTTTCCATATAATCTTGTGAATACTCTGCTGGTTGATGAGAGACATGCAGAAATTCAGTATCACTTGCCCTCTAGTGGATTCTCTGTATAGGAATTTATAGAGAACACACTTCAGTAGGTGACATAGAAAGATTGTTTAAAATAGTGACTGGGTAATACTTCTTTGAAATAAAAGGGGATAATAGTTACTTATAGTCATCAGATATATTTACTTTGTTAGTAGAAAGACTAAAGATCCCACCAGATGCCTACAGAAATATATGTGTGTCTTTAATGAATATTGATATCTATGAGACTAAAAAGCTGTTCGAATGTGAGCATTTAATGTCTATTGATATGTCTTTCAAAAAGATGAAAGCTCTTATGCCGCGTACACACGATCAGACTTTTCGGCCGGACTTTCCAGCGGAGGTCCACCGGACTTTCCGAACGTGCGGACTTGCCCACACACGCCATTGTCCGCTGGAGTTTTGGAGAAAGTCCGCGGGACTTTTGAAATGAACGGACTTGCCGACACGGAGTAAAGTCCGTTCATTTATAACGTGACTCCAGGTAGACGGGACTAGCGAAGGAAGTCAATGTCGCCACCTCGTTTGGCGAGATTGACACCTTGCATGTATGGATTTAAAGGGGAATCCCTACGCCGAAAAAACAGTGTGGGGGTCCCCCCAAATCCATATCAGACCATTTATCTGAGCACGCAGCCCGGCCGGTCAGGAAAGGGGGTGGGGACTAGCGAGTGACCCCTCCTGAGCCATACCAGGCCGCGTGCCCTCAACATGGGGGGGTGCCTTGGGGAAAGGGGGGCCCTGCGGCCCCCCCACCCCAAAGCACCTTGTCCCCATGTTGATGAGGACAAGGGCCTCTTCCCGACAACCCTGGCCGTTGGTTGTCGGGGTCTGCAGGCGGGGGGCTTATCGGAATCCGGGAGCCCCCTTTAATAAGGAGGCCCCCAGATTCCGGCCCCCCACCCTATGTGAATTAGTATGGGGTACGATGTACCCCTACCCATTCACCTGGTGAAAAAAGTGTAAATAAAAAACACAACATAAGTTTTTAAAATACTTTATTACACAGCTCCGGGGGTCTTCTTCCGTCTTGGGGGGTCTTCTCGCCGGACTCCTCCGTTCTTCTGCTAGCTCTTTTACTAGCGGAGGAGCCCGGCTTTCTCCTTCGTTGCCGCCACCGTCTGGGGGTCTTGTTCCAACTTCGGGGGTCTTGTTCCACTCTTCTATTCTTCTTGCCAGGCCTCCACTTTCTTCTTGCAGCTCTTTTAGTAGTGTTGGCCCGGTATTCTGTCGCCGTCGCTGTCGCCATCATCTTCTGCTTCTGCTTCTTCTTTCTTCATCCGATGTTGACTTGACGCTGTCTCCGCTTCTAATGGCCGAGATGTGTTGATTTGCCAGTTATATATGGACAAGGGGCGGGGTCACCACAGTCCCAGCATCCGGAGGATGCTGGGACTGTGACATCATAAGGGTGTGGGGTCACCATGTGACATGAGCCGGTGACCCGCCCCTTGTCCCTATATAACTGGCTGCGCAACACGTCTCAGCCATTAGTAGCGGAAACAGCGTCGTGTCAACATTGGATGAAGAAAGAAGAAGAAGAAGCAGAAGGCGGCGGCGACAGCGACGGCGACAGAAGACCGGGCCAATGCTACTAAAAGAGCTGTACGAAGAAAGCGGAGGCCCGGCAAAAGAAGAACAGAAGAGCGGGACAGGACCCCCGAAATCGGAACAAGACCCCCAGACAGCGGTGGCAACAAAGGAGAAAGCCGGGCTCCTCTGTTAGTAAAAGAGCTAGCAGAAGATAGCGGAGGAGTCTGGCGAGAAGACCCCCAAGGCAGAAGAAGACCCCCGGAGCTGTGTGATAAAGTATTTTTAAAACTTGTGTTGTGTTTTTATTTACACTTTTTTCACCAGGTGAATGGGAAGGGGTACATCATACCCAATACTCATTCACATAGGGTGGGGGGCCCGAATCTGGGGGCCTCCTTATTAAAGGGGGCTCCTGGATTCCGATAAGCCCCCCGCCCGCAGACCCCGACAACGAACGACCAGGGTTGTCGGGAAGAGGCCCTTGTCCTCATCAACATGGGGACAAGGTGCTTTGGGGTGGGGGGCACCCCCCTATGTTGAGGACACGCGGCCTGGTACGGCTCAGGAGGGGGGGCGCTAGCTCGTCCCCGCCCCCTTTCCTGGCGGGCTGGGCTGCGTGCTCGGATAAGGGTCTGATATGGATTTGGGGGGGACCCCCAGGCCGTTTTTTTTTGCGTAGGGAATCCCCTTTAAATACATACCAGGTGACGGGGCTAGCAAGGTGTCAATCTCGCCGATCGAGGCGACGACATTGACTTCCTTCGCTAGTCCTGTCTACCTGGAGTCACGTTATAAATGAACGGACTTTACTCCGTGTGTCAGCAAGTCCGTTCATTTCAAAAGTCCCGCGGACTAGCAAACAGACGGCCGGATTGTCCGCCGGACTGCCTAGTCCGGCGGATAATTTTGAGTCAAAACTTCTTTCTAAGTCCGCCGGACTTTTGAGAAGAAAAAGTCCGCTGGAGCCCACACACGGTCGGATTGTCCGGCGGACTAACCCGCTGGATAGTCCGATCGTGTGTATGGGGCATTAGAAAACGAGTCCACATCCAAGTCTGTTTAAATCATGATCTATCCTATCTAAAATAATTTTAAAGCCATTTGAACATTTTTGTGTATATAATTTGTTGTCCTGTATGTAAACTAAATTTGTGTTATTTTCATCTAATTTAACTTTAGGTGCATTCATTAAAGCTTGCCCTTGAAGGAGTCGAAAAAGAACGAGATTTCTACTTTGGAAAGCTGAGGGAAATTGAACTTCTTTGCCAGGAACATGGACAAGAGGGTGACGATCTTGTTCAGAGGTTAATGGATGTCCTCTACTCAACAGATGATCACGTAGGTGTAGGCTCATAAACGCAAAATGTCAAGACTCTTAAAAAGCAGGTTTAGTGGCAGCAAACCTTATCAGTCTTTTTTTCCCTAATAACTTTCAATACAAATGGACTTTTTAGTTACTGCACTGGATGTTGAAGAACCATTTACATTGATCATTGTTCATACAAAGATATGCAGCACAAATGATTGAACATAGTTACTTGCAGTAGTCAAATATGCAAGGCAGTTAGTGTAATTTATGGCAAAAGTGGGGCTCCAATGACTTTAAATGAAATACCTTCACAGCTTTATGAACGCCACGAAAACAGTATTATACAATTTAGTGCATTTCCCTTTAAGTGCCACCACTTAGCCAGCAGTGTCTATGGATGCGCATCACACATCTCAGGAGGCTACAGGCTCAGTCTCCCTGCAGTCCAGGTTTCACACATGTGCAGTAAGGAGTCGGCTGTGAGTGATCAGGAAATCACAGCTGACTCCCAACTCCAAGATGGTGGCACAGTATATTAGAAACCCTGGGAAACAAAACATGGAAGACCACGTTGGATTGGTAAGTATGTGTTTCTTACAAGTCAGCAGCTATAGAACTTGTAGTTACTGACTCTTAATTTTCCCCTAGCCATGTGAAGTTAAATAGGCACACAATGTTCAACCTCAGTACACAAGTTTATTTATTTTTACTTTAAAATGATTTAGACTCAGTTCACACTGGTGCGGTGACCACCGCAATTTGTGTGCTCTCTGCGAACCGCTGTGGGTGTCAATATAAAGTTAATAAAACCCCCAAATCGATTTGCAGAACGCAGTGTAGATTGCATGGGTCTGAACACCCATGCTATCCGATTCCAGTGCAGACCAAAAAAAGGGTCCTGTACTATTTTGGTGTGAATGCGATGCGAATTTCTATGGCTGAATTTGCATCGCACATACATTGTCATCGGGAACGCCGTTCAGTGACGTCAGACGTCAGCCACGCCCCCTACTGTAAAAAAAAACACACACACTTCACACTAACTCCTCCCCGCCCCCTAGTGGTTAACTCCTTCACTGCCACTGTCATTTACATAGGAATCAGTGCATTTAAATAGCACTGATTTCTGTATAAATGACAATGGTCCCAAAAATGTGTCAAAAATGTCCGATGTGTCCGCCATAATGTCGCAGCCACAATAAAAATCGCTGATCGCCGCCATTACTAGTAAAAAAAAATATATTAATAAAAATGCTATAAAACTATCCCCTATTTTGTAAACGCTATAACTTTTGCGCAAACAAACCAATCAATAATCGCTAATTGCGATTTTTTTTTACCAAAAATATGTAGAAGAATACGTATCGGCCTAAACTGAGGAAAAAAAAAATGTATATATTTTTTGGGCGTATTTATTATAGCAAAAAGTAAAAAATATTGCATTTTTTTCAAAATTGTCGCTCTATTTTTGTTTATAGCGCAAAAAATAAAAACCGCAGGGGCAATCAAATACCACCAAAAGAAAGCTCTATTTGTGGGGAAAAAAAGGACGCCAATTTTGTTTGGGAGCCACGTCACACGACCGTGCAATTGTCAGTTAAAGCGACGCAGTGCCGAATCGCAAAAAGGGGCCTGGTCCTTTGGCTGCAAATTGGTCTGGGGCTGAAGTGGTTAAGCAATTAGCTTGCTACAACAAGTTCTCAGCTCTGTTTGATGATAGCTAAACGCTTGTGTAGGCCTTCTTGCAGCTTGTCTAAAGCAATAGCCAACACTGATATACAGTATGTGAGAACTCATAGACTGGAGGTAAAGTTTTTAACAAATCTGTTCAAAGCTTTCAAAAATTTCTGCAGAGAATTTGTATGCTGTGCGAATTGTTCTTGAGATTAGCAGATGAAGTCTGTGAGAAATGAGACTAAGAAAAGTACATGTTATTTTTCAGAGCACTAATTAAGAAAGGGGGCATTTCTTGTGTACAGAAATGTTTAAAAGAGAGAATAAAACTAGATATTCCCTGCTGACTGTGGTTGGAATGTGAATTCCACCTCTTTGACAGATCCTCTCCATTATTATTATAATCTTACTGCTGGAAGACAATCAGCTGCTGAAGTGCAGATTAGTCACTTCAGCTACAAATTCCCCCCAGCTCTGAGAATGAAAACCTCTGTGCTTGGCTGTCACGACTGGCAAATGCCCATGAGCCCAAGTCGCAGTGTCACAGTAAAAGTATGCAAGCTTGCTTTTAAATCGCAACTCCAGAAAAGAATGGCTAAATATGTACTGATTTCCTGACCCCAAACAAATTTTAGCACTGGTTCACATTGGCGCGATATGAATGCAGCGCTGCACCGATTAGGATGCTGCCATTGCTGGCAATGGCACCGTCCTAATCGGTGTGACGCATTTGCGGCGCTGCACCGATTTAAAAAAAAAAAGTTGTGTCTGTACTACTTTTTGCGATTTTGGGGTGCGATTTCCATTGACATCTGTGCAGAAACCCGCACAGATGTCTGTGAAATTGCAGCCGAAATCGGGACTGACGTGCAGGAGGCTGCTTTCACACTGAGGCGCTTTACAGGCACTATAGCGCTAAAAATAGGGCCTGCAAAGTGCCTGTAAAGAGCCTCTCCTCTCACTCCAGTGTGAAAGCCCAAGTGCTTTCACACTGGAGCGGTGCAGTGGCAGGACGCTAAAAAAAGTCCTGCAAGCTGCATCTTTGAGGCACTGTAGGAGCGGTGTATACACTACTCCTACAGCGCCCCTGCACATTGAAATCAGTGGGCAGCCCCGCCGAAGTGTCGGCAAAGCGGCGCTTTTAACCATTTTTCGACCGTTAGTGGGGGTTAAAAGCGCCCCGCTAGTGTCCGAAAAACACAGCAAAAACTACATTATAGCGGCGCTTTATCGCCCACGCCCCAATGTGAAAGTAGCCGGAGTGAAATCATGTGAGTTCAGCTGAACTTGCACATCTTCATTCCCGCAGCTCAGTGTGAACCTGGGCTTATACACAGAGTTGTATATTTGAACATGCAGCACTGCCGTGTCCTGTGTACCTCTCTGCCTGAAGCATACGCCTTCTCTTTTAATGGGTATCAACCCAGCAATGAGGTCCTCCCTGCACCTTTTTTCTTCTGTAACCAAAAACTTTTGTCAGGCCCACTGCCTGAAACATGTTAGAATGACGCTACCATGCAATGAAGAAAAGCCTTACTATCCCATAGTACTGATATTCCAATTTTCAGCTTGATAATATTAATTATGAATATCATATGAATAGAATATAATATGAAGATAAATATCAATAGATTTTAGAGATTTACAGCAGCAATATAATACACATCGGTAACAAACAACTGGCCACTGCCCCCACCCATAACTTTCCTTCACAATAAGGAGCACATGGAAGGGCATGCAAAACCAAAGAGAATTCCCAGATCAACTCACCAGCCGGCCTGCAACCAACCAAATTATTTTGTCTAACAGTTTGCGTTAAAAACAGGGGTTTAGTTATCACATATTTGCAATTAAATTCCATTAGCTTTCCCACTGGCAATGATACATGGTAACCCGGTCACAGGAAAAGGGTAGGCTGCTGTAGTAATTGGAATGTGCGGAGAGAAGTGGGCCACAAGAGGGCAGCCGTGAAGTGTATTTGTGTATTTGTTCTCAGTCAGCCTCCTAGAGCTCACTCCATTACCAAGCATCTACTTGAAACATTGTCTTAATCTATCAGGACTTTTATCTATACTTTACTGCAGGGGTAGGCAACCCCTGGCACTGGTGCCGCAAGCAGCATACAAAGCCTCTTTTGCCGACACTCGACTCCCTCCTCATCAGCATAGCCACATAGGGAGGTGTCAGTAAGACACTAATACATTCCAATTTCAGAGTTCCCCACGCTGCACTCGCACTGAGGGGGAGGCACTGTGCCCCTACACATTGTAAAAGATGGGAAACATTGTTTGATTCTCTAACTTTACTGTAGCTGCAGTCGTCAGCTTTTGTGATGGGGAAGAGATTGGGTTCAGGTCTGATAGGGGGGGGAGGTCCCTGTTTCCAGGAGGAGGACGACTGTCTTGGCTACTGCTAAAGCCAATCACAGTCCTGCCATCCCCGTCCACCCTCTGGAGGAAGATGACTCGCTTGGTTGCCACTACCAATCTCAGAAAGAAGGGATTTCACAGGTGACAGTTTGTGAAATTACTGTTGAGCTTCTGGGAACTTCGTTGAAATTATTCCTGAATCTTTGCGTCACTTACTACTGAACCTCTGCACTCTGTGTCCCTTTAACCACCTCATGACTGCCAGCCGTCTATTGACGGCCAGGCGGCGCAGCTCTCAGCGCGGGAGGACGTCATATGACGTCCTCCACTTCGCGGCCCTCCAGGGAGCACGCGTGCACCGCCGGCAGCACGCGCGCCCGCCGTGTCACTGGGCACCCGATGCGCGTGCCCAGCAGCCGCGATGTCTGCTGGGCACCTGCGATTGCCCGGTAACACAGCAGGACTGTGGATCTGTGTGTGTAAACACACAGATCAACGGTCCTGTCAGAGGAGAGGAGCCGATGGTGTGTTATCTGTACAGAGAAACACAGATCGGTCTCCTCCCCTTGTGAGTCCCCTCCCCCCACAGTAAGAATCACTCCCAGGGAACATGTTAACCCCTCCCTGCCCCCTAGTGGTTAGCTCCTTCACTGCCAGTGTCATTTTTACAGGAATCAATGCATTTAAATAGTACTGATTGCTGTATAAATGACAATGGTCCCAAAAATGTCCGATGTGTCCGCCATAATGTCGCAGTCACAATAAAAATCGCTGATTGCTGCCATTACTAGTAAAAAAAAAAAATATTAATAAAAAATGCTATAAAACTATCCCCTATTTTGTAAACGCTATAACTTTTGCGCAAACAAATCAATAATCGCTAATTGCGATATTTTTTTACCAAAAATATGTAGAGGAATACGTATCGGCCTAAACTGAGGGAAAAAAATGTTTTTTTTTATATATTTTTGGGGGATATTTATTATAGCTCTATTTTTGTTTATAGCGCAAAAAATAAAAACCGCAGGGGCGATCAAATACCACCAAAAGAAAGCTCTATTTGTGGGAAAAAAAGGACGCCAATTTCGTTTGGGAGCCACGTCGCACGACCGCGCAATTGTCAGTTAAAGTGACGCAGTGCCGAATCGCAAAAAGGAGCCTGGTCCTTTGGCTGCAAATTGGTCTGGGGCTGAAGTGGTTAAAGAGTGCAGATTCTACAGTTACATTTTTCTATATATAAAGGTTCTTTTTTTTTTTTTTTATGTAATCGCTTCTAGAGGCTGCTATTAAAACTTCATTACTGCTAACAGAGTTCTTACATAGCGCTTGAAATGCTCTTTAACCTCTAGCCGACCGCCCACTGTCTATTGACGGCGGAGCGGTGCGGCTCTTGTGGCGGGACGCCGTCATATGACGGCGTCTACATTTTGGCCACTAGGGGGCGCGTGCGCGCTGCAGGAGGCGCACACGCGTGCCCGCCGCGTCGCCGGGGACCCGATGCGCGTGCCCGGCGGCCGCGATTGCCCAGTAACTGAGCAGGATGTGGATCTGTGTATGTAAACACACAGATCCATGTCCTGTCACTGGAGAGGAGACCGATGGTGTGTCCCTTGTACATAGGGACACCGATCGGTCCCCTCCCCCAGTCAGCCCCCTCCCCCCACAGTTAGAATCACTAACATAGGGAAAACATTAACCCCTGCAGCGCCCCCTAGTGTTAACCCCTTCCCTGCCAGTCACATTTATACAGTAATCAATGCATTTTTATAGCACGGATCGCTGTATAAATGTAAATGGTCCCAAAAATGTGTCAAAAGTGTCCGATATGTCCGCCGCAATGTCGCAGCCATGATAAAAATCGCAGATCGCCTCCATTACTAGTAAAAAAAAAATAATAATAAAAATGCTATAAATCTATCCCCTATTTTGTAGAAAAAATTTGTTTGAAAAAAAAAAAAAAATTGGATATTTATTATAATAAAAAGTAAAAAATATTATGTTTTTTCAAACTTGTCGCTCTTCTTTTGTTTATAGCGCAAGAAATAAAAACCGCAGAGGTGATCAAATACCACCAAAATAAAGCTCTATCTGTGGGGAAGAAATTTATTTGGGTACAGCGTTGCATGACCGCGCAATTGTCATTCAAAATGCGACAGCGCTGAAAGCTGAAAAATGGCCTGGTCAGGAAGGAGGTGTTCGTGCCTGGTAGGCAAGTAGTTAAGTTCCACTGAAGCCAACGCTTTTCCAAGAAACCATTCGGCTAGAGTGTATAATGGAATATGCTATTGATGCATCTGAAGGTCTTCGCTGTGCATGTTAGGATGAGAAAGAGATATCATTTTGCCCCTGTTCAAATCATTAGTAAGACCTCATCTGGAATATGCAGTTCAGTTTCGGGCACCAGTTCTCAAAAAGGATATTGGGGAACTGGAGAAAGTGCAGAGAAGGGCAACCAAACTGATAAGAGGCATGGAGGAGCTCAGCTATGAGGAAAGATTAGAGGAACTGAATTTATTCTCTGTTGAGAAGAGGAGAATAAGGGGGGATATGATCAACATGTACAAATATATAAGGGGTCCATATAGTGAACTTGGTGTTGAGTTATTCACTTTACAGTCAACAAAGAGGACAAGGGGGCACTCTTTACGTCTGGAGGAAAAGAGATTTCATCTCCAAAATACGGAAAGGTTTCTTCACAGTAAGAGCTGTGAAAATGTGGAATAGACTCCCTCCAGAGGTGGTTCTGGTTAACCCAGTAGATTGCTTTAAGAAAGGCCTGGATACTTTCCTAAATGTACATAATATAACTGGGTACTAACATTTATAGGTAAAGTTGATCCAGGGGAAATCCGATTGCCTCTTGGGGGATCAGGAAGGGATTTTTCCCCCTGCTGTAGCAGATTGGAGCATGCTCTGCTGGGGATTTTTTTTTTTTTTTGCCTTCCTCTGGATCAACTGTGGGTATAGAATTGGGTATATTGGATTGTATGATATTTTTTATTTTTATTTCTTATTTATTTTTTTTTATGTTTGAACTGGATGGACTTGTGTCTTTTTTCAGCCTAGCTAACTATGTAACTATGTAATTTAGTGGCCACATAATTAGCTTTGTCTATATTGTCAGATGTACACAAAAGTGCAATTTCAAAACACTAACACAAGAAAGTTTCTATAATCCTTGGCCAGCAACCAAAGAATACACATCATTATGAAGTATTGTAGGATTCATGTGGACACTTATTTTGTATTAACATGAATATGTTTGTGATTTGTACTCAAAATATCATACGTCACATTCATCTCATCGAGTGGTATGTATTAGTTATAAATGTCTTTTTGCTTGTTACCCATTGTATGTACAACTTAAATATACAGTATCTCACAAAAGTAAGTACACCCCTCAGATTTTTGTAAATATTTTATTATATCTTTTCATGTGATGGCACTTTGCTACAATGTAAAGTAGTGAGTGTACAGCTTGTATAACAGTGTACATTTTCTGTCCCCTTAAAACAACTCAACACACAGCCATTAATATGTCTAAACCACTGGCAACAAAAGTGACTACACCCCTAAGTTAAAATGTCCAAATTGGGCCCAAAGTGTCAATATTTCGTGTGGCCACCATTATTTTCCAGCACTGCCCTAACCCTCTTGGGCATGAAGTTCACCAGAGCTTTACAGGTTGCCACTGGAGTCCACTTCCACTCCTCCATGGCGACATCATGGAGCTGGTGGATGTTAGAGACCTTACGCTCCTTCACCTCCCATTTGAGGATGCCCACAGATGCTCAATAGGGTTTAGGTCTGGAGATATGCTTGGCCAGTCCATCACCTTTACCCTCAGCTTCTTTAGCAAGGCAGTGGTCCTCTTGGAGGTGTGTTTGGGGTTGTGACACACTTGTCTTTGTACTTCTCACCTGGTTGCCACCACACATGCTTGACACCATCTGAACCAAATAATTTTATTTTGGTCTCATTAGACCACAGAACATAGTTTGCATGTCTTCAGCAAACTGTTTGCTGGCTTTCTTGTTTGTCATGTTTACAAGAGGCTTCCTTCTGGGCCATGTAGACCAATTTGATGCAGTGTGCGGCGTATAGTCTGAGCACTGACAGGCTGACCCCCCCCACCCCTTCAACCTCTGTATATGATGCTGAGCACATGCACTAAACTTCTTTGGTCGACCATGGCGAGGTCTGTTCTGAGTGGAGCCTGTCCTGTTAAACCCCTGTATTGTCTTGGCCACCATACTGCAGCTCAGTTTCAGGGTCTTGGCAATCTTCTTATAGCCTAGGCCATTATTTAAGTAGAGCAACAATTATTTTTTTCAGATCCTCAGAGTTCTTTGCCCTTGACACCTCATCATGACCTTCTTACGACCGTACTCCACATTACGGTTTCGGTGCTTCTTTTTTGAGATGGATAATGGCATTGTGCGATTCACCTGAGGCTAAAATTAAGTATTACGGGTTTGAGTCATCTCTTTTCCCTATCAGGAGGGGGACTCATCAAGGCTGCCCTCTTTCTGCTTTTATTTATCTTGGCATTGGAACCCTTGGTGGAGCCAGTTTGCTCCCATTCAGACAGGTAGGTATCGAGGTTGCCGGTTCTTGATGACCTTGACTTCCCCCAAAATTTACCTAAATAATTTACTATACCTTCTGGACACTTTTGCGCCCCTCTCAGGATTTTATTTATTTCAGGTACTTGTATAGTGCCGTCAATTTACGCAGCGCTTTTTACATATACATTATACATTCACATCAGTCCCTACCCTAAAGGAGCTTACAACCTAAGGTCCCTAACACACATTCATACTAGGGCCAATTTAGACAGGATCCGAGTAACCTACAAGCATGTCTTGGGAGGAAACCTGCACAGGGAGAACATTCAAACTCCAGGCAGATGGTGTCGTGGTCGGGATTCGAACCAGCGACCTCATTTTTTCTGCTAGGTGAAAGTGCTAACCACTACACCACTGTGCTGCTTCAGGTTAACCCTACTAAATCTAAAGCTATGTAAATTAATCTCCCTCCCTTGAACCTAGCGGCCTTAAAAAATGCTTTTCCTCATTTTGTTAAAAAAAAAAAAAATGCTTTTCCTTTTCAGTGGCTGTCCTCTCTGCCTTATTTGGGGATCAGGCTTACTCCGACATATGCTGGATTGTACCAGGCCAACTATGTTGTCTTCCTGGTCTCATCTCCCGTTATCTTGGTTTGGTAGGATAGTGGCGGTTCCCATGTCCTACATTCCAAAACTGCTTTACTTTTTCTGGGTCCTGACAGTCCCAGTCCCTTCACATGTTATGCGCATACATCAATGCAAACTTTATTTGGGGATCCACTCGACCCAGAATTAGTAACAGAGTTCTGTATGCCAGTAGGATCAATGGTGGCTTTTCCGTCCCTAATTTACAAGCATACTATACTGCAGCGAGTATTGCCCCGCTAGCTCATCTCCACGAGAATACCAAATGCTGTTATGGGCCACTATCAAGTTAGTAGATTTGTATCCTGTACCTATCTCCTCTTTGCCCTGGCTCCCCCCTATTTATCATCCTACCATGATAGGACACTGCTTTACTCACTCCCTTATTCCAACCTACTCTCCTCTCTGCTTCCGGAGATGTTCGCAGGAGGGCACTATGACACATATTTGGTGATCTTGTCTGAAGTTATGCAGGTTATGAGTCAGAGTCTACACTCTTCCCTGAAATTTATTTCATACCAATCTCAAAAGGGACCCCTATGAAGCTCTTCTATTGAGGAATTGCTTCGGCCGGAGCGTCAACTGGCTCTGCATCTTTTTGCTGAAACTAAATTAACTATAGCAAGGGCCTGGAAAACTCCTGTACTTAGGTAAAAAAGCACATGAATGATATTATGGTAAATGAAAAGTTGACAGCTATTCTGTCAGACACACATGATAAATTCCTTCAGGTTTGGCAACCGTGGGTTGCATACAATCAATCTTCCAGATTCAATCCCGCGCCCCTCTCGATTTAATACATTCCCTCTTCTCTTCTCTCCTTATCTTTTTTTCTTCTCTCTTCCTATCTTTTTCTCTTTAGTTTTCTTTCCCATGCTTTCCTTCTAAATGTATCAGGCCACCAGGCATTGCCCTGCTAGGGATGGTTACGTTCCTAACATTGCACCTTTTGTATTGCACTCTCCTCTACGTGCAAATTTATTGAACATAAGGTCGTGTGTTCAGCTGCATTTGATTCTATGTTTGGATGTTTTCGTAATTTTTGATTTTTTTTGTAGCATGCAACATTTTCTCTGAGTTCCAAGTCATTCCAGATTATGACATTTGACTCATTGCTCATACGTGAGGCCTTCCTTGGAACTTGTAGGATTTCAGTACTCTTCTTTATACTTTATGATCTGTTTTGCTGAATATGCATTGTAACCATCTAATTGTTGAGCTTATATGTTGGATTGAATATTAATAAAATCTTTTGTAAAAAGATATAATAAAATATTTACAAAAATGTGAGGGGTATACCTGTCCTGTTAAACCGCTGTATGGTCTTGGCCACCATGCTGCAGCTCAGTTTCAGGGTCTTGGCAATCTTCTTATAGCCTTGGCCATCTTTATGTAGAGCAACAATTCTTTTTTTCAGATCCTCAGAGAGTTCTTTGCCATGAGGCAAGTGACCAGTATGAGAGAGTGAGAGCAATAACACCAAATTTAACACACCTGCTCCTCATTCACACCTGAGACCTTGTAACAAGTCGAGTCACATAAAACCGGGGAGGGAAAATGGCTAATTGGGCTCAATTTGGACATTTTCACTTAGGGGTGTACTCACTTTTGTTGCCAGTGGGTTAGACGTTAATGGCTTTGTGTTGAGGTATTTTGAGGGGACAGCAAATTTACACTGTTATACAAGCTGTACACTCACTAATTTACATTGTAGCAAAGTGTCATTTCTTCAGTGTTGTCAAATGAAAAGATATAATAAAATATTTACAAAAATGTGAGAGGTGTACTCACTGTATGAGATACTGTGTATATCGTACATTCACGTCAGTCCCTGCCTTCAAGGATTAAAGAGTAAATGGTCACAAAGCAAATCACTTTCACAAGAAGCCTTTTGTAGAAGCTGCCGGTCAATGATTTTTGGACTCCATTACAATTTGAAGGCAATAAAAGATGAGACTAATTTTAGTTGTTTAGAGTCAAATCCTACATTTATACCAGGAATAAACAAACATTACCCAATTTAGTATACTGCAAACTGCATTACCTCCACTGGACACTAGGTGGCTCTGTATACATATGATTGGTTTCTTTGTAAACTGCAGCACTCGTTTTGCATTACTATATGCGAGGCTAGGTACAATTATCATTCTATATAGATCATACATGCTTTTTCACATTTTATAAAGAACCTAAAAAATGTAGGCATTTTCTGAGTAGTGGGAGCTTATGCTTACAACCCAATTCCCCTTTCACAAACAAACATGCACGTGCATATCTAACACCACCTAAAATGGCAACATGATCCTAGAATGTAGAAAGAAGGTGAATCACTAAGTAAATGAAGACTACATACAAACTACCACAAATAGTGCAGATTCTAATCACATTTCCAATCTGATTAATAAAGTAACACAATGGATGGTCATATAGCTTGTTAAAGGCAACTGGTTTAAGCAGTAGAAAGTAGACTTGCAGTAAGGTGATCATATTTTTAAAATGAAATCCATGGACATTTATTTTTTTCTTGTATTGGCAAATAGTAAACAATTTTATAAGCATATTTTCCTCAAATTATATTATGCAGTGTATGTGGTATTTGTTTATGCAATGATTGTATGAGATATACGTTATTTCTGGAAATCATTTCATACCAGGCCCGTAGCATTATTATACCAGCCCAACCGCATAACATCATTATTTTCTTGTTCATAAAAGGGAAAACCATGCATTTTAAAGCACATTTGACGAGTGTATTATACTTACCAGTGCCCATCAGGTCAGCCTCACCAGTGCCCACCAGTGCAGCCTGATCAGTGCCCATCAATGCAGCCTCACCAGTGTCCATCCAAAGCAGGCTCACCAGTGTCCATCCAATGTAGCCTCACCAGTGTCCATCCAATGTAGCTTCACCAGTGTCCATCCAATGTAGCCTCACCAGTGCCCATCAATGTAGCTTCACCAGTGCCCATCAGTGTAGCCTCACCAGTACCCATCCGTGTAGCCTCACCAGTGCCCATCAGTCCAGCCTCACCAGTCCCAATCAATGCAGCTTCACCAGTGCCCAGCAATGCAGACTGATCAGTGCCCAGCAATGCAGCCTTACCAGTGTCCTCCAATGCAGCCTCTTTAGTGCCCATCAATGCATCCTCACCAGTGCTCATCAATCTAGCCTCATCAGTGCCGATCAATGTAGCCTCACCAGTAACCATGAATGTAGCCTCACCAGTGCCCATCAGTGTAGCCTCACCAGTGCTCATCAGTCCAGCCTCACCAGTCCCAATCAATGCAGCTTAACCAGTGCCCAGCAATGCAGGCTGATCAGTGCCCAGCAATGCAGCCTCACCAGTGTCCTCCAATGCAGCCTCTCTAGTGCCCATCAATGCATCCTCACCAGTGCTCATCATTCTAGCCTCACCAGTGCTCATCAATCTAGCCTCACCAGTGCCCATCAATGCAGCCTCACCAGTGCTCATCAGCTCAGTCTCATCAGTGCCCATCAATGCGGCCCATTAGTGCTGCCTCATGAGTGCCTATCAGTGCCGCCTCATGAGTGCCCATCAGTGCCGTTGTGAGTACTACTGCACTAGTGACCATAGAGCTTGCTCCTCTCGCATCCAATGCAGCCCCCACCCACTGGGAAACTGCTCGCCCAGGGTCGGCCCTGCAAAACCGGGGACAGACGTCCCCGGGGACAGACACCCCCCCTCCCCTCCCTACCCCCACTCCCCTAATCTTCCAGGTTGGTAGAGTTAATAGAGCTGATGAATTGTGACAGGCACTCAGGATTGTCCAGCTTTGCCTGCCTTTTCTGTTCAACTCCTCAATTCATAGACACTGTACTATAGCTTCTATGTATAAAACAGGATCTATTAATGGAGGGGACGGAACTTTCAATCATCTGCCCATCCTGGGTAGAAAGGACGAGCATAGTTGGGCACTCTTGATGAGTGCTTGTCACAGCTCTGTCAGTTCCATTAACCCCTCCTACACTGGATGTATACGGTGGGGAGGGGAGCATGAAGAATGTGAGAAGCTTTTAGTTAATAGATAAGACAACAACACAAGGGACATATCCTACTGACTGAGTAATGTCCTTTGTGCTGTTTTTTTTATTTCTGACTAAACATAGGCTTTAAATGTCCCCCTATGCGTTTTTATGTTTCCTTATTTATTTATTTTTTCACAGCCCTGTTTCACATTATGTTTTATTTTGTGAAAGATATGTGTCTGGCTGTGTAAAGATGTATGCCACTTTCTTGCTTTGTATATTAGGCCAGCCATAAAAATGCAGCTTTTTAATTCTTGGTAGCGATGCTAGGGTCAATAGCAGTGTACTGTATCATGGTTTATGGCATAACAGCAAAGTGAGTATGTATTTGCAATGAAAACTCTCAGCTTTGGCAGAAATATTCATAAATTCTTGGGAGTTTCTGTACACTTAAATAGCAGAATGGTGATCAGCAGGGAAATCATTCAAGTCATGGTTTGAACTTTTATCAACTTTTTTTTTAGTCACAGCATGCTTTAAAGTATGCAAAATCTAGAGACACCCCAGTCCAAAATTAAAAACACACTGAGCATGGGATGATGCACAAAACTTTCTATTCGATAAAATTAATGCAACACCAGAAGACCACCTTCACACCAGAGGACTTCCCTTCACATCAGAAGACCTCACATTACATCAGAGGTTCAAGCTTCATGTCAGAGGTCCCCCCACCCATCACATCAGAGTCTATCCTATACATTAGAGCTCCTCATTAAATCAGAGTACCCCCCCCCCCATCACATGAGTCTCCCCATGACCACAGAGTCCTCTGATCTGAGTCTTCCCATTACAGTAGAGTTACCCTATCACATTGCTGTCCCAATCACATTGTCCCCTCTTCATATCGAAGCACTGCCTTTTGGCTCCTGCAGCCAAGCAGATGGTGGGAGGTGGAGCAGGTCTGGAGGAGGCAAACTTTTCCTGAATGCCGGGAGTGGCTTTGCATGCCACCTGCCATGGATCAGTGTCATGTGTTGCCATGGTGCGAGCTGGCCGTTCGTTAACATCATAGCAATGAATGATGCTATGTGTCTTGCCCTAGAGTGTCATTGGTTGTTATTATGCTGGTGGCCAGCCCACTTGCACCATGGCAACTTATGATGCTAATCCAGGAAAAACTGGATCTTGTGCTTGCAGCACCCAAGGGTGCCTGGTCCAACCTGTGGTAGAAGATTATCCATTGCCAAAAAAAAAAGAAGAAAAAAAAGTGTGCTTACAATGGCTGTATTTCATCAAAGTACAAAACTGTAAAAATATAATGTCTGTTTTATTACAGGAAGGCCACACAGACCAACATGAAGGTGATGAACATGACCACGTTCAGGAGGATCCACAGCAGCAGGATGAATACTGACCACCGATCCTTTCATCCCCCTCACTGTTGTCATTTCACGTGGGACTTTCTTTCAGGAGAGCAATGTGTGGCCAGTCCGTATCGGCACACCCTTACCATGTAATGTACTATAGTGAGTGCCAGCCAACCACTGCATTCTGTACCAGTTACTTCCCTAAGACGTGTTTACAGAAGTTGTATTCCAGCCCATGCAGAGGCTACTCGGCAGCAACTTGTTACACTTGACTGTTTCAGATTGTTTTCAGATCTTTTCCCGTATTTTTTTATTTATTTGTAAGTGAGCTATCTCCTTGTTTTCCAACTGCTTGCTTCTAATTGTAATATCGTAGAATATTTATATATTCATGTCATGATTAAAAAGTGTCACTACCACGTATCACGAATGTAAAAGTGCTAAGTCATAAAACAAATTTTACACAAGTCCCGTACAAACCTATTGAGTTAAGTAAGCAGAGAGGATATCTAGAAAGCAGATGTAATGTTTATTTGTGTTAGAAAGGTAAGTAGCTTTGCCCTTTACCGTACTAAAGTTTCAGTCATGAGATAAAGATCATGTCATCAATTTAGAGTGCATATAGTGTATATGCAGTTCTGTGTGCCACCAATATATACTCTATATTATAATAATCTTTACTTACCTCCCTGTCACTATACATTGCAGGAGGAATGGAGCCATATTATAAAGAAAGATGAGGAGAAATGTTTGCTCAGAGCAACTAGTTAGGTTACATCTCTCCATGCTGCACTAGAAATGTTACAGTTGGAATCTGCCTGTTGATCTGGGCATGAACCCCGATTTCTTTCTTCTCCTACCAGTTTTGCAGATTAGCTTAGTTGACTCTTGCAAGGAAAATTGTTTGCTTTCTAGGTCTTCCATACTTTGAGGATTGTTTTATCCTATGCAGGAAATACTTTCAGTTTGAGAACTGCATATGATTTTACACCCCTAAACATGACATCCATTAGAACATATAGCTTTTTTTTTTCTTATTTTCCTTTACTTGGATAAAATGCATATTATATTAATATTTTTGTAAGTGTTTTATTGCATTTCTATTTTGTTATTGTTGAATTAGCAAGTTGCCAACTGCAGTTCACATGAAAATTGAGGTTTTATGTTCGTAAGTGTTACTATTGGGTCATGCTGAGCGCTCATCTCTAAAATCTGTGTGCTTATTATGGACGTTTGTTATCTTTCCTGGCTAAAAACAGACATCTGTTCCATGGGTTCCATACTGCACCAACCTTTTTAACAATCGCGTTGTTAGAATGAGCCCAGCCTGATCACATAGTGAGACCCATTACTGTTATAATCTTTTTTACTGCCATGGTCTCTCAAAACTAACGGTAACAGCACAGCACTATAATAGCAGAAGATAGACAGTTACACTAAAAGAAGGAAAAAAAAAAAAGCTTATACTAGTACAGTCTACATCAAAAGCTTCTATAGGGACAGTCTCAGTTTCCACTTCTTCATCTTCCTAAGAGTTCACGGCAGTAACACAATATTTATATCAGTGGCAATATCATATGATGCTTAAAAGGCAATAGTAATGCACTGTAGTTATCTAATGCAGTATTAATAAGCTGTAATTCACAATATCACCAATAACAATGTATTCTTTCCCATACATATACTACCTCTAATAGAAAATGGCGTATCAAAGGGATTGAAGACTACACAAACAGCTTTGAAGTGCATTGTTCTCTTCACATAGCTTAGGAAGACATTTTGGACCCTTTTTTAAAATAACTGATTGCAATGAGTGGTACGAAGTAAGTTAAAATCACTAGTCACAGATCAGCGTTCATTGTTAAAGCCAAGAACTTGACTTGTTACCACAAAATAGTGCCCTAAACTGTTATTTAACAAAGCTGTTTTGTTGGCTGAACAAGGTCACATAGCTGAGGCAAAACATTTCAAGAGCTAAACCACTTTTACTAATACAATCTGTGCGATCGCTGAAAAACACTGACATAGAGACTTAGTGGAAACCATTTTGTGAGCTACAATGTGCACACGTATAAAACTGATAAGGGTCACAAACACTCTGCTCCTATATGGCTGCCCCAAAGGGTTGTAGGTGGCAATCAGTAGTGCCATAAGGATGCCAATATTGTAAATCAGCCTTAAGGAGCTGGTAAATTGGTTTAGAAATTTTAAAAGTGCGACAGTCTTCTGTGGATTGTACTGCTGTATACATTTTTATTTTTATTTTATTTTATTTTTTATTTCCAACATTTTTTTCTTTTCTCTTTTACTGAGTAGCACATCATAAAAAGTTCTATATGAAATGTAAACTGTAAGGAATGTAAACATATGTATTGTTAAATATAAATAGACAGGTAATGAAGTCCTGATTTAGATGGAAAGAGTCTTATTTGGATGTATCACACTCATTTTACCATCCACGCAACTTGTCGCATGATAGAGTAGTTTTTTTTGTCTATGAATATGTGAATAACTTGCGTTTTATCTTTTTACATATTTAATAAAAAAGTATATGTTATAAAAAAAAAAAATGCCAATTTTACCAACTATTCAACTTGGGTGCAAATTGTAACTTTTGTCTGTCTGTTATTAAAACCACCAGATTCATTTTAAGATGCATTTTGTCTAATAAAATGAGTTAAATTATGAAGGAAGAAGAAAGACTTGATCACAGGGCTAATAAAACACAACCCAATTATAAACATACAAATTGATTTCCTTGGTGAAATTCAATGGTTTAATGAGTATGGTGTATGGATTCTAAAACATTTGAAAAAATGATTGCATTGCTTTGGAAAATGTTCCTAAATCAGTTAATGGCTGTTGGTTAAACTAATGTAAGCTTGTGTAGTAGCTCCTCTCCCAAAGGTATGAAGCTGGATAGTTCCCAGAATGCTGCAGCTGTGGTGTCATAGTAGAAAAAAAAAAAAAGAGTCCTTTTTACATTATTCCTTGCCATCCATTGTGTTCCAATGATTTCACAACATACACCTGCACATAACCATGTGTATAGGGTCCCATTTGGCCAATAGGCTTTGGCATTTTCAAGATTAATCA
Organism: Lithobates sylvaticus; assembly: GCA_028564925.1. Classification (NCBI taxonomy): domain Eukaryota; kingdom Metazoa; phylum Chordata; class Amphibia; order Anura; family Ranidae; genus Lithobates; species Lithobates sylvaticus. The sequence continues at coordinate 138,042,679 of CM053030.1, read as the reverse complement.
ATGATGTCATCACCCGTGCTTCAAGTGCAATCATGTCATCTCACATGCAGGCCTGAAGAGTGATGGTATGATCCTGATTTCAGTGTAAGGTCTTCATTGTCCACATTAATTTTTAACTATAAAGTAGAAAGCTCATGTATGTGACGTTCCATTGTCTAAAATATGTCACTAAACAGCTCTGTGGCTGTGGTTTGAGGCTGCTTGACATTTTCTAATGCAAAACAGCTGGGCCTCTGAATTCCATTGAAAACACATGGGTTTCTGAGACTAGGCTATATGATGCTGTGAAAATGTTCTAAGTGTGGTAGTAGAAGTAGAGCTGATTAGTTGCTTATTGCAAAAAAGGTACAAACCCTGAGACCCTCACTGGTCATCAGGGAGCCCAAAGCCTAACTCCAAGTTTACTTCCACTTTTAAATAAATTGTTTAGGCCAAGCTGGCCCAAAGAAGCTGTTTTTTTGTTTGTTTTACTAATAGATGTCATTGCTGTCAGCAGTGTAAAAACTCTATGTAGCATCAGCTACATACAGTATGCAGTGCTGTGTTCCAGCAGCATTATGGTGACTTCTTGTCTGCTGACAGCAAAATCAGGTCCGGCTGAGTGCTGCTCAGTCATTCACAGGAAGCCTTGTATTTCACCAATCAATACAAGGCTTCCTCCAAGTTGGCAGATGACGTCACAAAGCCAATCAAAGAAATTCTTGTATTCATTGATAAAATACAGGGAACGTTTACTTTAGCTTCGTCAATGTTGTGAAACACTGCTGACTTCAATCATTCAATTATGTGGAAGCAAAAATGCTTTTTTGTTTTCCGTGCATGTGAGAGGGTAGTCTTTGCTAAGTGAATTTTCACCACATTTACTAAGCAAAGGGAATGCCTTTAGTAAACAAATGTTTATTATTTTACCAGTAAACAGTCTCTCCCACTTAGGTTTCAGCCTGTCTATAGAAGGAAGCGGGTAAATAAAGTTTGCTATAATAATAGCCATGTGTACACTTGACCTTAAAGGAGAAGTCCAGCCCAAGCTCGTTTGGCTGGGCTTCTCCCATGGGTCACTGGAGTGCAATTCGTTTTGCACTCCTGTGATGCGTTTTCAGCAGAGAGCAGACTGAGGTCCGCTCTCTGCTGATGTCACAGGAATCAGTCCAGGCACTTCATCATCGCGACAGTGGATGTCAGGATCCGCCAGATGCCTGGACTGACACCATGCTCAGCCTCTCAGTGAGACGCTGAGAGTCTGAGTCGGCTGCTCCCTGTCGCTCCACAGCTCAGCGCTCCAGTGAGAGCGTGGAGGAACAGAGAGGAGAGCTGCTGATTGACAGTAAGCAGCTCTCTGCCAGGGAAGCTGTGAAAATCAAGCCATCAGCGATGTTCGATCGCTCGGTTCTCAGTGTAGAGGTGTCGGGGGACTGATGCTGCATCCACCTAGGTAAGTATGATAGGGACAAAAACAAACCCATACTTCTCTTTTAAGGTGATTGTATATTTTCTATGCAAGTTTTGCTATAAACCCCAGATGTGCAATTGTCACCGAAGAAAAAAATACTCAAAGTGGATTTACAGTTTTTTTTCATTCCTTTTCACATTATGTTAAAATAAAAATTCTACTTGCCCTCTCACGCTGCAGCGCTATCCCCAGCTTTTTCCACAATCTAGCACTGTGGGTCCTATTCAGGTAGAACGGCAATAATGTCATTCTACCCATTTCCTGCACAGTAAGCCTGTTGTTTGCATGCCCCATAAGGGGATGTAGCATAATGCAGGCTAGGAAGAGATAGCCCAGCCATGGCGCACCTCACCTGGCCCGAGTGGTTAGCAGGTAAAAGCAGCCTCAGCTCGATTCATCCAGACCACAACTTGAACCAGTGGTTCCCAAGCCCTTTGAGTACACTCAACAGGCCATGTTTTGAGAATTTCCCTTAGATAAAATAGCTGTCACAAATACCAATCCATTGACAATAAAAAATAAAATGAATTACCTGTTGTTAGGAGAATTTGAGGACTGAGGTACTCATAAGGCACTGTGAGTACTGAGAGGGTGTCTGTGAGCACCTGGGGGCATTGTTTGTGACTGAGGGACATTGTAAGTACCAAGGGGGGATATAAGTAACACATTCTAAAATGTTTAAGGGCAAACAGTGTTAAAAAAATAAATGTAAAAGAATAACAAAACAAAAAAAAAAAAAAAGTATACTCATCTTGCTAGGCAACATGTTCTACAGGAGTGGTCATGTGACCCAATACACATCCTGCTCCATGTATACGTTCCTTAAACAACCGTTTGAGGCCAAATACAACTGTGCAATATGTGAGCAAGTTGTTTGGTGTCCCAGATTCTGGTTTTAAAGAATCACCAGGCAACACTTCCAAACTTCAACAGCCTGAAAAAACGTTTGGCCTGCATCTGTCAGGTGCTGGCTGAGGCCAGTATGGAGGAGGGTGGTGATATGAAGGTGCAAGTGCCAAAGGTGAGTAGCTAGGGTACAGTTAGAATATGGGGTAGAGGGAAAAGTGTTAGGCTAGTTTTGAGATGATACATCCCCAATAAATATGTCTGGTTGCATGATGTTGGAGATCTCTGCTCAGGAGAGGCATTGCTGGAGCAGAATACCTCCCCTAGCTGCCATGGGAATGACTACTCCAGTAAGGATGGGGGGCAGGGGTACAAGCAAAGACAGACCAATACTGCTAGTAGGGTTTTGATTGATTATTAGAAGGACAGATGAGACAATCTGCCACGCAGACCACGATCACTGAACAATATTTTGTTTGGTACTTTGCAGATTGGACAGATTTTGGGTGAGGCTGGGGAGCACCCACCCGTCATGGTACATATTGGTTCAATTCAAAAGGTTAGAGGAAGATTGAGCAGCCTTAAAAATGATATTGGGGACTCGGGTGCTACTGTATATTAAATAAAAACATCTCTAGGGTAGTAGTCTCAAAAATGCTTCATGTACCATGAGCCACACCAGAGAAGCAGCTGGAGCTTTGACAGCTAAACAAGTGGCTTAGAAAGTGGTATAAGAAAGAAGAATGTGGGTTCATGGAGAACTGGGCCAACTCTGTGGTTGGTTACTGGCTCTACAGCTCAGACAGACTGCACCTAAAGGGAGAGTGTGCAACTCTGTTGGGGGGAGAATGCCGAAAGTTTGGAGGAACTTGTTAATTATGATGTGGGAGAATCAGTGAGAGGTATACTGTGCAGTGACTGCAGATATGGGAAAAGATAAGGGGGAGCCTCAAACCAGATGGCAGAGAAACTAAAGCATTAAGACCAAAGCTAGTAGGCTTGCTGAATCTAACTGTGATCTGAGAGTGAGCAGAAATAAAATTTATATACACTTCTGCAAAATTGAAAGGTATGTACACAAATGCTAGAAGTCTGATTAATAAAATGAAGGAACTAGAACCTCTGATACTCTAGGAGGACTTTGAAATTGTGGAAATATGATAAACCTAATGTGACAACTCAAATGACTAGCTTGTGACTATCCAAGGGTATTCCCTGCATTCCCTGGAGGGACAGGGTAGGTAGAAGAGAGGGAGGGGTGTGCCTGTATGTCGAGAGATTTGATAGTGAACGAGGGATGACATTGTTAACAGGGCTAGTGCTAAGGTGAAGTCTTTGGCTGCAGCTTCAAAGAGACAAAACAAATGGTAAACTGTAGGTGTATATGCTGTAGTCCCCCTAATCTTAAGGATGAGGAGGAGACCCATCTCTTTTCACTATTAAAAATTACAGGGGGCAGGGCAATGCCATGGGGGACTTCAACTATCCTGATATTGAGTGGGCAGACTGAATTGCACACTCAATAAAGGCTTGTCATTTCTTGATCGTAATGCAGGAGAAATCCATGAGTCAAATGATGGAAGCCCAAACTAGAAATGCTCTGCTGGACCTTCAAATTTCAAACAATGTAGAACTGATTGCAGATGTGGAAGAAAGGGATCATTTAGGTAACAGTGATCACAGAGTAAATATGTTTGCCATTAAACTATAGGAAAGTGTAGAGTGGCCCTTTATTGTGGCCAACCCAAGGCACACCTGTGCAATAATCATGCTGTCTAATCAGCATCTAGATATGCCACACCTGTGAGGTGGATGGATTATCTCGGCAAAGGAGAAGTGCTCACTAACACAGATTTAGACAGATTTGTGAACAATATTTGAGAGAAATACGCCTTTTGTGTACATAGAAAAAGTCGTAGATCTTTGTGTTCCGCTCATGATAAATAGTGGCAAAAGTGTTGCGTTTATAATTTTGCCCAGTGTAAAAAAGAATAACAAGCACTGGAGCACCAAATCACTCAAAGGTTAAGTAAGACATTTTCTGAATAGTCTAGAGCAGAGGTCCCCAACCACAAGGCTTGCTCTGTACTGGCTGCAGCTCGCTTTGCCACCTGGGATTACAATGTAGGGATATTATCTGCATTTTCCACACAGCAGGAGGTGAGCGTCGGGTGAGAGAGTGAAGCTCCGCCTCCTGTCAATCAGCAGTGACTACCCTCCTCCTTCTGATGCCCTGGGACACAATGAACACATACAGGTCTTGGGAAAAGGCCTTTTTAAGACCCCGACCCTTCTCCCAGGTGTAAGGTGAGGACAGATGAATGGATGCATCGACAACTATAATCTCAGCCATATATACAGTGGAAGCTCCTGCAACATCTATACAAGACAACCATGACACATATATGGTTAGCAGGAGCCTGATGATCTGAAGTGGAGCTCCGTGCAGTGATCCACTCACTGATAGGGTTTTCATAGGATTCCCTGTGCAGTCAAACCTCTAAATACCAGTGATGTAAGTAACTGAGTTAAAATAAACTGACTTACGTAACGCAGTTACTTTAGAGGGTAACGAGTAATCTAACTGATTACTTTTCCCCTCATGGTAACTCAGTTCCCATTACTTTGGCTTAGTTACCCCAATTACATCTACCGCCACTAGATGGCAGTAGTGTAATTCCGGTGTCCTGCCGAAAAAGTTCCCCCCTGTACTGCGCAGGCGCAGAGCTTGCGCAGTACGAAGAACTACGGAGCTTCCGAAAATTGCCGAACCTAAACACCGCGCAGGTGCAGTTAACATGTAATTGTACGAGGCGATTCCTGATGCTCGTGCTACTCTGCAAGGGGCGTCTATCGTGTAACTAAGGGGCGGGTCTAGTATTACTGTAACTGTTCTGTAGCCATCCGCCCCTTACACGATATAATAATAATAGACCCGCCCCTTGCTTACACGCTATAACAGATCTGCCCCTTGGTTAGAGTAATAATAGAGCAGCCCCTTGGTTACACGATATATAACAATAATAATCAATGCGCCCCTTGTTTACAGTAATACTAGACCCGCCCCTTAGTTACACGTATAGAATATTAAAAAAAAAGTCAGTTACTTTGCTGCGTAACTAATTACTTTTCCAATGTAGTAACTGAGTTACTAATGCAATTACTTTTTGGGAGAAGTAATTTGTAACTTAACTAATTACTTTTTAAAAGTAAGATGACCAACACTGCTAAATACAAATCATTAGCAGAGAGGTTTGACTACACAGAGACTCCTATGAAAGTTCTATCAGTGAGTGGGACATATCACCCAGCCCCATCACTCCCACCTCCCTGGGGTCCTGGAAAAATTGTCTGCCACAAAATCGCTCCCTGGCACCAAAAAAGGTTGGGGACCCCTGGTCTAGAGTTGTGAACACTGTGCCCAAAGAATCTGTATTGGAACCAATTCTGGTGAACTTGTTCATAAACGATATAGAGATTACAAATGTAGTTATATCACAATCTAAACAGGGCAATAACAGGATACAGCAACTTTACAAGAAGGCCTAATTAAAATATAAGGGTGAGCAGCTATATGGCAGATGAGGTTTAATATTGAAAAATGCAAACTAATGCACTTGGAAGCTATAAATATGCATGCAAGTTACTTGCTAGGGGGAGAACCTCTGGGGAAATCAAGGATGGAAAATGATCTGAGGGCACTAGTAGATGACGGATCAGAAGTACCAAGCTACAACTAGTAAGGCTAGCAGAGTATGCTTTAAAAAGGACATTTACTTGAGACAAAACTATATTTCTGCCACTTTACAAAACAATGATTTGGCCACATCTTGAGCATGCAGTACAGTTTTGGTCACTGAGCCACAAAAAGGAGGTCCTTGAACTTCAGAGAGCCCAAATAAGGGTAAGGGCAATGAAACAAATTAGTGGCTGGAGGACCTCCGTTAAGAGTATTGTGCAATTACAAAGGCTGTCATAGACTTATAGGCTCACACACAAGCAGCGTGCTTCCATAACAGTTCAGCAATAGAATCCATCGGAACACACAGAGTAACAAATGAACAGGAATACGCTAGATCATAGTACCTCACAAGTTTCCATAGAGATGTTACAGTTAATAAATAGAAGAAACTCAGTGCTTTCAGTCTGGGGATTCACGGTCGTGGAGCTAAGTGGGATTGATGTAAAAAAAAAAAAACAAAGCGAGGGGAGGTTGTGTAGAGAGAAAAAAAAATGAAAATGAATAGGAAAATTGTAATCCTTTTAAATATAGAAATCAATATTCAACACATTTCTAAGGTGGAAAATGGAGAGGTCTTCACAGCCCCATGTAAAAACAAAGGTAACAATTTTAAAACAGCAATGCGCTATGTTTGAAAGTATCAAGAGGAACTCTGGACAGCCGCACACCAGACGAAGATGAAAATCAAATGGATTTATTTAACCTGTAGCTGACCGCCCACTGTCAAATGACGGCGGATCGGTGCAGCTATTGTGGCGGGCCACCGTCATATGACGGTGCTCGCTTTTTGGCCACTAGGGGGCGCGCGGGAGGCGCGCGCGCGTGCCCGCCGTGTAGCTGGGGACCCGATGCCCGTGCCCGGCGGCCACGATGTCCGCCAGGCACCCGCGATTGCCCGGTAACTGAGCAGGACGTGGATCTGTGTGTGTAAACACACAGATCCACGTCCTGTCAGAGGAGAGGAGACCGATGGTGCGTCCCTTGTACATAGGGACACCGATCGGTCCCTCCCCCAGTCAGTCCCCTCCCCCCACAGTTAGAATCACTCATATAGGGAACATATTAACCCCTGCCGTGCCCCCTAGTGTTAACCCCTTCCCTGCCAGTCACATTTATACAGTAATCAATGCATTTTTATAGCACGGATCGCTGTATAAATGTGAATGGTCCCAAAAATGTGTCAAAAGTGTCCGATATTTCTGCCGCAATGTCGCAGTCACGATAAAAATCGCAAATCGCTGCCATTACTAGTAAAAAAAAAATAATAATAAAAATGCTATAAATCTATCCCCTATTTTGTAGACGCTATAACTTTTGCGCAAACCAATCAATAGACGCTTATTGCGATTTTTTTTTACCAAAAATATGTAGAAGAATACGTATCGGTCTAAACTGAGGAAAAAATTAAAAAAAAAAAAAAAAAATTGGATATTTATTATAATAAAAAGTAAAAAATATTGCGTTTTTTCAAACTTGTCCCTCTTAATTTGTTTATAGCGCAAGAAATAAAAAAACGCAAAGGTGATCAAATACCACCAAAATAAAGCTCTATTTGTGGGGAAAAAATTATAAAAATTTTATTTGGGTACATCCTTGCATGACCGCACAATTGTCATTCAAAATGCGACAGCGCTGAAAGCTGAAAAATGGCTTGGTCAGGAAGAGGGGGTGTTTGTACCTGGTAGGCAAGTGGTTAAAAACAGGAATCACATCAAAATCCAAAAACACAGCAAAACAGAGAAGGGGGGGCACACAGCTGACGCGTTTCACGCTAAATATAGCGCTTACTCATTGCTAAAGAACTCTCGAATGAATGTCATATATATATATAAGAACTGGTTGGGCCACCCTTAGCAGCAACAACTGCAACCAAGCGTTTGCGATAACGTGCAATGAGGCTTTTACAGCGTCCTGGAGGAATTTTGGCCCACTCATCTTTGCAGAATTGTCCTAATTCAGTTACATTAGAGGGTTTTCGAGCATGAACGGCCTTTTTAAGGTCATACCACAACATCTCAATAGGATTCAGGTCAGGACTTTGGCTAGGCCACTCCAAAGTTTTCATTTTGTTTTTCTTCAGCCATTCGGTGGTGGACTTGCTGGTGTGTTTAGGATCATTGTCCTGCTGCAGAACCCAAGTTCGTTTCAGCTTGAGTACACGAACAGATGGTCGGACATTCTCCTTCAGGATCTCTTGGTAGACAGCAGAATTCATAGTTCCTTTTATCACGGCAAGTCTTCCAGGTCCTGAAGCAGAAAAACAGCCCCAGACCATCACACTACCACCACCATATTTTACTGTTGGTATAATGTTCTTTTTCTGAAATGCAGTGTTCCTTCTACGCCAGATATACTTGGACACACACCTTCCAAAGAGTTCCACTTTTGTCTCATCGGTCCACAGAATGTTGTCCCAAAAGTCTTGGGGATCATCAAGATGTGTTGTGGAGACGAGCTTTGATGTTCTTTTTGCTCAGCAGTGGTTTTCTCCTTGGAACTCTGCCATGCAGGCCATTTTTGCCCAGTCTTTTCCTGATGGTGGAGGCATGAACGCTGACCTTAACTGAGGCAAGTGAGGCCTGCAGACGTTGTTGTGGGGTCTTTTGTGACCTCTTGGATGAGTCGTCGCTGCGCTCTTGGGGTAATTTTGGGCGGCCGGCCACTCCTGGGAAGGTTCACCACTGTTCCATGTCTTCGCCATTTGTGGATAATGGCTCTCACTGTGGTTCGCTGGATTCCCAGCTTTGGAAATGGCTTTATAACCCTTTCCAGACTGATAGATCTCAATTACTTTCTTTCTCAATTGTTGCTGAATTTCTTTGGGTCTCAACAGCTGTTGCAAACAGCTGAGACACAGCGTTGCTTTTATCCCAACATGTGCTGCTGGGTTAACCATTTAGACAAAGAGTTGTGGGGTGGAAAAACCAAAAAGCTTTTAATTTGTTATATAAATTGTGTTAAAAGAAGTGTATAATATAGTGAAAAAATTGTATAATTGTGTTACAATATGCATATCGGTGTACAAACGGACCAGTCAAAACCTGACTGAGTATAAGTGTGGGCGTTATGTGATGTGCAGTGGAAGTGAAAAAATATTATTGAATATTAATGGTGAAAAAATGTTTATATTAAGTGAAAGTGATGTAACAATTAAAGTTAAAAAATAAGAGTGAAAAATAATTAGATATGAACGAATAAAAAAAAAAGGAGCATGAGCATTCGCCCTGAAGGATCCCTCTGGAGCGGTGGTTATCTCTCTCTCTATCCAGCAATGCGCTATGTACTAGTCCAACTTACAGGTAAATATCTATTTTTCATGTAGCTGAGTTTCAGCTGTACTAGGATGACCTGTAGACAGTGCACACTGAACATAAACTTCAGCAGACAACAACAAATGGAGTAACCACATGGTGGGCTGTCGTAATATATGATAGAAAATATAAACATTTTACCATATAAAAATACATTTCTATAAAGAATTCCTGGGATGCTTATATAAAAGAGACACGTAGTCTACTTTGCATGATCAGAACTATTTAACAGAACAAGGCAGGAGTTGTAAAGGATCTTTTAGATACATTTTTATCCAGCAACTCTTTTACAACTGCCAGCATGTTAAATCCCAAGTACTGCCAACATTTTTTTTAGTTGTGGGCAGAGTGTGGAAGAGTTAGAACCTCTAGCAAGGTTTATTTCCCACAAACATATTACAGCGCACACATGCAAAACTGACATTTACCTCCAGCAAGGCTATTTAAAACCCCTAGACATTTTCAAAAAACATTATTATTGCTATATGGTGCTTAAGCCCACTTACTGCAACAAAGTACCCCATGATTGGTGGGTCCTACACTATCCATAGATTGGGAGATCCTGCTTCTCTGAACCAAGGGAGCTATACTCCTCTATATGGGAGAATAATGAGAGGTACTTACTGAGGGAGTGGGGTGCTCCACCCAATCCCCATATTTTTTGATAATGTTTTTTGAAAATGTTTAGGTGTTTTAAATAGCCTTGCTGGAGGTAAATGCCAGTTTTGCATGTGTGTGCTGTAATATGTTTGTTCTGTTGTATGGTCTTATGGCTGCACCATTTTTATGCATTTTTTTAGTGTGTGCCCCTCAAATATCTTTTTTGTCTATTGTATGGATTTTGACCAAATCCTTTTGGGTGGAGCACCCCACTCCCTCAGTAAGTACCTCTCGATAGTGACCACCTGTGTCATGGGTGGAGACCTCATGTTCTCCCATATAGAGGACTATAGCTCCCTTGGTTCAGAGAAGCAGGATCTCCCAATCTATGGATAGTGTAGGACCCACTAATCATGGGGTACTTTGTCGCAGTAAGTGGGCTTAAGCACCATATAGCAATTAGCAAAAACATTATCAAAAAATATGGGGATTTGGTCACACCATGTGACCAAATCCCCATATTTTTTGATAATGTTTTTTGAAAATGTCTAGGTGTTTTAAATAGCCTTGCTGGAGGTAAATGTCAGTTTTGCAGGTGTGCGCTGTAATATGTTAGTTCTGTTTTGGTCATCAATATGTACGGGCATGGTGTTGATATTTGTAACCCTATTTAAATCTGCTGTTATACAGTATTCCATGACAAAAAATAATGAACCTTTCCCAAGGATAAATACTTTTTATAGGCACTGTTTTGGTAGATATGAATGTAGATAGCTGAATATAAATCTTGACTTTTCCTCTAAAATGTTAAGCCATGACCTGTTCCCTCTCCCCCTGGTTCTTTATTATGATGGTCAGACTCAGTGGAGGGGGTGGGGTGTACCCTTCCATTCTTCCTTTTATGCACAGAATTGACAAGACATGCCACAGGAAAGTTAACACAAATTCATGGCGGTAAGCACCACCCAGTGACGTATATTTCCACTCCACTTGATGCAGTCATTAGGAGTACTCCCACCTATTTTTAGAGATAGAACAGCTTGTGCTCTACTTTTAGACAAAGCGTCACACATGGTGTTGGCCCATCCAATAACTATATTGGTCCCACATTAAGTAAATCAGATTTTAGAGAAAAGTAAGATAGAATATTATTGTATAGCTAGGTTGACAAAATATGAAGCTTAATTACTTACACCCACCAATATAACTATAAAAAAGTTCTAAACCCAGCAGTATATCTTCAGGAGACTGATGAAAGAAATTGATTGGTACCCTTAGAGTAAATATCACAGTTATTTTTTTTGTGACAATTTTTGAAGGACAGATCCATATCATGGTCATGATTGCAATGCTTTGGAGAAGGATCACAAGCCACAACTCCAGTGAAAGGGACCAGATGTGTTACATCTCTTTGTGGATGGGTCTAGGCACCACACTGAGGATTAAGTGCTCCACACTGGTAAGTACAGAGTAGTAAGTACAGAGAGTAAGTACAGAGACTGACATAATAGTGAAGGAAGCCTTATCTGCAAGTGTGTCAGATCAAGAAGCTGAGCTTTATGCTCTAGAGCAGTGGTCATCAACCCTGTCCTCAGGACCCACTAACAGGCCAGGTTTTATGTATTACCTTGGGGAGATGCAGGCTAGAATACTGCAATCACTGAGCAGCAAATGATATCACCTGTGATGTATTTCAGTTATCTTGCAAACCTGGCCTGTTAGTGGGCCCTGAGGACAGGGTTGATGACCACTGCTCTAGAGGCTGTCTGCAAACATCTTAAGAGTATAAGACATAATGTCCAGCAGATATGTATTCGGCATAGAGCATGATTTTGCGCTGATTTGATTAGCTAGAAGTTTCCTGACTATCTCTGACAAAAGGGGTAAACACTCTACACTGATTATTTGAGGCCAACCATAAAGAGTAATGAGGAAGGATATAAGGGACCTTTTCAGGTTTTGCTGACCACTAAGTCTGCTGTCAAACTTTAAGGAAAGGCCTTCGTGATCCACACCAGCCATTACAAGAAGCTGCACGAGATGATGTTGAGGAGTCCAGTTGGGGAAACTGGGCCCATTGGAAGGTTTTACTTACTATAATCTTTGCAGTACCTATAGTTATGCACATCACTACCACCTGTGTGTATGAGAGTCAGTGGTGGCTGGTGCTCAAATTTTTTGGGGGGGGCACAAACAAGCTGAAAAATTCTGAAAAAAAAACCCATCAATTGCAGCCTCAATGTGCCATCAAACGCAGCCACTGTGCCCATCAAATGCAGCCACTGTGCCCATCAAATGCAGCCACTGTGCCCATCAAACGCAGCCACTGTGCCCATAAAACGCAGCCACTGTGCCCATCAAACGCAGCCACTGTGCCCATCAAACGCAGCCACTATGGCTCTAATCAGATGCTTCAAAAACACTCCCCACCGCTGTAATTGAGGCGCCCGTTGCCCGAAAATGGGCTGGGGGTGTCCATGGATAGAGGGACGGCGCCCTTGCGCCTTTATTGACGCACTGCCACTGATGAGAGTTTGATGAGAGTGATTGCTTGTGGAAGTGTAAAAGGAACAGTAACCATTCTCCTAATCATGGAAGAGGAATGAGATCTCTCACTCTTATGAAAGTCTCAACAGATGAGTTAGAAATGAACACAAAAAAATTGCAGAGAAAGCTAATGCAACCAATTGCTTGGTGTGCTCTAACCCTCCTCTCAGTCTGAAACAACCAGCATTGGTGGCTGTGTGTGGGTGTTGTGAACATTCAGAGTACTACTTTAACTATTATCCAAAATGGATAATAGCTTTTAACATACTTTAGTCTAACTCTTGTTTTCTCCCTTTTCTTTCCTTATTTTGATGTAATTTATATGTAATGTAATATGTTTTTATGTATTTATATGTAATTTTGCTTAAGCTACATAATGTGGATAAGGGTGACCCAAAGATACTTTTTTACATGATTTTGAGTCTTAGCACACTTTTTATGGAATGATTATTTCTTAATCTAATTGCATAATTAATGAGTTGTTAATACCCTAAACTGACTAAAATATGCCTAACATGTATTATTAATGAAAATGAAAATAAATATTGCTGCTCAGAAATAAAGACAGAAACTGTTGAATGGTGCTCTTGTGTCCATGTGATATGGCTATATGCCATATTTGGGTGCACAGTAAACCTTCTGCTCTAGGATAAGTGTGGTATTGAATTCAAACCTATCTTCAACACGTTCATGTATTCATTTTAGCATATTTACAGAACAAATAATTCCTTTATTCTTTAAAATACAAAACATTAAATACATTTCCATGCTTAAACCATATGACTTAAAAGACCACAGGGCTCGTTTAATAAAACATCAGTGCAAAAAGAGGTACAGTAATTCCATGTAACCAATATCAGCTTTGAGAAACTTATGGTTAAACTAACATAGGCTGATTTGATACATCACTCTGTTGTACTCCATATGATTTTATTACAAATATTGTGTAAACCATAACCAATTTTGCAATATACATTGCTATGCAAACCCTGTTTTGATCCCTTGCAATAAATAGCGTTGCTTGTGAAAAGCAATGATTACCAAGTCTAGAGTCTGAGACAGACTCCTTTATGATTCCTCCCTTATGATTCTTAGACTTTCAGGCTCCAAAGAACATCTTCAAGGTACATGTATAAATGATGAAATCTTTGGTCAGATGATTTCCCTAAAAGATAGATTAAAATGATAAATATTTAACCAAAATGTAGATCGGGGGCAAGTCTTTAAAGCACCTTGGGGGTTATTTACTAAAGGCAAATCCACTTTGCACTGCAAGTGCCCTTGGAAGTGCAGTCACTGTAGATCCGAGGGGGACATGCAAGGAAAAAAAAAAACAGCATTTTAGCTTGTATATGATTGGATGATAAAATCAGCAGAGCTTCCCCTCATTTCAGCGCTTCCCCTCAGATTTACAGCGACTGCACTTCCAAGTGTACTTGCAGTGCACTTGTAGTGCAAAGTAGATTTGCCTTTTCGTAAATAACGCCCCTTGTGTCTGTATATTAAAATGGGTAATCAACCAAGACTGAGTTTAAGTTTTTTTACATTTAGAAGGAAAAGTGCAAGTCTGCTTAGTGCCATTAGTTATGGCATTAGTTATGGCAACTGGAGGTGGAAATCTTTTGCATGGTAATTACATAATAAAGTAAATATTCAATTTAAATGCATGGATATGCACACACATAGGCGTTTAGAGGAGTTTAAAGGCAGGGGCATTTAGAGGCAGAAAAAAAACACTACCAGCGCGTCCAGGAGCAGCAGAGTTTTGGCGGTAAAAATGCTTGACACGTGTAAATACCTATAAAAGCATTAACACTAGGGACATTTAGCACTTTAGCATTAATTCATTTCAATGGCCTAAATGTGCCCAAATGCGTTACATGCATTAACAAGCGTCAATCGTTTTTTTTCTACCAAAACGCTGCTGCCAGGATGAAAGGCGTCTAGGAGAGATGGCCAAAAGTCAAGTGTGCATGAGACCTGATTTATTTTGAAAAAATAGAAACTTTTCGACTTCACTTAAGAAAACATAATATTACGTCTTAAATAATCTAATGCCGCGTACACACGATCGGAAATACCGCCAGCAAAACTCTGATGAGAGCTTTTTGTCAGAAAATTTGACCGTGTGTATGCTCCATTGGTCTTTTGCCTGGCGAATTTCAGCCAGCAAAAGATTGAGAGCATGTTCTCTATTTTTTGGTCGGGTAAAGTTCCTATCCGAAAAATGCGATCGTCTGTATGCAATTCGGAGGTGCAAAAAAATCACACATGCTCGGAAACAATTTGGCGCATGCTCGGAAGCATTGAACTTAATTTTCTCGGCTCGTCGTAGTGTTGTACGTCACCGCGTTCTTGAAAGGCGAAAGTTCCGAGAACTTTTGTGTGACAGTGTGTATGCATGACAAGCTTGAGCGGAATTCTGTCAGAAAAACATCCAAGATTTTTCGGATGGAAATTTTGCTCGTGTGTACGCGGCATTAGAGTGAAGAACCTGCTGTAAGTAATATCCATATGTTTCTGCCCAATGCAGCTTCCTGCTATTGTTTACATTTTACTAAAGAGAGATCAGGATAATTCCAAAGCTGCTACATGGCCACTGGATGACACACTCTACAGGTCATAATGAGATGGTGAATATCAGGACATTTGGTTAGGGAGGAAGTTCTGTAAAGTAAGCCTGTCATGATAAACATTTAAATGCTGCCATAGCCAACTTGTTTTAAATGGTGCCTCACTACTTACTGAGCCATTTCCATAAAACAAATCCCAACCTAAACTGGTGATTACCAAATAACATTACTATTTTGGGTGAAAAAAATATATCTTTGTTGTCATGGATGGAAAAGACTGCTCTCAAGCTGCTCACTTAACTAAACACAAATGCTGGGGAATTCATAAAAGGTGTCAATGAATTAGAATTCCTTCAGAGCGCAGTACCGAAAGTAACAGTGCTTACACCAGATCCATGTACCTGTCACAGATGATTACGTGAATCTGTCACGCCCGCTCGCTGTCTGCCAGTCGGTCTGGCACTTACCCCATCTAGGTGGCAGGTTGCAGGCGGCAGGCATTGAGCCCTGTGTCCTCTCCTTCATCACGACGGCTTCCGCCGTGCATCTCCTCCCCTCCTCCTAGGCATCCAATAGGATTGACTGTCCTTTAAGCCAATCGGGTGACGGGTCCCAAGAGCTGCTTCCTGATTGGCCGGGAGGAGGATCAGTGTTACAATAGCCAACATTCATTCTCGATTGTAACACACCTGGGTGGGCCTATTGCAACAGGCGCCCATAGCACAGCGAAGACGTCCCAGAGGACCTATGTGCTGAACCACTCTTTTCTTTATGTAAGTGGATGTATGCACTCCTTTTTTGCTCAATAAATGCTAACATTTTAATCTGGTGGCGCCTCTCCTGTTTTCTGTCTTACCACCCTATTTTGAAGCCTATTAAAGCCTCTGGCTCCAATCAGGTGCTTCAAACCCCCCCCCCCCCATTGGAATCCATGCATCCGGTGTCCTGCAAGGGGCCGGACGTATAGCTAGAGGGGGGGTGTGCCCTTAATGGACAGGCCACCCTTGGGCAAATTAGGAATTAGGAGAGACGCCAGTTTTCATTGTCCCCAATGTCCCTACCAACCAGGCCTATGCATCGGATAATTCTTCAGATGTTTTCACACTTCCCTAAAATATAAGCCCATATTTGTAACAGTCTGACATTTTTGTTTGGGTACAGTGTAGCATGACTGAGTAATTATAATTCAAATTGTGAGAGCACTGAAAACTGAAAATTGGTCTGGGCAGGAAGGGGATAAAAGTGCCCTGTATTGAAGTGGTTAATTAGCTTGCTTATCTGTGAACTGGCGGTAATTCTTTTAGGATCTGTCGCAGCCATAGTGACAGATTCTACTAGTGACTGTAGTAAAAACTGCCTGAATCTGGGCATGTGTTGGTAGTGGTACTTGCACAAGGCTTTCAGAATTAGGCTCAGGTCAAATCCCCAGAAAAGTGACATTGCTGCTTTACTGAGTTCCCCCGATGGTCTCTGGCTGCCAGAAGCATTGTGATTGTTTCATTTTATATGAGTCTGCAGACTCTCTGTTGTTTAGTCACATGTGTCTGCCTGCTTGCATTAATATAAGAGGATCAGCAAACAATGTCAAGGAAGCAGAACATGTATGTGTAAAGGGCAAATTTGTCCACCCCAATGCACATATACAGGTGCATCTCAAAAAATGATAATATCATCAAAAAGTTAATTTATTTCAGTAATTTAAATTCAAAAAGTGAAAGCCATACACTATATTGTCCAAAGTATTGGGATACCTGCCTTTACACACAGATACATTTTAATGGCATCCCAGTCTTAGTCTGTAGGGTTCAATATTGAGTTGGCCCACTCTATAACAGCTTCAACTCTTCTGAGAAGGCTGTCCACAAGGTTTAGGAGTGTGTCTATGGGAATGTTTGACCATTATTACAGAAGCGCATTTGTGAGGTCAGGCACTGATGTGGACGAGAAGGCCTGGCTTGCAGTCTCCACTGTAATTCATCCCAAAGGTGTTCTGTCCAGTTGAGGTCAGGACCCTGTGCAGGCCAGTAAAGTTCCCCCACCCCAAACTTGCTCATCCATGTCTTTATGGTCTTTACAAAAGAGGACATTGGACCACTGAGCAACAGTCCAGTCCTTATGCTTATTAGCCCAGGTAAGATGCTTCTGACGTTGTCTCTGCTCAGGAGTGGCTTGACACAAGGAATGCAACAGTTGTAGCCCATATCCTGCATATGTGTGTGGTGGCTCTTGAAGCACTGACACCAGACGTAGTCCACTCCTTGTGAATCTCCCACAAACTCTTGAATGGCCTTTGCTTCACAGTCCTCTCAAGGCTGTGGTTATCCCTGTTGCTTGCACACCTTTTTCTACCACACTTTTTCCTTCCACTCAACTTTCCATTAATATGCTTGGATGCAGCACTCTGTGAACAGCCAGCTTCTTTAGTAATGACCTTTTGTGATATACCCTCCTTGCGGAGGGTGTCAATGACTGTCTTTCGGACAACTGTCAAGTCAGCAGTCTTCTCCATGATTGTGTAACCTACTGAACCAGACCATTTAAAGGCTCAGGAAACCTTTACAGGTGTTTTGAGTTAATTAGCTGATTAGTAAATCAACCCCACGGTGTCACATTCTAAAGGCAAATAGACTGTGCACTTTGCAAAGTGCAATTGCACTCTGCAAGAGCAGTTGCTCCAGAGCTTAGTAAATGAGGTAAAGCTTCACTTTGCAAAGAATACCCAATCACGTGCAAGGAAAATAAAAAAAAACAGCCTTTTTGCTTGCATATGATTGGATTATGGAATTCAGCAGAGCTTTTCCTCATTTACTAAGCTCTGGAGCAACTGCTCTCGCAGAGTGCAATTGCACTTTGCAAAGTGCAGTTTATTTTCCTTTAGTAAATCAACCCCTTTGAGTCTACAATATTGAACTTTTTCACAATAGTCAAATTTTCTAAGATACTGAAAGAAATACTTGGAATATATCACTCTGTTTGTAATAAATCTATATAATATGAGTTTCACTTTTTGAATTGAATTACTAATGTAGTGACGAGCACGCGCCATTTGTTTTGTAAATTTAATGTTCCTGAAACCACAGTTGGGTTTTAGGGTTAATTATACCAAATTATGGTTTCGGTGCCAGTCTGGCTGGACTGCACTGGGTTCTGCTTGGCCATAGGTGTCGCTGTCACTTCTGGCAAGCATGAGAACGCAGTTTGGCTGGGCGCATTGAGTGCCAATCTCTCTCAGGGCCAACCAGTGAGAGTGTCGTCTTGCTGTGAATTCTGGGAGAGGGTACTTAAGGTACTGAGATCACGTGCTTCTGGGTTCCGGTCCAGAAGATCTTTCTGTCTGTTTGGTCCTGGTCCTCCTGACCAGCCCTCAGGGCCCTCATGGCCTGGGGTGCGGATCCATCCAATTCCGAGTCTCGGGGCTGGCTAGTCCAAGGCAAAGTAACTGGAAGGAATATTCCAAGGTGGTCCGGTGCCGTCTCATCTGTGGAGAGGCCAAGCAACTGAGAAAGCAACCAGGGGAGGACTCTTCGGAAGAGGGCCACGCACAAGGCTGGTTCCTCTGCAAGAGCCTGGAAGCTAAGTTGAAAGACACCAAGTGAATCTACACTCGTACGGTATGGCCGGGCCGGCAGCAAGATACTGGTACCGTATGGGGGATCTCTAAGTTTGTTTACATCCTTCAGTTACAACCAAGTCTGTGGCAGAGACTTTATTCACACGTTCTACAACCAAGTCTGTGGCAGAGACTTTATTCACAAGTTCTACAACCAAGTCTGTGGCAGAGACTTTATTCACAAGTTCTACAACCAAGTCTGTGGCAGAGACTTTATTCACAAGTTCTACAACCAAGTCTGTGGCAGACTTTGCTCTATTTGAACACCCTATCGGTTGCTAGGCCTAGTGAGAGGAGGTTTACCCGATAGCTGTGAAAATCCAGTTGTGAGTGGCTATTCTCTGGATTTATATGTTGAGAAACATTCAGTTTTGAGCAGTTCCAAGAGCACCGGAACTTTCTACCTAAACCCTCTATCCCTGTTGAGAGACTGTGTTTGTCTACCCTTTTTGCAAATAAAAATCCCAAAGCGGATCCAGTGTCAGTTTCTACAGTTCTTTGGGCCATCCACCTCGGGAAACCCCTAGACGCATACGAGGTCAAGAAGGTAACGGTAAGCCCAAATTGAACCAGCAGCTCCTTCGGGGGTCAGTGCTACACTAAAATAAATTAACTTTTTGATGATATTCTATTTGTTTGATATGCACCTGTATAACTACTAAATACACTTAGAAAGAAGGTTTTAAAAATTGTATACCTATTGATACAATTCTTTTTATCATACTTTTCAATTTAATTTGCAGGTCTAAAACAAACTTTATAAATAACTTTTTTTTTATATTTAGTTGTCTGTAAAGTTTGCAAGCCAAGTCAGTTATTCTCTAACTGAGTAAGTAGTAAGAAAAGCAAAGATAAGGATGCCATCCCTGCACCTTGAAAACAAGTTAGCAATGGCAGTTCTCATATTTATGTTCAAGAAAGAAAGGATGTGTAGGCAGACCCTTGTTCATTTTTTTAAGAAGGCAAACATTAGACTGGCCATGTAAGATATTGGCAGCTGGTGATAACTGACAGTAAATATTTCAGAAGACAGTCACACTTTCCACTGACCAAGTTTCAAACACTTACTGTTCATTCTGACAATTGTGTACCACATACTAAAGGTCTTCAAAATATAACAAAAATGACATTTACATTGACACGATTATAGTTCTTCATATCTAGTACAATAGAATAACCTTTATGCAGAGTAACACGTCAATCACTTATTCAGCATACCGCTTCTTTAGGGAGAATACATAGATATGGAAGTGTTTGCTAAGCTGCTTTCCCTAAAAAAACAAAAAAACAAAATGAATCAATAAGAATTATAACTACTGATGGACATAAATACTTTATTGACTAGCTTATCACTGTAGCTTTCTACCATGTTGTGTACATGTTATGCTACATATATATTTATCAGGAAACTGACATTATTTATTATCCTCAGTACACTTAGAAAAGCCACCCTCAATTGACAACTACTGCTATAGACAACTATCCCATCAATCACAACGAACATGATACTGTAGCCTTTTAGCAGTAGAAAGTTACAGTATACAGTATAAGGCCTGGTATATACTGTATCAATTGTGTCCCAATCACCACCTTAGCCACAATTTATTTGACCTTTCTCTATATTTTCCTATGGTAATATAACATTTAATTCAAATGCTGAGAATTTAAAAGGCTCATTGTTTGTCATCTTTTAGGGGTCAATAGCACTTCGGCATACAAAAAGGATCGCACACATATAAAATCATTATATATGTTATATATGTTATCAATAGATTTTATTATGTGAACAGAATGGGATCGCTTGCATAATTCTAAATCACTTTTTGCATACATATTATAGTAATGCAGCTAAGTAAAGGTGGTAATTGCAAACATTATGGCTCCTTATATTTTGGAATTAACCATGCTGTTTTAGCCACTACAGAAGTATTATCAAGATATGGTATTAATAATATTTATAAAACTGAGTTTTGAGTACCAGCTTGTTTTCAAGAAAAGCTTTTCATGTTTCAGTGGAAGTTCTAGGCTCTAGAATTACCACAGTTTGTCACTAGATTTTTTGGGGGAAGGAATAGAATCCCTATCTGTTTTTTTTTTACTGCTATCTGGGACTCATTCGGAGGGATTTTCCCTCACGTTTTCCCTCACGTTTTCCCTCACGTTCTGTCCCAGCCAGTATGGTTTAACCAGACAGGAAGTAAGGAAAAATCGCCAATATGGACACAGATATAAATAAAAAGCTGGCAGGGTTACCTTTCCCATTCTACTTAAAGTGGATCTAAAGGCATTCAAAGCATCAGAATTTAATCTTCATTTTAGTTTTTGCTTTTTACTTATTAGAAGAGGTGAAAAAAATCTGGCTTCCCCACTCCAGAGATACCAACTTAGCATGCCAAGCATATGTGTTGCTGTACTCTAGACAGAGCAGTGGCTAGCACTGAGCTCATTACTATAGTAATACCTACTGGAATGGCTGTTAACACTGGGCTGGTGACAGGAATAGTTGTTGGACCCAGGCAGTCAGTGCGGCCCGTCCATAGGGGGCGCACGGGCAGTGACGGTGGTTCTCAACCGAGGAGGCGGTGCTCGCTGAATCCAGGAGAACATAAACACATTGCAGCCAAGGTGAGTTTTTATTTGTGGCAAAATTTGTCTTTTTGGTAGGTCCCTCTTATAGATATGAAGATTGGGTAGGTAAATATTTTTCTTACAATATTCATATAAAAATGATGTGATCTAAAAGGATTTGTTATTCCCTCTAGTGGATAACATTAGTATTACAGCCTTCATCTGTGTTAACTGCCTGAGCATCAGAAATGCATGAAACTTTACATATTTATTAAGAATGTCTTATCCATGTGTTATGGATTCAAAACCACTGAAACTGATCTCCCTTTATAACTTAAAACGAAACATTTAAAATGACCAGTTTTAAGTTATTAATTGAGATCAGTTTCAGTGTTTGTGAATCCATAATTTTTCAGAACTCCATACACATGGACAAGACATTCTGATGCTCAGGGAGCTAACAGAGATGAAATTGACATTTTGTCATCACTACATCATTTTTATTTTTATCCTTCACTCTATAAGTCTGTGATACCATACTCTTACACACCATGCAACGTTTTTCCTTCACAAACCACCTGGTTTGAACCAGACAGGTTTGAACAGTATGCAATGGAGTTTCCGGAGGATGCACTAAGTAAGACTTTGAAGGCCTATTCACTGCTCAATAGAGTAAGTTAAAGAGGAAATAAACTCTGAGACCCCTTTCACACTTGTGCGACTTCAAAGTCGCGCAATTTTACCGCGATTTTGCAGCGATTTTGCTGCAATTTCAAGGAATGCCTGTGTAAGTGGCATCAAAATCAGACCAAAGTAGTGCAGGGACTACTTTGAAGTCGGAACAACTTGAAGTCATACTAATATGAATGGCTGTCATTGGAAATCATGGGGAACGATGTGTGAAGTCGTATAAGTGTGAAAGGGGCCTGATGGGTTTTACTTTCTCTTTGTTTCCCTGCAAAGGTAAAGCATAATGGGCTACTATGCATCCCATAGTAGCCCATTATGTGACACTTACCTGCATGAGAAGCCTGCGATGTCCCCGTCTTCCTCGCTAGCAGCGAGCGTCCATTCTTCACCCCTCTTCCTTCCGGGGCCACGAACTCCGGCTCTGTGACTGGTCACAGAGCCGGAGTCGCGCAACGACTGCGTATGCGCGCGGGAGTCGACAGTCACGGCATGACCCGAGCTAGAAACTGCACAGCGTGCCCTTTCTAACTCCGGTGCATGCGCAGAAGAAATCGCCCTATGATGATTTGCAAATTTTTACCTAGACCGTGTAGGTCTAGGAGATATTTCAAGCACCAGGTAAGCCTAGATTAAGGCTTACCTGTAGGTTAAAGTGGTCTGTAAGGGTTTACAACCACTTTAAAGACAGAGCTTAGTCTCATCTACCACACAGAAGAGTTCAGAAAGTGTAAAGGTGCTGTTGACCTAGTCCAGCTGTTTATGGAGAACAATCTTAAAAAAGTATTTAGAGAGACTGTCACTAATGATCCTCATCACCACACCCATGACCACAGCAGAAGCTGAGAGGTGCTTCTCAATCTTAAAAAGGACTTTTCTGAGAAATAGCATGACCCAGGAGAGACTGAATGCATTGGTCATGCTGTCAATGGAAAAGAGAGTGGTGACCGAGATGACTGACTTCAACCAGAAGGTCATTGAGAAGTTTGCAAGCCAGAAAAAAAGAAGAGCAAAATTTAATTTCAAATAGTACTACTGGCGCTAATGTGAATGTGGCATGCATTTGTATTCAGTCACCTTTACTCTGATTCAGTTTTTATTGTTGTTGTTTGTTGTACAATAACGTTCTTTAACAGTTGACTTAAACATTAACATTTTCTATATTTTATCTAGCAGTAATGACACATACTCACCTGATAAATGCCTATTTAGAGTCCTTCATTACTAACAGTGTCATTTTTCAGTTTGTTTGCGCCGATCTGTGAGGCTGTGCTATATACCATGATCTACGAGGCTGTGCTATATACCATGATCTGCGAGGCTGCGCTATATACCCTTATCTGTGATGCTGAGCTATATACCCTTATCTGTGATGCTGAGATATTTACTCTGTCCTGTAATGCTGAGCTATATACTCCTGACACTATGGGTGGAAGCAAGTGGCATACAGGGGATGGAGTGGGTGAATTCTATAAAGGGTGGGGCTTATGAGAAGTGGAAGGGGTCAAAAAAGAAGGGCGAGGTCTGGTGCACCCCTATCCTAAAACTTCACCAGCCGCCACTGGGCCCAGGAAGTTGTAGCTTTTAACTAAGTTATATCTGGTGAATAATTACCACAATGTAAAATTGTATTCTTTGTCATTTATTATTTTCTACAAAAATAACTAAAATCCTAATGAATGTAAAAATCAACGGCAAAAGAACACTCACCACACATACTCCATAATGTACATGTGCTACTGTAGCACCAACTGCGGCAGAAAAAAAGATAGGTTCTTCCATTGTCCCAAGATACCCAGAGACAGTCAGTCCAACCACAAGAGCCAGCGGCCAAAGGAGCCAGTGGAAAACTTCTGACCTGGTGTTACTCATCTGACATATGATAACCCTGCACTGTCAGATAAAGATACCAATGTTAGCTCTTAGAAATTGGTGGTAAAATACATTTATTTAAACAAAGACATTAGAAGGCAGTCAGACATACAGACCAAGACACTGAACCTCTGCCAGGTATCCTGATCCCCACATCACATGAGGATCTTTTTCCAGCAAAATATATATTTTTTTGTGTTAAATGCAAAAGACTTATGCTGCGTACACACGACCGGACTTTTCGATGGACTAGGTCCGACGGTCTTCCCGGCGGACTTTCAGCGGGGTTCCGACGGACTTTCCGAATGAACGGACTTGGCCACACAAAATCACACCAAAGTCTGACGGATTCGAACGTGATGACCTACAACCGGACTAGAATAAGGAAGTTCATAACTAGTAGTCCTAGCGTCGGTTTTTGTCCATCGGACTAGCATACACACAAACAGATTTCTTGATAGGAACTGGGTCCGGCAGAGTTCCGGCGGAAAAATTTCTAAAGTCCGTCAGATTTTTTGACAGCAAAGGTCCGATGGAGCCCACACACGATCGAATTGTCCGACGGATTTGTTCCATCGGACCTTTGCTGTCAAAGTCTGGTCGTGTGTACGCGGCATTAGGCTTCATTTAGACTTGCGATTGGTTGTGGGGGTTGAGCCACATTTTTACCGCCCACCAAACACCCCCTATTAAGCATAGGCAGCAGACAGAGGTGTTTACATGCTGTTTCTAGCATGGGGTTAAAACAGGCGGTTAGGGGGCATTACATCACTTCCTCACTGCCTGTCAGTAGCATAGATTGGACTTCAGGGGCAAGGGAGATTTAGATGCATGTCTAAATCTACCCTTATAGGCTTCGAGAGGCTAAATATTATATTTATTTATTTCAGTATAAAAATACTATTTTTCTCTTTAAACAGTAACAACTGTGGTGTATATAAAATCTAACACAGTCTGCCATTAAGCATATACGTAGGCAATGCTGTGCTCTCTTTATAGAAAGCCTAGCATGCTTTGCAAAAAGAATGTCGTACTGTACTAATAACCAATACATTACAACTTTTATATAAAACAACAGTTTATAAACTTAATAAAGTAGAAATTAAGCAGAAAACATTATAGATTCATTTATAACAGAACTCCAACTAAAGAGCTAAATACACATGGAAAGTATGTGTATGTGACTTATTTTACCTGCTGCAGGACTTGTAACTCTCTTCAGCCAGTTTGTAAATCACATATTTCTGCCACACTGCACAGCCAGGTAGATGATGCACCCATTTATATTTTTTAAGCTTTGCAGCTTCCAGTGTCAATCCTTCCTCTCCAGCTTGTTAATTGTTTATAATGAATCACCATCATCACCCAATGAGTAAGGAGGTGACCTATAAAGCTATAAAGGTTAACCAACAAAGAATTTCTGGGTTATGCAATGTGGCAGAGGTGTATTTGTCAAAAGAGAGGCTCGTAGCAGGCAATAGCAACTGTGAGTTTGTTTTCTTTTTTTGTATAAGTGATTTGGGTGGCTTTATGGCCACCAGATCATTTGTAAACTACTGTATTACAAATGTTGCGTGGTGAAGAATGCTAATAAAAGAAGAGTAGCAGTGGTCATAAATCCATGTAGTTATTGAACAGATGATTGCATGACCCAGCCACTTATCACATTCTAAACTATCCTGACTCTACTGTTCTTTTTGAAAAAAAGCTAAAGGACATATTAATCTTGGGGTAACGAACGTAGACTTAAGTAGAAAAAACAGAAGAGTA
Source organism: Lithobates sylvaticus (assembly GCA_028564925.1). Taxonomy (NCBI): domain Eukaryota; kingdom Metazoa; phylum Chordata; class Amphibia; order Anura; family Ranidae; genus Lithobates; species Lithobates sylvaticus. The sequence goes on along the minus strand of CM053030.1, from coordinate 138,017,103 downwards.
TCTTATGATTTCATCATTTGCCTAAATTACACAAACAAGGCACCTTTCCAGAGGGACACCTCATAGTTGTGGGTATATGTTCACCTTTGGAGACTGGTCCAGTGAGTAGATCACCATCTCCAACCACTGGTCCAGTGTCTACCTAGCTACACTAGGGATACATAGTGGGTATAAGGAGGAGTTTGGTGATATTTATTACCTCTAGAAGTGCAGCGCTTTGATGGGGGTGAGGTCTATGTCCTCAATTGCCATTCTCTACATGAGGTGGTGAGAAAAGCTCTGCTCCGTTGCAGGTAAAAAATAATTTTGGGGCTGTATATCATGATATGGATTATATGGTTATAGATGATCAATAATGAGAGTTATATCTCCTGCGCATAAGACAGAATGTCTCCTGCGCATAAGTGTATGCGCCTGGTACAGGTGTAAAAGAGGACATCACGTTGCTGGGGAATGCTTCAAGCCTTGCTGTCCTCTAGGATTGTGGATGTCCTGAAGCCACTGCAAAAAACAAAGAATACAACAAGGGGAGGTGCTCTGGATCCTCATGTCTTGTATGCGAGTTTACATTCAGTGGAAGGAACTTGTGTGGTTTGGCGCTAATGAAGAAGGGGGTTACCTTCGGTCCCCCTGCACTCTGGAGTGAACCAAGTCTAGGACTACTGGGTTATAGATGAGTAGCTTCATGAGTGATTTTAATTCACATGTTTGGTAGTATTATTCTTGTTGATCTTAAAAATAATAATGCACTAGGCTAGTGTGCCTGCTTATGTTCGTTTATTTTATAGATTTTTACCGAAGGTAACCCCCTTCTTCATTAGCGCCACACCACACAAGTTCCTTCCACTGAATGTAAACTCTCATACAAGACATGAGGATCCAGAGCACCTCCCCTTGTTGTATTCTTTGTTTTTTGGAGTGGCTTCAGGACATCCACAATCCTAGAGGACAGCAAAGCTTGAAGCATTCCCCAGCAACGTGATGTCCTCTTTTACACCTGTACCAGGCGCATACACTTATGCGCAGGAGACATTCTGTCTGCAGTGGCCCAGAGAAAGATCTTCAATCATTCCTACATTACATTAACCACTTCAGCCCCGGAAGGATTTACCCCCTTAATGACCAGGCCATTTTTTGCGATACAGCACTGCTTATTTTAACTGAAAATTGTGCGGCCGTGCAATGTTGTACCCAAACAAAATAGATTTCCTTTTATTTCCACAACTAGAGCTTTCTTTTGGTTGTATTTGATCACCTCTGCGGTTTTTATTTTTTGCGCTATAAACAAGAAAAGATCCAAAATTTTGAAAAATAAACAATATTTTTTACTTTCTGCTATAAAACACATCCAATAAATATGTAAAAAATCGAATTTCTTCATCAATTTAGGCTAATATGTAGTCTGCTACATGTTTTTGGTAAAAACAATCCCAATTAGTGTATATTGAAAGTTATCACTTCTACAAACTATAGGATAGCTTTAGGGACTTTTTATTTTTTTTTAATTAAGGAAGGCGATCAGCGATTTTTAACGAGACTGCGACATTGCGGCGGACAAATCTGACACTAAGTGACACTTTTTGGGGACCAGTGACACCAATACAGTGATCAGTGCTAAAAAAAAATGCACTGACACTGTATAATAGACACTGTCAGGGAAGGGGTTAACATCAGGGGCAATCAAAGGGTTAAATGTGTTCCCTATGTGTGCTTTGTAACTGTGTGGGGATGCTGACATTAGACAAAGAGAGAGATTGGTGTACCTGATTAATAGGAATCACAGATCTCTCTCTTCCTCTGACAGAATGATGGTCTGCCTTGTTTACATAGGCAGACCGCCGTTCCGTCATTCCCCCAAATTGATCACGGGTGGCCGGTGGCCATTGCGGTCACTGGACTCGCTGATTGGCTCCCGCTGTGTCCATTCACAGCGGGAGCAGGTCGCAGGCGGCACAAGCGTGCCCCCGACTAAGAAGTGCGAACAACGTACAGGTACGTTGTTTCGTGCAGCCAAGCCACCTTGTCGCAGTAAGTGGGTGGTCCAGAAGTAGTTAATAAAGCACTTTGAGCTACCAGTTGCCATGCTGGCCATAACAGCAAAGTCATTCCAATAGGTGAGTTTATAAGTGCATTTAGGAATTGTTCCTTTATGAATGCGTTATGAATGCACAATTGTTGGACAGAGGCTACACCAGCTGACTAATTAGAAAGGTGAAGAGTGGATCTTTGAGGGATGGGAAAGGTATATCAGCAGAATGTAAAATGTAAAATAACAAAAAAAAAACATGGAACTGTGTCCTCACTTTCGCTACTAAATATTCTAAAGAATATAATGAAGTCACTGATATTATTAAGAAAACCTCCCTATAGGTATGTACTGACACTGTATATATGTCACCTTCTCTGTATAGTAAACAAGAGAAAGCAGAGGCAGACTTGGTTGACAACTAAGGCTGGCCATACATGTTAAATTCTCTTGTACAATTTTCCTTTAGATTTACCTTACATTATGTAGTGCAAGGGCATGCCTAATTGTATACAATTGAAAGTTGTTTAGTTTTGACCTCATATTATATGTTTTTTGGTAAATCTAAAGGAAAATTGTACAAACAAATTGTACATGTATGGCCAGCCTAAGGGTTCTTATAGGTGTGATAGATCTACTTGCAGGTACTGTCAGTACCATAAGAAAAGAAAGAAGTTTTCTAACCCACTACAGGCAAAGAAAATCCTATAACCAAAGCATTCATTGCAGGAGTAAAGTTTTTATTTATGTGATTTTCTGCACACAGTATAATGCACAGTATGTGCGATGTACTATGGGACACATCTGCACAAATATTAGGGAGTGCTATTGTTGTAGTCAAGGTATTGCCTTGTCTCAGATGTCCACTGTGTCCAGGCCCTTTAGAAATGCATAAAACAACAATTTGAATTTGATGCATTTTTCCAATGTGTCCTGCGATGCATTTTGAGTTTTTGAACTCGTGTTTTTGATGAGTTTTGCATTTGGAAGAGCGGGTGGCCGCCCTGTCCTTAACAACCGGTGAGTCATCAGCTGTCAGAGGAATTCCCTGCTGACAGCAAAATGTAAACAAAGTAACTTTTTTTTTTTTTTTTAAACTGTCTTTGAGTCCCCCCCATCCATGCCTTTCCTGGCATGCTGGGCTGCATGTTCAGATAAGGGTCTAGTATTTTGGCGTGGGGTACCCCCATGCAGTTTTAATTTTTTTTAGTGCCGGCATTCTTTTTTTATATATATTCAGCTGTCAGCAGGGAATCCTACTGACAGCTGCGGAATCATTGGTTGTTAAGGATATGGCAGCCACCCGCTCCTTAACAAACCCCTATTCACAGGTTGTTAAGAAGCTATTAGCAAAAACAATGCAAATGCTAGTGCAAAATGCCCCAAAACGCATCTAAAATGTGTGGTCAAAGGCTCTAGAAAAAGCATCAACCACAACTGCATAGATGTGAACCTAGCCTTACCATTGCCATTTATTGATATCCATTCTTTGGACCTTCATTTATTTGACAGCAGTTTTGTTGTTTTTATTTACACATTAATAATTACTGTATTTATTGGCGTAAAACACGCACCTTTTCACTCTGAAAATCCGGTTCGAATAGCGCGTGCGTGTTATACGCCAATACTGGTGAGGCTGCTGTATTGATGGTGATGGTGAGGCTGCTGCATTGATGGCAATGGTGAGGCTGCTGCATTGATGGCACTTGTGAGGCTGCATTGATGTGGACTGATGAGGCTGCATTGATGGCAATGGTGAAGCTACAGATGAGCACTGACCCTTATTTTGCTTCACAGTTCCTTATTTAAAAATTTTTTTTTTTCCTTGAAGCTTTCCTCTTAAAATGAATGTGCGTGTTATACGCCTATGCGTGTTATATGCCGATAGATACGTTTTTTGATTGCTGCATTTTTGTGAAAAATGATTACCTGATTGCTGCATGTTTGTGAACAATGATTATCGGACTGCTGCATGTATGTGAGCCATCAGGATGTTTCAGCCCATAGAAGGCAGTTTCCTGTTTAAGACCCTTTTTGGCAAAAAAAAAAAAGCATTAGCAGATTTCCTTTAATGCTGTTACAATAAAGGAAGGATTCAGAGGATTGTGCTGTGCTGGATACTTGCTTTGCTTACATTGAGTATTTTGCCTACATTCCATGTGCTTATAGGTGGAAGGGCCATGCAAAAAGTATGAGCTGTTTGCATTCTTTTTTGGAACATATTGGGTATCCCCACACATGGCAGAGTGAGAGGAATAGTTCAGGGCCAATCACTATTTCACCTGACTCTAATGCCCGTACACACGATCGGATTTTCCGACAACAAATGTTGGATGTGAGCTTGTTGGTGGAAATTCTGACCGTGTGTATGCTCCATCGAACATTTGTTGTCGGACTTTCCGCCAACAAATGTTGGCTAGCAGGTTCTCAAATTTTCTTTCAACAAATGTTTGTTGTCGGACTTTCCGATCGTGTGTACACAAGTCCGTCGGACAAAAGTCCACGCATGCTCGGAATCAAGTACGAGCCGGAGATATAACTAGCGTTTGTAATGGAGATATCACGTACGTCTTGTACGTCACTACTTTCGTAATTGTTGGCCAACATTTGTGTGACTGTGTGTATGCAAGACAAGTTGGAGCCAACATCCTTTGAACAAAAATCCACAGTTTTGTTGTCGGAAAGTCCGATCATGTGTACGGGGCATAAGGCTCCATTCACACTTGAGCATATCGATTTACTGGTGTTTTTCAGGCATTTTTTTTCTTCCCAGCTTTTTAAAAGCGGTTTAGAAGCATATTACAAGTGCTTTACAGCTCCAGGCGTTTTTGTTTAGCCAATAGAAAGTACAAGGGGGAGGAGAAGGAGAGGAAAAAAGGGGTGAAGAGCTGATGTTTGAGCAGAAAACAAGCTTTAAAACACTCAAGTCAGGCATTTTTATTGAAGTCTATGGGGCCAAAAATGCTTGCAATCTGCCAAAAAGAAGCTCAGGTACTTTTTGGAGCTTCAAGTGTTTTGCTTCAGATGACAGAATGCTCAGATGTGAACGGGAGCCATTGAAATGAATGGGATTTGACTTGTTAAGCGTCAAGCAGAAAATTGCTCAGGTGTGAATGTGGGCTAAAACTGATAAACAATAAAGGTTTTTGAAGTGTATCCTAGCAATATTTATTAATGTAATAGTTTTTCACTATATCAAAATTCCTCACAATTTTGAGGTTTGATATAGTTGAGATCTTTCTACTAAAAACAGTCTAATCTTTCATAGAAAATTTTGAGTTTTTACTGTATTGCATGCACTAAAGTTAATCCAAATGTATAGTTCACTGAAAATATGGATTTGAAAAGTAGTTGGGTAAACATGCACAAAAATTGCAGCTTCCATTATTTTATTAACATTCTTCACATTCAGAGAATATACTGTATATTGTTTTGTTAAATTATATTTTTATTGGAAAAAATGTGCATTTAAGCATAAAAGCATAAAAGCATAAAAAGTGTTGAAACAATATCCTGTTTCTCTATTAGACAGAAGTTTTCTTCTGAATACGTACCGTTACATTTGAGAAAAGCACACCAACCATCCATAAAAACAGCCTTGGTTGTCTGTACAGAATGTTAACAGGAGAAAATACAGCCCACACTGTGAGCAAAAGAAATAAAATAGAAGGGGAGAATAATGGTAATAGCCCTTCATATGCCGAGTTCTTTAGCAGAGTTTTCTGTTGATAACCACTGAGTGTAAAAGAAGAAAATAATTTAAGTTGACAACTACAATCAATGTCATTCTTTCTGAATACAAATGTTATTTACAGCCATCTAATTTCTTAGGATCTCACATTCCTTTCTTGCAAATCAATTCATAGCTTAAAATACATTGAACAGAACACATTTTTATTTGCTCCTAAAGTCTGAAAAATGCCAATATAATGGCCCCTTTAGACCCCTTTCACACTGAGGCGTTTTGCAGGCGCTATAGCGTTTAAAAATAGTGCCTATAAACCGCCCTAAAACAGCTGCTCCATTCACTCCAGTGTGAAAGCCTGAGGGCTTTCACACTGGAGTGTTGTGCTGGCAGGGCGTCAGAAAAAGTCCTGCCAGCAGCTTCTTTGGAGCTGTGAACTCACCGCTCCTCCACCACTCCTTCCCATTGAAATCAATGGGGCAGCGCTGTCATACCGCCGGCAAAACGCTGATGCGGCGGCATTTTGCCGGAGGATTTAACCCCTTTTTGGCCTCCAGCGGGGGGTTAAAACTGCCCCAAGTGTCCGAATATTGCTGCTAAAGCGACGGTAAAGCGGTGCTAAAAAAAAGCGCTTTACCACTGACGCCCGGGGCGGCACAATGTGAAAGGGGTCTTACTGAAGATAAATCCTGTTTCCGGTACTATGGTTTAGCCCTGCTGCTGGAAATGGGAATTCTGTTTAGCAAAGGTAAAACATATTGGCATTTTTCAGAGGCTGCTAGGAACATTATAAATATACATGCTTTTGTGAAAATGCACTCAAAGGGGGAAGTTCCGCTTTATGTCCTCCTCCCCCCTTCCTCTACCATTTTTAGCATATAATTTTTTTTTGGAGGGGGTAAATAGTTTTGACAGGTACCCATTCCCATTTTCGAGTGGAAGTTCTTCTCCCCTCTCCCTCCCTGCAGTCTTTTGCAGGTCCCAGAAGACTGCGGGACCATTCATGCCAATGCCAGGAACTCACGGGCTAGTGAAGAACTAGCCCTAGTGAGGACAGCGCTGGATCTCTGTCCTTTTATTAAAAGTTTGTAGCTACAGGATTTGTAGCTGCTGACTTTCAATTTTTCCTTTTTCTAGATTTAACAACTACTTTAATCACATGTTTAGAACTAATACAACTACCTCTGAATTATATGCACTACTTGTATCCTAAAACATTGTAAATTCAATTTTATCCTTAAAGTGATTGAAAAGGCAGACTTGTATTTTTATTAAGATACTGCAGGTTACAAATATAGAAACATCAATTTCAAAAGTATACAGGATTACCAGGAGTGTAACAAACGCTGTAGACAAAATATGAAGCGATTGCATTAGGTTCTGTAAGTGCAGAATAGGTTTGTTAAATAATCAATAGATGGTAAGTGGCTAAAATAAATAACTACAGGTTATAGAGAAAAAGGAACAAATAGGCTATCTAGTGATGTTCTCACAGTTGTCAGTGCTAGGGTATGAGGATCAAGCCTGTGGACTTTTCTTGTTCAGACATAAGGTGTGGAGATTAGAGATTTTCTCTAAGTGAGCGGGGTGCTTCTAGTATCAATAATCCAGGTCTCCCACTGTTTAAGCAATTTGGTCATAGTGAGATGAGCCCTGGCGAACATGTACTCTAGGTGGAATTGCTAAATTAATACTGTAATCAACCGAGTTGTGGTTGGAGGCATGGCGGATTTCCAATTCCGAGCAAGGCAAAGCAGGGCCGCTATAAAGATGTGGGTGATAATTGAATGGAATTGATGAGGCCAGTCCTCGAGCCCCATCCCCAGCAAGGCTAACTGTGGTGTGAGCTCATAAGCTATTTCCTTGATTGACCCAAGTAAAACATGTACATCTTTCCAAAAACTTAGAGGTTATAGGACAACTCCACCATATGTGTGAGGAAGATCCTAGGTTTATACAAGCCCTCCAGCAATTGGAGGGAGAAGATGGGAAGAGTTTGGATAGTTTTTCTGGTGTGTAGTACCAAAAATGTAGCAGCTTTTGGGTTGTTTCCCAATGAGTAAGGCACTTGGAAAACTGTAGAGTGGCACAGGATGCTTGGTGCCATGTATTAGGGGAGGCTGAGAAGTTGAGAGCTTTTTCCCATTTACACATCCCTGGGAGTTTTTGCGTCGTTGAAGGGGAGTTCAGAAGTTTATATAGATGCAGGATACATTTTTGGGAGGAACTAGATTGTTCGTAGAATTGAAGAATCCCTACAACCTGGTTGGATTCCGACCAATGTAGCTCTTTAAGTGCATGATGTAGTTAAAGACATTTGTAAAAGGCCTGCTGCCGGATATGGTATTTGGATTGTAGTTTTTGGAATGTTCTTAAATTTTGTCTTGATTTGTTCCTGGATACAGCGGATGAGAAGTAAGGAGGTGGTCATACGTCAGGTTGTACATCTCAGTCTTGTCGGATTAATAGATATTGTTAAAGTTACTGGTGCATGGTCTGACCAGGTAATTAGACCTATGTTAGCTTGAGACACCGTCTGGAGGGTAGATTTGCGCAGCAGGGACAAATAAATTTTAGAATAGGACTCCTGGGCAGCAGAATAAAAATTATTATCTCTTTCCGAGCCATGCAAGCACCGCCATGGATCATATAGGTCTTCCGAGAGCATGAATAGAATGAATAAGAGTCCTTCTGCGGGTAGAGGAGGAGTCTAGGGTAGGGTCAGCTATATTATTGAAGTAACCACATAATATTACACTATCCTTGGGGTAAAGTGATAATTTGTTGTGGATCATGTGGTAAAACTGGTTCTGATGCCTATTGGGAGCATATGAGTTAACAATCACATAGTGGACATTGTCAAAAAGGGCAAACAGAAAGAGATATTGGCCCATAGGGTCACTTTCTACCTGTTGGAGCTGAAAAGATATAGATCCACGCACAGCGATCATAACCCCTCTTGCCTCTTGATATTATTAGCAAAGAATTGTTGGGGGAATAGGCGGTGGCAACACGAGGGGGCTTTCTCTTATGCAAAATGTGTCTCTTGCACACATAAAATATCTGTTTTTAGGGACAGGGCTTCTCTCTATATGCTTGATCTCTTAAACAGGCTATTAAGCCCTTTTGCATTGATGGTGGTTATACGAAGCATCATTGTTATACCAGTCCAGCGGTGCTTATTGGGTGGGAAAAAGACTGAAGTATGACCCAGACAGCCAGAAGAGAAGTGAATATGGATGCAGAATAGCCATCAATTGTATTCATCCATTCATCCATCAATATCAATTTTACAGACTTAGTGTTAGTTTAAGCACTGATACTTGTTAAACAAACAAAAGAGAAAAATATAAAAGAAAATATGATGTGCTTAGCACACAAAGTATCGGGGGTACATGTGAAATATAACAAGTGTATAGTAATACAACACAGTAACTACTCCACGAGGGTGATATATAGCAAGTTGCTTAGGCATCTATAGAGCCTGCTGCCAATAAGCATGTAATAGTTATTTGTTACAACATAAGTACCGAACACCTATGGTCTATGAGCAGGAGTGCTTAGGGCATCTTTGAGAGCGGTTGTTTCCTGCCCCCAATTGGGGGGTTTGGTTGATTATACCTCAATTTTGCAGCTGTTTGTAGCCATCTTTGGGGGAGGTGATGACCAAGTGCTGAGAATGGTAGGTAATCAGAAGCTTTGTCGGAAACCCCTAATTGATAATTGACACGCTCCCTTAAGATTGCAGCTATGGGTGCAAATTCTTTCTCATTTGAGATGTCGCTGCTGAAATATCCTGGTAGAGTGCAATGTTGGCAGAGGGGAGAGATAGCGAATGATTTGACCTGGCTGCACACAGCAAGCGCTCTTTGATGTGGTAAAAGTGTACTCTAACGAGGACGTCTCTAGGGATCGTATCAGGCAGATGGGTCGGTTTTGGAATTCTATGTGCCCTATCCAGCAGCATATCTCTTGGTGTTAGATCTGGGATGAGTTTGAGGATAAGTTGGAGTAGATAAGCAACTAGATAATTTTTCTACACTGCCACAGGAATACCCCTGAGCTTGATATTATTGCGGCAGGAGCTATCCTCAAGGTCTGTCACTTTAAGTTTGCGGATCGTTTCCATTCGATCGTCATGTGCATCTACCAATTCATAATTCGCTTTGACTACTTCTCCCACCTGTCATTCTAGCATGTCAGTGCGATCCTCAATGGAGTCAATGCGATTGGTTAAGTGAAAGATAGAAGAGTGCAGCTCTTGCTGCAATCCAGTTTGCAAGGACTGCAGCATTGCTTTTAATAAGGTTTCTGAGGCTGGAGCAACAGACGCAGGGAATGCAGCTAATGGTGTTGTGTGTTCTGCCTCTATGTCAGGTTGTGGCTGTGAGGAGGCTGCCCAGTGATATTTCTTTATCTGTGGAGGTTTTTGGGGCGAGTGTGCTGGTGACAGAGCCACTCTCTTACCTCTATCAGTAGAGGGAAGTGTACCTGCTTCTTGTGGTGTTTCCTCCATTGCATCTGGAAATCTCCTGATCTTCTTGTTCTGCTGGCGTGTGTGGAGGAGAGGGAGAACGGCCATTCTCTGCGCCATCTTTCCTTCCGTCCCCTGCCTGCAGCATGAAGTAGTTTCTTGCGGGACATTGCCTGTTAGGTGCCCGCTGTATTCCCCCTCCTAAATGGAGGTATTCTCGGCAGATTATGTTGCTTCTAGCTGCTGTTTTCACCCGTGGTAGAGCAAAGAAGCAGAGTCAAGTAGCCATCACACTCTGCAGCTAGGACATGCCCCCGGCAGAAGGCTTTTTATCTTAATGCATTCTATGCATTAAGATAAAAAGCCTTCTGTGTGCACCAGCCCCCCTGATACTTGCCTGAGCCCCATTTCTATCCAGCAATGTGCATGAGTGCCTCGGCTGTCCGGGACTCTCCCTCCAGATTGGCTGAGACACAGCATTGGCTCCCACTGCTGTCAATCAAAGTTAGTTAGCCAATCAGCAGAGAGAGGGATGGGCCGAACCACAACTCCCTGTTTGAATGAACACACAGAGCTGCGGCCTCGGCTCGGGTGCCCCATAGCAAGCTGCTTGCTGTGGGGGCACTCAACAGGAGGAAGGGACCAGAAGCTCCAGCCAGGGACCCAAGAAGAGGAGGATCCAGGCTGCTCTCTGCAAAACCACTGCACAGAACAGGTAAGTATAACATGTTTTTTATTTATTTTTTTATCAGGCAAAGGTTTATTGAGATGTCACAAATTTGTACAACCAGACATTAAAAGTACATGTGGTTCACATCAGATATTAATAAAGCATACCAGTATTGTAGTTCACATCATGGAAATGCTTTAGAGCTGTATCTAGGGTCGTGCACAACCGGGACACTAGGGCCACATATCAAAGCAGGTAGACAAGCATTAAACATTTGGAAAGCAAGGGCTTGCAAATTCCAGCTATAACATTATCAGCTTAATTAACCACTTAAGCCCCGAACCAATTTGCAGCTAAAGGACCAGGCCCCTTTTTGCGATTCAGCACTGCGTCGCTTTAACAATTGACAATTGCGCGGTCATGCGACGTGGCTCCCAAACAAAACTGGCGTCCTTTTTTTCCCACAAATAGAGCTTTCTTTTGGTGGTATTTGATCACCTCTGTGGTTTTTATTTTTTGCACTATACACAAAAATATAGCGACAATTTTGAAAAAAAATCTATATTTTTTACTTTTTGCTATAATAAATATCCCCAAAAAATATATAAAAAACATTTTTTTCCTCAGTTTAGGCGATACGTATTCTACATATTTTTGGTAAAAAAAATCGCAATAAGCGATTATTGATTGGTTTGCGCAAAAGTTATAGCGTTTACAAAATAGGGGATAGTTTTGTAGCATTTTTATTATTTTTCTTTTTATTAGTAATGGTGGCGATCAGCGATTTTTTTATTGTGACTGCGGCATTATGGTGGACACATCGGACATTTTTGACACATTTTTGGGACCATTGTCATTTATACAGCAATCAGTGCTATTTAAATGCACTGATTCCTGTGTAAATGACACTGGCAGTGAAGGGGTTAACCACTAGGCGGCAGTGTAGGGGTTAAGTGTGACCTATGTGTTTTTTTTTTTACTGTAGGGGGGCGTGGCTTGATCGTCTTTCCCTATGACAGGGAACAGACGATCAGTGACAGCCTCACTAGGAAGCACGGGGAGAGGTTTGTTTACACTTACCTTTCCCCGTTCTTCAGCTCTGTGACCTGATCACACCGACGGCAATCGGGTCCGCGGGTCCTGCAGCCACGGTCACGGAGCTCAGGCCCGGGTCGTGAGTGTGGCGCGCACGCGTCCCACGGCAGGGCTCTTAAAGAGCAACGTACCTGTACGTGCTTGTGCCCAGCCGTGCCATTCTGCCGATGTAAATGTGCAGGAGGCGGTCCTTAAATGGTTAAACATATCCATTTTTGAGATAAATTTCACATCAATAACCTGTCCATTACTAAATCAGCTGGGGCCAAACCAGGAGAAGCCAACCAACTACCCCATATCTTCCCACATTTGGAAAAGCTGCCCTTATGCTGATATATCAGCTTTTCTAAACTTAATGGTGTGCCCATCTGTGCAAGCCACATTTGAGGCGAAGGAGGAGTACTGGAAGTCCAATGAAGTAAAATGAGCCTGCGAGCCTGAAACAATGCTCTGGATGTGGCCTCTTTAACATACCTATCTGGTATTATAGAATCAAGTATACCTAGTATACAGTGTTTAGGATCCATGTCTATGGAGATCTGAAATGCGGAGTTCACCATAGTAACCACAGCATTCCAGTAGCAATGAAGCTTCGGGCACCTCCATAGCAAGTGTATTAAGTCCCCTACATCCTTGTTACATATAGCGCATACAGGATCATGGCGTACGCCCATGGAATGTAGCCTGAGTGGGGTACGGTGGACTCTCAATAGAATGTATAATTATGACAGTCTCTGTGAGATGTTAAGAGAGCACCCCCGCACTGCCTCCAGTGCCTCCTTCCATTGGTCTCCCGGGATATGTCCCTCTCCCACCTGCAGAGCTAGGGAATTTCTCCAGATATACCCCCAGGAGCATAGCATAGCAGTTGGATATAAAGCCCTTGGTAGAATGGGACTGCTGCATAATTCCAAAATCGGAGTCAGTGACATCTCAGAGGTCCCCAGAGACCGCTGAGCATTCACAGCGTGTTTCAATTGCAAATAATAGAATAACATATTAGACGGAATGCCATATCTAGACTGCAATTGTGCAAAGGAGATTAAATGACCATGAGTCAAGATATGTTTGATATGCGTCACCCCCTATTTTATCCCAAATAGGACGGTACCTTGTGTAACCCATAACCTTTTGTAGTTGTTTAGCTTTCTCACATATTTTGTGTATAAGCCTGTAAATTGGATACTGTTTATTTGGTTTGGAAAAAAGCTGTGCCTCTAGACCCTCAGCTAAGGTATTGGTCCCACTAAACTGCAACATTATAGACAGCGTGGAGTCATGAGTTCCATCCTCAGAGGCTGTATGTTTGTTATTTTAATTGAAAAAAACAAAAGACTTTATAATCACTGTAATAAATCAGGATGCTGACTGACACAATTTATAATGACAACATTTTCTTTGAAGCATTGGAGCTATACTGTTATGTTTAGATTTGTCTTAAATCTGAACTCTAAGCAGATTTAAAAGACACATATTAGTGCAGTTCTGTAGTCAGTAATACATCATACATTTTTGGTTTAATGCAAGATACCTGAATTTGACCTGGTAGGAGCCTCTTGCAGTCCCTGTACAGCATGGCTGAATAGCAAGAGGAAGAAGAAGCACAAGGATCCAATAAGTTAATTGGCTAACAGGAAGCATCTGACAGGAAGAGAAAACAAAGTGACGTGCTCATCAAAGAGATGAGTTCATCACTGTGATACTTTTGCTTTGACTGGGGTAAATTTTGATTTGAGGTAAATCATCATGTTGTTGCTTCTATGTAACTTCTTGCGCTTACCAGTGTCAAGTGGGCATCGTGTTTTGTGATATAACATATTGCTAACAACAAGTTGTTGCCTTGCTTACCCTGTTAAAGAGGTTAGCAATTTATCAAATAGTTTACCCTATATTAGCTTGACTGGAACAATTTTCATCTAAAAATACTACTTGTAAGAATGCGAATGCTTGAAATTAGCTATGTAACTACATCTTTGAATACACAATACTCGTGTTGCATTTCAAATGATAAACATTAAACTTATAACTTACTTAAATATATTGTATAGGGTCTGAGGAAAGCTTATAAGTAAACTGCATCCTGCAAAAAAATAAATAAATACAATTACAATTACAAAAATAGACATGTGGCATCAATGAGCAACTGATAAAATCAACCTTACAATTTGGAATCACTAAGAAAGGGGTAATTTTACAAGTGCCAGAAAATAATGTTTGATTTACCATCGTGGCTCTATATGTGTCAGTCTCGGCCTCCATAGATTATAATCTGCTGACCATTAAGCCATACACACATATGCATACAGCAGGGCCAATGTGGTCGAAAGCCAATTAATTTATTGGTATGTTTTTGAATTGTAAAAATAGAAAAACGAAAGAAACCACCTATAAGCTCATGTAAACAAGGGAAACAAGACACTTTATCCTTTTTAGGCATCAAGCAAAAATAATTAAAATTTTAATCTATTTTAAATATAGAGGTATGTATTAAATTAAAATTCTAAAATGGAAAAAGAATCCTGTTTGTCTGAGCTTAGGAACGAATTGTCAACATTTATGCGGCCAGAGTAAAAAAAAGGATAAATACTACAAGACCAGAATCGAACAATTTCAGCCATAATGAAAAAAAAAAACATGAAGACCTAAAATATTTTATAGCATTAATATCAAGAAGGATGGTGTCCCACAACTGACATCACAGCAAAAATCACTGGTTGAAGAAAGACTCCTAATATATACCTATGACATCAAATCACTACAGGGAATGGCTGATCTGGTAGACTACTAAGTGGTGAAGGATTATGTTCACTGATAAGTCAAAATTCAGATTTTTTCAATCTGTTTAAAGGTACAAGTAAGGATTTCTACAACTAGTTCTGAAGAAATAGATGGGGGGATCATTGGGTATTGCACAAGATTTCATTTGGTGATAACCAAGGGTATGATAATAGCCAATCAATAGTGATACACCCTGCTGCTATAGCAGTCAGGGACACATGCAGGGGCGTTGCTAGGTGGCAAAAAGACCAGGGGCTTCAGGGGATGGGGCGGTGTGACATACACTGACCTACCTGACACACACTGACCTACCTGACCCACACTGACCTACCTGGCTGACATACACTGACCTACCTGACACGCACTGACCTATCTGACATGCACTGACCTACCTGGCTGACATACACTGACCTACATGACATACCTGACACGTACTAACCTACCTGCCACGCACTGACCTACCTGACATACACTGACCTACCTGACACACACTGACCTTCCTATCTGACAGACACTGTCCTACCTGGCTGACACACACTGACCTACCTGACATACGACCTACCTGACACACACTGACCTACCTATCTGACATACACTGACCCACACTGACCTACCTGACATGCACTAACCTACCTGACACACACTGACCTACCTATCTAACATACACTGACCTACCTGCCCTTGCCCCCTTAAAGCCTAAGTTTATTCATTTAAAATTAGCCAAGGGGCAGTCAAATGAAACCACTGTGCCCCATCAAATGCAGCCACTGTGCCCATCAAATGCAGCCACTGTGTCCCGTCAAATGCAGCCACTGTGTCCCGTCAAATGCAGCCACTGTGTCCCGTCAAATGCAGCCACTGTGTCCCGCCAAATGCAGCCACTGTGCCCCGTCAAATGCAGCCACTGTGCCCGTCAAATGCAGCCACTGTGCCCCGTCAAATGCAGCCACTGTGCCCCGTCAAATGCAGTCACTGTGCCCCGTCAAAAGAAGCCACTGTGCTTTGTCAAATGAAGCCACTGTGCCCCATCAAATGCAGCCACTGTGCCCGTCAATTGAAGCCACTTTTCCCATCAAAAGAGAGAGAAGGAGAGAGAGAGAGAGAGAGAGAGAGAGAGAAGAGAGAGAAGAGAGAGAGAGAGAGAGAGAAGAGAGAGAGAGAAACAAAGAGACATAGAGAGAGTGACCCTTTTTTTTTCTTTAATCTTCGTTCTGTCCCACTCCCAGCCACCAAGGCCGTTATTCAGCGTGACTCTGGAGGTTAAGGGAGAAGGGGGGCGTGGCGGCACCGGCGTTCTCCTGATCTTCTGCTGCTTTCCGGTTGGGTGGAATATCACTCTGCCTGTCAGTCAGTGCAGTGGGCGGTGCCACAATGGCCAAATCACACAGGTAAACTGCAGCTGCCACCGCTGCTGTATAGCCTATTTTCTCTCCCTTTCTCTTCACTGCAGGACATGGCACTTAGACACTCGGGGCTATTGGCCCCACGTTCAGGGCTCCAGCCTCAATAGCCCCACCTTAACAATGCCTATGGACATACGTAAATATTGCATTTTCCAAATAAGTGATGCCTGAACTAGAGATACAGTGATTATTGTAAAAGCAATGTATGAAGTGAGATAATGGACTGGACTGCCTGGTCACCTGATATGTGTGGTTCCCTTGGATCAGCTCTAGGTTATGATGAGTAGAATCAATTATTGCATGTTTTCGGTTAAAGTACTTTTGCCCCTAAAAATATATAAAGGATGCCATTGCTAAACTTTCCTTTTGCAAACAATAGTTGCCAGGCTGTCTCTGGCTTCAGTATTGGCAAGATAGCCATGCAACTAACATGTCCATGGATCAGTGAGTGCTAATCACATATTTCTTTAGTGACAGATTAAATTAAATCTGAAATCCAGCTGTTTTTAGTTAATTATTTTTCAATAGCCGGGTGCAGGAATTTCAACCGCAAATCATTTTAAATGTGATTTGACTATTTTTTTTTTTCTAATGTTGCATCAATAAAATCACTGCTCCTGAAAAAAATCATTGTTTTTACAAAAAATGTTTGCATTGACACATGTCCCCAAGGGCTGTACCCGGACACCAATACCCTTTGTATGGCCAATTATTAGCATATAAGCCTTCAAAATTAGCACTTTTAATTTTTCCTGTTTGGCTCCCATAGACTTCAATGGGGTGCGCCATTCGGGTTAGAACTTTTCCTCTGTACGAAGTTCTGCTGCGAACCAAACAGGGGGGTGTTGGTGGAAGACAGGGCTTGTAGTGTAACCATTTGCATATCTCTGTGAATGAATGACGCAGGTGTGTGGGTGGAGTCTTAAACAGTTACATACATTTCAAAGCTGACAGCTACTGTGGAGGAAAAGAACCCCCACACTGTCAGAGGGGATCTGTTTTGTGGGTGGGGAGCTGCTTGGCACCATGTTACATGTTACACCCTAAATATGGTGGACTTTAAAATATTGAATCTAAAACCCTACATATCTTTTGCAGGTAAAATATTTACTAAAGGAGTAGAGCATGTCCTTTTTCATTGTGAACTTTCACTTATCATAGTTAATGAGGTGAACAAAGTCAAAATTCACTTTGCAAAGATCATGTGCACATTTAAAAAAGAGGATTTTTGCCTGCCCGTGATTAAACAATGAAAGTCAGCAGTATTTCACCTTATTCACTAAGCTAAAGGGTAAATTCCCTTGCACAGTGATAATTTCCCTTCAAAGTGAACAAAAATTTGCCTTAAGTAGATTAACCTCATTGCATCTACACCATTAAATGTTGCCATGGTTAGAAGAAGAAGTTGAAGTGACCACAAGCTAAGTTATTGTTCTTTTTGCAAAGGGAATGTTCACTTATCTTAGTGAATGAGGTGAAGGCTTGCTGACTTTAATCATCCAATCATGCACAAGCAAAAATCCTCTTTTAAACCTTAAACTACTAAACAAAAAGTGGCTTATATTTAAAAGGCAACAATAGCCTCACCATAGGGGTATTGTATGTTGCTTTAAATAACGGTGAGGCTACTTATGCCTTTTTAAAATCAGCCACTTTATATTTAGTGGTTACGTTTCAATAAATAATTGGATTTTAACTTATGTATTGACAGTTTCTTTGAGTGATAATTCACCTTAAAAATCTCACAAACTTTTGCTCTTTTCCTCAGTTTAGAGGATATGCAAGCTACTTATGAACAAAGGTTTAAACAGTATATGATCCCAAATTAAGTATGTCAGCTACATGATATTATAACTAGAAAAAAAAACTGATACCTTTCAATCAACCGAATACATACCTACAAGGAATGTAATTAAGAGGTCAGTCATGTATAAATGGGGGATCACTGGTTTATGGAATGCATCTACTCCAACTGCAGCAGTCAGAATATACACACCTGTCATCGACTGCAAGATAAAATGAAAATAGTCATTAAAAATCATTATTAAAATGTCATATATACAATGCTACTAAAGAGGCATATGTAGTATATGTAAGTTATGAATCAAAATTTGGAATCTGGGTAGCAATTATGGCTATAACATTTTGGCTAGTTATTGTCGCATGGCTTGTGATTTTTACACTCCGGTTGTCAAACTTTGAGGATTACTTTCATATGAAGTTTATTATCATGGTACACAAGGTAAAAACTCACCAACTGGCTGATATCATATGCCCATGGAAGAAAGAGAATCCCTGTGTTGTATTTTTCCCAGTGTGATAGCATAAAGGTGAAGAGTACAACACTGGTGACTAAATACATCTTCATGGGTGTTAATCCTGCGTCTCCTGAATTACATCCAAATATTGAGAACAAAGACAGTGGAAAGATAGATGCTGTCCAGCTGTCAAGCCCATGGTCAAATAGTTCCCCCAATGGGTTGCTGGACTGAGTCCTTCTGGCATGCTTCCCATCAATTGAATCTGCAAACAATAAGTGACATTTTAGAACATCCAGAAGAGAGGGATATAATTATTGAGATGTTCCTATTGTGACTTTGGGAGAGGCATCTCCCAATCTCCAGAAAATCTCCAGTAATCTATATAAATACTCAATTAATTAAAATTCATATTTTAAAGAACGACACCCAAATCTTGTTGTCAAGGTACATGTATCTAGGCTGTGTGTTATCTCCAAAGGTTTGTATGGAGTCCTGGTGATTTTTTTATTTTGTTGGCTGGATTAGACGCTGCTATCTGTTCTTCACCACTGCCCTTATTTTCTGTGCAGGACATTTGTAGCAGTAAGGTTGGTGTCACACATCAATCGAAGAACAACATGATGTCAGCATCAGGACAAATAAGAGACTGCCTGCCAGTCTCCATGGAAAAATGCTTTGGTATTGGGGCCAGCAAGGTGTTGCATCAGGGCTGCTGGTACGGGGGTAGCACCTTCCCTCTTGAACGTGGCTCAGGCCCCATAAGTTCATGTACTCGGCCTAAGATCATATTTTTTATTTCATCAAAAATTTGAGCAATATAGTGTGTTTTTTAGTGCATTAAAATAAAAAAAGTGTATTTTTTCCACAAAAAATGCGTTTGAAAAATCGCTGCGCAAATACTGTGTGGAAAAAAAAATGCAACACCCACCATTTTAATCTGCAGGGCCTTCACTTTAACAATATATATAGTGTTTGGGGGTTCAACGTAATTTTCTTGCATAAAAAAATGTTTTCATGTAAACAAAAAGTGTCAGAAAGGGCTTTGTCTTCAAGTGGTTAGAAGAGTGGGTGATGTGTGACATAAGCTTCTAAATGTTGTGCTGAGAGCAATGTTGAGCCCATTAAATATATTTTTTTTTGTCCCAAGAGATTGAATAATGAAAAAAAATATATATATATTTTTTTTTTTTACAAAAAGTTGTCACTAAATGATATATTGCTCAAACATGTCATGGGCATATGTGGAAATACACCCCAAAATACATTATGTTGCTTCTCCTGAGTACGGGGATACCACATGTGTGAGACTTTTTGGAAGCCTAGCTGCGTACGGGACCCAAAAACCAAGCACCGCCTTCAGGCTTTCTAAGGGTGTAATTTTTTTATTTCACTCCTCACTGCCAATCACAGTTTCGGAGGCCATGGAATGCCCAGATGGCACAACCCCCCCCCCCAAATGACCCCATTTTGGAAAGTAGACACCCCAAGCTATTTTCTGAGAGGTATGGTGAGTATTTTTCAGATCTCGCTTTTTGTCACAAAGTTTTGAAAATTGAAAAAAGAAAAAAAATAATATTTTTTCTTTACTTTCTTCATTTTCAAAAAAAATGAGAGCTGTAAAATACTCACCATGCCTCTCAACAAATAGCTTGGGGTGTCTACTTTCCAAAATGGGGTCATTTGGGGGGGTTTTGTGCTATTTTGGCATTTTATGGCCTTCGTAACTGTGATAGGTTGTGAGGAGTGAAATCAAAAATTTGCACCCTTAGAAATCCTGAAGGCGGTGCTTTGTTTTCGGGGCCCCGTACGCGGCTAGGCTCCCAAAAAGTCCCACACATGTGGTATCCCCATACTCAGGAGAAGCGGCAAAATGTATTTTGGGGTGCAATTCCACATATAACCATGGCATGTGTGAGCAATATATCATTTAGTGACAACTTTTTGAATTTTTTTTTTTATTTTTTATTTTTTGTCTTTATTCAATCACTTGGGACTAAAAAAATAAATATTTAATGGGCTCAACATGCCTCTCAGCAAATAGCTTGGGGTGTCTACTTTCCAAAATGGGGTAATTGGGGGGGGGGGGGGGGTTGTACTTCCCTGCCATTTTAGCACCTCAAGAAATGAGATAGGCAGTCATAAATTAAAAGCGGTGTAAATCCAGAAAATGTACTCTAGTTTGTAGACGCTATAACTTTTGCACAAACCAATAAATATACGCTTATTGGCATTTTTTTTACTAAAGACATGTGGCTGAATACATTTTGGCCCAAATGTTTGACTAAAATTGAGTTTATTAGATTTTTCTTATAACAAAAAGTAGAAAATATCTTTTTTTTTCAAAATTTTCGGTATTTTTCCGTTTATATCAGGGCTCAAGTCCTGCGGGAATGCATGGGAATGGAGTTCCTGTACTTTTTCCACAACAGGAACTCAGTTCCCTTTAGCAGCCGTGTCCTGCAAGACTTTGAAGTATGCAAGCTGTGTGGCAGGTGCTACACCAGCAGCCGCCGACACAGCTCGCAATAGTAAGTGACGCACACAAGGGGTGGACTGACCATTTAGGCATTGCCAGTAGGGGGCCCCATGACAGTTTCCGCTTTGATCTACCTGTCAATCACAGCTAGCTGACGGGTAGATCAGGTCCCCGCTGCTAAGAGATTGTGTTTAGTCAGACCTCTTGTGATGCGCTCCTCCCCGCCGGCACCTTCTGATTTTCTGTCTCCTCATAGTCCCCCCCCACAGTCTCCTGCATACTTGCTCTGTGTGTCCCGCTGAATCCCCCCTCCTCTATCTTCAGTGCCATATGATGAGAGAACCCAGAGGAGGAGCACAGCTATTCTGCTAACAGGACATGCAGGGAGAGAGGTGAGCTGAGGGAGGAACATCAGTTTGGGGTGGTAAGCTGAGCACAATACCTGGCAAAGTTTAATGCCAGGAGGGAAGTTTATGTGGAAATATGTGAAGGGTTGGAATAGCAGCGAATGTGTGTGTTGGTGCCCTGCAGAGTTTGCAGCCCCCCAAGCTAACATATATCTCATAAGCAGGAACAAATCACTATTTTTTTATGTACTAACAGTTAAGCTTCATACACACAATACGAAAATTGGATGAAAAATACCACTTTTGAAGCGTTCGTGCATATGAGCGTATCATTTATTTTTTTTTGGTGGGGGAGTGGATCTTGGGTGGGAGTTCCCACACTTTTTTCCCCAGGACTTGACCCCTGGTTTATATCACTAAAAATAAAAATCGCAGAGGCAATCAAATACCATCAAAAGAAAGCTCTATTTGTGGGAAGAAAAGGACGCAAATTTCGTTAGGTTACAACATTGCATGACCGCGCAATTACCAGTTAAAGCAGTGCAGTGCGAAATTGAAAAAGACCTCTGGTCCTTAAGCTGACAATTGGTCCGGGGCTGAAGTGGTTAATGCAACGTCATGTACATGGTGTAAGTGAAATAATTTAGTAAAACCACCTTGTGTAATAAATAGGTTGAGGCCAAAGCTGAGATACTGTAGCTCATAGAGATCAAGGGCCCCCTAGATCGCAGTAGTAGGACAACTTTATGCCTTCAATCACTTGATTTGAGTTGGAGCCAAGGCTGTATCCTGGCCTAGGCCGACAAGGCCCAGGCCTAGGGCAGCACTTTGCTTGCGCTACACTGTTAGTTTAGTGCCAGCCTTATGGGGCGGACTGGGCTGAGAGGCAAATTAGTCTAGCTCCGCAAATTAGTCTAGACTATAAAGCGGCCGCACTGCTTCTGGTATGCGGGCAGCTGGCATTCCGCAACTGTGGGGGGGGGGCACTTCTAATTTTGACTGTCCTATCATCCTGGACCACAAACCTTCCTCACTGTGCTATATGTTTTCTGCTGCACCATTGGCATGGTTATATCTTCTTAGTCCTCTCCATAAAATTATCAGAAATTTGTGCTTAAAGAAGAACTATAGGCAACACTTTTTTTTTCATTTTGGATAGAATAAGGGAGGGTTATAACCCCAGTCAGTTTATTTTTTACCATCCCTGTCCCATTGAAGAGATTTCCCTTCACTTCCTGCCCCATAGCCAAAAAGGAAGTGAGAGGAAATCTATGCAAACTAAGGCAATCCATTGCCCCCCCAGCCCCTCAGAACTAGTGTCCCCACTCGAAAATGTCAAGGCGGGTCTTAAACAGAAAGGGGTGTGGCCTTGACAGGAAGGGGTGGGTCATATTTAAATTAGGGGGTGCATGAGTTTAGTCAGGCCTAGGGCAGCACAAAACCTAAATACACTACTGGTTGGAGCACAGTCTATATATGCACTTTGATAAAGGCGGTTGTCTCCTGCAGCTTGTGAGCTGCTGGTGCAAGCCATACTGTGCAGATCTTTCTAAGAGCTTTCTCAAATGCTTTCTCAAATGTGGCTGCAAAGGTGAAAATACCCTTTAAAATAGAACTGAATTCAAAAAGTGAAGATTTGCTATGTAATAGAGGAGATTTAGAAGTGTAAATTGTGCCTAAATAATATCCTGAAATATCTAAGTTTTTCCTTAAATTACTCCTAGTATGTGAGGTATCATCCTAGCCTACTGCTACAGTATATCTGACTGCTAGTCTCGTGAGATTGAGAGCAAGAATTGGTGATGTCACTAATGTGCTCCTTTACAAGATGGTTGCCTCCACAGACAAACAGTGGAAAACAAGGCATGCAATGCAATGGGGGGAGATCAACTGCAGGGAGACCACAGGCAATTATGGTGACTAGTCCTTTGCCCATTGCTTGAGCACAGCATAGTTCTGATCCTCTTTAAGACACATGGCGGTGGTTGCCTGCGGCTGGATCTTCTCCTCCAGGATCTACCCTAGGATTATGAAAGCTGTCCTGTTGTGAACTCTACTTTTACCTGCTGGACTATGTTTTAAGCTTACTGATTTTTGTTTTAGATATCACAATGGTGTCTTTGTTGGTGTTGACTCTATTGAAGACATACGTATTGACTTAACAATTCAATATACCTAGACTCAGCCGTGTTCCATACACAGGATTCCTCTGGATAGGCTCCCATGCTCGCCTAGGGATGTTTTGGACCTTGATGCCTCTTTAGTTTGCCAGTTTAGCCTTTAAAGTGGTGTGCCCCTTAAAAAAAAGTGTTTTAAAAGTCAGCAGCTACAAATACTGCAGCTGCTGACTTTTAGGAATCGGACACATTTTACTCTCCTGAAGAAACGGGGAACCCACAAAACATGTTGAGAGTTTAATCTTTAATGCTCATATAGTGACTGGAGATATTTATCATTCTCAGTGGGACCACAACAGAGGTGGTATGACCACTTAGAATGAAACGAATATGCAATACCAAATGTTTTAAAAAAAAATGTATGTTAACTGTATGTAAAATAAACTTTTCTGATTTTTAACAATGTTGTTGTAATGTCTTGTGACGGTACCAAGAAAATCATACTTGTCCCACCCCTTTTTTTGAGACTTTAATAGTATTTGGGATGTTGGTACCTTACCTTTCTATATATAGACAAACCTGAGCAGTTATTGTTTAACACTGGGCTAATTGATAGATTCTACAGTTCAGGTGATGTCTATACCAACTGTTAAAGTGTCATTAAACCCAGACTATGAAAAACTCTCATTACATGCTATATAACAGAGTGTGTATACTCACAAAGACACTAAAGCATTTGTTTTGTGTAGAGTGAAATATACCTGGTTAATCCTGTCTTCAACTGTTCCTCCCATATTTGATGTGTCCCCACTACAGGTTGAGGTTGTGTAGGCCAGCTGGTGTCCTCTACAGGGCATGCACAAATTTCAGTTCTCTTCTAAGGTCTCCATTTTCTCCCTTTTCTGTACAGCCCATGTGACTATAGAGTTACACACATGGGCATATACATAGTGGTAAATGACACTCCATTCCCTCTCTCCTCCATGTCCTCCTATTGCTAAACACTATGGGGGCACAATATAGTATGCTGATTGTTTATATTCACTAAGAAACTCCCAGTTTTAATATAAATCAGTATTAAATATATCAAATGTAATAGCTAATGCCTGCAAAGTAAAGTCTTGGATACAGATACCGTTTGAAGTGAAAGCTAGTGTCAGCCATCTCTGGCTCTATCTACACCATATTAATAGTAATAATAATAAAATGCACATCTGATGTTCAATAAAGATTTTTTGAGATCTGTATAGCAGTTATTTAATAATTGTAATCTCATTTTACTTGCTCCTCTGAAACAGTTTTTTTTTTTTTTTTTTTTTCGTTTTGTGAATAGCACAGCGCCAATCTGGGCTGGCCAGACACAGACACGCAGTGTAGAGAGCATAAATAGAAACCCTTCCCAAAGATCTTTCCCTGCAGATGACAAAGAACAGGGAAAGATAATGTGCTCACACAACAGCGATGCAGGAATAAGGCACATAGAGAATTAGAAAAAAAAATACAGTAACATGGTATATATGATTTATGTGAATGAATTATATCAATTAATAATTCTCTGTTTAGTACCACTTTAAGTTTTTATAGAGAGAATCTCCAGATTTTATAAATGAGTACCATAGTTTGGCTTACTACATTGTATGTTATACCTTTAAAAAGTCCATCACTTAAAATGGCCAACACAAATATACATTTTATATTATATAAAACTCCAGAGAGGTAAAAGCCACAAGAATGGTATTTCTTAGGCACACTCATCGGCAAGTCCGTTCATTTAGCAAAAGTCTGCACGTGTGTACACGGCATTAGGCACACTGCATCTTCCTTGCCCACTAGACAGCATTTCACATACCCCATTGTGGTAACTTTGAGCACTGAAAATAATGAACGTTAGTTACAAAGTAACATAAAATAATTTTGTAGTCATCTATATATTAATTTGCTGCTCAATGGGGCAGTCCCTAAACAGTACAAGTGACAACAGTCTCTATTGCTCTACAGCTCAGAATTCAGATTCAAAATGCACAGCACACTGTGCTGCATTTTCATAATGCACAGAGTTTCTGTCTGAGATTCGCAGAGTTCCGAGCTATGATGATGTCAAACTCAGTTGAAAACTTCTTGAAAAACTTTTTTTTTTTTTCATGCCAGCTGAGGATACATTACAGGATGCAAGTACTGTGTAGCAATGTTCAATAGGAATATTGGGACTCATATGGACCATTGCAACTAGCTCCTCAGCTTTTCATCTAAATTCATTGCTGTGATGAGCTCACCAGGCTTCAAGACAACAGACAAGACCTTGCATTGGATGAGATTCTGGACCACTTCACCCAAACTGAGAAATGTGTTTGGGTGGATTTTCCTTAAATTAAAGTTTTATACCATTAATTACAACGGGTATAATAAAGGCACATCAATGTTTGTGTCTATGTGTGTGCCTTCATGGAGGATGGGTCTGGCTTTCCAGGATCACTAAGCACCAAAAATTAATGAAACATTCGCAAAATAACGCTTTTATATATAATTAGCTATCACTACCATACCTAATGCATAAGCCAAAAAGTTGCCCAAAGCTGCAGAGATCCAAATCCAGTTTGCAATATGCTGGCTGCCAATACCTGGAAATCAGAAACATGAATAATAATAATAATAATAAAGTTTAAAAGAATACATTTATGAAACAAAATGCATATCCCCCAAAAGTTCCTGGGAAAGCCCTCACATTAAACATGTCTATTGAATGTGTCTATTGCATACAATGCAGTGTGTTCTCCCTCGATAGTAACACTTCACGTTATACTGCATAATCTTATATTACAAACTTTCACTTGCAAGCCAATCCAATTTTATTTTATCAAGAACCAACCACTGATTAGGGCAGCTGATAGAACATTATTGAGCTCTCACCCTTTACTTCTATTGCCGCGTGCACACGGCTGGACTTTGCATCGGGCAAAATTCCATTGGCATTTCCGACGGAAAAATTTAAAACATGCTCTATATCTAAGTCCATCGGAAATGCAGACAGAAAAAGTCCGATGGGGCATACACACGGTCGGAATATCCAATGAAAAGCTCCCATCTGACTTTTTCTGCCAGAAAGTCCTGACCGTGTGTACGCGGCATTACTCTTTCAAGTTATTGTCTTTGAACTGTCTTTCCCATGTGTTTATCTCTTAAAGAGGAACTATTATATGTTGTAGGGTCAGTTTTTTTTCCAATTCTTTATTTATTCTAGAGAACATACAGTCAAGTAATAAGACACAAAAACAATACAGTTCAATACAGTACACGTTAAATAACGAGTCAGTGCACAGTTGTCAAACAGAGAAGAGTGTTGTCAAACAGCGTCCTGTATTTCACTCTAAAGATCGCCACGGGGCCGTGGCTACTTGGCGATCTTTAGTGAGAGATACAGGACGCTGATTTTGCTATACATCGATCGGCTGCTATTTGATCGGCTGTCAGTGGGAGCAGGGACGAGGAGTGGTGAGCTGACGCTGTGCAATCTCGTTTACCCTGGGTCCGCCGTGGCCATCCATTTACCAGTTATTTGATCCTATGGAGTGCTGTGTACAAGTGACTTTTTTATGCTGCGGTTTTTAATCTAACATGTGAGTGCAAATGCAGTGATTTTTTGAGATATTAAAACTGTGCGAACATATTACACTATTGGAGATTGTCTTTCTCATTCACATGTGGAGTTGCTTAAAGAGGACCACCTGAGAAGTATATAATCATCCCTTTTATTGGAATCTAAAGATCTTTACCTATCACCCCTGTAGAAAGAGGGTAAAAAGCATTTGCAGCCAAGCACGAGAGTGTAAGGCTTAAACAACTGGTGAGTTTGTGAACATAAGGGGATTGAAGTCACAGACACGGCAGTGTGGTGGAGGAGTGTTGCTGGAAATAATTTTTTTTTTTTTTTGGAACATCACTTTGAGTGATTCACTGGTCACCATATATAGGCAGATCATATTTTTTGTATTATCTGAATTGGACACTTTATGATATATTTTATATTTTTTATACATATATTATATTTTTTTTTTTTTTGCACTTTTCTGCATTTTTTTTATATTTTTATACATGAGTTATTTCTATGTATTTAGTTATTTATTGTTTTTAATCACTTATGTCACAGGGTGATTTTGTTTTCTATATAAGTTGTTACATTGCACAGAAGTGTGTCATTTGTATCACTCACTATTCATTTATTTTGATACACCACATTTCACTCTATTGTATAGTCTGACTTTACATAGATAGCAGCCAGCGCCGCTCATTCCACACTATATACTAGGAATATTGCACATAATTCATTTATTTAAGAGTGGCAGCTAATTACTTTATTTATTTTGTTTGAGATTCACACATAAGCTCAGTGGGGATACACAGAGGGTAGGGCGAGAGTGTGTATTATCGGTTTACAGTTTTCAGGGATTGCCTAAAAAGCAGAGTAGAAGAGGTACAGGTGTGAGTACAAAGTTGTAGAGGAAGGGGTGCTCTGGGGAAGTCCAGGAGGTGAGCATGGGAAAAGGGGACAAGAGAGCTAGAGAGCAGGAGGTCCTAGAAGGAGCAAAAAGGATAGTCTGATTAATATTTTAAGCCAAGGTTTGTGATGTAGCTGGGGATAGAGTTGTGGGTGGCTTTACATTTTTTTTTTTATTTGAATATCGTTTGTTGGGCGACTGGTAGCAAGTGGAGGGATTGGCAGGGAAGGGTGGCAGATCCTGAGTGGTCTGGCAGCAGCATTCATATTAGACTGAAGGGTGGATAGCCTGTGTAGAGGTAAACCAAAGAGGAGGGAGCTGCAGTAGTCGAGACAAGGGAAAACAAGTGAGTGAATTAGTAGCTTGATGGTGTCATTGGTTAAAAAGTGGAGTATTTCGGAAATGTTATTGAGGTATCCTAAAAAAAAAAACTGCGGTTCACAAATAAACACTAGACGGGATGCACTGATAACACAGGATTCATAGAAAATCCGGAATGATGTAAATACAGATCAAAAACTGTTTACTTTCACACTTTGATTAAAACTTATTTTGGAGTGCATTAACAGGTAGGCAGGAAATGTCATGAGTCACTTCCTCAGTTCATTCACATGTATGTGTTAGCCCCTGAACACACGGTCGGACATTCCGATCACCAAATCTGTTGGATAATTTCCGGCGGATATTGTCCGAAACTGGTGTTGCACACGCACGGTCGGACAAAGTTGTCGGAAAATCCGATCATTCCGAACGAGGTGACGTACAAAACGTACGACGGGACTACGTACAGGGCAGTAGCCAATAGCTTTCGTCTCCAAATTTCTTTTGAGCATGCGTGGCACTTTGTGCGTCGGAATTCTCTACACACGATCGGAAAAAGTCAGATCGGATTTTGTTGTCGGAAAATTTTAGATCCTGCTCTCAAATTTTTTCCAACGGAAAAAGTCTGCTAGAGCCCACACATGATTGGATTTTCCGACAACATAATCCGATCTGACTTTTTCCATCGGAATATCCGACCGTGTGTACGGTGCATAAATGTTTGCTAAAAACAAGGAAAGTCAGAACATCCCTGGATGAATGAGAAGAACATGAAAGATTCAATATTCAAAAAACATTAAATATTCAGAAATATTAATATGCAATAATTACACTTTTTATTGCGAACTATGAATACTATAATGAAAATATACTGTATGCAAAATCATTATGCATTTCCTTGAAATTACATTTGTATGCTTTTTTGCATCATTCTTATATTATTTTTAGCTGAGTACACGCTCTGTGTTTTGTCTCCAATGACGGAATAGGCACAGAAGTAGAACAGTGAAAAAGTTAATTCAGCTGTTTTTTTTCTGCAAATAGCCTGAAATAATCGGGCTGTAAAATTACGCATAAAGTAAAAAAAAAAAAAAAAGACTACTACTAACTACACACAGAAACAGGGAGTCACAACTGGAACATTGTTGTATATCCAGTATAAGTGTTTACAGAGCTAACCACATCATGGGCTGACATTGTCTACCTTATTGGCATACCAAGAAAAAACTTATAATGGTTCCAGACAGCTGCAAACCAGAATTTGAAAGTACTTTCTATACTATATGAACAGCAGTCAAGGCCAGATTGGGAATAAAAATCTGCCCGTATAAAGCACACAAAAACATATTTTGTATATGACCAAACATGGCCAGCCCAGATACAGCAATTGTTTTATAAATTAGCAACAGAGCTGGGATTAGAATGTGCACCAGTACATAATGTGTACAGATTTACAGGATAACTGTACTTTTAGTATTGTATCCTGTAAATGTCCTATCCCCAAACCAGAAGCTCCTCAGAGATATATACATACCTCTCCCTGCTCCTCCAAGATCTTCTCAATACTTCTTCACAGAAAGTCTCATGGCCATTGGAATTAATGTTTTCCTTTACATTAGAGACTAGGTATTTGGTAATGTGTATCAGCATGTATACAGTGTCTGTGTGGAGGAGGGGGTTTGTCTAGAGGCCCCCTACAGACCTTAATCCAATCTGTCTCTGGGCAACAACTTAAAGTTGACCTTCCATGAACAAGGGAGGTCCACTTTACAGCCAGTTCCCATCCCCAAAATACAAATGGCTTAACCACTTGCCGACCACCGGATGTACATATACGTCAGCAGAATGGCACAGCTGGGCAAATGGGCGTACAGGTACGTCCCTTTGAATTTGCTGCCGTGTGGTCACGTGCGACCCTGCCGCGAGATCTGTGAGTAGGATTGCGGGGATACCCGC
Source organism: Lithobates sylvaticus (assembly GCA_028564925.1). Lineage (NCBI taxonomy): Eukaryota > Metazoa > Chordata > Amphibia > Anura > Ranidae > Lithobates > Lithobates sylvaticus. Next base: position 137,987,001 of record CM053030.1, on the reverse strand, counting down.
GATCGTCACACGGAGCTGAAGAACGGGGAGATGCTAATGTAACCAAGCATCTCCCCATTCTGCCTAGTGACACTGTCACTGATCATAGCTCCCTGTGATCGGGAGCTATGATCAGTGATGCGTCACACGTAGCCATGCCTCCTAACAGTTAGAATCACTTTCTAGGACACACTTAACCCCTTCCTTCCTAGCCAGCTACTGGTTAACCCCTTCACTGCCAGTGTAATTTTTACAGTAATCCGTGCAATTTTATAGCAATTTTATAGCACTGATCGCTGTAAAAATGACAATGGTCCCAAAAATGTGTCTGATGTGTCCGCCATAATGTCGTAGTCATGATAAAAATTGCAGATCGCGGCCATTACTAGTAAAAAAAAAATATTAATAAAAATGCCATGAAACTAGCCCCTATTTTGTAGACGCTATAACTTTTGCGCAAACCAATCAATAAACCCTTATTGCGATTTTTTTAACCAAAAATATGTAGAAGAATACGTATCGGCCTAAACTGAGAAGAAACATTTTTTTTTATATATTTTTTGGGGATATTGATTATAGCAAAAAGTAAAAAATAATGCGTTTTGCTAACGAAGGGAAGGGGGAGGAGTCCAGTGACGTCAAAGTTCTGATTGAACATAATGCATATGGGGGAGGAGCTACGCATGACGTCACCCGCTGCTGCCCTACGGAACTAACACGATATTCAGCTTTACATGCTGTGTTTTTATCATCTGTATGTGAGTAGTAAAATGTAATCTTATACTTAAGCGGTGAGCACTTAGATCTTTTCTTTCTACCCATGACCTGGCGTCCTTGCTGAGATCTAAAGAGACGTGAGAGAAGTTTATGGTCCGTGTTAACCCTTTTAATACCCGCTTGCAAGACCACCTGTTTGCACAGGGGTCCATGCCATAAAGTGAGAGTGATTAGTTAGACCGGAGGTGGAGGGATTGTCACACTACTGTGGAAAAATTAATTTCTTATGTCAGTGCTACAGTTTGAATTTAAAACGTATTTGTGTGAACTGTGAAGTTAAGTCATGAATTGTAGAAGCTAATTAGTGTCGGGTGATTGTATATAGTGTATACCACATTTACCACTGACTAATGCAGAGTTGCAATGCAAGGAGATCAGCTAAAAGTAGTTGGATCTGTATGTGCGTTATAATTAATCGAAATTAGTTGATTAATCGAACACGAAAATTTTAATCAGTAACAGACCTAGTTTTTTCAAAAATTGTTTATACCGCAAATAATAAAAACCGCAGAGGTGATCAAATACCACCAAAAGAAAGCTCTATTTGTGGGAAAAAAACAACTAAAAAATACTTACCTTGGGGTGGTTTCTGATGCACCTCACAGGAAAGCTTAAAATTCGGCAACAATGTGCTTCAGTCCATAGCGGAGTGCACTTATGAGAGTTTTCAAGTTCCCAGCTTACCCAGGAGGCAACAGTGAAGTATAATGGTATAGGCACAGGCAGTGCCATTTTTGTCAAAATTATTTATTTTGTATAATCTTTATCTTTTTGTATTTTAAAGAGGCACAAAATATAAGTTGCTCATTATAACCAGAAAGTCACATGTTACAACATTGACAGAATAAATATTTTTATCAAGAAATATAAATTGCCAGTGTCTTTTTTGACTTACTCAAGGAATAAAGAAGGGGGGGCAGGCTTTATTTTTTAAGTTGTTTTTTTAAAGCTAAGTTTTGTAGCACCAAAGTGAACCTTCAGTTTTAGTGAAAGGGTCACTTTAAGCTTATGTTAATCTATTTTGTTATAATTTTTTTTTTAATGGCCCCTTGGTATTAATTTTACTTCATCTAGTTAAAATAATGTTTTTCTGAATTTTAAATATCTCACTAATTCTTAACTTAAAGGAATAGACATCTAAAAATATAAGCACAAAAGCAACAGTAAGAAGAAAAAGAATAGATGCTAAGACTATTTATAATGTGTGAGAGATAACATTACCTGATGCTGTATAATCCCAATCATAAAAAGATAATAAAATATAATTAAATAATATCATCAAAAATCCAGAAAAGGTTAATATATTTGGAGCAATCCAAAGAGGCACTATCTAAAAAAAAAAGAAAGGTGAAAACAATTATATTCATATTTATTATATTTCTTAGTTCTATCCCTAAAGAAAATAATATTTAATAAGAAAACTTAACTTTAACCCCCTCTTACATTTCCCCTGGAAAAAAATAGCAAATACAGTGCCTTGAAAGCGTATTCATGCCCCTTGAAATTTTCCACATTTTGTCATGTTACAACCAAAAACGTAAATGTATTGTATTGGGATTTTATGTGATATACCAACACAAAGTGGCACATAATTGTGAAGTGGAAGGAAAATGATAAATGATTTTCAATTTTTTTTACAAATAAATATCTGAAAAGTGTGGCGTGCATTTGTATTCAGCCCCCCGAGTCAATGTGGAACCTCCTTTCGCTGCAATTACAGCTGTAAGTCTTTTTGGAGTTGTCTCTACAAGCTTTGCACATCTAGAGAGTGACATTTTTGCCAATTCGTCTTTGCAAAATAGCTCAAGCTCTCTCAGATTGGATGGAGAGCGTCTGTGAAAAGCAATTTTCAAGTCTTGCCACAGATTCTCAATTAGATTTAGGTCTGGACTTTGACTGGGCCATTCTAACACATGAATATGCTTTTGATCTAAACCATTCCATTGTAGCTTTGGCTGTATGTTTAGGGTTGTTGTCCTGCTGGAAAGTGAACCTCCGCCCCAATATCAAGTCTTTTGCAGACTCTAACAGGTTTTTGTCTAAGATGCCCTGTATTTGGCTCCATCCATCTTCCCATCAACTCTGACCAGCTTCCCTTTTCCGCCACACATAGCGTTTTGCTTTTAGGCCATAAAGTTAAATTTTGGTCTCATCTAACCAGAGCACCTTCTTCCACATGTTTGCTGTGTCCCCCACGTGGCTTCTCGCAAACAGGACTTCTTATGGCTTTCTTTCAACAATGGCTTTCTTCTTGCCACTCTTCCATAAATGCCAGATTTGTGGAGTGCACGACTAATAGTTGTCCTGTGGACAGATTCTCCCACTTGAGCTGTGGATCTCTGCAGCTCCTCCAGAGTTACCGTGGGCCTCTTGGCTGCTTCTCTGATTAATGCTCTCCTTGCTCGGTCAGTTTAGGTGGATGGCCATGTCTTGGTAGGTTTGCATTTGTGCCATACTTTTTCCATTTTCAGATGATGGATTTTACAGTGATAACCCTGCTTTAAACTTCTCCACAACTTTATCCCTGACCTATCTGGTGTGTTTCTTGGCCTTCATGATGTGATTTGTTCACAAAGGTTCTCTAACAAACCTCTGAGGGCTTCGCAGAACAGCTGCATTTATACACTTACAGACCGCAACGCGCTGATATACGTCCTGAAGAGGAATATCATTAGCTAGCTGCCATAACCCTGGTATCCTCTTCTTTGGCTGTCGGTCCACTTTCCGATAAGAGTGGTCTCTGAGGCGGGTCGCTTACCGGAGCCGTTGAGGCGATCAGATCTTCACCCTTGCTGGGCATGGAGACGAGTGAGGGGAAGATGGCTCCACCCGTCTCCATAACAACGCAGGGCGGAAGCGACATCAAAACGTCAGTTCTGCTCAATTATTTTTTTAAATGACAATTTTTTTTTTTATTGCATTTTAGTGTAAATATGAGATCTGAGGTCTTTTTGAGGTCCTGTCATACTTTTTTTTTCTATTGCAAGGGAATGTTTACACTCCTTGTAATAGGAATAAAAGTGATACAATTAAAAAAAAAATTAAAACAGTATAAAAAATAAAAATAAAAGGTAAAATAAATAATAAGATTTTTTTTTTTTTTTAAACACGCCCCGTCCCACGAGCTCGCGTGCAGAAGCGAACGCACACGTGATGCGGATATGAAAACGTGTTCAAACCATACATGTGAGGTATTGCCGCGATCGGTAGAGTGAGAGCAATAATTCTAGCCCTAGATCTCCTCTGTAACTCAAAACATGCAACCTGTAGAATTTTTAACGGTAAACGTTTGTTGCCATTCCACGAGCGGGTGCAATTTTGAAGCGCGACATGTTGGGTATCAATTTACTCGGCATAACATTATCTTTCACAATATAAAATAAAAATTGGGCTAACTTTACTGTTGCCTTTTTTTAATTCCAAAAATGTTATTTGTTATTTTTTTCCCAGAACACTGCGCAAATACGGTGTAACAGAAAGTATTGCAACGACCGCCATTTTATTCTCTAGGGTGTGAACATTTTTTTATAATGTTTGGGGGTTCTAAGTTAACTTGTAAACAACACATCTCAAAAAGAGGCTCGGTCCTTAAGTGGTTAAATTACACACAGGTGGACTCTATTTACTAATTAGGTGACTTCTGAAGGCAATTGGTTTCCACTAGATTTTATTGAAAACCATTTATGATTTTCCTTCCACTTCACAATTATGTGCCACTTTGTGTGGGTCTATCCCAATAAAATAAATTTTTGGTTGTAGCAAATAAGTTTTAGGCTTGAAAAATGATTCTAAACTCCTAAACATCATATTTTCTGAAAGCAAAAAACCTGTCAAATAAAAATTGATAGTAGCAATATTTTATGTTGCACGAGTTTTGTGCAACAGTTTTGCAGACCTATGTATTTTGCATTGAAAATACTTTAAATTAATTTTTATTTGCAACTTAAAAAGATAAGACTGTGTAGAGTAAACCGATATATGTAAAAAGTTATTATATCGCAGCTTACCAATTTCAGCTTACCAATACCAGTGATGGATGCATTCATTGCCTTTTATTAGGCTTTCTTTTCTTCTATTTTCATCTGCTAATCCTGCCAGCAAGTCTGTTTTTCACAGCACAAACTCTCCACCAAAATGTATCAGTTTACATGGATAAGACAAACCACTTAGCACTGGCAGGCAGGGCCACTGATAAGCCAGTACAACTGGCCCTGTGGATGTGATGTTTTCTTCTGTCACTTGCTTGTACTTTTAAAGGAAAATCACTGACTTGATTTTGCAGAGCTGGTTTAAATCAGCCCTGTGATACTATATACTTGTACACTGGGTTCAGCCATAAATGCAGTCTCCGACCATCTCCTGAATCAATCATGTCTGCAGTCTCTCATCATCTCCTGTACTATGTTTGCAGTCTCTGACCATCTCCTGTACTATGTCTGCAGTCTCTGACCATCTCCTGTGGTATGTCTGCAGTCTCTGATCATCTCCTGTACTATGTCTGCAGTCTCTGATCATCTCCTGTACCATATCTGCAGTCTCTGACCATCTCCTGTACCATGTTTGCAGTCTCTGACCATCTCCTGTACTATGTCTGCAGTCTCTGACCATCTCCTGTGGTATGTCTGCAGTCTCTGATCATCTCTTGTACTATGTCTGCAGTCTCTGATCATCTCCTGTACTATGTCTGCAGTCTCTGACCATCTCCTGTGGTATGTCTGCAGTCTCTGATCATCTCCTGTACTATGTCTGCAGTCTCTGATCATCTCCTGTACCATATCTGCAGTCTCTGACCATCTCCTGTTCTATGTCTGCAGTCTCTGATCATCTCCTGTACCATATCTGCAGTCTCTGACCATCTCCTATACTATGTCTGCAGTCTCTGACCATCTCCTGTACTATGTCTGCAGTCTCTGACCATCTCCTGTACCATGTCTGCAGTCTCTGATCATCTCCTGTACCATGTCTGCAGTCTCTGACCATCTCCTGTACTATGTCTGCAGTCTCTGACCATCTCATGTACTATGTCTGCAGTCTCTGACCATCTCCTGTACTCTGATCATCTCCTGTATCATGTCTGAAGTCTCTGACCATCTCCTGTACTATGTCTGCAGCCTCTGACCATCTCCTGTGGTATGTCTGCAGCCTCTGATCATCTATTGTACTATGTCTGCAGTCTCTGACATCTCCTGTACTATTTCTGCAGTCTCTGACCATCTCCTGTGGTATGTCTGCAGTCTCTGACCATCTCCTGTGGTATGTCTGCAGTCTCTGATCATCTCCTGTACTATGTCTGCAGTCTCTGACATCTCCTGTACTATGTCTGCAGTCTCTGACCATCTCCTGTGGTATGTCTGAAGTCTCTGATCATCTCCTGTACTATGTCTGCAGTCTCTGATCATCTCCTGTATCATATCTGCAGTCTCTGACCATCTCCTGTACCATGTCTGCAGTCTCTGACCATCTCCTGTACCATGTCTGCAGTCTCTGACCATCTCCTGTACCATGTCTGCAGTCTCTGACCATCTCCTGTACTATGTCTGCAGTCTCTGATCATCTCCTGTACCATGTCTGCAGTCTCTGACCATCTCCTGTACTATGTCTGCAGTCTCTGACCATCTCCTGTACCATGTCTGCAGTCTCTGACCATCTCCTGTACCATGTCTGCAGTCTCTGACCATCTCCTGTACCATGGCTGCAGTCTCTGGTCATCTCCTGTATCATGTCTGCAGTCTCTGACCATCTCCTGTACTATGTCTGCAGTCTCTGATCATCTCCTGTACCATGTCTGCAGTCTCTGACCATCTCCTGTACTATGTCTGCAGTCTCTGACCATCTCCAATACTCTGATCATCTCCTGTATCATGTCTGCAATCTCTGATCATCTCCTGTATCATGTCTGCAGTCTCTGATCATCACCTGTATCATGTCTGCAGTCTCTGATTATCTCCTATACTCTGACCATCTCCTTTACTATGTCTGCAGTCTCTGATCATCTGGGGAGGGGCCAGGGGTGAGGCTGAAGGAGGGACCAGGGGCATGGCCAGGGTGGGACTGAAGGAAGGGCCAGGGGCAGGACTAGGGTGGGGCTGAAGAGGGCCCCATCAAGTAGGTTGTACGGGGCTCCATGATTTCTATCAGTGTTCTACTTGGCCGCAGGTGTCGCTGTCACCGCCGGCAAGTATGAGAACTAAATTTAGCTGGGTGTATTGGATACCATTCTTTCTCTCGGACCCAGCCCAGTGGGAGTGTTTATCCTGCTGTGTTTTCTGGGAGGGGGTATTTAAGGTACTGAGATCACATGTTTTGTTGTTCCGGCCCAGAAGATATCTTCTGTCTGTTTGGTCCTGGTCTTCCTGACCAGCCCTCATGGCCCCCCTGGCCTGGGGTGCGGATCCATGCAATTCCAAGTCTCGGGCTGGATAGCCTGAGGCAAAGCAACTGCAGGGACAGGCCTGAATGGATATCGGGGCCCAATGATTCAAGAGTGGTCCGGTGCCGTCTCATCTAAGGAGAGGCCCAGCAACTGGAGGAGCATCCAGGGGAGGATTCTTCAGGAGAAGGCCATGCACAAGGCTGGTTTCTCTGAAGGGGCCTTGAGGCTCAGTTGAAGGACACTTTGTGGATCTACACTCATACGGTATCGCCGGACCGGCTGAGAGATACTGGTACGGTATTAAAGCTTTTTAAATTTGTTCATGTCCCTCAGTTACGCTAAAGTCTGTGGCAGAGACTGTTCCTAAAGTTTTCTACATTCAAGTCTGTGGCAGAGACTGTTTCTAAAGTTTTCTACATCCAAGTCTGTGGCAGAGACTTTCCGTTACTTAACGCCCTGCCAGCTGCTAGGCCTAGTGAGAGGAGGTCTATCCGGGGGTTGTGATAATCCCGCTGTGAAACAGTTATTCTCTGGATTTCTTCAATAAGAGACTTCCTATTTTACAGTTCCAAAAGTACCTGAACTTTCTTCCTAACCCTCTACCCTACATTAAGAGACTGTGTTATCTTTCAAATAAATAACCCAAAAGGAATATCAAGTGTCATTTTCTACATTTCTTTGGGCCATCTACCATGGGAAACCCTAGACGGAGACGAGGTCAAGAAGGTAACGGTAAGCCCCATGAAACCAGCAGCTCCTTCGGGGGTCAGTGCTATATATGCATGTAGGTTGAAAAGCCTTCAGTGTGCAGCTCCCCTGCCCCCCTCCAACCCACTTTATACTTACCTGAGCCTGATGCCAATCCAGCAGGGATGAACTGGGACAAAAATTTGGCCCTGGACTTCACCCAGACAGGCCCACTGTAATTTTGCAAACAAGCACAAAAACAAGTGAAGTGGGAGGGCTAACGTCAAGCAGGAACATTGCTACAGCTTTATTGGCCAGGTTAGGTGGTATACAGAGCCAAGTTAGGTGATATACAGAGCCAGGTTAGGTGGCATAAAGAGCCAGGTTAGGTGGTATATAGTGCCAGGTTAGGTGGTATATAGTGCCAGGTTAGGTGGTATACAGAGCCAGGTTAGGTGGTATATGGTGCCAGGTTAGGTGATATACAGAGCCAGGTTAGGTGATATACAGAACCAGGTTAGGTGGCATACAGAGCCAGGTTAGGTGGTATATAGTGCCAGGTTAGGTGGTATACAGAGTCAGGTTAGGTGGTATATAGTGCCAGGTTAGGTGGTATATAGAGACAGGTTAGGTGGTATACAGAGCTAGGTTAGGTGGTTTACAGTGCCAGGTTAGGTGGTATACAGTGCCAGGTTAGGTGGTATACAGTGCCAGGGTAGGTGGTATACAGAGCCAGATTAGGTGGTATACAGAGCCAGGTTAGGTGGTATACAGTGTCAGGTTAGGTGGTATACAGAGCCAGGTTAGGTGGTATATAGTGGCAGGTTACGTGGTATATAGTGGCAGGTTAGGTGGTATACAGAGCCAGGTTAGGTGGTATACAGAGCAAGATTAGGTGGTATATAGTGGCAGGTTACGTGGTATATAGTGGCAGGTTAGGTGGTATACAGAGCCGGGTTAGGTGGTATATAGTGCCAGGTTAGGTGGTATACAGAGCCAGATTAGGTGGTATATAGTGGCAGGTTAGGTGGTATATAGTGGCAGGCTAGGTGGTATACAGAGCCAGGTTAGGTGGTATATAGTGCCAGGTTAGCAGTTATATAGAGTAACTGCTAACATGTTTCGGCGAAGAGCCTTGTTCACAGCCTAGTAACACACATAGCCAGCACCAACATATATACAAAAAGAGACTCAAACCACTCCCATTCATTAGACAATGCAATTAGCTGTAGATGAGAACCATTGTATGAACCATTGTACTGAAGGTAAAAAACTTTTTTGCATAGATTTAAAATGCATTTATACATTGACACAATAGACATGAAAAAACAATGATAATAATCATCATAGATTATTGTACATGAATTCTGTTATTTAAAAATCTAAATAAAAACCATTAAACTATTTGTGGGTCAAAACTAAGATTTCAGGAAAAGAACTGATTCATAGAGAGAGATATTGAGGGAAAATTAGGGCATATGAATATAGATGAGAAAATTAGGCATCCAACCTATTAGATGTGGTTATTAACATAAAAATACAACATCATATCTAAAATTCATTCCTGTCGGCATTCTCTTTTAAGTTAAAAATCCACCAAACTTCTCTCTCTAGGCCATAAAAAGTAAAGGAGGACATATTACCATGATGCACATATTTAAAATGTTTAGATGCATTCGCTAAACCTTATGATTCTGATATGAAGCTCCTTGAAAGTTAACAGAGCAATAGCTGCAGAAAAGGATAGATTCACGTTATTAAAACACAAATCTCATAAAAAAGGTAAACCTGACGGCCAAGATATTCTTACTTTTGTTACCACCTTTTCAGGAGAATTGAATACAATTAAGGATATCATTAAAAAACATCTATCTATCTTGTCCACAGATCATGATCGGGCTAAAACTTTTGGAGGAATGTTGTCACCCAGCTTGTTTTTTTCCAAAGGTGTGGAGAAGACCTGGTTAAATGCCAATAGGTCATATGCCTGTGGCACCAACACATGTCGTTTCTGCCACAAACATACCAAAAAATCGAAGACAGTATAGTCTTGGGCTACAGGGAAGGAGTTTTTTTCTGCGGGACTACATAAACTGTGGTTCCTCCAACTAGTTTATGCAATTGTGTGTGTATGTGGGCTGCACAATCAGATCTCTTAGGACACGGGTGAGCGAACACTTTCATGGAGCTTCATATCAGAATGATAAGGGTTAATCGAATGTACCTAAACAGACTCATCCACCTTACAAACCGCTCAGTGTCTGCTACCCCTCTCTGCCAATCCCTCCATTGGCTGCCACTCGCCCAACAAATTAAATTCAGAATACTTACAATAAGTTACAAAGCCATCCACAACTCTGCCCCCAGCTACATCATTAGCCTAGTCTCAAAATACCTACCTAATCGCCCTCTTCGTTCCTCTCAAGACCTCCTGCTCTCTTGCTCCCTCATCACCTCCTCCCATATCCGCCTCCAGGACTTCTCCTGAGCCTCGCCCATCCTCTTGAATTTCCTACCCCAATTTGTCAGACTCCAAATTTCTCCACTTTTAGGTGATCCCTGAAAACTTTCCTCTTCAGAGAAGCCTATTCTGCACCAATTTAACAACTGTTCTTTTATTTTCTCCATCAGCTCACCCCCCACGGCTATTACCCTTTTGTATAACTTGACCCTCCCTCCTAGACTGTAAGCTCTAACGAGCAGGGCTCTCTGATTCCCCCCTGTATTGAATTGTATTGTATGCCCTAATGTTGTAAAGCGCTGCGCAGACTGTCGGCGCTATATAAATCCTGTATAATAATAATAAAATAAATATGTGCATTATGGTAATATGTCCTCCTTCAATTTTTATGGCCTAGAGAGAGTAAAAAATCCACCTAGAGGGGGAGACACCCACCACAAGCTATTAGAGAGAGAAGTTTGGTGGATTTTTAACTTAAAAACGAGAATGCCGATGAATTTTAGATATGATGTTGATGTATTTTTACGTTAACAACCACATCTAATAGGTTGGATGTGTAATTTTCTAATCTATATTCATTTACCCTAATTTTCAGTTATTTTCCTGAAATCTTAATTTTGACCCACAAATAGTTTAATTTTTTTTAATTATAATTTTTAATCACAGGATTCATGTACAATAATCTATGATGGTTATTATCATTGTTTTTTCATGTCTATTGTGTCAATGTATAAATGCATTTTAAATCTATGCAGAAAAAGCTTTTTACCTTCAGAGAGTCTCATCTACAGCTAATTGCATTGACTAATGAATCGGAGTGGTTTGAGTCTCTTTTTGTATATATGTTTCTGCTGGTTATGTGGTTAACTATGCTGTGAACAAGGCTCTTTACCAAAACATGTTAGCAGTTACAATGTAATTTGGTGATTACGGAATAAAGAATTTGGATGGATTCCAGGGTGCCGGTTCTTTCCATATATCCATATTCTGAGTTTATGACGAGTGGGAGGTCGTCTGAACCTGGCACCTGGAGAGAAGGTATCAGTAACCAACACCCATATTTGGAGGTTTTCACAGTTAGAGCGGTGCTACCCTGTGTGTACATTTGATAGGCTGCACTAATGGGCACTGATAAGGAGGCACTGATGGGTGGTACTGATTGGCATTGATCAGGAGGCACCGATGAGGCTGCACTGATAGGTGGCACTGATAGGTGGCACTGAAGGGCAATGATAGGTGGCACTGATTGGCACTGATAGGTGGCACTGTTGGGCACTGGTAGGTGGCACTAATAGGCAGCACTGACAAGATGAGGCACTGATGGGCATAGATTGGCAGCACTGATGGGCACTGATAGGTGGTACTGATAGGTAGCACTGGTGGGCACTGGTTAGCAGTACTGATGGGCTCTGGTAGGTGGCACTAGTTATCAGTACTAATGGGCACTGGTAGGTCACACTGGTGGGCACTGGTTAGGTGTACTGTGTGGACCGATGTCCCTTTTACAGAAGTCAGCATTCGGCTTGTTGTTTTCTCCTCACGCTGTTAGCTTGAGGTAAAAAAAAGACTGATAACTGGCTTCTGTTTACATAATGTGATCAGCTGCCCCAGGAGGCTTCAGGACAAGGGACATGTCATTCTGGCCTAGGCAAGAATTGTGGTGGGCAGATATTTCACCTCTGGGCATAGTTCTCAGGCAATAATGTGAAATGTGAACAGATAGCTGCCAGTAATTTTTAGATGAACAAAAAGGAAGTTCAATACATATGACACCAAGAGAAAGAGAGCAAAGGTAGAATATAAGAAAAAAGAAACTCTCATTGGCTGCCGTGGGCAGCTAAGTCTTTGTAATGGACATTTTGATGGGCAATTATGCTCTCTAATATTTAAATATTTTTCATGGATATTATTTTATCAAGCCATGTCAGAAATCAGCCGTGTATTCAAGAAAAAAATAGTCTTACCTGTACAATTTTGTTCCACACATGTTGCATTACATATACAGATAAAGGGTTTGTATCCACTGCACTATACTGAAAAGGAGAAAAAGAATTGACATTGTTACATTATAACTTAAAAGCATGACTGTGTGTGTATGTGTACAGTACTGTGCAGAAATTTTAGACAGGTGTGAAGAAATGCTGTAAAGTACGAATGGTTTCATAATGTATATTTTAATTGTTTATTTTTTATCACTTTACAAAATGCATGTCAAATCAATACTTGGTGTGACTACCCTTTGGCCTAAAACCAGCATCAGTTCTTACACTTGCACCCTTTGTACACTTGCACAAAGTCAGGGATTTTGTAGGGTTAGAGTCAGGTTATAATTAATCAATTATACCCAGCAGGCGCTAATGATCATCAATTTCATATGTAGGTTGACGCACAGTCATTAACTGAAAGAGAAACAGCTGCTTAGGAAGCTTATAACTCGGTGAGGAACACCCAAACTCTGCTACTAAGGTGAGGTTGTGGAAGACAGTTTCATGTCACAAGTCATGCACCTTGGCAAGCCTGAAGACAGCAACAAGACACAAAGTAGTTGTACTGTATTGGCAAGAGTCTCTCCCAGGCAAAGATTTCAAAGCAGATGAGGTTTCAAGATCTGCAGCTCAAGCTCTTTTGAAGAAGCACAAGGAAATGGACAATGTTGAGAACCAATGATGCAGTGCTCAGCCAAGGAAACTTAATGCAGCATATGAAAGACACATCATGCTTACTTCTCTTCAACATCGGAAGATGTCCAGCAGTACCATCTGAACAAAATTGTCAGAAACCAGTGGGACCCTGGTATACCCATCTACTCCAAAAAGCCATACCTCTGATGTGGAAACAAGGCTAAGCGACTCAACTATGCATTAAAATATAGGAACTTGGGTGCAGAAAAATGGCAGCAGGTGTTCTGAACTGATGAGTCTAAGTTTGTTTGCTGAAGGGCTGGAGAGCGGTACAATAATGAGTGTCTGTCTGCAAGCAACAGTAAAGCATGGTGAAGGTCCTTGCAAATGGAGTTTGATATTTGGTCAGGATCAATGGTGTCCTCAATGCTGAGAAATACAGGCATATACTTATCCAACATGCCATACTATCAGGGAGGCGTGTGATTGGCCCCAAATTTATTCAGCAAAAAGTAAAATGACCCCAAACATACAGCCAATGTCATTAAGCGGAACTTCAGTCATTTTTCATCTTTTTCATCTATTAAATCCTCTGCCCTTGTTGTTTTAACCTTGGGTAGTAAAACATTTTTTTTCTGACAGTAAATACCTTATACAGTCCACTTCCTGTTTCTTGTCTGGTAAAAAGCCTAGGCTTATAACATCATGCACAGCTCTCTCTCTCTCTCTCTCTCACGCTCGTGAGAGTTTGCCAGGAAGGGAGGGTGTGAGTCATAAGAGGACCAATGAGAGCTGCAGAGCTGGAGGTGTGTATCTGTGTATCTGTGTAAATCCAGGAAATGAACAGGCAGCAGCTTCAGCTGCCCACAGTTAAAATGATTGCAGCCAGACTCTGTGGAGGGAGATTTCTGCAGCATATTTGGCAAGTACAGAATCACAGTACAGGGGGTCCCCAGGTTACAAACAAGATAGGGACTGTAGGATTGTTCTTAAGTTGAATCTGTTTGTAAGTCGGAACAGGTACATTTTTTAAGTGTAGCTCCAGCCAAAAAATCTATTTTTAAGTTTTTTAGATAACATAGAGAAGGGTTATCACCCCTGTAACATTTGTTTTGCTGTCTGTGCCCCTGTTCAGAAGATTTCACCTCACCTTCTGTCCCAATGACAATTGGATATTGAAAATTTTGGGTTGTTAGGGAAGCATAGACTGGTAATAAAGCATCAGTGGAGACACCTTTTACCCATAATAACTCTTAAAGGAGTGAATTTCCCTTTCTATGGGGTAGATTTCCTCTCACTTCCTGTTGTCTCCCTCCGTTTGTAAGTAGGAGTCGTTTGTAAGTCGGATGTTTGTAAGTCGGGGACCCCCTGTATATATAAAATAATATGCAAAGCGGTTGGTGGGAAGCTTCAGAATGGCAAAGATGTTTTTATTACAAATTATGTGAGCAGACTGCAGTTAATCTTTAGGAACTATCTTAAATGTAAAGAAGAGTAAGGAGTCTTGGAAGTGATGGTTTGGCTCCCACAGAGCCCTGATCTCAACATCATTGAATCTGTATGGAATTACATGAAGAGACAGAAGGATTTGAGGTGGCCTACATCCACAGAAGATCTGTTGTTAGTTCTCCATGATGTTTAGAACAACATATCTGTCAAGTTTCTTCAAAAACTGTGTGTAAGTGTGCCTTGAAGAATTTATGCTGTTTTAAAGGCAAAGGGTGGTTACACCAAATATTGATTTATATGGATTTCTCTTCTGTTCATTTACTTTCCATTTTGTTAACTTATAAAAAATAAACTGTTAAAACTTAGATTTTCTGAAAGCATTCTTAATTTACAGAATTGTGACACACCTGCCTAAAACTTTTGCACAGTAGTGTAAAAAAGCATTTATCCGCTGTACACATGAACTTGGGGCATGATTTAAAATACAGAGGCCTGGTTTATTATTCTCCACATGCATTTCCAACTATTCAAAGCTATTTGTGTGAATTTCTAATCTACAGAGATCACTCCAAAGAGCTGACACTTCACACAAAAGTTTCTTGTTTCCCACTGTTACATGTGGGTACAAAGTAAATATTGTATTTAGTATAATATGTCTGTGACAGTTAAAATTAAATTAAACTCAGCAGCTGTATTTAAATATCCCCTGATATTCAATGAAATATACAATATACTGTAGGTGTCTCATCAAGAAGCAAAAGAATGTTACAACACTTCCGCTTTTAACGCAAAACATGTAATTATTTTCACACCTGCAAATCATGTAGTGTTTCCATATTTCGTCCAACCCCTGTACCTTTGTATTTTTTCTGCAAAAATGTGCATAATAATATACCATGACCCTCTTGTCTATTCAATACTCTTATATTAAATATATGCAAAGATCAACATAAAGCATGCAACTACACCTCCTTTGAGAATTTAAGGTATACAGGGCAAACTCCCATCTAAAGATAAACTTTTCTAAGTCTGAAGCCATGGGCGTAGCAGTCCCCCCTCACACCCTACTGTACACCCTCCTTTGCTCAGGTACCGACCCATTGGCTCACATATTATCCCAAACATACACTCTGTTAAACACTCCAAAAGAACAACCACAATTGCCCTTTCTGACCAGATGGGAAAGAGACCTGAACTGCACATTCTCAGCAGCACAAAAGCAACGTACCATCTCTCTTGCCCTCAAATCTTCCCTCTGTACGAAAATGCAGGAGACAAATTTTAAGTTGCTTTCCCCCTAGTACCTGACACCCTCCAGACTACAGGGATGCTTTCCCTCTGCCTCGAGCCAGTGTTGGCACTGTGCTGAGGAGGAGGGAACTTTGATCCATATCTTCTGGTCCTATCCTAGGCTAAAAGTTTTTTGGGGAGAAGTCTGCCATATCACACAGAAGTTCACAGAATACGTCATCCCAGACGATGCCGCATTCTTCCTACTGCATCATTCATAGATCCCTACCAAAACATATAAGAAGTCGCTTACATCACTTACTCAATGCAGCAAAGGCATGTATCCCCCTCCATTGGAAACAACACTCCCCCCCCCCCCCAGCCCATTGACTGAGGAAGATAGAGGAAGTAAAGAAAATGGAGGATTTGATCCTCACTGCACAACATAAACAAGAGGCCCATAAGAAGACCTGGGATATATGGAATGTCTTTATCTATTCTGATGAGGGGCAGCGCCTGCTGGGGTCATAGCCCACCCTTATCTCTCTTGAGAAACCACAAAACTCGGCTACCGCCATGTCTTCTTCTCTTCTTCTTTCTTACCCCCCGCCACTCTCCTTCCTTCCCCTACCTACTTTCACCTCAATAAAATTCTAGTTTCCCCCTTCTTAAGAAAAGTTGAAAAAGTAGGGGAGGAGAGCCCCGAAATTATGATATCCAAGCGGGCACTGATCTCGACGAGTGTGAACTCTGCCAGTGTTAAACACTTGGCCCAATATTTCACGCTAGCACATGAATTGTAAATTGTTTTGAATGTATTTACCCTCTGTATAATCTATGTAACCACGGTAATATACATACTCATGGTTGTATTGTGGGGCCCTCACCCCTGTTTGGAGTTGGATAAAAATGTATATTTGAAAAAAAAAAGTGTGCAACTACAGCATACATTGTGCAAAAAAATGCAAAAACAGCATAACAAAGTGCAATTAGCAAATTGTGCAAAAAACAGAAAAATTTCTATTGCATATAACTGTTCCTCCCCGAAACCAGTTATGACTATATTAGTCTCACTTTTTTAACATATACCATCCAGCAAATTGTGGGTTAATATTGATAAACCATGTAGTATAGTCCCATACAATATTTCAATCCACACTATGATTTCTCAGCCCAGTTGGACCAATGGGTCTTTGGTATTTTTTGTATACAACTTCAGGAAACACAGGCCCTATTCATGTGAATTCCATATGCATAGAATCAGAAGAGTACAAGGTATCCATTGTATGATTAGAAATGTTATTTAATAGCAAAACTTATGTATAGTTTATACTATAAAAAGAAATTGCTGTGCGCCGCTAAAGTGTTAAAGTGTTCGGCAGGGGGGTGTTGCTAGGTGGCAAAAAGACCAGGGGCTTCAGCCAAGAACCGAGGGGGGGCGGGGTGGTGTTGTATTTGGCGTGGCTTTTTTTTTTTTGGGCTGGGTGGTGGGGTTTTGTGACTTACCAGTGCCCATCAATGCTGACCACTAAACACACCTGCCTGACACTGACCATTACACTGACCTGCCTGACCTACATACACTGACCTGCCTGACCTACATACACTGTCCTACATACACTGACCTACATACACTGACCTGCCTGACCTACATACACTGACCTGCCTGACCTACATACACTGACCTGCCTGACCTACATACACTGACCTACCTGACCTACATACACTGACCTACATACACTGACCTACCTGACCTACATACACTGACCTGCCTGACTTACATACACTGACCTGCCTGACTTACATACACTGACCTGCCTGACCTACATACAC
This sequence comes from Lithobates sylvaticus, assembly GCA_028564925.1. Lineage (NCBI taxonomy): Eukaryota > Metazoa > Chordata > Amphibia > Anura > Ranidae > Lithobates > Lithobates sylvaticus. The sequence goes on along the minus strand of CM053030.1, from coordinate 137,969,591 downwards.
TCACTGACCTACATACACTCACTGAGCTACTTACACTCATTGACCTACATACACTGACCTACATACACTGACCACTGACCTGCCTGACCTACATACACTGACCACTGACCTGCCTGACCTACATACACTGACCTACATACAATGACATACATACATACATACATACACTGTCTGACCTACCTCAGCTCAGCCGTGGTGTGCGGTCACAGCAGGCAGTCAGTCAGTCACTCGTCAGAGAGGAGTCGAGGAGGAGAGGAGAGCCACCCGCCCGAGTGGGGAGTGGGGATGTGGCGTTCCCACCTTCTGGAGCCTGCAGGCTAAGATGGACATTACGACACTCACACGTCCCGCGGTCCTGGCATTGGCGCTGCAGGCTCCAGAAGGCGGGACCTGCTATGGCACTCGGCCGCACTCGAACACTTTCGGCCGCTATGGCACTCGGCCACTTTCGGCCACAGCCGCACTCGCCCACTTTTGGCTGACTCGGCCACTTTCGGCCACACTCGTGATCAGATCGGTCCTGGTGCTCGGGGCTAACAATGGAATACAGTATTCCACAGACTCTGAACTTTTCAGGGTCACATTCGGGGCTTCAGCCCCTCCTAGCCACTCCCTCCCGACACCCCTGGTGTTCGGGTTTGACTTGAAGAAAAGATGGCAACCCTATCCTGCAAGTAATTCAGCACTCTCCTCCTTGTTGTTCTCATACACAGCCTCACACAGCAGAAGGCAGATCGCGACGGAACAGGCGCGATCATCCCTGTGGAACGCATGTTGTGAGAACACCCCGAGTGACAGGCGGGATCACCCCTTGGCTAGCCATACCCCTAGCTGGAGAAGGCTATAAGAAGATAGCAGTTTTTTCAGATGTCAATATCCTCTGTTCGGAATGTAATTAAGAAATGGCAGTCATCAGGAACAGTGGAAGTTAAAGCAAGATCTGGAAGACCAAGAAAAATATCAGACAGAACAGCTCGCAGGATTGTGAGAAAAGCAATTCAAAACCCACATTTGCCTGCACGATCCCTCCAGAAAGATCTGGCAGACACTGGAGATGTGGTACACTATTCCACTATAAAGAGATACTTGTACAAATATGGTCTTCATGGAAGAGTCATCAGAAGAAATCCTCTTCTACGTCCTCACCACAAAAATCAGCGTTTGAACTTTGCAAATGAACATATAGACAAGCCTGGGGCATTTTGGAGTTCTGTGGACCGATGAGGTTAAAATAGAACTTTTTGGCCAGAATGAGCAAAGGTACGTTGGGAGAAGAAAGGGCACAGAATTTAATGAAAAGAACCTCTGTCCAACTGTTAAGCATGGGGGTGGATCAATTATGCTTTGGGGTTGTTTTGCAGCCAGTGGCACAGGGAACATTTCACAAGTAGAAGGAAAAATGGATTCAATAAAATTTCAGCAAATTTTGGATGGTAACTTGATGCCATCTGTGAAAAAGCTGAAGTTAAAGAGAGGATAGCTTCTACAAATGGATAATGATCATAAACTCACCTCAAAATCCATGGGGGATTACATCAAGAGGCATAAACTGAAGGTTTTGCCATGGCCTTCACAATCTCCTGACCTCAACATTATTGAAAATCTATGGATAGACCTTAAAAGAGCAGTGCGTGACAGACAGCCCAGAAATCTCAAAGAACTGGAAGACTTTTGTAAGGAAGAATGGGCAAAGATACCTCAAACAAAAATTGAAAGACTCTTGGCTGGCTACAAAAAGCGTTTACAAGCTGTGATACTTGCCAAAGGGGGCAGTACAAGATATTAACTCTGCAGGGTGCCCAAACTTTTGCAGACGCCATTTTTTAGTTTTCTGTAATTTTGAAAGTGTAAATGATGGAAATAAAATTAAACCACGTGCCATTCACTATTTACTGCACTCAGATGAGCTTTGCCGTGTTGCCATATTTCTTATCTACAGAGCTACTTCCTCTCTGAAGGCTGGCTGTTTGTCTCATCCAAAACCTTTGGTATTTTGAGCTTGGAAAAGGGTCCCAGTCACTTCTACTCACTGGATTATTCTACTAGGAGACTTTGTTACCCGTACCAATGGGTTCAACATACTAAAGTACTATGTAACATCATTATTTGAGACCTACTTGGATACACATATTGCCAGTCAATTTGCCCCATACCTAACGTGCCACTTCCCAAGCGCCACTGTACACCCCTACTTTTGCCAGTCAGGAAGGACTAGGGATGTGTGCCAGTCAGGAAGGACTGGGGGAAACAAGCAGCTAGGTGGGCTGGTATCTTCTGCAGCAGTAGAACTGGGCTCAGGGTCCACAAGAAGGAAGAATATGCTGCTAACTCCATATTGTACTACTTTATCCACAAAGGGACAGGATGTTCCCAGCCTGTAATGGGCAGTTGCTGAATTAACACAAAAGACTGTTAGTTCCCCTGGAGTGATTAGCAGGAGCTACAATATGTGAACCACGTTTGTGCAGGAGGAAGGAAAAAGAGGATTTTGTGCAAATAAGGAGGGGGTCGACCCCTTTGTCCATAGTTCTGGACATTTTTCAAGTTGGGCATCCCATAAATTCCCTACCCCATCCAAGTTATCAACCTCTATTAAAACATCAAAAACAAGCCAAGGACTGTTCTTCTGTGTTGAAATGCATGAAGGAAATGCTGTGTGCCTGGCCATGTAGCAGTGGGGAATTCTAACTCAGCAGCTCCTACGTGGGGTGTGCTACATCTATGGGAAAGAAAGAGAAGGGAAATTGAAATCCAATGCTGATGGGAAAAAAAGCATGGAGGTTGCTTTAACCCTTTCCTATTCCATCCAAAACCAAATAAAAAGGTCTTGGCTTTAAAGATACGTTCAGACATATGACGTGAACACTGTCATTTCTCAATATCATGCTCCCATACCTTTTTACTTGGCTGTAATACTGTATAGTGAATAGCACTGTTGTGACCTGCAGTGATTATTTTTATGCCATTCGTCCACAGAAAACCTAGACAGTGTAAAAGGTAAATAAAAACACAACTGTTTTTGACAAGTCCTTTATTTAAATAAATAAATAAATGTCTCCAAAGTAGATCCAACGTCAACCACAATGCCCACCGCTACCGCCGACCTGGAGAAAAAAAAAGTTCTGCACCCGACGAAGGTTCCCAGCATCTGACAGCTCCGCCGTCTGACAGTTCTTAAATAAGGGACGGGGCCAACCGATGATGTCATCGGGTTACCACTCCCCCTTATGACATCATCCATCCAGCATGCCCAGTCAATTCTGTCACAAGGGGGTGGGGTCACCTGATTACATCATCGGGTGGCACCGTCCCTTGGTTATTTAAAGTGGTTCTAAAGGCTGAAGGTTTTTTGCCATAATGCATTCTATGTATGAAGGTAAAAAATCTTCTGTGCAGCATCCCCTAACAGCCTCCCTAATACCTACCTGAGCTACCTTTCGATCCAGCAATGTGCACGAGATCATCGCCTCTCTGAGGACTCTCCCTCTTTATTGGCTGAGACAGCCTTTGGCTCCCACTGCTTCAATCACAGCCAGTGAGCCGATGAGGAGAGAGAGGGGGCGGGCTGAGCCGGGGGTTCCATGTCTGAATGGACATGCAGAGCAGCAGCTTGGGAGCGCACCTGCTTGGGTGCCTTCATTGCAAGCTGCTTGCTGTGGGGACACTTGGCAGGAGGGAGGGGCCAGAAGAACCGACGAGGGACCAGAGATAAAGAGGATCTGGGATGCTCTGTGCAAAACCGCTGCAAGTATAACATCTTTGTTATTTAAAAAAAAATATATATTTGTGTTTAATATCATTTTAAGAACTGTCAGACAGTGGAGCTGTCAGATGGCGGGAGCCTTCATCAGGTTGCAGAGGTTTTTTATTAGTTTTTTCAGGTTGGTTGTAGCAGCAGGCATCGTGATTGATGCTGGAAACTTCGGTGGACATTTATTTTTTGTTTTTTAATAAAAGGAATTGTCAAAATCTGTTGTGTTTTATTTACTTTTTAAATTTTTTTGGCGATGAGTAGGGCCCATTACTCACTCACATAATGATGGGGGCCAGGATCTGGGGCCCCCCTGTTAAAAGAGGCTTCCAGATTCTGATAAGTCATTGTCTGCACCCCCACAAACACTGGGTCAGGGTTGTGGGGAAGAGGACCTTGTCCCCATCAACACATCGGGGGACAAGGTGCTTGCGGGGGGCAGAGCCTGCCCCAAAGCACCCCTCCATGTTGAGGGCATGTGGCCTGGTATGGTTCAGGAGGGGGGGGGCACTCGCTCTTTCTTCTCCTCTTTCCTGGCCTGCCGGGCTGCATGCTCGGATAAGGGTCTAGTATGGATTTTGGGTTTTGATACACTTTTAAAGCTGTAAAAAAAATATGGTAAGAGGTACCATCTGCTCTCCATACCAGATATATGAAACAATAGTGTTATCTGCAACAATATTGAATGTTTGTCTTGTGATGCTGGGACTGTGAGGTTTACTATTAACTGACAGACGTACCAGGAGGTGCTGCAAGACTCACTGCGATAAAAGGCAATAAATTATACTAGCAGAACAAGTGTCCTTGTCATTAGTCAGATGAAAAGTGTCCACCCACTGCATTCCCAAAGAGTTCTGTCTATTGATTCAAGCAGGTTATAGTGTTATGAGATAAGAAATAGGTATATAAGGTCAATATATGTGACTGACTATGTCTTGTTTTCTGCATGAGCACAAATGTGCTTTTTTAAGCTTTATTCATTATATTAGCATAAAATGCAGTTTCAACCAAAACTGCAGTCAAACAATCTAAAAAATGAATATAAGCTTTACATATGAAAAGCTCTCATTTTATAGCTTTCACTTGCAGTCTACATTAAACAAGCTTTTTATCAGCCTTTCTAGCAGACACAATCATACATGAGGCCCTGTGTATAACAGAATATAACTTTTTGCAAATTACATCATACTGTGATACTTTAAAGTGTAATTTAAAGTGTAATTTCAGATTAAACCTAACTAGCTTTAAAAATGTCCCCCATCTCTCCTAACACCCTTGCTGACTAACCTCTAAAAAAAGATGTTTACCTACCTATTTTCAGAACAGCATAAATATCTGGCAGCACCAGTGGCGGCCCGTCCATATACTAGGAACATTCACTTGCCTAGATTCACCTTCAGAGCCGGTTCACACAGGGGCAACACGACTTCCAGCACGACTTTGGGAGGCATCTTGGACACGACTTGAGTATGAATCACAGCGCGACTTGGGGCGACTTCAACATGACTTGGGGCGACTTACAACACGAATTTAAGTCGCCCCCAGGCCAGGCGACTTTGGCCATGGCCAATCACAGAATAATCAGCTCTCGAGGGGGAACTCCACGCCAAATTTTAAATAAAAAAACGGCATAGCTTCCCCTCCAAGAGCATACCAGGCCCTTAGGTCTGGTATGGATTTTAAGGGGAACCCCCTACACCAAAAAAACGGCATGGGGGTCCCCCCAAAATCCATACCAGACCCTTATCCTATCATGCAGCCCAGCCGGTCAGGAAAGGGGGTGGGGACGAGCGAGCACCCCCCCTCCTGAACCGTACCAGGCTGCATGCCCTCAACATGGGGGGTGGGTGCTTTGGGAAATGGGGGCGCCCTACGGCCCCCCCACCCCAAAGAACCTTGTCCCCTTGTTGATGAGGACAAGGGCCTCTTCCCGACAACCCTGGCCGTTGGTTGTCAGGGGCTGCGGGCGGGGGGGCTTATCGGAATCCCCCACCCTATGTGAATGAGTATGATTTTTAACAAAAAAAACACACTAGACAGGTTTTTAAAGTAATTTATTAGGCAGCTCCGGGGGTCTCTTCCGACTTCGGGAGTCTCTTCTGACTCCTTTGCGCTCTCCGGCCTCTGTGACCCCACCCCTTATGACATCAACTCCCGGGGCATGCTGGGACTGTGATGTCATAAGGGGCGGGGTCACTGTGTGACATCACCCGGTGAACATGCCCCATGCCTATGTAAGTCGTTGTGCACCTCGCACACGGCATTGCAGCGGGAGAGAGCGTTGTGTCAATATCGGAAGAAGAGAAGAGGAAAGAAGGATGGAGAAGACTGGGCCAACGCTAGTAAAAGAGCTGGAAGAAGATAGCGGAGGAGCCCTGGCAGAAGAACCGAAGAGCGGGAGAAGAACCAGAGACTGGGAGAAGAGGCCGGAGAGAGCAGAGGAGTCGGAAGAGACCCCCGAAGTCAGAAGAAGATCCCCTGAGCTGCCTAATAAATTACTTTAAAAACCTGTCTAGTGTGTTTTTTTTTATTGACACTTTTTTTTCCCTCAGGTGAATGGGTAGGGGTACGATGTACCCCATACTCATTCACATAGGGTGGGGGGCCGGATTCTGATAAGCCCCCCCTGCCCGCAGACCCCAACAACCAACGGCCAGGGTTGTCGGGAAGAGGCCCTTGTCCTCATCAACATGGGGACAAGGTGCTTTGGGGTGGTTCCCCAAAGCCCTCACCCCTCATGTTGAGGGCATGCGGCCTGGTACGGTTCAGGAGGGGGAGCGCTCGCTCGTCCCCGCCCCTTTCCTGACCAGCCAGGCTGCATTCTCGGATAGGGGTCTGGTATGGATTTTGGGGGGATCCCACGCCATTTTTTCGGTGTAGGGGTTCCCCTTAAAATCCATACCAGACCTAAGGGCCTGGTTTGCCCTTGGAGGGGAACCCATGCCGGTTTTTATTATTAGAGAGTCACTTCAATATAGATCCGACTTGGAGGCGACTTCCATTGAACCCTCCCCACTCCGGTGTCACATTTGGCACCTTTCAGGGGGGAGGGGGTGCAGATACCTGTATAATACTGGTATATGCACCCACTTCCAAGCATAGATATCCGCAGAATCTGTGGGTATCTACACCACTTCCTGTCTCCCCCCGCTGTCTGCTGGGAAACACACGGCTCCCAGAAAAAGCAGGGACCATCCGTATTGCGCAGCGCGACTCGCGCATTGCGCAGTACGGAACCGGGAAGTGAAGCCGCAAGTCTTCACTTCCTGATTCCCTTACCTAAGATGGCGGTGGCAGCACCTGAGAGCCGAGCGACAGATCGGCTTCGGGTGCAGACATTGCGGGCGCGCTGGACAGGTAAGTGTCCATATTTTAAAAGTCAGCAGCTGCAGTATTTGTAGCTGCTGACTTTACAAAAAAAATAAAAAATTGGGCGGAACTCCCGCTTTAAAATGCCAAGGTTGGCTTTTTTGAATACTGTCATTTTTAAAAATTTGGCGCCTTTAAGTCATGACATCGCTTCCAGGTTACTAGATCCGAGACCCGATCAAAGCCGATTCCGGCTTCGTTAGGGTCTCCGGACAGCCGGCGGATGTGCCGGCTGGTCGCTCGGGCCTCCCAGTGGGACGGGAGAGCCCGGATGAGCCGTGGAAGGTGGCAGGAGGGGGATCGCCCCCTGCCGCTGCTTGGGATAACATTCATCACGTGCACTGATGGGCCAGACATTTAGCGGCAGCGGGCCGTAGGTTGCCGACCCTTCTCTACAGCATTCATATCATAAGGAAATATATGGAAAATGAAACAATGCATAGCACAATACTGCTAGACAGGGTTTTTGTGTATTAGAAAGCAGATATACTCACAAACATATATCTTGCCAAGCAGATCACAAAGTATGTAAAGCAATGTGAAAAACACTACCCCTTCAGTAAAACACACAAGTGTCATAAAATTAAATATATGTAAATTTCATATCCAATCATCCCTCCACTAATTTAATATGACAGCCACTTTAGATAAAGATCAGCAAAAAAAGCGCTCTGAGTTCCTGTAATCCTAGGAAGCTGTTTCTCAGACCAGCAGATCAACTCCTCCTCTCACTCCACAGTATTCACATAACAGATCATGGAAAAATAAAACAATACATGGCATAGAACTGCTAGACCAGGTTTTTATACATTAGAAAGCAGAAATATTCACAAATATATACAGTATCTCACAAAAGTGATTACACCCCTTACATTTTTGTAAATATTTTATTATACCTTTTCATGTGACAACAATGAAAAAAATACACTTTGCTACAATGTAAAGTAGTGAGTGTACAGATTGTATAACAGTGTACATTTGCTGTCCCCTTAAAATAACTCAACACACAGCTATTAATGTCTAAACCGCTGGCAAAAAAGTAAGTACAACCCTAAGTGAAAATGTGCAAATTGGGCCCAAAGTGTCAATATTTTGTGTGGCCTCCATTATTTTCCAGCACTGCCTTAACCTTCTTGGGAATGGAGTTCACCAGAGTTTCACAGGTTGCCATTGGAGTCCTCTTCCACTCCTCCATGATGACATCACTGAGCTGGTGGATGTTAGAGACCTTGCACTCCTCCACCTTCCGTTTGAGGATGCCCCACAGATACTCAATAGGGTTTAAGTCTGGAGACATGCTTGGCCAGTCCATCACCTTTACCCTCAGCTTCTTTAGCAAGGCAGTGTTCGTCTTGGAGGTCTGTTTGGGGTCTTATGTTGGAATACTGCACTGTGGCCCAGTCTTCAAAGGGAGGGGATCATGCTCTGCTTCAGTATGTCACAGTACATGTTGGCATTCATGGTTCACTCAATGAACTGTAGCTCCCAGTTCCGACAGCACTCATGCAGCCCCAGCCCTGTTCTAGGTGGAGGCACTGCCAATTATATATTCATAGTCCACTCTGGCTCTGGCTTCTATGGTTACCTGCAGGTTAGCGCCATAGCCTGTGTGGAGAGGGCAATTTCATATGACCCCCCCATAACAGGGATACACATGCAAGTGGCATAAAATTCAGTGTAGATTCCATATCCAGGTGCCCTCCACCACTTCAATTTGACAGCCACTCATCTTCAAATATTGTTTCTCTTTAGAAAAGAATAAGCAAAAAAAGTGCCTCTAAATTCCTCTGATCCTTTTTTTTTTGAAAAATCAGTTTATTGAAATTTTAATATGCATAACATACAACATATGATGCGTCCGCAAGACAACATCCAAAAACTGTCCGAGGCCAACTGTCTAACATAGACCAACTAACTAAAACTCCCCCCTGCCCCCCCTCCCACCAACCCCACCCCCCAGTCACATCTCGACTATGAAACGGAGACATATATCAATTCATACAGGCATGTGTGCTCTTGTAATGTGGGGCCCTGGTGTCTTCTGTATTATTTCAGCTGTTACCCAACTATGTTGTCTAGCACATCATCCTCGGGAAGCAGGTCAAACCTCCAGTACCAGTATCTCACAACTATTTCTTACCCTACAGTACTGTCAGAATTAAGCCATACTTTGTCAAATTTCTTTATACAACCCCGACTTTCATATGTGGCTTTGTAAGAAGGTAACATTGAATTTACTAGGCCTTTCCAGGCGGTGATACTTGGAGCCACCGTTTTTTTCCAGGCTAGTAGAATAGCCTTCTTGCCATAAAAGAACAGTATACTCAACATTGTACGCATGGCCCTTGAGGGCACCACATCATCAACCAGCCCCAGGAGACAAACTCTAACATTCAATGGAATCGGGACTGATATAAGTTCTGTAATACATGCATGGATATCCGTCCAGAATTTCTGGATGTGATAGCAATGCCAGAAAATGTGGTCAGCGTCAGCAGGTGAATGAGAACATCTCCAACACTCCGTTGAGACTGAGGGAAAAATCTTCCCCAGTCTAGCCGGTGTGTAGTAACTCCTATGTAGAAATTTGAATTGAATCAACCTATCCCTGGCTGACACCAGGTTCTTGAAGGGTTGAGTCCATAAGTTATCCCAATCCTCGCCCTGTATCTCTGTGACTTCTCTCACCTATTTTTCCCTGCATCTGGTAATAGTTTTGGGAGTCACTTTAAAGAATTCCTTGTACGTTTCAGAGAGAGGCTTTGCTAACTCCTCTCTTGTCAGCATCGTTTCCAGGGACTAGGGTATAGATTCTACTTTCAGTTCATGAAATTGTACTTGGAAAGCATGTCGGACCTGTAGAAATCTAAACAGGTAATGATTGGGGAGGTCATGTCTAGATTTAAGTTGTGAAAAGGATTGTATTTCTCCAAAAGATGTTATGTCTTTTAACGTCTTAATTCCTTTAATCGCCCAAATCATAGGATCTGGTAGGATCCTTGCCTGGTTTCAATAGCAGAACCATATAGGCGTCCAGCATGGAATCAGGCAAGGCATCATGCTCGCGACAGTATTCTAGAAGTAAGTTTAACCTAGGTGCTACAACCTCTACATTTGCCTTATAAAAGTCAGCCGGGAGACCGTCAGGACCCGGAGCTTTATTGGGGGGGAAATAAAGATGGCCTTCTCGATTTCCTTTTTTGTGATTCTGGCGTGCATATCCATTTCAGACAGTCTTGGTATGGGTAAGTCATTTAAGAGAGATACCAGAGTCGACATGTCATAGGGGGGGATAGGAGCGTATAAAGTGGAGTAAAATTGAACAAAAGTGTGCATAATGCGACCCGGCTCGTCTACCAAGTTCCCTCCCGTGTCTTTTGTCACCGGGATGCAGGTAAGTGAATGGTGATCGGCCACCAGCATGGCCAATAGTTTGCCGTTCTTGTCCCCTTCAGCAAAGGTCGTCTGTGCGTTCCTAACCAGTTCTGCACAGGCCTGTCCAGTAAAATGGATAGATAATGTGCGTCTTGCTTCCAGCAGGGAAATTCCTCTCATCCTAAACATCAGCTTCCCTTGTTCAATAATTTTTATAACATTTTAAAGAGTAACCAAGAGTGTAAATGAGAAGCTTCATAGCAACATTGAGTGTACAGAATGCAATAACTGTTTACACAAATTAACAGGAAACATATGAATGTATGCACAAGCCGACAGTTCTGGCTATGGTATTAAGTGCACTCAGGATGCCTACCTTGGTTGCGTATGGGGCGTTTATGTCAAGAAAGAAAGAGGAACAGTGAGTATAGATAAGTGGTGAAAAGATGAGGGGAGAGGGGGCTTGGAGGAAGGATGCAGCTGGGGGGGTGGGGTGGAGAGGAAATGGGGGAAAAAGTTCATTTGGCAGGTTTCAGGGCAATTTGTTCCGGGATGCCGTGGGGCAGGCTATTACAGGTGTGATCAAAATCTCATGGGAGAAATGTCATAATCCTGGGGTCCCAAACTCAACGGAATTTGGGCATGGTATTTTGGAATCGTGCTGTTAATTTTTCATTTATCAGGGTCCATTGGACTATCGATTTAATCTTTGATATGGGGATATGTGGTGACATCCAGGCGTTTGCTATGACTTTGCAGCTGTGAGTATATAAGTCATAAAGGTGAAGTGATATTTAGAGTTCCCTTGGGGCTTATGGTTAAGTAAGGCTGTAAATGTATCCAGTATGGGGGCTGGGTGAAAAAGAGTTTGGAGGAGTTGGTACACTTGCTGTCAAAAATGCTGGGCTACTGGGCAGGTCCACCAAATGCACAAAAAGGATCCAGTGTCAGGGCAGCCACAAAAACAGTACACGGTATAGTCGGTCAAAAATGTGTGTCAGCGTACTGGGAACCATGAACAATCGAAGCAGAACGTTGTGATTAGTTTCCACGGCTGCTCCATTACAGGAGAGTTATTTTGTGGTGGCCCAAATTTGATCCAAGTGCCTTTGATCTAGGATATGCTGTAGGTCCTGTTCCCTTTTAGAGACACAGTTCAATGGTTGAGGTGTTTCTTTGGTGGTTAGGATAATGAATACGAAGGGTGTAAAAGTCAAAGAGCTTCCATCAGTATGTACTGTGGAAAATGCATATAATAATGCATGGAATAACTCAGATTGCTGTATTAATGTGGTGAAAGTGGTGAAAATGCGGTGATATGAAAGGAATTTGGCTGAATATTTCTGACTGTCCCAGAGACATGGCGAGTGATTGGGATTGATAGACATTTCCTGTACCAGGGAGGTAGCCACATAAAGTTGTGAATGGATAGGGGGGCTATATCAACCCACAGTGGGGTTTCTTGACTAGGAGGCTTCTTTTCAAGGCAGCAGATCACCTCCACTTTTTCCCACTCCACTGTATTCACATCAGAAATCATGGGGAATTAAAAAAATACATGGCATAGTACCAGTGCCGATCCTGACCTCCCTGGGGCCCTAAGCAAAATTCTGCTAAGGGGCCCTCTACTCGACCCGTGATGCCGTGAGCTATGTAAACTATTTGCCATTGCCACACAGTCACACCTGACACTTCAGTGCTCCCAAAACAATCCTCCCTTCTTTGAACAGAACAGTCAAAGAATAAGTACAACAATATAGAACAGAATGAGGTCCTCAGAGAGCCCCCCTTACATCAGGGTCCTCAGAGAGCCCCCCTTACATCAGGGTCCTCAGAGAGCCCCCTTACATCAGGGTCCTCAGAGAGCCCCTCCTTACACCAAGGTCCCCAGAGAGCCCCCCTTACACAAGAGTCCCCAGAGAGCCCCTCCTTACATCAGGGACCTCAGAGAGCCCCTTCTTATACCAGGGTCCTCAGAGAGCCCCTTCTTATACCAGGGTCCCCAGAGAGCCCCCCCTTACACCAGGGTCCCCAGAGAGCCCCCCCGCTTACACCAGGGTCCCCAGAGAGCCCCCCCGCTTACACCAGGGTCCCCAGAGAGCCCCCACGCTTACACCAGGGTCCCCAGAGAGCCCCCCCACTTACACCAGGGTCCCCAGAGAGCCCCCCCCTTACACCAGGGTTCCAAGAGGGAGCCCCAAGGGCCCCCGCCCCCCGCCCCGGGGGGGGGGGGGGGGAGTGGGGGGGGGGGGGGGGGGGGGGGGGGGGGGTAGGGCGGGGGGGGGGGGGGGGGGGGGGGGGGGGGGGGGGGGGGGTGGGGGGTGGAGTGGGGGGGGGGGGGGGGGGGGGGGGGGGGGTGGGGGGGGGGGAGGGGGGAGGGGAGGAGGGAAGGCAGGAGGGGGAGGGAGGGGAGGGGGGGGAGAGGGGTAGGAGAGGGGGGGGGGAGTGAGGGGGGGGGGGTGGGGGGGAGGGGGGGGGGGGGGGGGGGGGTGGGGGGGAGGTGTGGTGGGGGGGAGGGGGGGGGGGGGGGGGGGGGGGGGGGGGGGGGGGGGGGGGGTGGGGGGGCAGGGAGGGGGGGGGGGGGGGGGGGGAGGGGGGGGAGGGGAGGGGGAGGGGGGGGGAGGAGGGGGGGGAGGGGGGGGGGGAGGGGGGAGGAGAGGGGAGGGGGGGGGGGGGGGGAGGGATGAGGGAGGAGGGGGAGGGGGGGGGAGGGGGGGGGGGGGGGGGGGGGGGGTGGGGGGGGGGGGAGGGGGGGGGGGGGGGGGGGGGGGGGAGGGGGGGGCGGGGAGGGGGGAGGGGGGAGAGGAGGGGGGGGGGGGGGAGGGCAGGGGGGGGGGGGGGGGGGGGGGGGGGGGGGGGGGGGGGGGGGGGGGGGAGGGGGGGCGGGGGGGGGGGGGGGAGGGGGGAGGGGGGGGCGGGGCGGGGGGTGGGGGGAGGGGGGGGGGGGGGGGGGGGGGGGGGGGGGGGGGGGGGGGGGGGGGGGGGGGGGGGGGGGGGGGGGGGGGGGGGGAGGGGGGGGGGGGAGGGGGAGGGGGGATGGGGGTGGGGGGGGGGGGGGGGGGGGGAGGGGGGGGGGGGGGGGGGGGAGGGGTGGGGGGGGTGAGGGGGGGGGGGGGGGGGGGGGGGGGCGGGGGGGGGGGGGGGGAGGGGGGGGGGGGTGGGGGGGGGGGGGGGGGGGGGGGGGGGGGGGGGGGTGGGGGGGGGGGGGGGGGGGGGGGGGGGGGGGGGGGGGGGGAGGGGGGGGGGGGGGGGGGGGGGGTGGGGGAGGTGATGGGGGAGGGGAGGGGGAGGGAGAGGGAAGGGGAGGGAGGGAGGGGGGGGGGAGGAGGGGGAAGGGGGAAGGGGGGGAGGGGGGAGGGGGGGGGCACAGCAGGGGGAGGGGGGGGGGTGGGGGGGGGGAGGTTACATTAGTGTCCCAAGAGAGCCTTCCCTCTTAAATTAGTATCCCCAGAGAGCCCCTCCTTACACAGGGTCCCCAGAGAGCCCCCCCTCTGACATTAGTGTCCCCAGGGGGCCCCCTCTTACATCAGTGTCCCCAGAGGGCCCCGTCTTTACATCAGTGTCCCCAGAGGGCCCCGTCTTTACATCAGTGTCCCCAGAGGGCCCCGTCCTTACATCAGTGTCCCCAGAGGGCCCCGTCCTTACATCAGTGTCCCCAGAGGGCCCCGTCCTTACATTAGTGTCCCCAGAGGCCCCCTTCCTTACATTAGTGTCCCCAGAAAGCCCCCCTCTTACATTTGGGCCCCCAAACAGCTGACTCCCCCCCTTGCAGAGGTTCCCCTGTACCTGGCTGGTGGAGGTGGGAGTCGGCGATCGGCAGCTATATGGTGTCCACAGGCAGGGGGATCTCCCTGGGGCTAGTAGTTCTATCTCCGAATGTATACAGCGGAGAGGGGAGGGGCCTCTGACCCGGGCATCAGCAACAGTGTTCAAGCAGAGTGAAAGTGAAACTGATACCTGCCTGGGTCAGAGGCCCCTCCCTTCTCCTCTTCACTGTATACACTGAGAGTACTACAAACCCCAGGGAGATCCCGCCGCCCACTCAGGCACCATAGAGCTGCCGATCACCGCCTTCCACCTCATCCCACCTCTCCTCACTGCACTCTAAATGGCCAGCCAGAGGTGCTGGGGATGCTGGGTCTTGGGGGCCCCCCCACAGCGGCGGGGCCCTAAGCAGCTTGCATAGTGTGCCTATAGGGCCGATCGGCTCTGCATAGTACTGCTAAAACTTAATTTATTGTTAATTGTTTATTAAAAAGGAAATATATTCAAAAACATAAATCCTATAATGATCACACAGCATGTAAAGTTGTCTGAAGGTCCTACTGGGATCAGTTCTATCTGCTGCTAGCAGTGCTGCTAAAGCCTGCTACATTACCTGTCAGTGTGTCTTCCAGGTCTCTACCAATCAGAACAAATTAAGTACAAAAGAATAACACATTTTGCAGGGATTGTTTTTATTGCTATTTTGAGCCAGTTTTCCTTTAACCACTTGCTTACTGGGCACTTAAACACCCTTCCTGCCCAGACCAATTTTCAGCTTTCGGTGCTCTCACACTTTGAATGACAATTACTCAGTCATGCAACACTGAACCCAAATTATTTTTTTGTCCTTTTTTTCCCACAAATAGAGCTTTCTTTTGGTGGTATTTGATCACGATTTGGTCTCAAAAAAGACCGAAAATTTTGAAAAAAAATTAATTTTTCTTTGTTTCTGTGATAAAATTTAGCAAATTATTAATTTTTCTTCATAAATTTTGGGCACAATTTATACTGCTACATATCTTTGGTAAAAATAAGCCAATTTAGTGGAAATTATTTGGTCTTTGTGAAAGTTACAGACTCTACAAACTGTGGTGCGAATCATACAAAATTGATCACACCTGATGCACTGGTGACCTATCTCATTTCTTGTGACCCGAACAAGCCAGGAAAGTACAAATACCCCCCAAATGACCCCTTTTTTGAAAGTAGACATTCCAAGGTATTTAGTAAGAGGCATGGTGAGCTTTTTGATGTTGTCATTTTTTCCCACAATTCTTTGCAAAATGAATTATTTTTTTATTTTTTATTTTTTTTCTACAAAATTGTCATTGTAATAGGTTATTTCTCTCACATGGCATGTGTATACCACAAATGACACCCCAAAATAAATTCTGCTACTCCTCCTGAGTATTACGATACCACATGTGTGGGACTTTTTCACAGCCTGGCCACTTAGAGAGGCCCAACATGAAGGGAGCGCCATCACGTGTTCTAGGAGCATAAATTACACATTTAAATTGTTGACTACCTAGTACACTTTTATAGGCCCTGGAGCACCAGGACAATGACACGTGACACTGACGTGGCACTGATGACAGGTGGCACTGATGACACGTGACACTGATGTGGCACTGATGACAGATGGCACTAATACGGGGCACTGATGACACGTGACACTGATGTGGCACTGATGACAGATGGCACTAATACGGGGGCACTGATGACACGTGACACTGACAGACGGCACTAATATGTGGCACTGCTGACAGATGGCACTTATACGTGGCACTGATATCATGTGGCACTAATACGTGGCACTGATGAGAGCTGGTACTAATACGTGGCACTGATGACACTGATGACAGATGGCACTAATACGTGGCATTGATGACACGTGCCACTGATAACAGATGGCACGTGACACTGACAGGTGGCACTTTAGACAGATGGCACTGATACGTGGCACTGATGACAGATGGCACTGACGTGGCACTGATGACACGTGGCACTGATATGGCACTGATGACAGATGGCACTGACGTGGCACTGATGACAGATGACACTGACGTGGCACTGATGTGGCACTGATGACAGATGGCACTGGGGACAGGTGGCACTGGCAGATGGCATGGATAGCACTGGGGACAGGTGGTACTGGGGACAGGTGGCACTGGCAGATGGCACAGATGGCACTCTGGGGACAAGTGGTACTGGGGACAGGTGGTACTGATGACAAGTGGCAGCTGGGACAGGTGGTACGGGTGACAGGTGGCAGCTGGGACAGGTGGTACTGGTGACAGGTGGCAGCTGGGACAGGTGGTACTGGTGACAGGTGGCAGCTAGGACAGATCACTTTATTTTTTTTATTTTTTTATTTTTTACTTGCAGTGCACCGGCGTCGTTCCTCTCTCCCTCCTCACATGCTGTCTGTGTGAGGAGGCAGAGCGGCGCTGACATATGTTTGCATATGCAAACATATGAGATCATCTCTAATTGGACAGCCCAATCTCGCTGTAAACGGCCGCTGTGATTGGCCGTTTACAGCGATCTGTGACCGGCTGTGTCCGACAGACACGGCCAGCACAGAACTTCCCCGATGCACGCTCTCAGGAGCGTGCATTAGGGAAGTAAACAGGAGGTCCGCGCTGCAGCCGTCTTTCGGCTATAGCGCGGGCGCGTAGTGGTTAATAATAAAACAAAATTATGAGATGTCCAATAATATTATTAATTTAAAAGCCCAATCTGTCCATAAAAAACAAGGTATAATCCATCTGGATACACTAATGCCCCATACACACAAGGGGAATTTCCATCAGAAAAATCTTGGATGTTTTTTCCGACGGAATTCCGCTCAAGCTTGGCTTGCATACACACGGTCCCACAAAAGTTCTCTGAACTTTCGACCGTCAAGAAATCGTTGACGTACAACACTACAACGAGCCGAGAAAATTAAGTTCAGTGCTTCCGAGCATGCGTCAAATTGTTTCCGAGCATACGTAGGAATTTTGCGCATCGGAATTGGTACAGACGATCGGAATTTCCGATCAGAACTTTTTCCAACCGAAAAATAGAGAACCTGCTCTCAATCTTTTGCTGGCAGGAATTCTGCCACTAAAAGTCCGATGGAGCATACACATGGTCGGAATTTCCAACCAAAAGCTCACATCGGATTTTTGCTGGTGGAATTTTAGATCGTGTGTACGGGGCATAAGTGGTTGTGAGGAAATGTACAGTTTTACTAACACATGTTAAAGTTGCAAAATTGTGTTTGGTCTTGAAATGGTTAATGAGAAAGTGCTACATTGCATACATAAACATTACATACTGTATAGAACCAACAACTAGCTAAATATACAGTCTTGGGAGAATCCCAAAAGCAAGATAAAGTTACTAGAATAGAATAAATGCAAAATATTTACATATTTACACAGGTAGACATATGACTAAATGTTCATACAGCCCATGGCATTACTAGAAGGCAGATAGCGTGAGGTGAGCCCAAAAAATAAGTCATTAGTCAAAATCTTCTGCTTAAAGCGGAGTTCCACCAGTTTTTTGGTTTATTAAGAGTCAGCAGCTGCAAAAAGTGTAGCTGCTGACTCTTAATAAACAGACACCTGCCTGTCCCATGGTCCAGCGATGCGGGCACCCGGCGCCTCCCTACTCTCCCCCTCCTTGGCACCGTCATAGCAACTGTGGGCACCCGGGTGTGACAGCTTATGGCTTCATAAGTTGCAGTGCGCTCTGCTATTGACCAGGAAATCTTCTGAGACCTGTGACATGCTGGCAGGGAGGGTCAGTCTAGTGTGAGAGGGGGAGTCACCTAGGAGGCCAGGAAGAGGAAGGAGGAGGTGAGACAGGAAGTCCCACTAAAAAGAAGGTACCCACTCCTCCCCCCAAAAAAAATGACATGCCAAATGTGGCATGTAAGGGGGCGAGGAGTGCTTAAAGCGGAAGTTCTACTTTTGGGTGGAACTCCGCTTTAAGGATAAGAAGGCAGAATTTACATTTATCCAGCTATTTAAACTATTTAAACTATTCTAGTATTCAATGCTACATAAAATGAAATTCATTAAGGAACTTTTTCCAATGCCATATAAACATTATGTGTAAATGTCACCATTATTGTATTTATTAAAGTGAATTTAATTCCAAATGAACCTACACCTATAAAAAAAGTGGTACTTTAATTATTGTTTGAGCAAAACTTTTTTTTTTATAGTTTTACATTGTATATAGAATGAAGAGGGATTAGAACACCTGTCAGATTTGTATTCCTGTCTGTGTTCCTGTTAGGGAGAATCGCCCTCTATTGTCCTGTTTACCAATATCACCGAAGTGAAAGAAACTACCGGTATATGCCTGATTTAACATTTGTTGCAAGTCCTGATCCCTAATATTTCTTCATTATGAACACTAGACACAGATATGGAATCTTGTTAACTGAAGTTAAAAATATAACAACAAGATAGTGACATATAGTGACTATATAATGTATTAAAAAAAAAACATACATCTATATCCACAATATATTAGGTGCTATAATTAGGTGCTCCCTTTTCTAAATATTATTATATGTCACTGATGTAAAGCCACCTACTGTATATCTGATTTTTTTAATAAATTAGCCCTACATGGAATGTTATAATCTTTAGAAAAGCACACATTAATTTTCTTTCTCATCTGATGAAAGCGACTACATGTTTGGAAGCTTTCTATACTACAAAACAACCCATCACATAGTCATGTTCACTTACATCTTTTCTTTCAGTTCACTGTCATCATGCAACAGAATCCAACTGCTAAGCTTGTGAAGTAGGCCAACAGAAGAAATAAGATCTAAATTTGGTGAATTAATCATAAGCACCCTTTCACCTAGACTGTATGAAGTGCAAATAATTGTTATATACTAATGTGATACAATTTTATCAGCTGAAACACTGTTCTGAAACTGAAATAGATCCCAGAGCTTGAAACCCACACTTAGACAATCGTAAAATTAAAGCTGAACTTCAAGGAAACAGCTAAATACACAGAATTACATATATGAGAGCTGTTTTACTTTAATTATGATTAATATTCTTGATCATCCAGGTCTGAGATTTACAAAGATCTGTCACACAGAACAGCCTTGCCTGACAGGATCTGACCTTTCTTTGCTGCAGTTTCACTTTCACTTACGTATTTTTCCCCCACCCCCAACCTGCGATGTGGCTGTGAAAGTAGAAGCAGCACACTGATGAGCTCATCTCTTTGTCACTTTGCTTATTCCACCTATGAGCATGCTCCTTGCTCTGCAGCACACTGACTGGCTCCTTGTTCTGCTTCTCCCTCCCCTTCTCTACGCTCTGTTGTATAAACCATTGGTTCTCAACCTCAGTCCTCAAGTACCCCCAACGGGCCATGTTTTCAGGTTTTTCATTTACTTTGCACAGCTGCTTTAAATCAATATCAATGACATGGTATTGATAAGAACTATTTTATCCAAGGGAAGTTCCCAAAACATGGCTCGTTGGGGGTACTTGAGGACTGTGGTTGAGAACCACTGGTATAAAGGACTACAAATTGAAATTGGGTACTTGAGTTGCTACATTTACAAAAACACATTCTATGATATATTATTGAATCGGGAGCTACTTTAAGTTGTGTCTGTTATACCAGGATGGATGTCAGCTTTAAGATAATCCTGTCACAATTGTTTCAACGGTAAATGTTTCCATGCTAATCCATCTGTCTAGGATGACGGCTGCAGACACAAAAGGAGGTGTACACAAGTGAAGAAAATAATGTAAATAATTTCAGCACTTCCACTAAGAAAGTCAAAAACACATCTCATTCTATCACAAAGAGATCAACATATGCTTTAGATGCTTAACAAGCTCCACTGTACTGTACTCAAAGAACATATGGAACATCATCAAGGGTAACCAAATATACTCACTCACTAGAGCATCGGACCTAGTGGCGTATCAAGAGGTCAACAGATGGAATAATTCTCTGCAGAGATTGGTATCCCTTGTGTTGCTTCAACCTCAGCAGGGGAATTTTTCTACTGTCAAATTCCACTCAATTGTATTTTGACCTCTTGAAACATAGACAATTGAAAATGTGTATATAATTTAAAAAAGCATAAGAAGAGGTTACCTTAAAGTGGTAGTAAACCCACAAATACCACGCGAAACAGGAAACACCATTGTGCGTCGCACTTGAGTCTGTAGATTGCGACCCATTATCGGTAGCCACCCTACTATGGCTTAGCCCATGTGACCGCAGATCTATACAGAACCCTATTACCCAACATAGCTTAACTATCTGGGATAGGCTCAAAAACAAATTTGGTTTCCAATCCCCCCATAACCCACTCTTGCCATACCTCCAAAACCCGGCTTTCTATCCCGCTTGGATTCCCCCCTTGTCATTCAATAGGTGGTCCTCATCCAACCTTATTTGAGCATATAAGTTTACAACACCGCCACATTTAAGCCATTCCCATCCCTATGCAAAACTCATGATCTCCCAAACACTAAACTTTTCTGATATCTCCAAATTAAACATTTCTTTACCCCCTGCCTCCATAGAGACACGTCTTTTCCAGCTATGTCAATATTTGAGCACACATGTCACAAGGATCCACACGCTCACGGTTTAATTTCCAACTTCTATGCTCATCTACTAGACCCCCCCACCCCATATTTCACTTCAATATGCAATTAAATGGGAGAGAGATCTGGGGCTTCAACTAGATGCCAAGGACTGGTCAGCTATATGGGAAGCCACTAAATCGGCCTCTCAAAACATTGTGGAGTTGGAGACGAACTACAAAGTCCTCATGTGCCTTGTCCCTGCCCGGATACATGGCCACATACTCCCCCCATTGCTTTCGAGGCTGCACAGAAGCAGGCACCCATCGCCACATTTGGGGGACCTGTCCACTGGTTAAAACATTTTGGACACGTTGTTTAACGACTCACTAGACCCGAACCCAGTTACGGCCTTACTCAACAAAAAACCCAAGTAACCCGCCTACAATTTAAACTCTTCCTGCAGGTACCACTTCCGTGAAGAAAACGATCATCAAAGCCTGGAAAACTCCTCATCTTAATACTGTAGAGACCAAAAAAAGAGTCACCAGAGCCATGATCAATGCCAAAATAGAAGCAGTTTTCTTGGACAGAATCCTAAAATATGAACGCTTGCGGCAGCCGTGGATAGATCGCTTTCCACCCTTAGATTTTGGTGAATCTTTATTGTTCCATTGAGCCCCCTGAAAATATGACATCAGAGCCACTCTGAAATAGATCTTTAACCAAACCTCCCCCGGGACCTTTCTCTTCCCTCTGACCATATCTCTAATTTTCAGTTTAACAGCTCTATACTACCACCGCCCCTCAAGTTCCAGACCTATTTTCCTCTCTTTCTCTTTCTCTCTAGTTTCCATTCCTTGTTTTTTCTATACTTTTCTCTTTTCACCTGTTGGATCTCATATGTACTAGCCCCCCTGATTTAGGATAACCCAATCTAAGAAAGGTGATCTGTTCTGATTCCAACTACATCTGATGCTCCAGGAGTCAGAGCATTAAGATATGCATAATATCCCTTTCCCATCACTATTCTCCTCTACCCCATGGTTTACCAGCATCTTCTCTTTACTTCATATATTGTTAGATGCCCCTCGCATACTGAGTTTCATATTATTACCCACTGATATAACCTTGCTGCGGCATCCCTTAACCTCAGGTACCATGGTACTATGCAATCATCACACACTTAAAGAAGAACTATGGTCAAAAACAAAAACTCCTCCCACCATCACTAGCATTATCAAGCAAAGGAGGAATTAATAGGGGGATTAGAGTCCACAATTGCATCTAAATGGTAGGAAAATCATAATCTCATTTGTTATATTTATTACCATGTGTAACTTTGAGGTGTTTATATAAGGGTTTATTACAATGAGCATGCTGCCTTTAGATGTACTTTAAATGTTCTACCATTATTTTTCCTTACCCATCTTTGTGGGCTGTGACCCAGTCAGTTAACTGTTGCATCTTTGTTTATTTGGTTATGACTCCCTTTTCTCCATTCCTCCTAAATTGAACATATTCATACCCTATGTACGTCTTCTTTACACCTTGTCAATAAAATATTTGAACAAGAATAAGTGGTAGTAAACCCAAAAACAAACAAAAAAATGTATTGTGGCTTACTTTTCCTTAGATATGGTAGGTAGCTACTTCAGTTTTCTTTTTTCACACTTTTTTTTCTTTATTTTTTACCTGGTGATCCTACCAGGAACACACTTTCTGTCCTAGTGTAACAACTATACTGTATCTAGGAGAAGCAGTGCTGTCACACTAATAAGGCAGTGTGTTAGGAACATAAAACACTTTCCCCTTCTTCATAGGGGGAGGTGTTTTGTATGAAGCCCAAAAATATATCCTCAAGGCCCCACCAACCTCCCTGCTCAGAGGAGGAAATCCAATAACAAATAATGGAGTGGAACCAGTAAAGTATTAAACGTATTTCCCCCAAAAATTTTAAATACCTGCCTATGACTTATTTCAACTTCAGCATGCAAGAACATGAATCATATTTCACTGCTTGAACTGGAACCCAGATATAAGTGAAACCACGACTAGTGACCAATGGAGCAGTGCATGTACAGTATAGCATGCAGTGCATTTAGCTCCATGTACTATGGATGGGCTTTGCACTATACAACAAAGTAACATCAGATAAGCATGATAAAATAATACTTTCACAGTGGGGATAAGGTCCCTTATAAGAAAAATCTTCATGTGTGTGCGGTCCGGGGAACTCGCCAGAACACTGTGGTAAAACAGGACTGGCTCCACATCCAGAAACAAATCCATACTATAGTAGGTCCTACATCATAAAGTGTAAATGTGGAAAACACTGCGCTACCCTTGTTGAAAACAACTCAATGTGAAAAAGCAGCTGACATACAAAACAAACAAAGTCAAAGAAATGTGGACAAAAAATGTAGCGCTAGAACATATGTACTTTGTGAAAAGTAGAGAAATGAAGAAATGTATATAATAGAGTGCCAACAATGAACGTGAGCATTACTAATCATATAACATAAGATAATGATGTTAATAGTGAATAACCTTAAAGTGATGACATAAACTAGATCAATAATAAATGCCAATAAAAAATAAAAAAATATGTAAAGTTCATATTGCGTAGACACTGGTAACCCCAGATGGATCCCTCGGATTGACTCAGGGGCAGGGGAGGCTGGAACCACAAAAATAAGGAACGGCTTGTCTGATGATAAGGAAAGGAATGAATACTCTTACCATAGATGTTGGATACAGCTACCGTACGGTATTTGTATCAAGCAGGCTTAAATGCTGGAACTCTTGCATCAGTGGGTGCCAGATGGAGCAGGTGGGAACCACGACAGTCAGGAACCAAGCAGCATGCACAGCAACCAGTAAACCACAGCAACCAGTGAACCTCCAATTGACCAGATGATCCCACGGGAAGTGGTCACACGGACCGGGGAAAAAAGGAGGGAAAAAATGGAGGCAACTCCAATAGTGCAGGTCAAAAATTAATGATAAAATGTATTCACATTAATATGTGACAAATCAAACAAAATAAAAATCTCGAGATGAATATATAAAATGGGTCGGCAATGTGGAAAGTAAGAGACAGTTGGCCCGACGCGTTTCGACACTATCGATCTTCTACTGGGGCGTATCTCTGTAGATACGCCCCAGTAGAAGACCGATAGTGTCGAAACGCGTCGGGCCAGCTGTCTCTTACTTTCCACATTGCCGACCCATTTTATATATTCATCTCGAGATTTTTATTTTGTTTGATTTGTCACATATTAATGTGAATAAATTTTATCATTAATTTTTGACCTGCACTATTGGAGTTGCCTCCATTTTTCCCCTCCTTTTTTCCCCGGTCCGTGTGACCACTTCCCGTGGGATCATCTGGTCAATTGGAGGTTCACTGGTTGCTGTGGTTTACTGGTTGCTGTGCATGCTGCTTGGTTCCTGACTGTCGTGGTTCCCATCTGCTCCATCTGGCACCCACTGATGCAAGAGTTCCAGCATTTAAGCCTGCTTGATACAAATACCGTACGGTAGCTGTATCCAACATCTATGGTAAGAGTATTCATTCCTTTCCTTATCATCAGACAAGCCGTTCCTTATTTTTGTGGTTCCAGCCTCCCCTGCCCCTGAGTCAATCCGAGGGATCCATCTGGGGTTACCAGTGTCTACGCAATATGAACTTTACATATTTTTTTATTTTTTATTGGCATTTATTATTGATCTAGTTTATGTCATCACTTTAAGGTTATTCACTATTAACATCATTATCTTATGTTATATGATTAGTAATGCTCACGTTCATTGTTGGCACTCTATTATATACATTCCTACATCATAAAGACCTCCCCACAATCTCAGTAGCCTGCCTGGTGTCAGGCATATAAAAGTAATCCCATGTGAATAAACTCATAAGCCATCCATATTAAATACAATGTCCATGACTGGAAACCAATCCATAAGCCATGGTATAAGTATAACAGACACATACTTATCAGTCCGTAATGTCCTCTATCAGTAGAAATACCCCAACAGGGACCTAAACCAGGTGACTGCAACCGTCTTATGGACATTTGTTCATTCATTGTTCTTTTGCATTATGTATCTGCATTAGGGGCAATGCATAATACCAGGTATTGATGGGTATTGGTTGTTTTAACTTTATACTTGACCAACCCTTTTAGATATTTGTATGTCGAGCTGTATGTGAATAAAAAAGAGGTATTTCTATATAGGAGCTTGTGAACGTTGGTGTGTTTTTCTATTGATAATATTTGTTTTCAATATAAAATAGAAGGTGGAGTTTCAGAGTCATAACCCGGTATTTTAATATCTTTAGGGAAATAAGGAGGTGTTTTGTAGTCAACAGAGATAACTGGGAACAATGTCAACTGATAACTGTCCACAGAACAGCAATTTTTAGCACTTGTCAAACAGATATAATAAAATGCATTCCATTGTATATTTAAAGTCAGCCATAGATGGAGTGATTTTCTTTCAGTCGATCGATAATCAGTTGATTTCACCATCAACATCAATCCCTCCCTCTGAGTCATTATGTTCTCCTGGCGGGGGGGTGTGGTGAGCCGTAGTGAGCAAATAAGGGAAATTTTGAATTAAAGTTTACAAACACTTGAAGCAAATGAATATCAATATGAATAGGGATCCAGGGATAAAGGCTATGCAAATCTTGACAGTAAAAATACTTGTCATTATCATGAAAGGCCCCATGCCTACAGCAATTCCTCACTCAAAACTGATATAATTTACAAATTAATCTTGCTAAAAAAAATCTATGCAAATAAGCCATACAGAAAATGTCCCCACCACAAATAAATTAATTCATGTTAACTATTTTCTTTAGGGTCCAGTCACTCCAGTGGTACACAATTTGCTTCCTATAGCACAATCCCACTGGTGTATGACGTGTGGTAGTGGTATAATACACTGGCACAGCGCAATTGACCTATTTTTTTTTTCCTTTTTAATAGACGCACTAAAATGTCACAAAATAGCATGGTTGTGCACTGTGATGATTTTTAGTGTGTTGCAACCTGCTTGCGTAAAAATGCAGACTAAGTTGGACAGCGCTACTCAGTGCAGTTCAATGCACATGATAGAATTGGACCCCTAAAATTGTGTTCTGCCACAATTCCTAAAGGCAATATTAAATCCGGCATTTTAGTTTACTTAAAATGTGAAACTTTGGTTTTAGGCTGTTTTCTACGGTAATACGTGATAATAAAATAATTTAAAACTATTCAGCAGCGGGATGTATGAATATAGAATTAATTTTTAACAAGAAAATGAATATAGAATTAATTAACTAAACAATTCTAATTACAATTACTTACCAACTAAAAGCATGCACGATAATTTATGGTTATCATTTAGAATATTATTAAGCCTTAAAGTAATAATGGCATGGCATGAATGGCAAAATATATCCTGTAGACTATGTAATGCTTCAATAAAATATAGCTTTAAAAAAAAAAAAAGACTGTAATACTGTGGGTTACCTTGTACTTGTCAAAGCCAGCAAGTTGATCTGAGTTGATATACTGGTAGTTAAACATGATGTTTATTCAGAGTTTTCATATGACTCTTCTGTCCCTAAGCAATTCCTGCCTTCTGATTGTTCCCCTCTGGGCAGCAGCACAATGCAGGTCTTCCTGTAGCTTAGCAGTCTGCTTGGTAAGAAGATTTAGTGTACGTGTGTTTGTCAGGCTGTGTACTGCTATCTTATCTGTGGAGAGCACAGTTCTTGATGTCACAACCCAGGAAGGCAGGTATTCAATGTATCACCTTGCTTTAACTGCCAATGACCGGAAAAATACATGAAGCTCTTGATCTTTTCATTAAAAATGTATTCTTACAGTGTTTTTTTTTTTTCTTAGTTATATTTCGTTTTTTTGTTTTTTTTACTTTTATAGTTTACAGAGAAGAGAAAAAGTACCTCTGGATGATACTGCAGTATTAGTACAATCAGAATACAACGTGGTCTGTAACATCCTACTGGAGGAGAAGCATTGTCACTGCAAGTCAGAAACATCCCCTTCTCCATTACAGTAAGGGTAGGGGTTGTGTAGTCCTAGGATATAGCTAGGAACAATGTACAGTAACTGATAAGAGTGCTGCAGAGACAGGCACATAAAGCTATCAGCTGACATGATTTCTGTAATTTTTTTTCTTTTTATATATAGATATAACAAGATGCTTTCAATGTTATATGTAACAGACCAAATAAGGGAAGTTAGGGTTTACATTTCTTTTAAAGGACCAGTAAAACCTAAAAAAAAAAAAAAAAAATTTCAAAAGTTAAAGAATGTAAAAAACCTCATAGTGGGGTAGTCAGAGTAGGTTATTGGTGCACCTGCACTGTGGTCTTTAGTCTTGGCACAGGGCAACCCTATGGACCAGGCTCAGGACTATGTGAAATTGCAAGGCTTTGCTCACATGTAGTAACTGAGAGGACTCCGGATCCTTGCCCGAGGGTGAAACTTTACAGTGGAACTGGTCATGTACAGTAAGAAACTGCAAGGAGGGCTGAGGAATTGGCTTCTCTTGAATTGCTGGTGGATGACTGGGCTAAGAACTGCACAGCAACCACATTCCAATGTCATTGGGTTACCTTGAAAGTATGGGTCTCCTCCCTCTGTAGGGCCCCTAGCATGAAGCATTTGCCCTTCCAACCTCCAGGCGCTAGGGGGGCATCGGCATACATATCACAACACCATAGTGAGGTTCTGTACTGGAACCAGCGGCTGTCAGTGGCAGTCTGGTTCAGCTCTTGGGCTTCTGATTTTGCTGCAGAGCACTCCATAAAAGTGCTCTGTAGTTGAGACTGTAAGTACAATTGTTCAGCATTTACAAAAGAAGTGAGGTCACTTTACTTTTTGTGAATCTGGAGACTAGAGCAGAGCTAATGGAGCTCTGATCTGTCTTTCATCTTGGGGGAGCTAAATATAAAATAAAAAGTAAATAATAATTTGAATTACATACATATTCCCTCCCTACATTAATTTCAGATAGTGATAAAAGCTAACATGCCAGCACAATATAATTCAGTATTTTGGTGACTGAAAACTCATGAAATGTTTCCATCATAATAATTTGTGTCTCCACAAACCAGATTTGTTATGGGGCCATAATGCTTCACAGATAATCTATATATATAAATATATATTTTGCTCAGAATACTTACTTAACCTATGGACTTTAGCCTAGAAACACCAAAGTGCTGTTATCTGAAAAAAGATGACTCATGGTTATATTACTAGATAATGTCACTAATCAAATAAATTCCAAGTGGAAATCCATGCCCTGGTTTGAATGACGCTTATAGTTTCAAACCCTTTCTTCATTATCTTAATAGTTTTACCATCATCATTCTCCATTCTATTCCCTCTCTTTTTTGTCTCTCTTTTCAATGTTTCCACTTTTCTTCAACTATTGAATGATCCAATTCTACATTATATCATAACATGTTAACTATGGATTACTATTTCATTACTATTGTTGCTATGTACACATGCTAATCCTTTATTGTGCATTGTATTTTACTGGCGATTGGTCTGCGGGCCTCGCTTGTTTGTGTCCTAGAGAGCCTATAGCATTCAAAGCTTTTTTGTGTCTTGAACCCTTTTTTAATGTGTTAATACATCACTGATTTGCATATTCAAATACATTTTTTCCTATTTGATTTAATTGTTTCCACTCAGCACCCATCAATGTCAGTTTGTTTTCATACTGATCATACGGACGCCCCGGGCACCAATTCAGCCTCTGTTTGAATCAGTCAGTTCGTACATTGGAGCCCTAGAGTATTCAGTCCCATGGTCCAGATGCATTTGAACCCCTTTATTTATCTGCACATTCTTTATATTCACACTGCATGTTGACATATCCAGGCACTGTCAGCTGTCTTGATGCTATGCATATGCAGTGTTAAATCCTTGCCCGGGATTTATCCAGTCTATACTAAGGGTTTCCCTTACTCAAAATGGCGCTGGAAGCTGTGATGCTTTAGGCATCATACCTCACATGCCAAATATCTATTGTGGCACATGCGCAGTGTGGCTGTCAACGCGAGTGACGTCACTCCACATGCACCTCTATGTTTACCATCGCACCTGGGCATGGGCCTTCTCATCTTGGAGCTGCTTCCCGGCAGTGACGTCAGATGCTGCCGGGATTGGGAGGTCTATTTGAATGCGGCCATGGCTGCGATCCTCTGTCAAAAGCCATCACAGAGAGCTTGAGGTAACATCTCTGCTAAGAGCTCTCTGTATCCCTGATGTTCTTCCTACATTGGTAAGTGTTCTGCTCTACCTGCTTGATGTTTGACAGGCAGCTTTATCTATTTATTTGCCTCTATTTTTGACCATAGGTTGTTCCTTTGTTTTAATATTACAGATCCTGCTGTTTGTCAGCATTCTATATCAATAAAACAACCTCAAGTCCAGTTCAGGTATGCATGTTTTTGACCATGCTCTAATCTGAATTGCTCTTGTTTAGCATTCAGCCCTGTATCGATTTAATCTGGGAATTCTGCTGGTTACCATCTGGTTCCTATTCAAATATTACTTCAAATATTATTTCCCTATCAGGTAATAAATTGGTTTACTATTTTTTTTTTTAAATCAGATAATTTTTATTGGAAAACAACACAAAACAAAAAACAAACAAACAAAAAACTTTTTCCATTTTTCATACATAAAACATATCACATATTTGTGAAGGACACATAAGAATCAATGTTGGATGACCATGCGGTCTATTATGATCTTTGCTTGTACATTAATACCTGTAACAAGATTTTCAGAAATAAAGATATCTTTGTATAATAAGGCAACTGTGGTTGTAATTATTTGGTCTCGTTACGTGTCATGTGTGTCCTCCATGTATCATTCCTTCCCCCTTTGCTCCCGGCTACACCACAGCCATGGTTTACTATTTACTCAACTTTATTTATAGGCTCCCAGGGAGTTTTACAACCCCTGGTGGCCGAATATTAAAGTGCTTATTTTAAAATACTTTTTAAAATACTACAATCACTTCAAGTAAAATACTTTTAAAATATATTTAATTCTTCCTTCTCAGGGACGTTGAAAATTATTTTCCTCCTGCGATCACTGTTGACAAGACATTTGGTTGATGGTGCTTTGAATCCATATGGGATGTATAATTTTTCCATTACTTAATCAGGATAATCCTTGGCTCTTTCTGGCAACACAGGTGAGGTTTATTTTCTCCCCGCTTGTTTATACTTGTGTATATATTTATGTCCATTTTTTATACGACCCCCCTATATGCATTGAATATATCTGTACTGGCAATTCCGGTCAAATGTACTTATTTTATAGTAGACAACTTTGGTTGTCTATTCTAGTTAAACAAACTCAACATGAGAATTCATCCTTGTCTTTTGTTATTCCTAGCATAACATACCCCCTACCAAAAACTCCTGAAGAAGCTGGCGCCCACCCCCTACCGCCTCGTTCTGGTCGTTTCCGCCTCTTACCAGAGTCGTCGGTAGCAGTGGAGACGATCCAATAGCGAAACATGTTGAGTGGTATTTGTTGTATGTATGCTACCAAATAGAATCTACAACCCTGACACTGGTCTAATTTCCTGTTTTTTAATATTGTTTAATAAAATGTGTTAAATTTTAATTGATACAAACGTGTCTCTATCTTGCTTAGCCTATCGAACACCGTTAAAGTCCCGGGGCTTCATTATACCCTTCTTCATAGGTATATTGACCGAAATTCATAAGCGGTTCCTCTCAATAGGACATAGTGTGATTCCATTTTAAATGTAAAACATTTATTGAAAAAATTATAAAATGGTCACTCACATTTGAGAAGACATTAAAAGCATATGGATAAAACCAAGTAACGTAGTGGCATCAGCAGAGCCCGTCCCAACGTTTTGTCCTAATAAGGCATCCTCTGTTGGTTTGCTTAAATTTTTCATTATTATTGGGCAATCTTAATTTGTTGTGTATTTATCTGCACATTTATATACTGTATCAGTTTTTATTGGAAATAACTTCATTGTTTATTTCATCTTTCATCCGCGCTGCACTATATTACTTTATTCGTTCACTTATTTACAGATTATCCTATGTGCTGGCAGCTATCACTATTTGTATAAGACAGCGTGTTTTTTTTCCACATATTTTCTATCACACTATATTTTTGACAGCGCAACATCATTATTATTCTTACAAGTCCTATCATATATTTGCAGTTTTCCTTCTTTGTCCGATATCATATCTGAACTGTCGGGATTCGACGACATGCTCCTACAGACTGACCCCCCCGACCCATGATGTCTCTCAACTGTATTCTTTACTACTTAACATTTCTTCTGCTGACCTCCCATTATACACGCAGACATGGGAATCAGAATTGCGACATTCTATTTGACGTGTAGACTGAAAAAAAAATTCTTTTTTTTACACACAAGCTTTCTTTAGCAACCAAAACCCAAGAGAAAGGGTTTAAGTTAGTAACCAGATGGTACAGATGCCCTGCAACTATAAAACATTTCGATCCCTCCCTATCAGACGCTTGCTGGAGATGCCTGGGCTCTATGGGTACCTTGCTCCACATATGGTGGGATTGCCCTCCTGTCCAGAAATTCTGGCAAATTATTTTTTGACCTGTACTGCTGATGGCGACAACCCTCCAACCTTCACCGGAGCTAACCCTCCTCTCCATGATTCCGGGCCCTCTAAAATCAATCAAAAAATATGTACTCTGTCACTTCCTTGCTGCGGCTAGGACAGGGATCCCCAGACACTGGAAATCGTCAGACAAGCACTCCCTTGGGGATTGGGCTATTGAAGTACATCGTATTAGAGACCTGGAACGTCTGTTGGCCCAGAAAAATGATAAAGAGGAACAGTTTTCCATCACGTGGACCTCTTGGTCCATGTTTCCGTATTCTTCAGAGTTTGTGCCATGGGCAAAGGGCGGAGCAGATACCTCTACCTCCTAGCCTAGATGGAGTGTCTCCCTTCTTTCTCTTTCACTTTGATGCTATCTCCCTGACTTTCTATGTTTTTATCATACTTATGTTTTACACCAACATACAACTGCTTTTTGAGTATAAACCAAGCACCTCTTCCCTTTCCAATGGAATGATTTGTGATCCTTATGACAATTGCTTTCTGCAAGAGTTAGTTCTTTCATGTCTCATATGTTGTTTTACCATATAACAATACATCCTGTGACATCTCAGGAAGATGTTGCTGATTTTGTTAGTTGTATATCAGTTTTCGCTCCCCCCCCCCCCCCATTACACTATGTAACCTGATGTAGCACAAAAATTTAGACCGATTTGACCCTTTGGCATTGTCACTAGTGAACCTCATGTTACTGCTTTTATTGTTTCATTAATCCAGGGCTCGACAAACCCCAGGCGCCAGGTCGCCATGGCGACCAGAAACCGTGCCCTGGCGCCTGGGCTACCACCAGCCCACTCGTTGCAGCTCCCAACACCCCAGATATGCAGTGCTGGGCAGCCGATCCTTCGCTCTCCCCCTGGCTGGTCTCCATGGTTTCCCAGAAGGCGGGCAGTAGCCCGATGTCGGACTTTGAGTGACAGGGGAGGGGAGGGGCCGGCCTCCTCTCCTCACACGGCCGCTGTCCACTCCTCCTCCAATGCCGGCGCATGGTCCGCACTCCGCAGCATGAATGGCTTCTCTCTGTGGGAGCTGTGTTGGCTCTCATCTGCTGCCCGCGCCACATCGCCGCCAAGCTGGGCTTCCCCAGAGCCCACCCACGCGATTGCGGGACGAGTCGGCGGATGGAGGTCAGGCTTCGGCAGAGGGTGACCCGGAAGCCTGTGTAGCCTCCACCTGACAGAGTAGACAGACTAGACTCGGAGCGGGAGGTTTTCTGGTGGAGGGTGGTGCAGGGGAGCTGCCAGGGCTGTGTGCAGGGCAGCCATCGGGGGGGGGTGTGTCTGTGCTGTGACAATCTGAGACGGCACTCCTTGCAAAATTTACTGTGTTCTGTGAGGTGGAGTAGGGGAGATGAGGCAGCTAGATATGCGTTAGAAGAGTCCCTGGGGAGACACATGTAGGCAGGAAGTGGCTGCAAAAAGGCAACAGAAGATCAGCAGCGCTGGGATACTTTCATCCTTTTTTGTATTTTATTCAAAGTGTCTAAGGCTTCATTTAGATGAGCAGTAGAGACATATTTTGGCCAGCCTTAAGCTGCATTAGGCAGCAGATGAGGGTGTTTTTACATGCTACAGTCATGATGCATTAGGCACAAGAAGGAGTTTCCCCCTATAACAGGTTTTAGTGTCAGGCTGGGTTCACACTATCGCAAATTGGATGTGGGTTTCCCCGCATCCAATTTGCATGTTAGAAGATTGTGACCGGCTCTCTATGGAGCCGATTCACAGGGCTCCGGGACAGATTTGAAGCAAATTGCAGAAGGGTCCTGTGCGTCTTCTGGTCCGTTCCAGGTCCAAAACAACCAAAAATTCGGACTGAAATCGGATCTGAAACGGTAAATGGGGACGCACCGGACCCCTGCTGTGAGCCACTTGTGCTGCAGTGTAAACCCAGCCTTACTCTTTCTGGCCAGCCCAGAACCCTGATGTAACAGCGTTACATTGGCGTTATTGACTGGGTGCTCCGTTGCGGGTTAGGGGGCGAAAATTACTGGCCGTACCCCGGACGCTGACAATCCATACTACGCTAAAAAAAAAAAATGGCTCCTAACTTTTTTAACTGGCTCCTAGATTCAAAGCAAATTTGTCAAGCCCTGCATTAATCTCTCTTAATTCTCATGTATGTTAAAATTTGTCTTTCAATAAAATAAGATTGCACTAGAACTTTTTGGCCTAAATGCAAAATGACGGAAAACTAACACTGCACATCACCCTGAACACACCATTGTGAAACCTGGTGGTGGCAGCATCATGTTGTGGGGATGCTTTTCTTCAGCAGGGACAGGGAAGCTGAGCAGAGTTAATGGGAAGATGGATGAAGCCAAACACAGGGCAGTCTGAGAAGAAAACCTGTTAGAGTCTGAAAAAGACTTGACGCTTGGGCGAAGGTTCACCTTCCACCAGGACAACGACCCTAAACATACAGCCAAAGCTACAATGGAATGGTTTAGATCAAAGCATATTTATGTGTTAGAATGGCCCAGTCAAAGTCCAGACCTAAATCCAATTGAGAATCTGTGGCAAGACTTGAAAGTTGCTGTTTACAGATGCTTTCCATCCAATCTGACAGAGATTGAGCTATTTTACAAAGAAGAATGGGAAAAAGCTTCACCGTCTAGATGCGCAAAGCTGGTAGAGACATACCCAAAAAGACTTGCAGCTGTAATTGCAGTGAAAAATTGCAGGTTCTACAAAGTATTGACTCAGGGGGGCTGAATACATATGCATGCCACACTTTTCAGATATTTATTTGTAAAAAAAAATTGAAAATCAAATCATACACAGACATGAGAAAAGCCATGGCATTTTCAGTCCAAACTTTCCACAGTTGGCCACTGGGGAGGTTGGCCGCTTCAGGGCACAGTGCTTCAAGTGAGAAGACAGGCCAGATTTTGTTTCTCAAGTTCGCTTAGCGGTATCGCCGGCCATGGTCACTCCCAGGGCCTAAGGTAGCATAGCCTCTGGGGGTTTATATTGTCTTTGCTGCCCTTATATTGCTCTAGGTGACTGTTACAGTTTAACCGCTTCAGCCCCGGAAGATTTTGCAATTCAACACTGCGTCGCTTTAACTGATAATTGCGCGGTCGTGAGACGTTGCTCCCAAACAAAATTGACATCCTTTTTTCCCCATAAATAGAGATTTCTTTTGGTGGTATTTGATCACTGCTGCGGTTTTTTATTTTTTGTGCTATAAACAAAAAAAGAGCAACAATTTTGAAGAAAAAGCAATATTGTTTACTTTTTGCTATAATAAATATCCCCAAAAATATATAAAAAACTATTTTTTCCCTCAATTTAGGCCAATATGTTTTCTTCTACATATTTTTGGTAAAAAAAATAAAATAAAAACTAGTATATATAGCATTAGTAAGAACAGCATCAACCATGAAAGCATGAATGGTACAAAGAAAAGTGTCACTGTAACTCTTGGCAATGACTATTTAAAAAGTGTCCCAGAGTGCACTCTGCACATACAGCTCTTTAGTGGGTGGGTGTATGCATTCTGACAAAGAGTTGCCCCTGTAGGGAACTGCAAGTAACTGGTGCTGATTAGTTAGTATTAGCTGGCTATCATTGGGGTTCATCTGTAAGGTGGTGCACATGAAGCTGTCTCTTTAAAGAGTAACTCCACTTTTGTTGAGAAAAAAAACATTTCCCTCGGGATGATCTACTGTATGTACATTGCAGGGATTTTAACAAACTTTGTTTCAGATTCCTACCTTTTGTGATTTTGAAGATATAGTTGTTTGTTAGTCTGTGTACATGTGAACCTGTATGGGAGTGGAAAAAATAAAACCTTCTAAGAAGGAGAGGGGAGAAAAGAGGCCTCAAGCCTCAGGGATTTTTTGTTAATGGTATCTAGGTGGGTGGAGTGTATATAGACAAATAGAGATGTATATATAAAAATATAGAATTTTATTTTTCCATAAGGGTAAGAAACAACAAGGACACAGATAATACATCCATACTTTACAGACATATGTGTTAAATCAGACGAAAATTTGTGTAGAGCTTCGCCATACTCGACATGTTTCACTCTACGGAGTTTCTTCAGGAGTTTGATAGGTTTAGCTCAAAAGTATGCTGAAATAACAAAGTCACATGAAAATGCATCCTTTTCAGAGATTGTACAGGCAGAGTGTACATATTCATACAGTGTATAAAGCTTGGCTCAAACATAATATACATCTGGTTGGCTGAGCAATTAATGCATAGTTTCGTGTTTAATACAAAATCGGGTGAACACGGGACATAGAAAGCAGAAGGGAGGCTGTAAAAATGGAATTAGGCAGAGCTTACCACAAATACTTGGATACGTCTGAAGTATAACTGCACATGTTGGCTATCGATTTCTTGTATAAAAACAGACAAATTTCGAAAAAAGAGATGATATCACTCCCAGAATGCCACAGATAGCAATGTGTCGCTTGCAGAGAGACACGCTACAAGATTCAAATAGATAAATGAAGCCATTAGTCAGGCGATAATAATTGTGTGGTTCAAGGCTGAGGAGGTTGGGATATAGCAAATAGATACTGAATAAAGGATAATACCTGAGATTCCTTGGAGGGTACGCTGAAAGTTACTTAACTTGTGAATGTTCAGAATGTGATGCAGATATAGAGCTGCACCATGTCCAAAAATTATTGGGGATATTCCAAAGGTTATCTGCAATACACAGAGTGAAAAACACTCTGTTACTTGCTGGGTATAGATTGCATGTGTCTGAGATATATATATATAAATGAAGATATATCCACAGAGTTTAAATAGATATTCGAGATAGTTCAAAATGATTAAAGTTTGGTAAGGTCTTACCCCGTTTAGTAATGAATGGCGATGACGGATACGGCTGCTGAGTGGGGGCAGACAAAGCCGCCTCACCTCCTCGTATGCTGTAGGATCCTGGCAGGGATAGATTGGCAGGGGGAACTGCCTTAAATAGCGGCTCTCCGACCCGGCGGCGTCTGACATCAGCGCCGGGTCGCGGGCGCCAAAATGGCTACGTCCAGCACTAAGCGTCCATAGGAGAATGGTGCGCATGCGTCGGCGGCGAACCATGTCGCCGACGCATGACGTCGAACGGCACGTCGCTGTGTGGCGGCGTGTCGGTGGCCATATTAGGGTATCCAATTTGCCCACACCTCTGAAGTAGAGGGTATGGGCAGTATCCACCCAAAGGGGGAGGAGGCCAGTAGATGGCGGGCGTAAATCGCCACTAGAGGCAGGCCCCCAGGGTGGATATGGAACCTACCCAATAGGCCGAGGGCGGATAGGGCCGGGCGGGCCATATAGAGGGGGGGGGGCTCTGGAGGAGGCAGCGAAAACGATCTATATCGCTGCACCACCATCTAACCACCCCCCAGTAGCAGGAATCTTCTGATTTCTGCTGTAAGCAGCTAGCTATGGCCACTGTGCCACTGCCACTGTGCCAGTTCACTACAATAAAAGGTCCCTGGGAGTCACAGCTATTCGCTGCTGTCCACACAGCCTGCGAACACTGCAGGCAATTGCTGGTTGTGCGAATAGTTGCAAATAGCTGCAGCCGCTGGTTGGTGGTTGCAGCTAAATGCTCAGAGTAGCAGCAGGAATCAAAAGATTCTGGTAGCTGCAATTCACACTGGTCCCCTGCGAATGCTGCCTTACATGTGTTCTAATCCCTCTCCACTCTATCCAAAGATAAAAAATAAATGATTTAGTTATACAGTACTTTAAAAGCACACCTACATTTCACCTCTCTCACATTTGACTATGCATGCTAACAAACTTATTTTAATACTATGCTTTTCTTACACACGGCCCTAATATAATTTTTTTTCCCATGGTCCCACGTTGTATAAAAGCGGCCCTAGAGATACTAATGAATAATTGTTGCTTTTTGTGAATATACCTATATCATATAGCGTTTGCCTGTAGTAAATAGTTCATGAATATGTCTCCATCTAGTGGTAAACTTGGAATAGTTTCTAATACACATTAGAATGTGTATTTTATTTGTTATGTATTACTATTGCGCTACCACTCTGTGTGTGTGGGGTAAAAAATGTATAGCAAGCCTGCCGCCTTCACTTAAAGGGACACTAAAGGTTCATATTTTTTCACCTTAATGCATCCTTAACGCAGCCATTGGCTCCCGCTGCTGTCAATCAAATCCAATGACGCGGCCCCCGGGGGGGCTGGGCCGAGTCCTGCATTCGGTGTCTATGGACGTCTATGGATAGAGCCGCAGAGAGACCCCAGAAGAGCAGGTTCGGGGCCACTCTGTGAAAAACGAGCTGCACAGTGGAGGTAAGTATGACATGTTTGGTATTTAAAAAAAAAAAAACCTTTAGTGTGCCTTTAACCACTTGCCTACCAGGCAGGAACACCCCCTTCCTGACCAAGCCATTTTTCAGCTTTCCGCGCTGTCGCATTTTGAATGACAATTGCGCGGTCATGCAACGATGTACCCAAATAAAAATAAATTTTTCCACAAATAGAGCTTTCTTTTGGTGGTATTTGATCACCTCTGCGGTTTTTATTTCTTGCACTATAAACAAAAGAAGAGGGACAAGTTTGAAAAAACGCAATATTTTTTACTTTTTCTATAATAAATATGCAATTTTTTAAAATTTATTTAATTTTTCCTCAGTTTAGGCCGATACGTATTCTTCTACATATTTTTGTTAAAAAAAAAAATCGCAATAAGCGTATATTGATTGGTTTGTGCAAAAGTTATAGCGTCTACAAAATAGGGGATAGATTTATAGCATTTTTATTTTTTTTTTTTTTTTTTTTTACTAGTAATGAGGGCGATCTGCGATTTTTATCGTGACTGCGATATTGCGGCGGACATATCGGACACTTTTGACACATTTTTGGGACCATTCACATTTATACAGTGATCCGTGCTATAAAAATGCATTGATTACTGTATAAATGTGACTGGCAGGGAAGGGGTTAACACTAGGGGGTGATCAAGAGGTTAATATGTTCCCTATTGGAGTGATTCTAACTGTGGGGGGAGGGGACTGACTGGGGGAGGTGACCGATCGGTGTCCCTATGTACAAGGGACACACCATTGGTCTCCTCTCCTCTGACAGCACGTGGATCTGTGTGTTTACACACACAGATCCACGTCCTGCTCAGTTAGTAGGCAATCGCGGGTGCCCGACGGACATCGCGGCCGCCGGGCACACGCATCAGGTCCCTAGCGATGCGGCGCGTGTGTGTGCCCCCTAGTGGCCGCAAAGGAAATGCCGCCATGTGACAGCGGCCCGGAACAACAGATGTTTCTTGCCGTCGTCATATGACAGTGGGCGGTCAGAGGGAGGTTAAATAGCTTATCCTTGACTATTCATAAATAAATTGTTAGAGAGTAGTGAGACGCTGACAGTTAACTCAAACTAAACAATATGTTATGTGAACTCTTTTATTAGGTAAACCTAGTTAATCACTCCTAATAGATAACCATCAAAATAAATATAAATATAAAGTGACTTCAGTGCATAAACCAATTGAACGTTACTGGGTGTAACCTCAAGGCTAAAAGCAATCACTCTGTGATGCCCCTAGTCATCCAGCGATCGCCACACTCTTCACACTGTGTTAAATCAGCAGCAATAGAAAATAGGTGTATAAACATGCAATATAAATAATGATGCAAAACATGTAATAAAAGTGATCCTAGTGCATAAATAATAACCAGTGCTGGGACAAGGCCATTTGGTGCCCAGGGCGAAGATGGCAAACTGCGATACCCCCCGTTTTTAAGAAAGAATCAATGTCGTTTCGAAACAAGAATATACTTTAAATAATGTCGTTTCAAAACAAGAATATACTTAAAATAATACAAGTTCAATTAGGTTTATTGTGATAGAAACAGAGTTCACTCACACATTTTACTCCCACCAGTCATACAGCTATGCCAACCTGGACATCACAATACACTGCACAGTACACTTCCACTACAAGGCAGCTCTCCTCTTTCAGCCAAAATCCATGCAGGAGAGGGTGCACACACTGTACACACCACACACTTCCCCATCTGTCACAACAAAAAATTAAACAGCAGTAGTGGTCATTAACCTCACCTCAGCCTCCTTCCCTCCCCCATCCAGCCATTTATTAATCTGTTTTTGCTTTACACAAGTTCAGTCCGGACCGTAGCACACTGTCTGTTACACTGCAATCCAGTTTCCAAATCTTCTAGCTTAGCTTCCTTCCAGCTAGAGCCAGACAGCAGCTCCTCGGCTCCTCTAGGTCACAGCGCCGAGTCCGACACAGCTCCCTGCTCTTCTCTGAGTCCTCCCACCTCGCCTCCGGCCGTGAGTGACGTCACGCCGCTGGCAGGGACTACGAGACTCCTCCGAAGGGGGGACTAAACAGTGACAGTAGGAGACAGTAAACAGTGAAGCTGAGGGAAGGGAGGATGCAGGAGCGCACGCACTCGGCACACACAATATGTACAGTGCCGTTGGGCACTGACATAGGTGATTTGTACACACTGGCGGGCAGCGGCCATGGCAGAACTTCACCTGCAGGCTGCGCCCCCCCTCCTATAGCAAATGGTACCGCCCAAGGCACGTGCCCCTTCCGCCCCTGCCTTGTACCGGCCCTAATAATAACTTGTGTCTCAAGGCTGGACACCTAACACACAAATCTAAACAAAAATATAATGGTGCATGTCCATCAATACAAGTCCCCTATACAAAAAGTCCTTTTTGTGAGGTAGTGCACAATATCCCTACACCCTTAGTGGTTATTATTCATAATATAGGTGACAATCTTGCTCCCACATCACCTCCGTGCTCTCTAGCCTCTCACCTCAGGTTAGTATTAAATCTGCATAGCCTATGGTTCCTTGGACAGTGTACTGGTGTGTAGTCACCTCTTGGGGTCTTCTATAGTTGTTTCCTATGATTTGCTCTCACATATGTTGTGTCTATGTTCTCTCAAGGGGTTCCCTCTAATGTCCTCTCAAAGGGGTATATATAAAGGAAGAAGAGCACTCTCGTAGTGTGGTATAAATTTATTAAAATCATAACATCATACAGTGCACTCACATTAAAAAGCTGATGTCCACAAGCTCGTTCCACAATCGCATCACTTCCGGTATGCCTCCACTCATGCCTGAGAGCTACAGTTCATTGAGGGAACCATGAATGCCAACATGTTCTGTGACATACTGAAGCAGACCATGATCCCCTCCCTCCGGAGACTGGGCCGCAGGGCAGTATTCCAACATGATAACAACACCAAATACACCTTCAAGATGACCACTGTCTTGCTAAAGAAGCTGAAGGTAAAGGTGATGGACTGGACAAGCATGTCTCCAGACCTAAACCCTATTGAGCATCTGTGGGGCATCCTCATGGAGGATTGGAAGAGGACTCTAGTGGCAACCTGTGAAGCTCTGGTGAACTCCATGCCCAAGAGGGTTAAGGCAGTGCTGTGGGCACACAAAATATTGACACTTTGGGCACAATTTGGACATTTTCACTTAGGTGTGTATTCAATTTTGTTGCCAGCGGTTTGTACATTAATGGCTGTGTGTTGAGTTATTTTGAGGGGACAGAAAATTTACACTGTTATACAAGCTGTACACTCACTACTTTACATTGTAGCAATGTGTAATTTCTTCAGTGTTGTCATATAAAAAGATATAATAAAATATTTACAAAAATGTGAGGGGTGTACTCACTTTTGTGAGATAATGTATATTACCACAAATGAATTCATGATGATAATAAGTTGATAGACGATCAATCTTTATCAATTTTGATTATCAGAATTTATATTATCAAATGTATCTATGTATTATAGATAAGATAACGGGTATCAAGTAGTTATAATTAATCTACCCATAAA
Organism: Lithobates sylvaticus; assembly: GCA_028564925.1. Taxonomy (NCBI): domain Eukaryota; kingdom Metazoa; phylum Chordata; class Amphibia; order Anura; family Ranidae; genus Lithobates; species Lithobates sylvaticus. The sequence continues at coordinate 137,928,196 of CM053030.1, read as the reverse complement.
GTACTATATTATACTGAGTTGTTGAAAAGATATTTTACGAGAATTAAAGTTAAAATAAAAAAAATAAAAATGTATTTAAATTACAAATATAACTAAAAACGAAATTGACATCTTACGCTGATTTTACACTGATTTGCTTTACAGGCGCTATAGCACTGAAAATAGTGCATGCAAAGTGCCTGTAAAGAGCCTCTCCGAAAAGCGCCTCAAAAACTATGGTAAAGCGCCGATGCCCCCAACACCCCAGTGTGAAAGTAGCCTTACTGTGGTTATCTTTGCCCTATTTATGTGCTCTATGTATTTTCTGTCGTAGGGTGTCCCCATGCGGCTTAGACCCTTTTCACACTGGTGCGCTTTTCAGGGATTTTAGCACTAAAAATAGCGCATGTAAAGCACCTGAAAAGCCCCTCTCAAGCCACCCCAGTGTGAAAGCCCCAGTGCGTTTTCAGGACAGGAAAAAAAATCCTGCAAGCAGCATCTTTGGGGTGGTGCGGGAGCTCCTCCACCGCCCCTGCCCATTGAAATGAATAGGCAGTGCTGCCAAAGCGCCACAAAACGGGCGTTATTAACCCTTTCCTCGGCTGCTAGCAGGGGTTAAGTGTGCCCCGCTAGCGGCCAAAAAGCGCTGCTAAAATTAGCGGCGCTTTACCACTAACCCCCGCATCCCCCCTGTATGAAAGGGGTCTTATTCAGGCACTTTTCACTTATAAATACTAATCCCTGTCTAAGTTTGAGTTCAACCACTCTATCTATTCTGTTTGTTTATCATTTATGGTTTGTAGTTGTGTGTCCCCATCTGATCCATTCAGGAAGTTTCTATAAATATCTATCCCTATGCAGATTTGAGTTTAATCCTTCCTTTTTTCTCATTTATACTGTGATGTTTTATTCACGGTCCTGTTTTCACAGAAGCATCAGAGTTATGTAATCATTAGTATTACGGTTAGTATTATGGTATTATGGTATATATGGTTCTCTAGGGGTCTCCAAACTTTTGAAACAAAGTGCCAGTTTACTGCACTTCAAACTCTGAAAGGGTGGGACTGTGGCCAGTGGGAGCAGAAAATGCCCTGGAAATAATGCCATTGGCTTGGTGGTCAGTGGGAGTAAAAAAATTTGTGGAAGGAATAGTGTCCCACCATTGGCGTCAGTGGGAGAATTAGTTACCTATGTCTGGTGCCCATGTTAGAGGAATAGTACCCTATTGTTAGAGTAAGAGGAATAGTGCTCCATCTTTGGTGTCAGTGGAAGGAATAGTGCCTTATATCAGTGGAAGGAATAGTGCCCTGTGTTACATAGTGCCCTGTGTTACATAGAACAAATATAAGATCACTGTATTGTAATGTTTTTATTGACACACACACACACACACATATATGTGTGTGTGTGTGTGTGTGTGTGTCAATAAAAACATTACAATACAGTGATCTTATCTTTGTATTTGTTCTATGTCACACAGGGTCACCTGAGAAAAATATACGATCAACACTAGTGAATGTAATGGTATAGAGCAGTGGTCTCTAAACTGTGGCCTGCGGGCCAGATGTGGCCCTTTATATATACATAAAGTATGTATATACACAGATTTGGTTTTGGTCTTATATAAATTTATGTATTTTCAAATGTCTTCATTTATTTGTATTTTTGTGCTGTATAGGAATCCTGGTATGTCTGCATTGGGATTTTTGTCACCTAATTTAGATTGAACATCCCATACACCTGCATGACTCCAGGTGCTTCCTGTACGTTTCGGAATTTGGACTGACGTGTCCATGTGGGTGATCATTTACACAAAGCTTTCTGATTGATTTTTTTTCCACCGCCATATATATGGACAGTCAGCCCACCTTCTGGTAGCTATGATTAAACACCCTATAATGGTGTGAAACGCGTCAACCTTTTTTTGTCCCTGAGCCTCTGATGTCTTTGTAACCGTTGGATTTTACTGTTATAAAGGAGTGCAGCTGTCCAGCTTTTTTCTTCAATTCTTCAGTACTGTTTATTTAGCTGAAATTCATGGAAATACATTTTTATTGATTTGTTTTTTGGATGTGTGGGGAAAGGGTTGGCAACTATCTCAAGTTTTAATGGATTTCTACGTTCATTTTTCCTTCCACTTCCTGTCCTGGAAACAAGACAGGAAGTGAAATGTCCATTATTCAATGTGAGGGGAAATCTTACCTATGACAGTCACTGGTGTGTTAAGGGCAGAAAAAAGTGACATATCTGCACCACATTCTACCACACAACAGCGCAATACACCACAGAGACACAAATAAGGAATGACTATGAACTGTGCATCACACCACCAGGCATGGTGCTGACACTGACCCTAGCCCCATGCTGAATGATCCATATTACTGTACTGTCCTTGGGAATATCAGTGAATGTGCAGAGTGAGAGGAGTTCATTATAGGCAATGGACCTTGAACAAGTATTGGTGGCACAGCGTCAACATTACACTTTCAGTGTGTGAGAAGTGCCAAATACTTCACTGTTCCAGCATGAGGTGTATTCCAGACTGCTAGAACGTGCACTGTACACCTGCACGTTTTTCTTATTACAATGTCATTGCCAGGCAGAGGACAATAGGATTTGCTGGCAACCAGCACCATCAATTCTCACAAGCGGTTCACTTTAATTTCAACATGCAGCAACCAGCATGCGCCGTGCCGACCTCTCACTACCACGCATGCGTAGATGCCACTATCTTTCTATTGGCGCGTTTCTTGGCCACTGCTGGCCAATCAGGAGAGGAATAAAAGCATGGGCGCCAGACACCAACAAGAAGTGCTCTCAGGGTGATCAGGGAGTGCGGAAGGCGAGCGGCTCTGTTCGGCAGACGTTCCCTGTTCACAGCTACTGGAGTCCGCTCAGCCCGCCATGCCACAGGGGAAGGTAACCCACCTCGGCCGCTACTTCCGCAGACGTGTCTAAACTTCTGTGTACAGAGAGAGACACACTCTCCTCATCCCTATCCCAGTGTACAGAGAGAGAGACTCCTCATCCCTATCCCAGTGTACTGAGAGAGAGAGACACACTCCTCATCCCTATCCCAGTGTACTGAGAGAGAGACACACTCCTCATCCCTATCCCAGTGTACAGAGAGAGAGAGAGAGAGACACACTCCTCATCCCTATCCCAGTGTACAGAGAGAGACACACTCTCCTCATCCCTATCCCAGTGTACAGAGAGAGAGACACACTCCTCATCCCTATCCCAGTGTACAGAGAGAGAGAGACACACTCCTCATCCCTATCCCAGTGTACAGAGAGAGACACACTCCTCATCCCTATCCCAGTGTACAGAGAGAGAGAGAGAGAGACACTCCTCATCCCTATCCCAGTGTACAGAGAGAGAGAGAGAGAGACACACACACTCCTCATCCCTATCCCAGTGTACAGAGAGAGAGAGAGAGACGCACTCCTCATCCCTATCCCAGTGTACAGAGAGAGACACACTCCTCATCCCTATCCCAGTGTACTGAGAGAGACACACTCCTCATCCCTATCCCAGTGTACAGAGAGAGAGAGACACTCCTCATCCCTATCCCAGTGTACAGAGAGAGAGAGACACACACACACTCCTCATCCCTATCCCAGTGTACAGAGAGAGAGAGAGAGACACACACACTCCTCATCCCTATCCCAGTGTACAGAGAGAGAGAGAGAGAGACACACACACTCCTCATCCCTATCCCAGTGTACAGAGAGAGAGAGACACACTCCTCATCCCTAGCCCAGTGTACAGAGAGAGACACACTCTCCTCATCCCTATCCCAGTGTACAGAGAGAGAGAGAGGCACTTCTCATCCCTATCCCAGTGTACAGAGAGGCACACTCCTCATCCCTATCCCAGTGTACAGAGAGAGAGGCACACTCCTCATCCCTATCCCAGTGTACAGAGAGAGAGGCACACTCCTCATCCCTATCCCAGTGTACAGAGAGAGAGGCACACTCCTCATCCCTATCCCAGTGTACAGAGAGGGACACTCCTCATCCCTATCCCGTGTACAGAGAGAGGCACACTCCTCATCCCTATCCCAGTGTACAGAGAGAGGCACACTCCTCATCCCTATCCCAGTGTACAGAGAGAGAGGCACACTCCTCATCCCTATCCCAGTGTACAGAGAGAGAGGGACACTCCTCATCCCTATACCGTGTACAGAGAGAGGGACACTCCTCATCCCTATCCCGTGTACAGAGAGAGGGACACTCCTCATCCCTATACCGTGTACAGAGAGAGGGACACTCCTCATCCCTATACCGTGTACAGAGAGAGAGGCACACTCCTCATCCCTATCCCAGTGTACAGAGAGAGAGAGGCACACTCCTCATCCCTATCCCAGTGTACAGAGAGAGAGGCACACTCCTCATCCCTATCCCAGTGTACAGAGAGAGAGAGGCACACTCCTCATCCCTATCCCAGTGTACAAAGAGAGAGGCACACTCCTCATCCCAGTGTACAGAGAGAGAGGCACACTCCTCATCCCAGTGTACAGAGAGAGAGGCACACTCCTCATCCCATGTACAGAGAGAGAGAGGCACACTCCTCATCCCATGTACAGAGAGAGAGAGGCACACTCCTCATCCCATGTACAGAGAGAGAGAGGCACACTCCTCATCCCATGTACAGAGAGAGAGAGGCACACTCCTCATCCCATGTACAGAGAGAGAGAGAGAGAGGCACACTCCTCATCCCATGTACAGAGAGAGAGAGAGAGGCACACTCCTCATCCCATGTACAGAGAGAGAGAGAGAGGCACACTCCTCATCCCATGTACAGAGAGAGAGAGGCACACTCCTCATCCCATGTACAGAGAGAGAGAGAGAGAGAGAGAGAGGCACACTCCTCATCCCATGTACAGAGAGAGAGAGGCACACTCCTCATCCCATGTACAGAGAGAGAGAGAGAGGCACACTCCTCATCCCATGTACAGAGAGAGAGAGGCACACTCCTCATCCCATGTACAGAGAGAGAGAGGCACACTCCTCATCCCATGTACAGAGAGAGAGGGGCACACTCCTCATCCCATGTACAGAGAGAGAGGCACACTCCTCATCCCATGTACAGAGAGAGAGGCACACTCCTCATCCCTATCCCAGTGTACAGAGAGAGGGGCACACTGTTCATGCCTATTTCGTTAAAGTGGAAGTAAACCCATAGATTTAACAGTTTAAAAAAAAAAAGTTACATTTCTGGCAGCTGTCACATTGAATGTGTTCTCAACTAAATCGTCAAGCTATCCAATGGCTGGGGTCATAACTGATCACATGTGCAGCATCATGGCAGTTGTAGATCAAACTGAGGCCAAGATGGTGGCTTCCTTGGTGGAAAATGATAGGTTTTACTTCCACTTTAAGAAGTGTTGTAGATGATCATGAGTTTAGCAGGATTTATGATGCTGCCGAAAGATTTGTTCATTCAGCTTGATCTGCTTGAGGTAGCTGTACTCTGGAGTAGAGATGTTATAGAATGTCTCTAACAGACAAGATATTAAATCAAATTGTCTGTCCCTGACTTGAACATTTTGGAGGAAAGAATGTGCACTACCTTTTTTTACGCTGGGGTTCTTTGAACCTGCTTATGGTTACGCTATTAATGTGATTGGGCAGTGCTTAACCACTTGACCTCTGGAAGGTTTACCTGCCTTCCTGACCTTTTTTTTTTTTTAAGATATGGCACTTTGTTACTTTAACTGACAATTGCGCGTTGTGCGACGCTGTACCCAAATAAAATTGATGCCCTTTCTTCCGACAAATAGAGATTTTATTTGGTGGTTTTTGATTACCTCTGCGATTTTCAGTTTTTGCTACAAAAACATATCCACAAAAAAAAAATAAAAAAATCAAATTTCTTAATAAATTTAGGCCAATATGTATTCTGCTTCATATTTTTGGTAAAAAAAAAAAATCAAAAAAAAATAAAAAAAAGTTATAGCGTCTACAAACTATTGTGTGTGTGTGTGTGTGTGTGTGTGTATATATATATATATATATATATATATTCATATTTTTCGCTCCTTAGGCTCGGTTCACAATACCGCGACTTGGGATCCGACTTGTCAGACCTCAAGTCGCCCCAAGTCTCTTGACATTAAGAATTACATTATAGTCAATGAGAGCCGTCTTAATGTACACCACTGAAGTCGCTCCGACTTCAGAAATGGTTCCTGTACTACAAGGCTAGCTGGACTGGGGGATTCTGTGATGGTCAAGAGGGAGGGACTTAAGAGTACTTCAGCTACCCATTGGCTCAAGAGGTAGCAGGAGGTGGGCTGCACCGCCTCCCACTTCCTCTCAGCCAATGGGTACACAGGATGCGGTGTCCACTTCAAAACAAGTTATCCTGCGGACTTCCCGTGTTGCGTGGACCAGTTCTATAAAGAACTGTCTGTCAGCAACAGTGGCGGCCCATGCATTGTGGGGAGGTTAGTGAAGTGATGGCTGTGTTTGATGGGCACAAGTGGCTGCATTTGATGGGGGAGGTTCAGTATTTTTCAGTTTGTTTGAGCACCAGCTGCCACTGGTACAGTACAGGTAACTTCACAGAGCTGTTTGTCAACTGTGGATTGTAATCCCTCCTGACCTCCCAGCGGCAGTGTGTGTGAATGCCTGTACCCTGTAGTGCACCAGATTAGTGTACTTTTTAAGGGGGTGAGGTTATTTTTAATTCAAAGCGGAGTTCCAGTCAATTTTTTGTTTTTTATTAAAAGTCAGCAGCTACAAAAAAAAGTGTATCTTTTGACAATTAACCAGTAGCTGGCCGCCAGGTGGCGCAGCTCTCAGGGTGGGAGGGCATCATATGACATCCTCCCCTTCCCGGCCATTCAGGGAGCGCGCCTGCCCGCCGTGTCACTGGGCACCCAATGCGCGTGTCCAGTGGCGCTATGTCCGCCGGGCACCCGCGATTGCCTGGTAACAAAGCGGGACCGTGGATCTGTGTGTGTAAACACACAGATCCACGGTCCTGTCAGAGGAGAGGAGAGGAGAGGAGAGGAGCCGATGGTGTGTTCTCAGTACACCGATCTGTCTCCTCCTCTTGTGAGTCCCCTCCCCCCACAGTAAGAATCACTCCCAGGGAACATATTAACCCCTTCAGCGCCCCCTAGTGGTTAACCCCTTCCCTGCCAGTCACATTTATACAGTAATCAATGCATTTTTATAGCACGGATCGCTGTATAAATGTGAATGGTCCCAAAAATGTGTCAAAAGTGTCCAATATGTCCGCCCCAATTTCGCAGTCACGATAAAAATCGCAGATCGCCGCCATTACTAGTTAATAAAAAAATAAATAATAAAAATGCTATAAATCTATCCCCTATTTTGTAGACGCTATAACTTTTGCGCAAACCAATCAATATACGCTTATTGCGATTTTTTAATTTTTATTTTTTACCAAAAATATGTAGAAGAATACGTATCGGCCTAAACTGAGGGAAAAAAAAAAATTTATATATTTTTTGGGGATATAGCAAAAAGTAAAAAATATTGTTTTTTTTAAACTTGTTCTTCTTTTGTTTATAGGGCAAAAAATAAAAACCGCACCACCAAAAGAAAGCTCTATTTGTGGGGACAAAATGATAACAATTTCAATTGGGTACAGTGTTGTATGACCACGCAATTGTCATTCAAAATGTGACAGCGCTGAAAGCTGAAAAATGGCTTGGTCAGGAAGGGGGTGAAAATGCACAGTACTGAGGTGGTTAATAAAGACACTCACCTGTCCCACAATCCAGCGACGTGGCCACCCAAACCCTCCCTCCCCCCGCCTGTCCACGGCGCTGGCAATACTACTGTGGGCATCTGGCCGTGACAGCTTGCAGCTTCACAGCCGAGTGCGCATGTCTCACTGCATAGCTGGGCAATCTTTTGGGACCTGTGATGTGTACCAGAAGATTGCAGGGAAGAAGGGCGGCCCAAGTGGAAGGGGGAGCTCCTAGGTAATCGTGATGCATCGCGGAATCAAATCGAATTGTGAGACCAGTGAAGATGCGCACCTCTATTGGCTATATGGCTTATGTCCTCAGGCTCTCATTCGACCGGCCATCTAGGGTACAGGGGGGGGCCCCAGGTTAGTTTCTTGCCTTGTTTTGGCAAGAGGTATAAAAAAAGGCAAGGACGGCAATGGAGTCTGGGCTGCGCAGTCTAAAATTTACAAGCCTAATTTTTTTGTCCCAGTCTGGGCTTGGCACAAGGTGTGAGCAATTCCCATTGCCCACCACCCTGGACATGCCGTTTCGGGTGCTAGGCAGCTGATTTAAAAAACTGTCTGTGAAGCCAGAAGTGTGTTTCTGTATGTTCAGGAACAGAGTGAAACTTGGAAAACCGTAATGCATTAAGAGAAAAACACATATAGCGAAAGTCATAGAAAATATTAAAGGATAGAAAAACATAAAAGCCACAGGGGTTCATTTACTAAAATTTGGAGAGTGCACAATCTAGTGCATCTGTACATGGTAGCCAATCCACTTCCAACTTCAGCTTGTTCAATTAAGCTTCGACTAAAAAAAACCTGGAAGCTGATTGCTTTCTATGCAGAGATTTTGCACTCTCCAGGTTTAGTAAATCAACCCAACTGTGCCTAGATTTGAGCTTTCAATTTAACACTACTGAACTCTTGCTCGTTAAACTGTTGGGGCTCTTTCACACGGACGGTCCGTTTTTCATCCATCCGTTTTCGGATGAAAAACGGACATGCATGTATCCCTATGGGATAGCGGGTGTCAGCGGATGAGCATCCGCTGACACCTGCTCTCGTCCGTGCCCGCTATGCTCCGTTTCTGCAGACGGAGGAAAACCCAATTTTTTTCATCCGTCTGCAGAGCGGATCGGATGACGACGGACTCTGCGGTCCGTCGTCACCCGATCTCCCATAGGGGAGAGCGGTGCTCTGACAGGTCCGTCCCTGCACGGAGTGCAGAGACGGACCTGTCATCTTCCTGCTCAGTGGAGATCGCTCCAGCGATCCCCGCTGAGCAAGCGGCTATCCACGGGGCGGATCTGCACTGATCCGCCCCGTGTGAAAGAGCCCTTAGGTAGATGTATATGAGGCTATTGGAGTCGAGATTACTCCAATGATTTCACATGATGCTTTCATTAAATATGGATTTTTACGCCAAGCAGAACATGATTTCATTTGAAGATGACCTCAAGATAAGGATAAAAGCATATTTATAGAAACGTATATTTCTATAGCGCTTTTTTCCTGGGGACTGTTGATGCAGATGGTTAGACGCCCTTTTTGGGCATGGTCAGTTGAATATCAAACTAAGGCTAGCCATACATTATACAATTTTCTTGTACAATTTACCAAAACCATATAATATGAAGTCCAAACCAAAACACTTTCAATGTGTATGCAACCAAGCAGGCCCTTGCACTGCATTCAGTGTTTTTCCTGAAAATAAGACACTGTGATTTTCGGGGAGGGCTGCAATATAAGCCCTACCTCAAAAATATGCCCTAGTTTAAAGTGCTTGTAAAATGCTAGAATCCACTCTTATTACAGTGTTATATCATGTAAACTGTATATGTTCCTGTAATATAATTGAGTGAAATACCTTCTTAGCACCGCTCGGCACTCAGCTGATCTCCCACTGCTCCCCTCTTCTCCCAGCTGTCAGCAGGGGATCTCGGGGGGGCCCCGTCCCCTGCAGTGCTCAGAGCGGGGAAGACAGCTCCGGCGGGTCACAGAAGCGCAGAGCAGTGCTATAAGAAGGTATTTAACACAATTTTATATTACAGAAACATACACAGTTTACATATATGGGAGAAAAGACCGCGCGTGACATAAGACCTACCCGGAAAATAAGCCCTACTGTGGCTTTTGTTGCCAAAATAAATTTAAGACCAGGGCTTATTTTTGGGAAACACGCTAAAGGTAAATCTAACGGAAATTGAATAAGAAAATTGTATAATGTGTGGCCAGGCTTAGGCCAGTTTTACACAGGAGACATTAATTAACCTACCAGAGTGACTTTGGAGTGTGGAAGGAAAATTGAGTAGGTAGTTCATCTCGTTTTTAGGTAGTTATCACTGTTTTGTTTTGCACACCTCACTTCCAGTAAGCTGGCCAACCTAGCAAATTATATATATATATATATATAACACATTTTGTAGCAAAATAAGGGTCAATGCAGCGTGATCAGTGCCCATCTGCAGCCTTGCTCCTCACTGCAGCCTGATCATTGCACATCTGCAGCCTGATTAGTGTCCATCTGCAGCCTTGCCATTGCCGAAATAAACAGAGCCAGATCTCCTGTGTGCTCGTGTCATGCCCAGTCCCGCCCCTTGTCCCGGATCCTATGATGGACATAATGCTGGTCCAATGCCGGGACATCAATGCTAGGAGCCGTCCAGGGGGCGGGACTGCAAGCCGAGCACACAGGAGATTCGGCTCTGTCTATTTCGGTGGCGCTCATCCCCCTCCATGGCAGCCTATATCAGCATATAACACGCACACACAATTTTCCCCCTATTTAAAGTGGGGAGAAGTGCGTGTTATACGCCGATAAATACGATAATTGGACAATTGAAAAAGCTGTTTCATGGCCAGGTGTGGGCTACTCCTTCATTATTTCTTCATCAATTAAGCAGGTAAAAGGTCTGGAGTTGATTCTAAGTGTGCTATTTGCATTTGGAATCTATTGCTGGGAACCTACAGAGCTGTCCGTGCAAGTGAAACAGGCCATTGTAAGGGTTTAAAAACGCACTGGGGAGCTCAGCAACATAAAAGCCTGGACGTCCATGGAAGACAACAGTGGTGGGTCCTTTCTATGGTACAGAAAAACCCATTCACAACATCCAGACAAGTGAAGGACACTCTCCAGGAGGTGGGTATATCATTGTCAAAGTCTAAAATCAAGAGAAGACTTCACAAGAGCAAATGCAGAGGGTTCACCACCACAAGGTGCAAACCATTCATAAGTCTGAAGAATAGAAAAGCCAGATTAGATTTTGCCCAAAAAAGGAAGGAAAATAAGTTGAATATTCTGCAATGGCTGAGTCAATCCCCTGATCTCAACCCAATTGAGCATGCATTTCACTTGCTGAAGGCAAAACTAAAGGCAAAGACCCACAAACAAAGAACAAATTAAGACAGCTGCAGTTAGAGCCTGGCAAAGCATCAGAAAGGAGGAAACCCAGTCTTTGGATTCTCAACAAAATATAAAAAAAATGATTATATTTATGAATATATTCATTTTGTCCAATTACATTTGAGCCACTGAAAGTGGGGGGACTGTGTATAAAAATGGCTACAGTTACTAAAATTTGTACTTGATATTTACAGTGCCTTGAAAAAGTATTCATATCTCCTTGAAATTTTGTCATGTTACAACCAAAAACGTAAATGTATTTTGTGAGAGACCAACACAAAGTGGCACATAATGGTGAAGTGGAAAGAAAAGAATAAATGTTTTTTCAATTTTTTTTGTTTTACAAATAAATGTGAAAAGTGTGGCGTGTATTTGTATTCAGCCCCTTTACTGATACCCCTAACTAAAATCTAGTGGAACCAACTGCCTTCAGAAGTTGCCTAATTAGTAAATGGAGTCCACCTGTGTGTGTAATTGAATCTTAGTATACATACAGCTGTTCTGTGCACTCCACAAATCTGGCCTTTATGGAGGAGTGGCAAGAAGGAGAGAAAGCCATAAGAAGTCCTGTTTGCGAGAAGCCATATGAGGGACACAGAAAACACGTGGAAGAAGGTGCTCTGGTCAGATGAGACCAAAACGTAACTTTTTGGCCTAAAACCAAAAAGCTATGTGTGGTGGAAAACTAACATTGCACGTTGCCCTGAACACACCATCCCCCCACCGAGAAAATTGGTGGTGGTATTATCATGTTGTGGGGATGCTTTTCTTCAGCAGGGACAGGGAAGCTGGTCAGAGTTGATGGGAAGATGGATTATGCCAAATACAGAGCAATCTTAGTAAAAAAAAAAAAAAAAACTGTTATGCCGGCCATACACGGTTCGAATTTCGCACCATTAGTGGGCTGCAGCAACAGCCGATTTTCGTGCGGAAATCAAATTTGAGGAATCAGACATGTTGGAAATTTTTAGAAAAACGAACGATTGTCTAATCAATGATGGGAGAATCGTGTGAGAAATGTAATAAGAAAATTTACGGAGAGAAAAGAAAATTCCCGGCCAAGAAAAATATTTTCTGTAGCAACATGAGGTGACATTGAAGGCTTGGTCGGCCGAATTTTGAAAATCAATGGTGGCACAATCGGATCACAAAAAAAAACAACTTTCTGATTTTGAAAAGAAAATTTATTCGACCATGTATGGCCTGCATTAGTCTGTAAAAGACTTGATTGGGGTGGAGGTTCACCTTCTAGCAGGACAATGACCCTAAACATACAGCCAGAGCTACAATGGAATGGTTTAGATCAAAGCATATTCATGTGTTAGAACGGCCCAATCAAAGTCCAGACCTAAATCCAATTGGCAAGACTTAAATTGCCATTCACAGATGCTATCCATCCAATCTGACAGAGCTTGAGCTATTTTGCAAACAAGAGTGGGCTAAAATGTCAATCTCTAAATGTGCAAAGCTGGTAGAGACTTCCCAAAAAGACTTGCAGCTGTAATTGCAAAAAAAGGTGGTTCTACAAAGTATTTACACACCACACTTTTCACATATTTATTTGTAAAAAAATTTGAAACCATTTCTAATTTCCCTTCCACTTCACAATTATGTGCCACTATGTGTTGGTCTATCACATAAAAACCCAATAAAATACAATTACATTTTTGGTTGTAACATGACAAAATGTTGAAAATTTCAAGGGGTGTGAATACTTATTCAAGGCACTGTATGTTCAATTAAAGCTTGGTCTGCACTGCAAATTCATTTGGATTGTTTTAATTTTATTCTGGTAGCATACAGAGCCAAAAGTATGAAAATTGTCCCTGTGCCCAAATATATATGGACCTAACTGTGTGTGTGTGTGTGTATATATATATATATATATATATATATATAATGTGTGTGTCTGTGTATATATGTATGTGGTCCTGTCATGCTTTTTTTCTTTTGCAAGGGATGTTTACATAAAAGTGACATGATTATTATAATTTTTTTTTTTTTTTTTTTAAGCCGTGTAAAAATAAAAGGTAAAATAAATAGTTTTTTTTTTTTTAAATGCGCTCTGTCCTGCTGAGCTCGCGTGCAGAAACAAACGCATATGTGAGTAGCGCCTGCATATGAAAACGGTGTTCAAACCACACATGTGAGGTATCACTGTGATCGGTAGAGCGAGAGTATTAATTCTAGCCCTCCTCTGTAACGCAAAACATGCAACCTGTAGAATTTTTTAAATGTCGCCTATGGAGATTTTTAAGGGTAAAAGTTTGTCGCCATTCCACGAGCGGGTGCAATTATGAAGCGTGACATGTTGGATATCAATTTACTCAGCGTAACATTATCTTTCACAATATTTTTCAAAAAAAAAAAATTGGGCTAACTTTACTGTTGTCTTATTTTTTAATAAAAAAAGGGTATTTTTTTTCAAAAAAAAGTGCGCTTGTAAGACCGCTGCACAAATACGGTGTGACAGAAAGTATTGCAACGGCCGCCATTTTATTCTCTAGGGTGTTAGAACCCCCAAACATTATACATTTTTTTTCTAAGTAATTTTCTAGCAAAAAAAACTGTTTTTAACTTGTAAACAACACTTCTAAAAAAGAGGCTCGGTCCTTAAGTGGTTAACAGGCAGCATTGCTGAAAGGTTGACCTTGTATATTAAAACTACTGCATTGCTAATGTTGAGATAACCTTGAATGATAAGGTTAGTGTACTATGATGCAGATATCACAGATGTTGTAAAACCTCCCCTAGTTTATATGAAATTCTCTTTTGTATTTCCTTTGATAACTGAAGAGAAGAGTCAGTTGTGTGTGATTCCTCAGGCTGTGGTAATCACTAACCTATCATAGTTTGCTGATTTTATAAGTTCAAACTATTGGTAATATGCTCTCCTGCCACAGGGCCCCAAAGTCCAGTTTGAATATACAGTAGCTCGCAAAAGTGAGTACACCCTCACATTTTTGTGACAACACTGAAAAAATGACACTTTGCTACAATGTAAAGTAGTGAGTGTACAGCTTGTATAACAGTGTAAATTTGCTGTCCCCTCAAAATTACTCAACACGCAGCCATTCATTTCTAAATCTCTAAAGTAACAAAAGTGAGTACACCCCTAAGAGAAAATGTCAAAATTGTCAATATTTTGTGTGGCCACCATTTTATTTTTTCCATCACTGCCTTCACCCTCTTGGGCATGGAGTTCACCAGAGCTTTACAGGTTGCCACTGGAATCTTCTTCCACTCCTCCATGACGACATCACAGGGATGGTGGATGTTGGAGACCTTGCGTTCCTCCACCTTCCATTTTTGAGGTTGCCCCATAGATGCTCAATAGGGTTTAGGTCTGGAGACATGCTTGGCCAGTCCATCACCTTTACCCTCAGCTACTTTAGCAAGGCAGTGGTCATCTTGGAGGTGTGCTTGGGGCCGTTATCATGATTGGAACACTGCCCTATGGCCCAGTATCCGAAGGGAGAGGATCATGAACTGTAGCTCCCCAGTGCTGGCAGCACTCATACAGCCCCAGACCATGACACTCCAAACCATGCTTGACTGTAGGCACACTTGTCTTTGTACTCCTCACCTGGTTGCTGCCACACAAGCTTGACACCATCTGAACCAAATAAGTTTATCTTGGTCTCATCAGACCACAGGACATGGTTCCAGTAATCCATGTCCTTAGTCTGCTTGTCTTCAGCAAACTGTTGGACTTTCTTGTGCATCAACTTTAGCAGAGGCTTCCTTCTGGGATGACAGCCATGCAGACCAATTTAATGCAGTGTGCGGCATATGGGCTGAGCACTGACAGGCTGACCCTCCCCCCCCACCTCTTCACCTCTCCAACCTCTGCAGCAGTGCTGGTGCCAGCAGCAGGAAAAAGCTCTTCAGGTCAATCTGAAGCAATACACTAGACATAATAGCAGCGTTATGTTGCTTTCTCACCACCTACTTTAAGCCCTTGGACACCACAGAAGCATGTGAGCTTGCAGAGTAGCCTCCATTTACTTGAATGGGTCGCATTTGACAGGCGGTTGCACCCACCAAAAGCAACAGGGGGCTTAATTCCTGCTGCGGCATGTGTACACCAAACGGGGGTAGGGATTGTGGGTGGTAGAACCGCGACTCAGCAGCAGGGTTTTAACAATACCCCCCCCAACTTTGTGTGTAAACGCACCCAAAAGGGTGCCTTTGCTGAATGCAATTAAGGGTTCATTTGTAAGTGCGGCAGGCACTGCTGTACTCTGGAAAGTGATCCGAGTGTGTTTGACAAGTGGTGAGGCGGCAATATGTTGCCTCCTCACTACCTGATTTGCACCAATGACTGCCAATGCAATGCATGTGATTGCGACACGGTAGTACAGGAATTAGAGGTTTAACCAGTTACCAACTGGCCCATAGCCGAATGATGGCTACACGGCGGTTGGATAACTCTGGGAGGGCGTACAGTGACGTCCTCCCAGAAAACCGCTCCTGCGCGCCGGGAACATCCGTGTTCACAGGACTCGGCGCAACACGGATCGAGGTAAAGGGCCAATGACGGAGCGATCACAAGTGTAAACAATGCTGGGTCATCAGGAAGTTCATCACTCTCCTCTCCTCAAACCGATGCAGTGTGAGAGGAGAGGAGAGCTATACGGTGCTGATCTGTAAGTTTCTGATATATATCAGTGCCCAACAGTGTCATCGGTGCCGCCTGTGCCACCAGAGCCACACCAGTGCCACCTGTGCCCATCAGTGCTCATCTGCGCCACTGCAGTGCCCATCAGTGCCACATGTGCCCATCAGTGCTCATCTGCGCAACATCAACCTCACCAGTATGCCAAAAAAAATTATTTACGACCGAGGAGGCCTACCAGCATCTAAGCATGACCAATGAGAGCAGCGGGGAGCTCTCTGAGTCTCAGTCCGATTTTGGATTCGGCCTATGAACCCATGACAAGCAGCGGGTCTGATACAGAATCGGAAGAGGAACGTGTGCCCGTGAAAAGAAGACGTTCTGGCGTGGAGCAGCATCCGTCCACCTCGAGCGCAGTGCCACTGCAACAAAGGCCAGGCACCAGTAGGGTGTCATCTCAGCCCCAAAGGGATAGTGGCCATGCCAGCCTTCCCTATGCCCTTCAAAACCCCCTGTGGTTTCCCCCTAATTCCGGAGCAGCAAATATCCCCCCTTTTACGGCCTAGCCAGGTATCCAGGTGAACACTGATGTTTTTTTCATTTTATTTTCACCGAAGACTTACTATCGTCCATTGTGGCCCAGTGCAACCTCTATGCACAGCAGTAGATAGTAAGCAACCCTGACTCTAGTTATGCCCATCCCTTTTAGTGGAGAGAGCTTACCATAGAGGAATTAAAAATAGGACTAACTTTTACCATGGGACTCACAAAAAAAAAACGAAATGTACTCCTATTGCTCAACCAACCCCATCCACCACATGCCACTCTTCTCATCGATTATGCCAAGATCAAGATACCTTAGGATTTTGCGCTTCCTCCACTACGACAACACCCAGTGCCCTCCCCGAAATGACCCAGCTTTTGACAAATTATTTAAAATTCGGCCGCTCCTAAATTATTTCTCTGAAAAATGTCCCCAGTTATATACCCCCGAACAGAATATCTCCGTTTGATGAGTCCCTTGTAAAATTCTCAGGCAGGCTTGGCATCAAACAGTTTATTCCCAGCAAAAGGGCCCGATATGGGGTTAAAATGTAAAAACTTTGCGACCGA
Source organism: Lithobates sylvaticus (assembly GCA_028564925.1). Taxonomy (NCBI): domain Eukaryota; kingdom Metazoa; phylum Chordata; class Amphibia; order Anura; family Ranidae; genus Lithobates; species Lithobates sylvaticus. The sequence goes on along the minus strand of CM053030.1, from coordinate 137,911,367 downwards.
GCCACGGGGTACATTTACAACTTCTGGGTGTACAAAGGGAAAAACTCCCAACTGCATCCCCCTGAATGTCCAGAGTATATTGGAGCCAGCGGCAAAGTTGTCTGGGAGCTTGTTTTTCCACTCCTTGGAAAGGGGTACCACCTTTTTATGTGGATAATTTTTATACAAGTTTGCCCCTCTTCCGCAATCTTCACCGGAGGGACACCCCAGCATGTGGTACCGTAAGAGCCAATAGAAAGGGCTTCCCGCAAAAACTGGTCAATGAAAGGCTACGACGAGGGGAGATTGCGTCTTTACGGGACCAGGAGCTATTGGCTGTCAAGTGGAGGGACAAACGAAACGTCCACATGCTGACTGCAATTCATAATGACACCTACGTTGAAGTCTCCAGAAGAAATGGCCCAGTCCAGAAACCAACTTGTATCTATAATTCTAATTTGTTTATGGGGGGAGTGGACTTCAATGATCAGATGATTGAACCCTACCTTCCCACAAGAAAATCCTGTCATTGGTAAAAAAAAAAAAAAGTGTCCATTTATCTTTTGTTTGGCCATGTATAACACTTATGTTTACCAAAAATCTACTGAGACCCCTGAAAATATTAGCTCTGATTCCGTGAGCAGACTCCACGAGCGCCACTTTACTGACAAATCCCCCCCCCCCCCCCCCGTGAAACAGGCCACAGACATTAGAAGAAATGCCGGGTGTGCTGCAGAAGAGGAGTTGGAAGAGACACCACGTATTATTGTCCCCAATGCCCTTCCCAATCAGGCCTCTGTATAGGTGAATGTTTCCGCTGTTACCATACTTCTCTACGTTATTAGGGAAGTATGGTAATTCTCTTTTCTTGTCATTTTCCTCCACACCCCTTATGCCACTGCACTGAACTGTACATACCTCTGCTTTGTCTGGAACCGACCCTGGCCTGTTATACGACCAAGCTTCTGCCTAACGCTAAACTGTACCTACCTCTGCCTTCTCCGGAACTAACCCTGGCCTGTTATACGACCAAGCTTCTGCCTAACGCTAAATTGTACCTACTGCTACCTGCTCTGGAACTGATCCTAGACTGTTTGACCACGTTTTTTTTTTGCCTGCCTCTTGGACTGATCATTTACCCTGCTATGCTAGTGGGGACACAGGGGTCTTGCATATGTGAGGGGCCCCAGAAATGTTTTTCTGGATGAAGAAAACACTTTTTTTAGTTTTCTCATTCCTAGATTTAGGGTCTGGAGACTCGGAGGCTTCAAAGAGATTTGGGTGGGAGAAGACTCTACCCCTGTCCCCATTCTTTCCTGGCCTGCGACTTGGACCATGTTCCTGCTTACTAACAGGACCAATATTTTGGCACTGTTGGCAATGTCTCTACTTGCACTGACCCTGGACTGTATATGGACCGTATCCCTGCCTGTACTGACTATGGACAATATTCCTGCCTGCTGCCTGGACAATTCCATTCACTGTCGCTGACCGCGTCCCTGTCTGGTCAGGGCTCTCCTCATGTGAACAACTGCACTACTAAAACCACAGGTAATCTTTTGTTTACCCTTTGCTCAGCAGAATGTATTTTAGGATGTAATTCTTGGTATGTTCATGCTATGTGTAAGGCCCCTTTCAGACGGATGGTCCGTTCAGGTCCGCCTGTCAGTTTTTTTGAACGGACACTCCATAGACCTCTATGGAGCGTCAGATGTCAGCGGTGACATGTCCGCTGACATCTGACTCGCTCCAATCCGAAAAAGTGTGACGGAGGAAAACCCTATTTTTCCATCTGTCTGCAGATCGGGTGACGACTTACTCTATGGTCCGTCGTCATCTGATTCCCCCATATGGGAGAGCGGCGCTCTGACAGGTCCGTCCCTGCACAGAGTGCAGGGACAGACCTGTCATCTTCCTGCTCGGCAGGGGATCGATGGAGCGATTCCCCCGATGAGCAGAGCGGGCTCCGTACACGGACACGTCTGTGTGAAAGAGCCCTTAGAAATATGAAGGGCCTTCAAAAATGTGATTGTAAGGAAATTAGATGTGTAATTTATGCTCCTGTAACTCCTGAATGTGCTACTTCAATGTTGGGCCTCTGTATGTGGACAGGCTGTGTAAAAGTCAAGTCTATTCTAGTAGATCAAGCTTTATAAAAGCCTTGCCTGTGTTCTTTGTTAAACATTTGGTGGCAAATTTGAAATAATTCAAGAGGCTGTGCAAGTTTGCATTATCCTGCAATTCTAAATTTACTCAGAAACAAGGACCTTGACTTCAGACTTATTATTTATCTCTGCAAAATGTCATCGGTTTCTAACTCTGTAGTTAGAAAAACAAATTGTACTGGTTTGCTTTTGCATTCATTTAACATAATTATGCATGTTGTCATTCTTAATACAGATAACATAATTCTTAAAAAATCCTATTTGTAGTCTGTTGCTATTTGTCTTCCATACGGTGCTCATGTGTGGTTCATATATCTTCACAAAATTGGCCTTAGGAGATTTGTCTTGGAAGAGATCACTGGAGTGGAGCCAGTAAATCATGTGATAAAACATTTTATGAATTTCCATTGTTCTGCTCTGTTGTATACTAAAATGCTCTTGTTAAGATTTATTCAGATAGCATGGGTTTGTAATGTGGTGTTGATTTTCCAGAGGATCTATTGCCAAAGGAATACTATATGCTTGTGCTTTTAGACATTCTACTAATCAGTGATTCAGTAGGAAAATATTTATCAGTATTTTCAAAATTTCTGATCCAGAAAATGTCCTCAATGTAATATTTTAGAAAATTAGCTGATGGCCTGAATTGCAAATTTCCCCCAGCTCACCCACCAGTCCCATGTTCAGTTTATTTGTATTTAGAAAAATGTGTCCAGATACTATATCACCAGCCTTCACCTTGTGTGACTCTTAGGCCTCATTCACATGGGCATGCTTTACCACTTAAGCCCCGGACCATTTGGCTGGCAAAAGACCAGAGCACTTTTTGCGATTCGGCACTGCGTCGCTTTAACTGACAATTGTGCGGTCGTGCGACGTGGCTCCCAAACAAAATTGATGTCCTTTTTTTTTTTTTTCCCACAGATCTTTTTTTTTATGGTGGTTTTTATTTTTTGCGCTATAACCAAAAAAAGAGCGACAATTTAGCAAAAAAACACAATATATTGTACTTTTTGCTTTAATAAATATTCCTCCTCCTCCTCATCCTCATCCTCATCCTCCTCCAGGACGGCACACCTGAGAGATGAGAGGCTCCTCCCTACAGGAAACACAATCAAGCGACAGCTGTTTTAAGTCTCCACCCTTGCCCTTGATCCTCAGTTTTTGATTGTGTTTCTCCCTACACAGCGAAACTGTTTTTTTTTTTCCAAATGACCTGAAGCCTAGGGCTGGTGGTCTCCCCCTGGGAGCCGGACTACAAGCTTTTGAAGCCTCTGGGTCTGGTAGGATATTATTATCCTTCCTGGGGGGTTCCCCTATCTTTTCCTCAGGGGGGGCAGCAGAAATTGGAAGAGCCCCCCTGAGAGCTGAAGGACCCTGGATACAGTGGTGTACCCAGAACTTCAGGGGCCACTATCCTGTCTCCCCCTCCTTACCTGTCCAGGCGTCTGTTCAGACGGGGGGCTGGCCATCGGTTCTTTCCAGGGGGAAGCATGTCCCCCGACTCCTGGGCCCCCGGTAGCTCGCGTGGGCTGCTGGGGAGGGCGCGGCGACAAGCACCCGTGTCATTTTCAAACTTTGGGAAAATGGCGGCGGCGTTCTTACCCAGGAGGGAAGGCTGAGAGTCAGCAGGAGCAGGCGCCCACATCCTCCTTTCGCTAGAGCGAGGAGGCACCAGTTCACTATGGTGGATGTCTGCCTAAACCACCTCGGATGGGAATGAGGAACATAAGGCATTGCCCCCCCCCCCCCCCATGTGTATATACTGACTGGTACACTGCAGGACACAGCCTAACCTTGCCGCTCCCTATGGGGACAGCAGTTGGGGGGGGGGGGGGCACTTTGGCGGCTATCCTCCCTGCGTATAGACCATATGGATGGAAAAGCAAGCCCGCGGCTGTGGCAAAAGGGGAAAACGACAATGGTGAGTACTTTCCTTTGCTTTGGGAATTTATCTGCAAAATCCCCAATTCCATTCAGATTTCTGGGCAGTTGAAATAATCTCCCCTGGGGTCTGGATTCATATAGCCCAGAAGCTTCTGCTAAAGACACCAGACACAGCTCCCTCTTACATCAGAGACGCTGTATGGTGGACAAGTGGTGCAGTGGAACGAGTGTGCCTAAACCACCTTAGATGGGAGAGATGTAGGTAAGGCATTGCTCCCCCTTCCCTGTGTATATACTGACTGGTGCAGTGCAGAACCTGGGGTCGGGATACAAATAGCCCAGAAGTAAGGATGAGCTCAGGCGTGTTCGCATGGTCCACGTGCAGAGCCCGCCAGGAAGACGGCGCTGCGCTAATCGCAGGCAGTGAGACATTGCCCCGATGTGCGGCTGCAGAGATCGGGCAATGTGTCACTGCCTGTGATTAGCGCATCGCTGCGCCGACTTCCTGGCGGGCTCTGCACGTGGACCATGCGAACACGCCTGAGCTCATCCTTACCCAGAAGCTACTGCTAAAACCACCAGCCACAGCTCCCTCTGTTGCTGAGACACTGTGGTTATCGCAACAGTAGGTTGCCAGCCTCTCCCTACATGCCCAGTTGTGGTACATGAGTAGGGGTGAATATAGCGAACAGGGGGACCTGGTAGATGCAAAAAGTTACTTACAGGCCAGGTATACCACTGAACTAGTTATTGTGCAGTGGTTGGTGGATTCAGAAGCTCACCTGGTCAGCAAGTGCACTAATTTACTGGCCCTATTAGCCCAGCTGCTAGGAATTTGAAGTTGCTCCAAGATGCTTAAAAGCTGCCCTAATTTTCAATGATGGGCAGGGACCAAGTTTCTGTATGGCACAGTAGGGGGTTCCCTTGTGACAAATCCTCCTTTTAGGGGTTGCTTGCTATAGGTAATTTTTTTCATAAGCTCCAACCTCCCACTCCAACTTTACACTGTGGTTATAATATAGTGCAGGAGGTAAGAAAAACCTTTTTTTGTTGGTTTGGGCTACAGTCCACTCAGTGGCAGATCTAAAGGCGATTTACCATAAATCGCTTCCTACATCCTTTTAATTGAGGATTTTCTGTGCAAACCTATGTAAGAGCTACATGATTGCTTGTTTAAAGCCTGCAGGTAGCTATTTACCTCTAGGGTAAATTGGTAACCACCTCTTCTAGAGGCTGTCTTAAATTGGTCTCTAGGGCTGGGCTCATTGAGACTTTAGTTGCTGATCAGCCCCACCTGGGTATGAGCTGGCTAGCATTTGCTCAGTCTATGGAGGTAAGGTAGGACAACAACTACTATAGTAAGGTGTCCAACCATTTTAGGATTTGTTCCTTCACTGGTGAAGGGTTAGTATCTACAGCCCAGGCTATGCCTATGAAATAAAATTGCCCCTGTTGGTTATTACATAAAGGGATACCCCATGACTCCTTCTTGGCTGCACACCAGTAGACCTCAGTAGTGAAGGTTTGTCCTTGCTGGGATGTTTTGTGGCACAGCAGAAATACACATTGACATTTGTGACATCTCTGTTCATAAGGGGTATATTGCTGTACATCAGAAATGCACTGAACTGAAGCTTGTTTGGTGTCCTTCATATCCTAAAGGTACTGCTTTGTTTGGCTGCAGATCAGAAAAATAAAACGGTAAAGGTGGTCTGTACTTTCTGGTTTTGTGCTGCACAGCAGAAATGCACATTGAGTCTGGTGACATCTCTGCTCATAATTGTTATATTGCTGCACATCAGACATACACAAGATTGAGGTCTGTCTGTGGGGCTCTGTCTTGTATTGCTGCCTTATTGGTTACTTATCAGAAAGGCAGCAGTGAAGATTGATGGTCCTGATTTGTTGGGCTGCATAGCAGAAAAACAAATTGAACCTGGGCTAGGGGTAGTACATGCGTGCCGATTTTAGGCATGCGATTTGACTTGTTGAGTCGCATGTCAAATGACTTCAATATGGATGTGCTATCTCTATTTCAGAATTGTTTTATTTTGTTGCACATCAGACATATACAAGTTTGAAGGTTGTTTGTCCTTTTATGTCTTGCATATACTGCCTTATGGGCTGCATATCAGAAAGGACACAGCAGTGAAGGTTGCTTGTCTTTTTCTGATTATGTTTTTGCTGCTCAGCTTAGACACATTGAGGATGATGGCATTTCTGCTCAGTATTGGTATATTGCTACACATCAGACATACACAAGGATTGTTTGTACTGTATGTCCTATATTTACTGCCTTATCGTATATCAGGCACAGCAGTGAGCAGTGTTTCTCATCTACCTTAATGCTTCTCTAGGGATACACAGCAGGGGGTTGTTGCTGCACTCATCCAGGGAGTCACAGCATTGGGGACCCCTCACTTGTTCGACCTGAAAATTGCTATTTTGTTTCCCTGCGACCTGTGGATCCAGGAATTGGGGACTGCTGGAGTCGCACACACAAATGGTACCCATTGGAAGCCATAGTGTATAACTTCTCTTGCGTCTTGCAGTCGCAGGTTGGGTCGCACAGGTGTGGGAGCCCTAAGCTTATCTGTCCCTTCTGGTTGAGGTTAAACTACGCAGCTGGAATACTCATCATGGAGTCTTAATTTGAAGCAGACCAGAAAGATTGCAGCTGTAAAGGCTGTCTGTTTTTTTTCTTCTTAGTGTCTCTGTTTTTATGTTGCACAGCAGAAATACTCAAGATTGAAGCTTGTTGGTGCTTTCTGTTTCATATTGCCTTACTGCTCTTCAGAAAGACACAATGCTGCAGGTTGCTTGTGTCTTTTCTCAGTGTTAGTTCTATTTGACTACAGAACTGAATAACAGAAAAGAATTGTCTTGTGTGCCATATTATTTTACCCTGTGGCACAGCAGAAATGCACAACACGGGAGTTGGTGTTCATATTGATATAACTGTATTTGGTGGTTCGTCAGAAATACGCAACATAGAAGTTTGGGTCTTTCTGTCTTACATTTATAGCCTTGTTTTGCTGTACATCAGTAAAACATCACAGTAAAGGGGGTTCCCGTCCTTTCTGTATTTATTTATATATATATATATATATATATATATATATAATATATATATATATATATATATATATATATATATAATCAGTTATGACTTGGCTAGCTGCACTTCAGAAATACGCAGCCTTTAGGGTTTGCTTGTGTCTTAATGTTTTTACATCTTGGCAGCACATTAGAAAACCAGACTGTGAGGACTGTCTACATTGAGGTTCAGATTTGGGTCTCTTCCCATATTTGATATATCAATTTAGCTAGTCACACTCAGATACACAACATTGTTGTCTATGCTTGTGTCCTTTTCTGTCTAAATCTATTGTGCCATGCCCACAATCTATGATCTTTTTATTTGTGATATTAATAATACATGTATCACCTTTTTGTACTTCAGCCTTCTTTTCCGTGGAGGGGCCAGGAGTTCTGGCTGCAGATGTCACATGTCAGAAAGCCTTGACCCCTTACATTCAGGGATGCCAGTACCATTTCCTACAGTTTAAGCCCAGTAGGGTTATGGGACACTGGAGGAAGGGGATAATGAATCGCCTTGTTTAGTAAGAACTTGGGAAGTTCTGTTCAAAGGAGTATTCTGGCCTGAAGATGAAATATAAAGATGTATACCCGACCGAATAGGTTACGGCTCGGTGCTTGGCCTTTATTTCGCCCTTCTAGCAAAACTAGATGTAGCAATATGGGTGTTCTACTCCTGCTATGGACTTTAATCTCCTGAAGTAGGATCTCAGGCGTAAGCAAAGCCATAGATTGGGCATGCCTTAAACCCAGGGATCAAGCTTCTGTTAATCTTTTACCCTTAAGTAGGCTTCCCTTTAGTCTTTGCTGACGTAAAGATAAAAAGGAACAAAAAAGGTTGTCTGGCAGGGGCCCCCCTTTTTTTGCAGTTTTATTTCCCTGAATAGGGTAGTGTTAAGACAGCCCCTCTTATTGATCAATGTAGTGTCCTTGTCTTACAACACAGGCATCTGATTATTTTTTTAGTGGTTCTAAGTAGCACTTACAGGTACAATAGGCCATGTTGTTTAGATGTGTGAGACAGGCAACATTGCTAACCTACAAGTTTAACATGTTTTCTGATTCTATCTTTAAGAGCCCACTCCACCTAGATCCTGCAGCAGGAAAGGCAGGGACATCTGTGGAGCAGACCTGCAGATCAGCAGCATGATCCAGCTAAGATACCTTCATCATGCATATAGAGTGGAGGTAAAGCTCACTGCAGAACCAAGGTTCGCCAAGAGGGTTTTGCAGTGGTCCCACCCTAAGGTAGGCCTGAGGTACTTGTTTATCCTCTCAGGTGTGCCGTCCTGGAAGATGACTTGAGAAAGGTACCAGTTACTTACCGGTAACTGTCTTTCTAGGAAATCTTCCAGGACGGCAGGCCTACTTCCCGCCCGTTGGAGGAGGGAAAATGGTAGAACACTAGAAGGTGAGTATCTATGAGGAATGATTTCCCTTGTGAACCGGGTTCAGGAGTTACTTCTCTACAAACTGAGGATCAAGGGGAAGGGTGGGGACTTAAAACAGCTGTCGCTTGATTGTGTTTCCTGTAGGGAGGAGCCTCTCATCTCTCAGGTGTGCCGTCCTGGAAGATTTCCTAGAAAGACAGTTACCGGTAAGTAACTGGTACCTTTCTTCTCAGTTTAGGCCGATATGTATTCTTCTACATATTTTTGGTTAAAAAAAAAAAAATCGCAATAAGCGTACGTTGTTTGGTTTGCGCAAAAGTTATAGCGTCTACAAAATGGGGGATAGCTTTTTTTAATTTATTTTTTACTAGTGATGGCGGCGTTCTGTGATTTTTATCGTGGCTGCGACATTATGGCCGACACATCAGACAATTTTGACACATTTTTGGGACCATTTGCATTTATACAGCGATCAGTGCTATAAAAATGCATTAATTACTGTAAAAATGTCACTGGCAGTGAAGGGGTTAACACTAGGGGGTGATCAAGGGGTTAATTGTGTTCCCTGGGAGGTGATTCTAACTGAAGGGGGAGTGGACTGACTAGAGGAAGTGACAGATCGTGGTTCCTAGCTAATAGGAACACACGATCTGTCATTCCTCTCAGAGCAGAACACGGATTTGTGTGTTTACACACACACACTTCCCTGTTCTGTCCCTCGTGGTCGCGATCACTTGTGGCTGGCGGTCATCGCGACTGTCGGGCGGGAGCATTGGCACGCCCGCTGTGCAGCGGGCGCGTGCACGCCTGCTATACCGATCCTGCGAGCTGACGTATAGCTACGTCGGTTCGCGGGATTGTGCCGACCTGCCGCAGGATAATGAAGGCAAGCGGTTAAGTGTGTTTTGCCCGCAAAGGATGCACAGGTGTTCCATGCATCTGCATGCAGGCAGTGCCATTCATGTCAATTGGGATGCAGTCGTTGCTCCAAATATGACATCCGTGTGGGTGCACGTTTCTGAACTCGCTGTCTGTGTTCAGGGACCCACACTGGTGTCAAATTGTGAGCAGCTGCTGTGTTGTGATTGCTCAGTTCAGTGACTGTCAGTCACCGACTCTCTGCTCTGCCCCGCCCCTCCAGCCCTCACTGGATTGCTGAGCTGTGCAGGGGGCTGGCTCAGTCTCCCCATGGTTTGCTGAGAGGCTGAGCCAGATGCCGATCCAGACTGCTTTACCGTTAGGATCGATCCAGCGCCCGCCGTCTGCTGAAAACCAGTCACATGAGTGATCACACTCCTGTGATCCCTTAGAGAAGTAAGGCCAACACAGCTCTGGCCCTACTTATTCTTTTTAAGCATACCTTCAGGTGATTGGACACTGGCAAGGTTTTGAGGACATGCCCCCCCTGGGGCGCCTCTCCCCATAACCTTACACTTTTCTGTGATTCCTCAATTTTGTGTTGTTGTCTCAAGGTGATGGACCACTTCTCCATCAGCTTCACTAGTTTAGTTTTATTTTAACGTTTTATTTGTTTATTTTTTTTCTTTGATTTCTTCAATCAACACTTTACTGTCTTCTAATATCTACAAAGAACCAGTGTATCTGGATCTGTGGAATTTTGGTAAACCTTGGGAGCCGTACTCAGACCCCATGCTGTGGGGAAGACCTGTAATGTTGCTTTGGGCACTGGGTCCTGCACAGGTGCTCATCTTGACACTTGGTGCAACGTGTTAAATCAGCTGCAGGGTGCTATACTGGTCCAGGGCTGTGGTCCTTCGCTACGGAACCCAGTCCCTGAAGACCATTGTGATGGCCAAAGCTAAAAATGTATTTAGTTCAGTGTCTTAGACAGGGTCAGCCTATGTCTGACAGTTACTTTAAAAAATGGGCTAGCCACTCGGAGCTTAGTTTTAGGTGTGTGACCAGATGTTTTATCACCCCACTGGTTGCACATGTTAATCCCACTTTCGCCTAGAGCCCCTTTTTATATGGCACTGATACCCTTCCTTTCACCCTTTTTCTATGAGGATTCGGTAAAGGATGGCCTACACCTGGGTTACCTTGTGCTCCTTCCAGTACTGGATGAACCCTCTGCACAACGCTATACCCTTTCAAGCAAACGTTGCAATAAAAAAAATAGGGATATTTAGTTCACACATATTGCAATGCATTATTAAGCTGACCAACTGTGTCAAAATACCTCTTTAACCAGTCCTACTCTGCTTTGCCACTGCAAATGCTACTGTTGACGCAATGCCAACCTGGGGCACACAGACACAAAATGGGGGAGAGCTACACGGTTTAGGTCTGGCCACTGACCTGCAATACAATAGAAAAAAGATATACTTGTGCTCAGATCCCAATAGCTAACCGGCTTCTGTCGAATGGGCATATTGAAAAAACAGACCATGTGACCATCTATTATCATACCTGGAAATCTTGTTTTGCCTGGTGTAAATCCATTCAAATCAGCCCCAGAAACTGCGTTCTCTCACATTTTGGCCTACCTGCAAATGGATTTTGACTAAAATGTAAATTTATTTCAAGGGCCAGAATAAATTATTATTCTGGCCAATGAAATTCATTAACGGCCAAGTAGTTGACTCCTGTAAACGCATTTACACACTTTAACAAGCGTCAAGCGCTTTTTCTGCCAAAATGCTGCAGCCAGGAAACAGGCTTCTTGGAGCGTTTTGCAAAACGTCCAGTGTGCGTCAGTCCTTAAAGGGAAGGTATTGGCCTTATCCATCCTTTTACAAAAGCCTCTGGCTTAAAGTGGTTTTAAACTCTCTCTAAAAACCACAACCTGCAACCTGCAAGACAAAGGCATAATGAGCTAGAATGCATCACATATGAAATGCTTAGCTTAGAACGAAGCTGTTGCAGCGGTCCCCGTACAACGCTGGTTCCGGGTTTGCAGGCTCCGGCCAATCGGCTGTGATTGGCCGGAGCCGCAATGACGTCACTCCCGCTTTGCGCGCAGGTGCCGCTGGTCACAGTACAGCTACTGAAGAAACATCACGAGCGAGCCGTTTTTTTTTAGTGTGCGTGTGCTGATGACATCCGCATGTGCGTACACAGTGAATATCTCCTTAACGGTGCAAGTTTAAGAGATATTCACGGTACCTGCAGGTAAGCCTTATTATAGGCTTACCTGTAGGTAAAAGTGCTAAAGGGATTACAACCACTTTTAACAGTGCCCTTTTTAGGCCTCTTGCACACAATACTCCTGTTTGAGCATCTATTTTTTTGGTATGTATTTTCGCGCATATGTGTTTTTGCGCAATTTCACATCTTTGTGTTCACCGTATGCTAATGGTTGATTGCACGGATGAGGCATAAATTACTGACACAAAATTCAGAATTTTCTATATTTAATTTTCTTTACTGACGAATACACAGTGCTTGTTTACACGCCTGTGTGCATAGGCACATTACAATTAATGGGTTAGCTTAGTGCTGAGTTTTTTTAAGCTGCAGTGTGCAAGAGGCCTAACGTGTCCCCCCCCCACCCCGCTGGCCTTTTGCGGCTCGTCTGGGCTCTCCCGTCCCCTCCCGTCCCACCAGGAGGCCCGAGCGACCAGTCCGAAGACCTGAACAAAGCCGGAATTGGCTTTGATCGAGTCTCGGATCTAGTAACCCAGAAGAGATGTCATGACATCACTTCCGGTTTACAGAAGACTTAAAGCGGGGTGCCCATTTATAAAAAAAAATTAAGTCAGCAGCTACAAATACTGCAGCTGCTGACTTTTAATAATCAGACATTTACCTGTCCCAGGGTCCAGCATTGCGGGGGATCGAAGCCCCGCTCACCCCCCCCCTCAGTTCGCCGGCATTGTAACAGGGCACTCGGCTGTGGCTTCACAGCCGGGCACCCACTGCGCATGCGCGAGTGGCGCCGCATGCAGTGAGTGGCCGTGCAATCATCTGGGACCGGTCACGTGTCCCAGATGATTGACAAGAGGGAGGGGGCAGAGCTGAGCCCTTCCTGTGCCAAGGGGAAGTGATGTCACCAGCCCAGGCACTGAAGGAGGCAGACTACAAGGGACCCCCTAGGAACAGCCATTTAGAGGGGAGTTCAAAAAAAAAATGTCCAAATGTTTTTTTTTTTTCACCAAATCTAAAAAAAAAATTACGGTATTCAAAACAGCCAAACTTGGTGTTTTGAATGCTTTTAAGTGCAAAGGAGGGATTTGGGGTCTTATAGACCCCAGATCCCTCCATAAAGAGTACCTGTCACTACCTATTACTGTAACACGGGATGGTTTCATTCCTTCTGACCGCAATAAAAGTGATCAGAATTTTTATTTTTTTAAAGGGACAGTGTAAAAATAAATTTTTTTTTAATAAAATAATCAAAGAGCCTTATCCTTCCGTGCTCACGCTCAGAAGCAAACGCGTGCGGAAGTCGTGACCGCAAATGTAAATAGTGTTATGTTAAATTGTTTAGTAAAAAACATTGGTGGCTTATTATTTCAAAGCTCAGTACCAGTGTATTTGTTAAGTTGTAGTTAGTGACAATGTGCTCTAAAATGTGGCCAACTCCTGCAATTTTTAGTCCTCCCAAAAATCATAAGAGTTGAAAAGGCATAATGTTTTTGAAATTCATGCATTAGATCCATTAAGACAGGGATCGACAAACCCCGGGTGCCAGGTCACATTTGTGACTAGAATTAGCGACCTGGCGCCGGTAATTGAGGCCGCGGCTTTGCGGCCTTGTGCAGTCCTATGGTTACTTCTATAAGCTGGCGCCCTCTTGTGGTGGCCGTTGGTATGACATCCAGCAATGCTAATGGAGCTGTTTGTTTTCACTGCCTGCCCATCTCCTTCCCTTTACTTAGAACCCCCAAACATTCTAACATCCTAGAGAATAAAATGTCAGTCATTGCAATACTTTCTGTCACACCGTATTTGCGCAGCGGACTTACAAGCGCACTTTTTTGGGAAAAAATACTTTTTTTAATTAAAAAATAACACAACAGTAAAGTTAGCCCAATTTTTTTTATATTGTGAAAAATAATGTTACGGCGGGTAAATTGATACCCAACATGTCACGCTTCAAAATTGTGTCCGCTCGTGGAATGGCGACAAACTTTTACCCTTTAAAATCTCCATAGGCGACATTTAAAAAATTCTACAGGTTGCATATTTTGAATTACAGAGGAGATCTAGGGCTAGAATTATTGCTCTCCCGATCACGGCCATACCTCACATGTGTGGTTTGAACACCGCTTTCATATGCGGATGCGTTCGCTTCTGTAAACAAGCTTGGTGGGACGAGGCGGGTTTAAAATTATTTTTTTTCTTTCTTATTTATTTTAACTTTTTTATTTTAAATTTTTTCACTGTTCTTTTGAAAAAAAATGTGTCACTTTTTATTCCTATTACAAGGAATGTAAAAATCCCTTGTAATAGAAAAAAGCATAACAGGTCCTCTTAAATATGAGATCTGGGGTCAAAAAGACCTCAGATCTCATATTTACACTAAAATGCAATAAAAAAAAAAAAAAAAAAAATGTCATTTGAAAAAAAAAATTAAATAAATAAAATGTCCATTTTAAGAGCTATGGGCGGAAGTGAGGATTTGAAGTCGCTTCTGCCCTGCAATGACTTGGAGACGGGTGGGGGGCCATCTTCCCCTCACTCATCTCCATGTCAGGCCAGGGACATGTCCAGATCGCATCCGCCGTTACTGAAAAGTAAGTGGTGGAGGGCACCGGAGTGCTTCGGGAGGGGGGGGTCACCGCAGAGACCACTTTTATCTGAAAGAGAACCGCTGGCTCTTGAAGAGGATACCAGGCTTATGGTAGCTAGCTGCTACCATAACAACGGTATTCCTCTTCAAAGACAGGACGTATATAGTCGTCCTGTGTGAAGGAAGCGGTTAATTAAAATTAATTTATTTGTCATCTCCCTGCTTGGCCCCTTTCACACGGGCTGTCTGATCAGGTTCAATTGTCAGTTTTTCAGGCGGACCTGCTCGGACCCTTAGCGTGGAAATGGCGGTCTTGTGTCCCTGCAAGGCAGGAAATACAAGCAGTCACATTCGTTCTAGTTGTCTATGTAAATTTAAGATTTATATTGAAAATAAAGCTTTGTCGGTCGTTTTAGCTGGCTCCTAGATTCCAAGCAAATTTGTCAAGCCCTGCATTAAGAACAAAAACGTGTGTGTGTGTGTGTGTGTGGCAGACCCACAGCCGATGAAGAGACTGTCACCTCATGTAGCAAATAAGGTATGTTTGCACTATTGTAGCAAGTGGCCAAAATAAAGGCCATTTGAGAACATATTATACAGATAAGAAACAGACAACAGTAGTTCACATTAAATATAAGTTTATGATCAAATAAAAATATTATTCAGGATCTGCTCCAATTTGCTGCCAAGACACGGTCCCTCTACCCACAAAATAATTAAGGTATTTTTGACGTATATCTTGGGCATTTTGGGAGGGCAATCCAGCACGGCCAGGTTCTAGAGCTGTCATCATGCCCACAGACGGACGAGCTGTAGCCTCTTCAGCTGGGCCTGCCACTGCAGGGTCCGCATCAGTTGGCACTGAGGCAAGGTAGCTGCTAGTGTTCCTCCGTAAAAAAATGGAGTATACAGCAGCACAATACCACATGGTTAATTTTGTATAGTGCCAGGTTAATTGGTGTTAAAACAGCCTGAGCGTCTGGAGAGGATGCCAAAAGGGTTTTCAACCACCCTTCTGTCACGAGAGCGCCTGTAATATTCTTCTCAGCAGGTGGCCGTTCTGGAGCCGCTTGTAGAACTCGGTCTGCATAATGACTCCTCCATCAGAGTTGAATCCATTCTTCCCAACATCAAGATACAAGAACTCCTATGTGGCAGACACTACAGCTAGCAGGACTATGCTGCAAAAGCCCTTATAATTGAAAAAAATATGAGCCAGCATTGGGTGGTGGGACAATCCGGACATGTTTTCCATCAATAGCACCACCACAGTTGGGAAAATCCCACTGATGGTGGAACTGGGCTACAATTTCCTGCCATTGCTGTGGCTTGGAAGGAAACTGTGGATTAAAAAAAAGAAGAAAAATTACTACTTCTGCACATAACATTGGAAAAAGGTTTGACACAAACATGCTTAGCCAACATTAGGAGAAAACTTAAATGAGCATTTAACCACATTAAGACCAAAAACATTTTTTTTTGCTAGAAAATAACTTGGAACCCCCAAACATTATATATTGGTTATTTTCTAACACCCTAGAGAATAAAATGGCGGTCGTTGCAATGTAAACATCCCTTGTAATAGAAAAAAAGCATGACAGGTCCTCTTAAATATGAGATCTGGGGTCAAAAAGTCCTCAGATCTCATATTTGGACTTACCGTATATACTCGAGTATAGGTCGACCCGAATATAAGCCGAGGCCCCTAATTTACCACAAAAAAAACTGGGAAAACGTATTGACCCGTGTATAAGCCGAGGGTGAGAAATGCAGCAGCTACTGTGAACACGGTGACTTGCAACACTACGACGAACCGAGAAAATTAAGTTCAATGCTTCCGAGAATGCGTCAATTTTTTTGCGTGTCAGAATTGCATACAGACAATCGCATTTTCGGATAGGAACTTTTCCCGACAGAAAAATAGAGAACATGCTCTCAATCTTTTGCTGGCTGGAATTCCGCCAGCAAAAGACCGATGGAGCATACACACGGTCGCATTTTCCGACAAAAAGCTCTCATCTGAGTTTTGCTGGCGGCATTTCCGATCGTGTGTATGTGGCATAAGTATTGTTGAGCCAACACTAGTTTGACATCTGTAGAAGCAGTTGGCTCGTGTGTGGAAAACTTGTACAAGGTTGTGTAATATTCCCAGAAGGTCTGGGCAATCTCTAGTGAATTTCTCACCAGAGTGTCCTCTTTTGTCTTAATGTGTGCCATAGCAGCACGTAAGGCATTCACCAGACGCTTGCTGGGTTTATTGCCTTTGCTTAATCTTAACAATGGTTTGACAGATTTCATGCAGAATAATCTAGGGCCTGTGTTATTGGACTTAAGTCACTTTAAAGCAGAACTCCAGGATCCCACAAACATTCATTAATTAGTAAACTGCCTTATACAAAACACAAAACCGTTAAATATTTAACACACTCACTGTTTAGGAGAAAAGTCAAGTAGAAACTTCATGACGTCACCACTTAAATTCAAATCTTAATTTAAGTCTCAAACTGATGCCATCGACACAAGCCCTAAGCCTGTCAACACAGGCCTTTAACGAGGTGGTGGATCGCCTCATACTGCGCTACGCTGAAAAAAGTACTGCACACTGCACTTTTTCCAGCACATGCCACCTCAACGTGGTGGTGTGAACTGGCTGGGTAGGAGGCATGGCATTTTGCCTTGTTTTGTGCTGGGGCTGCACTGGAATAGCCACCCCCCCGATGTGAATATGCCTTTAACCACTTTCAGACCGGACCAATTTGCAGCCAAAGGACCAGGCCCCTTTTTGGGATTCGGCACTGCGCCGCTTTAACTGACAATTGCGCGGTCGTGCGACGTGGCTCCCAAACAAAATTGACGTCCTTTTTTTCCCACAAATAGAGCTTTCTTTTGGTGGTATTTGATCGCCCCTGCGGTTTTTATTTTTTGCGCTATAAACAAAAATAGAGCGACAATTTTGAAAAAAATTCATAATTTTTTACTTTTTGCTATAATAAATATCCCCAAAAAATATATAAAAAAACATTTTTTTTCCTCAGTTTAGGCCGATACGTATTCTTCTACATATTTTTGGTAAAAGAAATCGCAAGAAGCGATCATTAATTGGTTTGCGCAGAAGTTATAGCGTTTACAAGATGGGGGATAGATTTATAGCATTTATATTAATATTTTTTTGTTATTAGTAATGTCGGCGATCTGCGATTTTTTTTTTTTTTTTTTATTTTTTTTTTTTTTTTTTTTATTTATTTATTTATTTTTTTGTGACTGCGACATTATGGCGGACACATCGGACATTTTTGACACATTTTTGGGACCATTGTCATTTATACAGCAATCAATGCTATTTAAATGCATTGATTCCTGTATAAATGACACTGGCAGTGAAGGGGTTAACCACAAGGGGGCAGTGTAAGGGTTAAGTATGCCTAGGGGTGTGTTTCTTACTGTGGGGGGGCGTGGCTGTCAGCTAATGAATGCTGATCTCTGCTCCAGTCACAGGGAGCAGAGATCGGCGTCACTAGTTGCTAGGCAGAACGGGGAGATGCTGTTTATCTCGGCATCTCCCCGTTCAGCCTTCCCGTGAGACGATTGCGGGGGTCCCCGCGGCGATCGAGTCCGCGGGGACCGCGACCGGACTCACGGGGGTCCCGACCGGCGCGGGAGCGCGCTGCTCCCGGCGCGCTCCCGATGGCACGGACAGGCATTAAGGAGGGACTTATATATACGCCCTCCTGCCTGTACGTGCCATTCTGCTGACGTATATCGTCGTGCGCCGGTCGGCAAGTGGAAGAACTCTAGGAAAAGCAAGGTGACTGGCAGGATCGCCAAGTATTTCACACAAAGGAAGCAATACAAAGAGAGCAGGATACTTTTTACTGCAAGTACATGGTAACACAAACACATATCAGAAATATAAAATGTTGGGGTAACATACACTTTAAGCTTGTGGTTGTGGTGCGTTTGTTATCAAAAATGGGATTAAAACAGGTGGTGAGGAGACGTCATCGCCTCCTCACCGCTTGTCAGTTGCCTCTGAAAAGTGATCCAAAAGTCGATCGTGCGTCTGAGGAGAGGTAGATTTAGAGACATGTTAAAAGAAGTAGAAAAAGAATAGATTTACTGGCATGAGCAACAGGTGAAAATAAAGGAAAAATGGCCAAAAAATGTAATGAATGCAGCCACCTGAAGTTGCAATAATTTATTTTTTATTTATTTTTTTATGTTTGGCTTTAATACCACTTTAAGGTTTTTTGGTGAATTCATGTATAGGATTTTTCTGTTTTCCAACCACTAAAGTGATGTGAACATATCTGGCAATTTTATGCACATTTAACATATATTGTGTTGTTTTTAGAGGAAAAGATCTGCAGATAAGATGCATGCACGCTTCCCAGATGATGCCAGTAACAGTGCAAATAAATCCACTGGAGAAGGGGTAATGAAACCGTCATCACTCAACAAAGCATGGATGAAATGTGGCGAGGGATTTCATAAGTGTCAAGGAGAAAAGGTAGCATTTTCCATAATAACGGCAAAAAAAAAATAGATGCTTGTGAGTTAACGCCATAGAATAAATCATTTTTAGACTTGCATTCCTATGTGTTCATGATTAGGAAGACAGAATCTGATCAATGTGATTGTTTCCAAACCTAAGGAAACATGAAGGCTTGCCATTGCTGATTATCTCCTTTTTAAAATATTTTAGTTTCCTATGTGTTATGGTGGCAGACTGGCTCCAGCATTTGCAAACCCCCAACTTGGAATAACTACAGTACACAGATTAACACAGAAGAACTTATCTGTAAACTTGTTAAATGTCAATGATGATAGCACCGAAACTAACATTATCACAATTAGATAATTGCAACCGCAGTCTCTTAAGTTTCTCTCCTGATAGGTTTACTTTAAGAACCACTAATTGCTTTTAAAGCCTTAGGGCCCTTTCACACTCATACAT
Source organism: Lithobates sylvaticus (assembly GCA_028564925.1). Taxonomy (NCBI): domain Eukaryota; kingdom Metazoa; phylum Chordata; class Amphibia; order Anura; family Ranidae; genus Lithobates; species Lithobates sylvaticus. Next base: position 137,892,197 of record CM053030.1, on the reverse strand, counting down.
TTTTCCTGCGTTTTTACCTTGCAAGAAAAAGGCAAGAAAAATGTTTCCCTTTCCCGCACCAAAAACTAGGGGTGTTGAATATAATCGCAGCATTGGTGCATTGCAATTCAGATATTCACGATGCTGCGAGTCAGCAGAATCGATGTCAGATGACGTCATCCGTCGCTCCGTGCGGAGCTCTGCCTCTCCAGGAGAAACACAGGCAGAGCCTGCATGGTGGATAAAGCCCCCTCCTTCACTGAAGCAGAAAGTCAGCTGACGAGCTCTTAACCAGTATAGTGCAGGGGGAGGAGCTCAAGGAGACCCAACATCAGGAGAGACTTCACTGGAGGCACCGGAAGGAGAAAACACACTGAGCAGCATGGAAAAATTTAGTTTTTCTGACTGCTTGAATTTTTGGATAAAAAGTTTTTTTAACATTGCGCAGTTGCGCAGTAATTGTGATGCATCACGGAATCGAATCGTGGACAGGATGATCATAATCGAATCGTAGGACCAGTGAAGATGTGCACCCCTACCAAAAATGAATTGAAATGAATGGAAATTGCGGTAAAAACGCAACCGAGATGTGCCTTTTTTGAGTCGCGTCCATTTTTCACAGATGCAGAAAACCCCAAAAATGCACAAGAAACGCATCTGAAACACAGCAAAATTGCAGTAAAAACACATTTTGCTACACAGCAGTGTGAAAGGGCCCTTAGCACCGATGCCTCTTGGCCCTTTAAGAGGTTTCAGAAGCTGAAGAGGGGGAGATTTCTGTTATCTGTTGGTAACTGTGCCGGGAGCGCGCAGGGTGCACACTCTCTGCACGGCATTGTTTACATTTTGGTTAAGGTCCACCTGCCAAGTACGGGTGTACCTATATATGCGTACGGCTGGTGTTAAAGAGGTTAAAGTGGTAATAAACCCAACAAATGAAAATAATATATTGCAGCTTGCCAGACAATCTGGGGAGAAGTTGAAGTTAGATGCACCAGCAGATATTTGGACTTGAGTAAAAAAAATTAAAGCGGAGCTCCAGCTAACATTTTTAAAGCAGTTTTTTATATCTAGGATAAATGTTTTACATCAATGGATAAAAACTGAACATTTTAAGCACCCCTGTCAGTGGTAAATGACACCCTCTAACTGCTACCTTGCTGGACAGCTTAGTCTGTTAAAGGAAGTTGAAAAGTAACAGATTTACCGGCAGGATCACGAGGGTATAGAGGGGGGGAAAAAAAAGCCTAAAATGGAAAACTAGTGTAGCCACCTCTTAACCTGTATAATCTCTCTTTCTGATTTATTAATCACAAAATATGATATGGGTTAAATGAGAGTTCTATTGAGAAGATTTGGAAGCTTTTAACATAACATTTATTAGAGTAACGTTTACAGGTCTAGGTAATACACAGAAAATACAATTTATAGTTTTAAGCAAGGGAGTAAAGGTTAGGTTAAAATACAAGATTACATAGAAAATATTTATAGCAAACAAACATTCATTAGACGCAGGTATACCTGTAAGTGCTGGGAGATGATCTGATAAATTACCTATCTTATGGTTCCGGGGCCCACGGTCAGTGTTCATCTGCCTATCATTGTGTGAGTCCTGCTAATAAAGTGCCATCTCTCATTGACTTGCACAGGACCACCCTGATTGGTTAGCCCTCTCCTCCCTCCGGGCGTATCTCTTCCCCGATTGGTCAATTTCCTTATAACTTAATTTCCCATCAATAGCACCTCCTCTTTCGTATTAACGAGCTAGTGGTAATTAGTTTGAAGGCAACTTAATTAAAGAGGAGGTCTTCTCGTGAATGGGGCACTTAACTATGCGCAATCATAGCTGGGTTAAAGTGTCCCTTCCTGAACAAGTCAAAAGAAATATGCTAAGCATATCAAACACCCTTTGAGATGGATAAATAGTTGATTAGCACGGAAGAGTACAAAAGCCTTTATTAGCTAATGAATTCGGTGCTGTACTGACTACACACAGATATCTTTTCCTGGTCCTTTGAATATTAAATTAGGTAGAAAACAGGGCATCTCCCCAGCACACACTTAGCATACCTAGACACAAAAGGAACTGTTAATTGGATTACATATTCCCACTGACAAAGTCCTCCAGCCAAGTTTAACCCTTAACAGAAATAATATTACATGCTAAAATCATATATATACACATATTCCCAGTTGCTAATGGAGATTACCCCTCATAAATGCAACACACCACATCTAAGAATTGGCAAGCTGTAATACATTCTTGTTTCTGGGTCTCTTTAAATCTTATCTATGTGACTGTAATTAAATCGACATATATATTTATGCTATGGGTGTAGTCATTTGATGAAGACTGCAAAAATATGTTAAAAACTTACAAGTCGCTTCGATTAGGCCAATATATGAACTGCAGAAATAGTACAGAGATAATTACTGTGATGATAGTCACTTTGGGCGGGGGCTGGTGGAACCCAGAATCCCTTGAAGAGGTTGGGAAACCCTTGCTTCAGCTCCCCAGGCACCTCCTATGTCTAAGTCATACTGTGTCTATTAGGGACACAGGGTGACCAAGAAAATAATAGACATTAAGAATGTGGCTTGGATTATTTAACCATTTCACGCAAATCGATGTACCCGTATGTCGGTACTTTGATGCTAAATACCGGGGTTCTGGCAGCAGCTAGCTGCCATAACCGGTATTTTCGGGAACGTTGTGCGTATCTCTTTGAGATAAAAGTGGTTTCCACTGTGGATTCGTCGCAAGATCACTTTTATTGGCGGTGGGAGAGGTGCCCACCCTCCTCCCACTGCGCTTCGGTTGTCTCCGCCGCTTACCGGGCCCACCGGTAGCGGCGAAGGCTATCGCGTTCTCTCCCGTGGATGCCTGGCTGCCGACTGAGGGGAAGATGGCCCCTGCTTGGTTCCATGGCATGGGAGAGCGGAAGCAACGTCAAATGTTTTTTTATTTATTTTTATATTGCATTTTAGTTTAAATATGACATCTGAGGTCTTTTTGACCCCAGATCTCATATTTAAGAGTCATGTAATGCTTTTTTTTCTATTACAAGGGATGTTTACATTCCTTGTAATAGGAATAAAAGTGACCCAAATTATTTATTTTTTTTAAAAACTGTGTCAAAATAAAAAATTAATAGTAAAATAAATAAGAAATATTTTTAAAAAATTTTTTTTTTTTGCCCTGTCCCGACGAGCTTGTGCGCAGAAGCAAACACATACGTGAGTAGCGCTTGCATATGAGTACAGTGTTCAAACCACACATGTGAGGTATTGCTGCGATCGTTAGAGTGAGAGCAATAATTCTAGCCCTCTTCTGTAACTCAAAACTGGTAACCTGTAGATATTTTTTTTTAAACCTCGCCAATAGAGATTTTTAAGGGTATAAGTTTGTCGCCATTCCACGAGCGGGTGCAATTTTGAAGCGTGACATGTTGGGTATCAATTTACTCGGCGTAACGATATCTTTCACAATATAAAAAAAAAATTGGGCTAACTTTACTGTTGTCTTATTTTTTAATTCAAAAAAGTGTATTTTTTTTCCAAAAAAAGTGCGCTTGTAAGACCGCTGTGCAAATATGGTGTGACAGAAAGTATTGCAACAACCGCCATTTTATTCTCTAGGGTGTTAGAACCAAATGATTTTTTTTTTTTTTTTTTTTAAATTTTTTATTTATGTCAGGAACAGGGTCCACAGGGACCAATACAATACAAAATAACATACAATACAGTTTCTGAACATCTAGATTATATCACCTGTTGTTTCAACATCTACACATTTAACTGTTACATGACGGCATTAGATATTAAGTTATGAAGTAATGTTATGTTGATGTTCCATATATCCCATATGCGGCTTATAGTATTGTCTATTGTTAGTGAACCGTTATCCCATGGGGCCTGTCCCCTACTCTTTTTTCTTTTTAAAACAGATGTTTATAGTTGTTCCCCTCCGTGTTCGATCCTCCCACTACGGAGGGCCGAGACGGAGCGGAGTGAAGGAAGAGGAAGTTAGAAAGTAGGATAACAGAGGGAGAGGTAGAAGTGGAGGAGAGGTAGGGGGAGGGGGTGGGGGGGGGGGGGGGGGGGGGGGGGGGGTGCAGGTATGGGTGTAGCCCGCGACCATGGGGCACTGTTTGCATTCTAGCGGGGCTCATCAGGAAACTCATGCATATCTTTCAGGGATCCTTACGCTTAGTGCCTTACATATCTTATTATGAGCCTCTCAGGTCTCTACCTTCGTCTGAGTATATGAACATGGTCCATAGTTGCCATGTTTTGGTAAAGGTTTCCTGTCTCTTCTGTGCTGTGAGTATGAGGTCTTCCATGTTCCGTATGTCCTCCACCTTTTGGAGCCATAGGTCAATGGTCGGGGGATGAGGAGATTTCCAGCACAGCGGAATGCAGGCCTTGGCCGCATCTAGCAGGTGTCGTATCACTGACCTTTTATAAATTTTGTCCGGAGTCTCTGAGATATGCAAGAGGAAAAAAGCTGGGTCGTCTGTAATGACTCGTTCCGTTTGTTTTTGGATTGTTTCGCGTATCACTGTCCAGAAGTGTGTCAGTTTGGGGCAGGACCAGAATATGTGGAGCAAGGTTCCCTTTTCAGCTTGGCATCGCCAGCATCGGTCTGAAGTTGTTGGGAATATCTTGTGTAATAGTGCTGGGGTTCTGTACCATCTTGAGATAATTTTATAATTCGTTTCTTGTATCTTGGCGCAGATGGAGGATTTATGTGTATATCTGAGGGCTCGTTGTCTTTTGGTAGAGTCAAGTTGTATTCCCAATTCCTCCTCCCACTTAAGAAGCCCTGGGGGTGTGAAATCGTCTGATGGTGTGTTTATGAGGGCGTAGGTCAGTGAAAGTGTGTGTGTAAGGGTCCCCGTACCGTTGCAGGTCTCTTCTAGCGTTGTCAGTGTTAGGTCATTTTCTGTTGGGGGTGTAATGGAGCTTAGGAAATGGCTCAACTGGAGAGCTCTCATGAAGTCCAGTTGGAATGGCCCTGAAGGGTCTGAGAGTTCCATTGCTGTTTTCCATCGTCCATTTTCACTAAAGTGGGAGGCCTGGTGCTTGCCCAACCCCATAAGACTTCTGAATGGTTCGTCTCGTATACCTGGAGTAAAGAGGGGGTTGCCCAGTATCGGGTAGAGGGGCGAGTTCAGGGATGAGAGGGAAGTCTGATCTATGAGGCGAGCACATATGCGTGATGTATTTCCGATCAATGGGTGTTGTCTAATCTCTAGTGGCAGACTCGAGTAACACCAAGGGCTGCCGCGGAGGGGGATATCACTTTGTGCCTGCTCTATTTGGGTCCATAATTTGGTGTCCTGGTGGCGGCACCAATCAATCAGTCTTCCCAGGTGTATTGCCTGGTAGTAGGCACGGACGAACCAAATGATTTTAACTTGTAAACAAGTGTAAAAAAAAAAGGCTCGGTCCTTAACCACTTGCTTACTGGGCACTTAAACACCCTTCCTGCCCAGACCAATTTTCAGCTTTCGGTGCTCTCACACTTTGACAATTACTCAGTCATGCGATACTGTACCCAAATGAATTTTTTGTCCTTTTTTTCCCACAAATAGAGCTTTCTTTTGGTGGTATTTGATCACCTCTGGGTTTTTTATTTTTTGCGCTATAAATGAAAAAAAAAAAAAAAACGAATTTTTCTTTGTTTCTGTGATAAAATTTAGCAAATTATTAATTTTTCTTCATATATTTTGGCCACAAATTATGCTACATATCTTTGGTAAAAATAACCCAAATTAGTGGATATTATTTGGTCTTTGTGAAAGTTACAGACTCTACAAACTGTGGTGCGAATCATACAAAATTGATCACACCTGATGCACTGGTGGCCTATCATTTATTGTGACCCGAACAAGCCAGGAAAGTGCAAATACCCCCCAAATTACCCCTTTTTTAAAAGTAGACATTCCAAGGTATTTAGTAAGAGGCATGGTGAGCTTTTTGATGTTGTCATTTTTTTCCCACAATTCTTTGCAAAATGAATTATTTTTTTATTTAAAATTTTTTTCCACAAAATTGTCATTGTAATAGGTTATGTCTCTCACATGGCATGTGTATACCACAAATGACACCCCAAAATACATTCTGCTACTCCTCCTGAGTATTACGATACCACATGTGTGGGACTTTTCCACAGCCTGGCCACTTAGAGAGGCCCAACATGCAGGGAGCCCCATCACGTGTTCTAGGAGCATAAATTACACATCTAACTTGTTGACTACCTATTACACTTTTGAAGGCCCTGGAGCACCAGGACAATGACACGTGACACTGACGTGGCACTGATGACAGGTGGCACTGATGACAGATGGCACTAATACGGGGCACTGATGACACGTGACACTGACAGATGGCACCAATATGTGGCACTGGTGACAGATGGCACTAATACGTGGCACTGATGAGAGATGGCACTAATACGTGGCACTGATGACAGATGGCACAGATACGTGGCACTGATGACACGTGACACTGACAGATGGCACTGATGACAGGTGGCACTGATGACAGGTGACACTGACGACGGGTGGCACTGACGACGGGTGGCACTGACGACGGGTGGCACTGACGACGGGTGGCACTGACGACGGGTGGCACTGACGACGGGTGGCACTGACGACGGGTGGCACTGACGACGGGTGGCACTGATGACAGGTGGCACTGATATGGCACTGATGACAGATGGCACTGATATGGCACTGATGACAGGTGGCACTGATATGGCACTGATGACAGGTGGCACTGATATGGCACTGATGACAGGTGGCACTGATATGGCACTGATGACAGATGGCACTGATATGGCACTGATGACAGATGGCACTGATGACAGATGGACCTTATACTTGGCACTGGGGACAGGTGGCACTGGGGACAGGTGGCACTGGGGACAGGTGGCAGCGGGAATAGATCACACTATTTTTTTTTTATTTACTTACGGCGCCGCTGCAGCCGTTCATCTCTCCCTCCTCACACGCTGTCTGTGTGAGGAGGGAGAGCGGCGCTGAGAGATGATCTCATATGTTTACATATGAGATCATCTCTCATTGGACACGCCGATCGCGCTGTAAACGGCCGCTGTGATTGGCCGTTTACAGCGATCTGTGACTGGCTGTGTCCGACGGACACGGCCAGCACAGAACTTCCCCAATGCGCGCTCTCAGGAGCGCGCATTAGGGAAGTAAACAGTAGGACGTCCAGGGACGTCCACCCGGCAGGGAGCGTCCACGCTGAAGCCGTCTTTCGGCTATAGCGCGGGCGCGAAGTGGTTAACCCTAGCTTCAGCTCCCCATGCACCTGCTATGTCTAAGTTACCCTGTGTCTATTAGGGGCACAGGGTGACCAAGAAAATAATGGACATTAAGAATGTGGCTTGGTTTACTTAACCACTTCCCACCCGGCCAATGTAGATATACGGCCGGGTGGGAGCCGTCTACTTCTGATAGGACGTTCAGGAACGTCCTTCAGAAATAGAGGGATCGCGCGCGCGTGCCCGCGCAGCGGCGCGATCCCGATGCGGCCGTGTCACCCGGACACGGCGCATCTCGAATCGGCAGGAGGGCACGGTGATTGGCCCTCCTGATCACATGACGGCCGTGACGAATCACGGCTGTCATGTGATGTAAACAAACAGCCGGTTGCTAGGCAATCGGCCCTCCTCTCCTCACACGGAAGTCGTCGGTGAGGAGAGGAGAGCGGATCGCTGCAGCCGGCTGGTGATCAGTGAGTATGAGATGTTTTTTTACTCACTGATCACCAGTCTAGGGTCCCCCATAGTAAAACACACGTCCCCACAGTAAAACACACATGTCCCCACAGTAAGACACACATGTCCCCACAGTAAAACACACATGTCCCCAAAACACACATGTCCCCAAAACACACATGTCCCTAAATAATAAAAACACATGTCCCTCACATATGTCCCACTAAAATCACATGTGCCAATGATTATCTGCACACATATGTCCGTGATCACCTGCACACCCCTTTTACATGATCATTTGCGTACATATGTCTGTGATCACGCGAACCAATTATTATACACTTAACGGAATTTTTTTTACAAAAAACATGTAGCAGAATACATTTTGGCTTAAATTTATGACAAAATTTGATTTTATTGGATTTCTTTTAAAAAAGAAAGGAGAAAATATTGTTTTTTTTCAAAATTTCCGCTATGTTTTCGCTTATATCGCAAAAAATAAAAAACGGAGTCGCGAATAAATACCACCAAACTAAAGCTCTATTTGTGCGAACAAAATGATAAAAAATTCATTTGGTTACAGCATTGCATGACCGCGCAATTGTCACTGAAAGTGCGCGAGCGCTGAAAGCTGAAAATTGGTCTGGGCAGGAAGGGTGTTTAAGTGCACAGTAGGCAAGTGGTTAAAATGGAACAGTAATATTTATCCACACTGTTCCTGGTTGGTTAGATTCTGAACTAGAGATTGTAATTGAAAGAACTGGTCACGTTGGCCTCTGGAGCCAGACAGTATGCTACTTCTGGGAGCTCCTGCTATTGTGTAAAGGTGTCCTGTGTTTATATTTATAATAATGTGTGTTGGGTCTTCTGAGCTAAAAGACGGCAAGTCTGCCCTGAAAGTCAGGCCTCTGAGACACCTAGGCTGGTTAAATGATTACTTTATTAGCTCATGTTAATTTATGTTTCCGGTTACAGTTGTATTGTTAGGATAATCTGATCAGGAGGCGGGAATGTTCTTCTCCAATGTATAAAAGCCTGTATTTCTTGTCCAATGAATAAAGGATTCCATGTTGCAGTTTTGTAACTTGCATAGTTACATAGGAAGTGAGGTTGAAAAAAGACACAATTCCATCACATAGGAAATGAGGTTGAAAAAAAGACACAATTCCATCAAGTCCAACCTATGTGTGTGATTATATGTCAGTATTGCCTTGTATATCCCTGTATGTTGTGGTCGTTCAGGTGCTTATCAAATATTTTTTTGAAACTATTGATCCCCCCCCCCCCCCCCCCCCGCTGAGACCACCGCCTGTGGAAAGAAATTCCACATCCTTGCCGCTCTTACAGTACAGAACCCTGATGGACAGTTGATATTTTTATGTCTTGTGTATAAATATTTGAGTTAAACGTCATCTTTAAAAAAACTAATTTTTTTTTTTACTTCCTGTTGTGCAGAAATCTAAGCCACCAGGAAGAAAATCCCAAGTTGTTCGGGACTTGGCACAGTCTTTTTTTCTCAGTGAAGGTAAGGTGCATGAATAATGTGTAATTGCACAATAACACTAAAGTGTTGCAGATTAGAAAAATGTTAGCTGGCTTGAATCAGACTTTTTTAGATGTTATTTTGTGCGAAGTGAGGAATTTTTAAAATCCTTTTGCTGCCACGGACATAAGGATTACGTCAGAGAAGAACTGCTTGCAGCAGACTGGCTTGGTAACCCCAATACCATGTACACACGATTGGACTTTCCGGCAGACTTGGTCCTTTGGACCGGAATCCGTCGGACAATTCGATCGTGTGTGGGCTCCAGCGGACTTTTCGTTCCCAAAAGTCAGACGGACCTAGAAATAAAACACGTTCCAAATCCTTCCGACGGACTGGAGTCCGGTCGAAAAATTTGGTCCTCTGTGTGCTAGTCCGACGGACAAAAACAGACGCTAGGGCAGCTATTGGCTACTGGCTATGAACTTCCTTATTCTAGTCTGGTCGTACTTCATCACGTTTGAATCCGTCAGACTTTTGGAGTGATCGTGTGTGGGCAAGTCCGTTTGTTTGAAAGTCCGGCGGACCTTCGCTGCCTGAAAGACTGTCGGACCTAGTCCGTCAAAGTCCGATCGTGTGTACGTGGAAAACACCTGCTACATTCCCTTTAGGCTTTACGCTTATGGTCACTACAGCAACCATGAGCTTATAGCAGAGACTCTGCCAATTCAGTGACCCCCCACGTAGGGCAATCTAACTTCATATAGGCTATAACTATTCAGAGTTCCCACCTCCAGACACAGTCTGAACCCATTAGGGGTGCCGGAGGCTAGGATAACACATATAGACCCCCACAGCCTATATCACCAAAATGTTCAGGGTAACAATGACCCATCCCCACTTTATAGGCTAAAATGGAAAAGTCTTGTACCCAAATAGAAAACGCCCAATGAGTGCCGCCACAACACTATGCCAATTCCTTCAAAACAACTAAAACAACCAATATGGAAAGAACAACCCTTTTTTCTCTTTTTCTTTCCTCTATCTATAACATATTTAGCAACTGTATTGATTGATTGTAACCTGTTAAAGTTCCAACAGTGCTGTTCACGGAATGTTGAGCTGAGTTGTATTTCTGTTTTTGCACTGATGTACTGAAACGAAAAAAAAAAATATTGGCAAGTTAAGATGTGCCATGCTAATAGACTCATACCCAAAAAGACTGAGTGCTGTAATAAAATCAAATGGTGCTTCAACACAGTATTAGTTTAAGGGTGTGCACTCTTATGCAACCGTGTTATTTTATTTTTACTACCCTCCACCTAAAAGATTTCAGTTTGTTGTTCAATTGAGTTGTACAGGTTATAGGTCACATTAAAGGTGGAAAAAGCTCTGAAATTATTTATCTTTGTCTCATATTTTTTTTACATCACAGAAACCTGACATTTTAACAGGGGTGTGTAGACTTTTTTTTATATCCACTGTATACATATAAGTATTCTGATAACAAAAATATCACTTCATATGTGAAAACAATACTGATCATGCAGTGCATAAACACATACATTTTGTAAAACAATAAAAAAACAGAATTCATATAAACATGTAATAAAAACTGAATATAGAAGAAATTAGTCCCCACAGTGTAAGTGCTTCATAAAAAGTGCTCAAAATGAATCCAATCCTCTGTGCTCAAAAAGGATCCAGGAAGTGTATCACCACAGGTGCTCCCCCTCTGCAGGATAATTCTCACCTGGATCATTGTGACCACTACAGCTAAGTAGAGTCAAAAAACAGCTTTCTAGCCTCACCATGGGCTATAACAAGACAACTCCAGAGCTCCTCTCCACTCCTTGCTCCCAGGCGGCCAGTGATTACCAATGATAAATAGTAGAGAAAGAAAACGGATAGTGGTTATATAGTTTAAAAAGCATTTATTTGCATACAAAGCGATGACCAGGTACTCACATTTTTCTGGTGCTACAAGCATACCAGTCTGTAAACAGCAAAGGAAAAAACTAGCTCCAATCTAGTGCCTAGTACTGCGATCGCCCATGCCCCTCACACAGCGTGTTTCGATACAGGGTCTTGTATCTTCCTTAGGGCATTTCTGAAGAACATCTCAGAGAAATTCTCCTGAGGAATATACGAGACCCTGTATCTACATGCTTTGGGGGGGCATATATGTGTCATTGCTTCAGTTTGTGTCAGTGTGCATGTGCCGATTGAAGTTGGCACATGCAAATACAGGGGACCTGCACGGTTTAGGAGATATCCTGGGTAGCAACAGGTAAGCCTTATGATAGGCTTACCTGTAGCAAAAAGTGGTCTTTAAGGGTTTACAACCACTTTAATGTGCAATTCTTTTAAGGTGGTGAAGGACCATGGATAATTTTGTGAGTGTAGCCTTTCAAGTTTCGTTTCACAGGGTTCATAGAGTGTTTGATAAAGAAAAGTCATTAGAGATATACCTAGGGGAGTGTCTCAGCACAACTCTCCCCATCTCCCTGTATAAGGGATCGTGGGTAATCAGAACAAGGTGTAGCGACTAGTCAGATCAATGGCAATTGAAGGGTGATTTCAAGTGCAACAAAATATCAACAGTAGCAGGTAGATTAGTTAAGCTTTTTTAGAGTGCTCTGAAAAATAGACACCCCCGAGGACATAATCAGGCAGAGAGCCTCTAGGCCTGACAGTTTAATAAGGAGAGGGGCTGTGGGTGGGAATTCAGATTTTTTTTTTTTTTTTTTATTGGGGATAGTCCTAGCTGATACCAGTGGCATTAAGCCTGTAAGTAGAATTGCCATGAAGACAGTAGGGGGGTGAGAGGCAATTTCCAAATGCATGTACAAAAAAGAAAAGTAAAAGGTAAACTGGGTCTTTGCATAGCTCCAGTTGGGAGCAGGTGCAATCTCCTGGGCTGATACGGGGGTTTGCAGGTGAACGCAGAGATCCTGCACTGGGTGCCTGGGACTGGCTGCCCAGAGAGGCGGTCAGATTGAGAGATTTTAGGAAGTGGGTTGCTTCCTCTGGATGTACAAATGGGCGAACTTTGGGTGCAGAGTTCTTGAGAGTGGCTGGGTACATCAGAGAATTTGATTTGTTTGCTAAACAAGTGTTTGTATGTGAGAGTATATGCTTTGTACAACTTTGAAACCTCCAAAGAAAAGTCTGAGTAAAGTAAGAGCTGGTGCCTACAAGAAGATAACTCTCTACACTACTGTATATATGCACGTTGAATTTGGGCTTTGTCAATGTAGACCAAGTAGTGAACCATGACGGGTTATTGTTGAGTTCATGGTGGTCCAAATATATGTGCGAATTCCACTTTCACCAGGTCAGGGAGACCCAGCACCAAAGTAACATTATGAGCTCAAAACTTGCTCAGCTGCTCAGGGATGCCCACCAAGCAGACGTTGTATCTTAGCAATCTGTTCTCAAGGTCTTCAGCTTTGTCCTCCAGTGAAGCTTGCTGCTTATGGAAGGTCTTGAGCTGTATTTACAGGAGTCCATACTATCGTCGATGTTGCTTACCCTCTGTTCTAAGGCCTCAGTCTTGGTCTCAGTAGTGCTGGGTTGTATCCGGAAGTCTTGGAGTTGTTGGGAGAACAGCTCTGAGAAAGAAGTGAGATTGGGTTTAAGGTGTGCTACAACCTCAGCCACTAGCAGTATTCAATGGGCAATGGAACAAATGTTTCAAAGTGAAATTTGTTCCTCCTCTCTTGTGTCTTGAAATGCAGTGTGGTCGATGCCTGCCATATTGGAGGGGTGAGGGCAGCTTTTTGGTCTTTGTGGAGGCTTGTTTTGGTAGTGGTGTTTGTGAGATAATTTTATACATCATAAAGTGATAGAGATTGTAATCCAGCTTGCGCCAGTCCTGTCAGGAGTCCTTTGGGCTGTAAGAATTGTAGCCGATTAGCAGCAGGCTGGAGCTGCAACTTTCAGCATCTCATCACATCAGGCACTGGAACTAATCTGTTTTAAAGTGAATCTGTACTTTAAATTGCTGAATAAGTTGAAAGTTAGGCAGTGCTTTGCATGCTTGCTCAGCCCATGCCTAACAGCACAAAGGTCTGCTTTGACACAGAGTGCTGGCGGGGGATCCAGATGGTAGACAAAGCAAATACTAGCTCTGTATGGTCCGTTAAAGTGAACCTGCTATTTGCTCTCACGCAAAGGCTGTACATCCTTCACCTTAAGCTAACCTTTATGGTTGATGTGCAAATGGCACCTTCCTTTAGTGTTGTGTATATTCCTCCTCTCCAGATTTCCAGGAGGATCAGCTTTTCTCATGTAAAAGTAGCCTTATTTTCAAACCATTATCAACCGTAATACAGTGATAATCCAGCAAATAATCCTTCTTTTTTTTTATCATCTTCCAGAAACTTCAGCAGATGACTGCGCAAAAGATCCAGCGGATATTGTATGGAGTTCCAGTGACAGCAATTTGTCCAATGATGAGGGTGAAGAGACAGATTCACTACTTGACATCTCTGAACTATCCCCTCAGAGTGCAAGGAGATTGCAGGTTACAGATATGCCTTTTTCTTTAGAAGGCTGCAGTGGAGGTAAGAGAACTTGTTTGATTCTGATGTTTTACTACTGTTTGCAAATATGTAAAGCTGGGGAACTATGACTCGCAATGCAAAATATGTATTTGCTGATTGTACAGGACACAGGCATCTTAAAATCATTATGATTTGGTTATTTGTAACTAACTTCAGATGTTTGGACACTGGCAAAAAAGACTGCAGGGAGAGGACCCCATATAACCTCTTCCACTCCCAGCTAGCCTCAGTTTATTGCTAGTGTCCCTGGGTGATGCACCTATTTTCTCTAATAAGAAAAGCCTACCTTCTTCTATGGAGGTTTTTCTCTTCTCTCTTTTTTTTTTTTCAAGGCGATTCCTTCATTTCTCTACTGCATGATTTTTTATTTTTTTTTAACTGAAGCTGCTGTGGGTACTCCCCTTGGCATGTAGTTTTGGCTATTTTTGAATGTTATAATTAAAATGTATTTTCTTTTATATATATATATATATATATATATATATATATATATATATATATATATATATATATATATATATATATATATATATATATATATATATATATATACTGTGTTCCTCTAAAAGTCCTCGGCTACTACCACTGTTTGTATATGCTAGCTTTAGGGAAAAGAACATCTAGCACACAGTATGTTGGATAATCCACTTTCAGCATTCATATGCAGGGTTTTTAATAATACAGAAAGAAAATGTGTCCTTTATCCTATAAATGTCTGATATAATATATAGTAGATGTAGGCTTGGAGAGCTCTCCAAGCCTCCATCTTCACTCTTTATCCGCGCTTCAATGCGCTTTTCTTTTCTGGCTGGACATGCTCAAATTCCATTCTATTGAAATTCTTCAGTATTTGGTCATACTTGCAACTTTTTGGTTTAAATTTAGTTTAATGCTCCACATATCGGTGTACTGTATTAACTAAACATTTTATAGTCTAGCAAAAATAATTGTAACTCCACTTTTTCTGATATTTGACTGGCTGTTGGTGCCCGATCGCCCCTTGCTGGCCCTTACGCTATGGCGGATTACTGTGGTGAGGCATGGAAGGGTTTAATGGAAAAGATCCAATTCTCGCAGAATGCAGCTAACATCTCTGATGATGAGCTTGACAAATCATTTATGAGACTTCAACGCCTTCTGGAAAAAAAGGTCCGTGTTTTCTGGCATAAAACTTATTTTGATAAATATACCACTAACCAAATAGTTCCGTGGGATCTTAGAGTACAAATTTTCCCAAACATTAAAAAGATCAATGACACTCTCAAATCAGCCTGGGAATTCAACTTACAATCATGCTCTTTCAGCATGATCTCACTAATGTGCAAGCAATATGAACATGAGCTAGATCTTCTGGATGCAGCCATAAGTTCCTGGCATGATGACCATGCCCTTCTGGTTTCATCCACCAGATTCATAAAAAGAGACAAATTACTGCGCACCCATTTAGAAACCTATACCACTGACATCATCAACATGAAGGAAAACAAATACCAAAGAGACAAATCTGCATATGACAACAACTATGCATACAAATGGCATGACCCTCCTGCACGTAAATTCACATCAAAATCACAAAACTTACCTACACAACCGAACACTCATGAACCTCCCAATACACCCTTTACCTCCTTTTCATCTAGCACATCCACTATTTACCAAGATCTGTCACACGATCGTAATCTTAAGAAAAGAAAAGGAGATAGATCATCTCTATTGGATAATCATGTTCGCACTCCCATACCCACACCTCAAGTTCTTTCATCCACTTCACGGCTCAAAAACATAAAAATTTCTACACCTGCCTCACAAACGCCTCCTTTATCATCTAATTCACACGCGATCACCACTGCTATTTTACCTTCACTGACCGCAAGACGCGGCAGTGAACCTGTGTTGCCTTCAATGTTTCCTCAAAATGGTTCCACAACGGACCCCAAAATAGCACCCATTTTTTTAGCATTAACCCCGGACACGTCACCTCACCCGACCTAACAGTCCCCCCCACCATCCCGTCACATTCTGTAGGCCCAGATGTTCTTAATTTATCCTCTATTCCACTAACCTATGAACAAGAAAAAGTCCTACAATTAGGACTGACTTTCTGCCCATCCTCAGACTTTGACAAATTTGAATTCATTAAGGATATTCATTTGTTTGCTCGTAAGCCAATATATAAAGTCCTATATGACAAACCCACCACTAATTCCACCGACCCTGCTACTATTCCCTCTAACCAAGCGCCTACATTTGAAGAAATACAGGCAATCGATGAACTTATGGCTCTCTGGGAGGAGGGAGCCATCGATGCCGACGAAAGCGATGCATCGCTTTCCGTCGCCCTTGGTGCCTCTTCCCCCCCCCCCCAGCTTCTTTTAAACCTAAATCTAAGAATTTTCCAGCATTGTCCACTAACCCCAACATTTCTGCCTTTTGTCCAACAAACCTGTCATGCGATTAAAAATCTTCAATATACCTCCTTTGGTCAATCAAATCTTTCACAGGAGAGTTTGCGGGCTCTAAAATCCCTTCAAACTCATCCTGACATTGTAATCAAACCAGCCGACAAAGGCGGCAATGTTGTGGTCATGGACATCAAAGCTTACGAAATTATGTGCCATAACATCCTCGACAACCGAGAATGGTATCGTCCAATTGCTCTGTCCCTTATAAAAAACTTCTCTCACCAATATGATCAATTAATTTTCCATGCTTATCAGGCCACTGTTATTGACCTTAACACCTGGAACTTCTTGAAGATCAATGAACCTACCATACCTACTTTTTATGCTTTACCAAAAATCCATAAATCAACCATCAATCCCCCCGGACGCCCTATCGTGTCCGGCTGCCATTGCTTAACTGAAAACGCGAGTGCGCTTGTGGATAAATATCTCTCACCTCACGTTTTATGTTTACCTTCATACGTCAGGGACACACTTCACCTTCTAAAGCTACTGCAAAACATGACCTTACCTCCAAATACATGGCTTGTGACCTTGGACGTTGAATGTCTCTATAATTGTATTCCGCATGATAGGGGTTTAGATGTCATTCGTGACCTCCTCCTTGAACGCGGACCTCAATTTGATAGATATGCCAATTTTGTGTTGGACCTTCTCAAATTCATTCTTACTAAAAACCACTTTATGTTTGGCAATTCCCACGACCTCCAGGTGCAGGGTGTGGCTATGGGGACCAAGTGTGCGCCCTCATATGCCAATCTGTACCTGGGGGGGTGGGAACGACATCTTTTTTCACAACTAACTCCCACTCACAAATCATGTATATTACATTGGTTCAGATATATCGATGACATCTTATTATTTTGGTCAGGCCCACATAGTGATCTAGACCAATTCTTTGGGTCCTTAGGCATTAACAATTTCAATTTAAAATTTACTTTTGAATCCAGTCAACGGTCTGTCAACTTCCTTGACCTAACCATCAATATTGATAATACAGGGCGGATAAGCACGTCCCTATTCAGAAAGCCTACAGCTGGCAATACCATTTTACACGCTGAAAGCGCTCACCCTCAATCTTTACTTAACAGCATTCCCTATAGCCAATACCTTAGGATCAGACGCAACTGCACTTCAGATGCTGATTTCTATAAATCCTCCAATGAATTATACTCTAGATTAATCAATAGAGGCTATAGTCGTGCACTTCTCAAACGATCGTTTAATAAGGTCAAGAAACTTGACAGACTTCAACTGATTCACAACTCTAGAAATTCGACAAATACCCAACCTGTCAGACTTATTACCCGCTTTTCATCTATGCACACCCAAATACGTGAGGTTGTAAAAAACTTTTGGCCCCTATTACGTGCTGACGCTACAGTCAGCAAGTTTATTGGCTTACGTCCTGACATAACCTATAAAAGATGCCCTTCACTTCGTGATCGCCTTACCAGAAGCCATCATGCTCCACTAACGACTCAGATTCGTCTTGACAATGGCACATACCCCTGCGGGTCATGTGACATGTGTCAATATGTTACAAACTCCAAGGTTACTCTGTTACCCAATGGATCTTTTCATGAAATCTCTTACCATGTAAACTGTAGAACAATAGGCGTTGTATACCTTGCCACCTGTACCTGTGGATGCTTTTATATCGGTAAAACCAAACGGCCCTTTCAGGTCCGAATACGTGATCATATGAAACCCGTTTTAAAACGCATCACCACCACAGCCATTAACAGACATCTTGGTCTAGCACATAACTATGATCCTCAACACATATGTTTTTCGGCACTTGAACATGTCGAGACACATGTGAGAGGAGGTGGCATTGATGAGAAACTCTTGCAACTTGAAACGAAATGGATACATAACCTTAACGCTGTTAAATATCCAGGTTTAAACAAATACATAAGCTTCAAATCCTTCCTTATGATTATCTGACACCTTATGGTTTTTTAAATCTACATCTTTTTTAGTTATCATTTGGCTATGTACATTAGCTTATTTACCTAGCTATACTCATTGCTACCTATTCATCCCTCCGCGCTGCACTCTGGGTCCAGGCTGCTGCGTCAGCTTGGTTACCTCGGGGCGCTCGGGCATTGTTACAGTTGTTTCTCATGGATTACTGTATGTCTGTATAATTCTTATGCATATCTTGATTAGAGGTCGACCGATATGGGTTTTTCTCTGGCCGATGCCGATGCCGATATTTAGAAATTGGGGCAGCCGATGGCCGATATATGATGCCGATTTTTTAGGCCGATTTTTTTAAGGCCGATTTTTTTTTTTTTTTTTTTTTTCATAAAATCTAACAGTATAGTTAAATAATAAAGAAGGGGTACAGAAAATTGCTTAAATTAACCATTTATTTAACAGAAGTACACAACAAGCCTCCAGGCAGTGCACATGTATGTCAGTTAGATAAGAACACAACTATGTATCTTAAAAATACACAAAAACAGGTAACAAAAACTTTTGAAAATCAACAGCAATAGATAACGGCCATTACTGAAGTAAGTTTGTAAACAATAAAAAAGTGCAATTTTTCTTTAGTTTTAGGGTTTTTGGTTCAGTTCCAGTCCCCGATTCTCTTCTTCACCCGCATCCATCACTTAACAGTTCTCTTGGTACTCCCAGTTTAAGAGCTTCAGGTTATAGTTTAGGAAACACAGTCTCTCGGCATTTTCTCCTGTGAGCCTGCTCCTCTTCTTGTCATAAATGATCCCAATCTCACCAAATACCCTTTCACTGGGAACAGAAGAGGCAGGTGGACAGAGAAATTTTCTTGCCAGTGGTGCAAGGTGGCACAGGCGGGATGCATTCTGTTTCCACCACTCCAGTGGCAGACCAGTCCGTCTGTCTATCAGTGGCTCTCGGAGGTACTTTTCCAATTGCTCAGAAATTAAGTGCTCATCACTCTCTTCAGCTGGAGTTCCATGAGCCCCCAAAATGTTCGCATACATTTTTTCCAGAAGACCAGAGGGACTGGGTTCCTCCTCCTCTTCTACCCTTGTCCTGGTCCGTTTTGGTTCTGCTCCTTCGTTTCCACTGGTGGCTCTTTTTTGTTGCTCGGACACACTAGCGTGCTCTTCTCGTAGCCAAGTTTTTGCTTTGCTTAGTGTGTCCCCTGCAAATACATGACCCTTGTACCGAGGATCAAGCAGTGTTGCCAGCACCAAACATTTGGTATCTTCCAACTTTGTGAATCGTCTCTCCAAACTTTGCCACATGGTTTCCCTAAGTGTTTTGATTCCCCTTGTGGAGTGACCCTCTGCCTGAAGCACCATCTTCAGCACAGCAATGCATGGGATGATGCAGGAGATGGAGGCCTCTGCCTTGCTGATATCCAAAGTCACTTCCTCAATAGGGCCCAGTGTATCTATCAAATTTGAGATGATATCCCATTGTTCTGCTGGAGGTGTGGTAACCTTGCCATGTTCTGCTACATAGAGATTCAGGGCACGCTTCTGCTCCAGCATCCTCTGCAACATATGTAATGTGGAGTTCCAGCGGGTGGGAACATCCTGAATGATACTGTGCTGGGGGAGGCCAAGCTCTTTTTGGATGGCTCCAAGACGCTGCTTTGCAAGCACAGAGTGGCTAAAGTGTGTAGCACAGGTCTTTAATTTGGCAATGATGTCCCCCACTACTCGCTGACTGCTGATGCCCTCTTTCACCACAAGCTGCAATGTGTGTGCACTGCAGCTTAAGTCTGGTATATCTGCCAGTCTGAGGCCTTTAATCATGTTAGCACCACTGTCTCGCAGCACAAGCACCACTCTGTCTTGGTTGATATCCCAATCATTGAGCATGCCAAGGAACATCTCCTTGATATAGTCCCCAGTATGGGAGCCAGACATGGCCTTGACATTTAGAATTACCTGTTTCCTTTCCCAGTTACTGTCTATAAAATGACATGTTAGGCTCATAAGTGATTCTGTTTCACCAGACCAACAGTCTGTTGTGAAGGACAAATAGGGGCCAGCATTCTCTGTTGCAATTAGTGTCTTAATTCGCTG
Organism: Lithobates sylvaticus; assembly: GCA_028564925.1. Lineage (NCBI taxonomy): Eukaryota > Metazoa > Chordata > Amphibia > Anura > Ranidae > Lithobates > Lithobates sylvaticus. The sequence goes on along the minus strand of CM053030.1, from coordinate 137,871,927 downwards.
TGTAACCTTTTTGTACACACTGTCCAGCATGTCTGTGCGATAGTATTTTTCACTTTTGATTGAATATCTTGGTTCTATTGTTGCCAGCAAGCGTTGGAAGCCAATATCTGCAACAACTGTAAAGGGCTGGTTGTCTGTGGCAATCATTTCTGTGATTAGGGTATCAATTTTCTTGGACCGGGGATCAGTATTTTGCCATTTTCTTTTAGCATCAAACATCTGTACTACAGTGGGCTGAAAGTTGGCTGAAGAAGAAGAAGCTATAGCTTCTTTCTCCCTCTGTGCGTCTTTATAAGCTTGGAGGTGGTGGACTTTCAGATGATTCCAGATATTTGTGGTATTTTTAGTCTTTCCTTTTTCTGCTCCCATGCTCAGCAATTTCTGGCAGATATTGCACTTGGCCTTCCCTGATGTTGGCTCACTGAAATACTGCCATACTGGGTTTGATTTCTTTTCAGCCATCATCAGACTGTAATTATTAAAAAATACAAATTACAATCTTAGTCATTTTAAAGTAGGGGGGTACAGAGGTGGCTGTGGAGGGAGGGGGTACAGAGGTGGCTGTGGAGGGAGGGGGTACAGCGGTGGCGGCTGGTGCTCAAACTTTTTAGGAGGGCGTAAACAAACGGAAAAAAAAAACCCATCAATTGCAGCCACTGTGCCCATCAATTGCAGCCACTGTGCCCCATCAAATGCGGCAAGTGTGCATCCCCTGCCCGCTCTGCACTTAGGCTGCTTTCACACTGGGGCGGTGCGGGGCGGCGACGGTAAAGCAGCGCTATATTTAGCGCTGCTTTACCATAGTTTTACCCACGGTATGCGGCCGCTAGCGGGGTGGTTTTAACCCCCGCTAGCGGCCGCAAAAGGGTTAAAAACCTCCGCAAAGCGCCGCTGCAGCGGCGGTTTGCATGCGGTATCCCCGCGGTTTCCCATTGATTTCAATGGGAAGGAGCGGTATAGGAGCGGTAAATACACCGCTCCTTCACCGCTCCAAAGATGCAGCTAGCAGGACTTTTGTTGCGGTCCTGCTAGCGCACCGCTCCAGTGTGAAAGCCCGCCGCTTTCACACTGGAGTGAATGGGGCCGGTTTTTTCAGGCGGTGTACAGGCGCTATTTTTAGCGCTGTACCGCCTGAAAACCGCCCCAGTGTGAAAGGGGCCTTACCCTGTCTCGGTAAAGTATCGGGTCACGGCGGCGGTGTGCTCCACAACCCTCGGTCTTCTCCTGTCCTCTGTATAGGCGTCCAATCACAGTGCCTGTCGTTTCAGCCAATCAGGTGACAGGTAACAGATCCGAGCACCTGATTGGCTGAGAGGCGGTTCAGTGTTAGGAAAGCGATTCATTCGCTTTCCTAACACAGCGCTGAGTGAACAGCGAGCGCCCAGTACTACCTTTTTGGACGCCTATTAGAGCCTATGACTCCAATCAGGTGCTTACAAAAAATACCATGCACAAACCTATCTATGGTAAAAGAGACGTGACAGGAGAGAGGTGGTGGCGCCCGTGCGCCCCTTATGGACGCACCACCACTGGGGTACAGAGAGGTGGCTGTGGAGGAGGGGGGTTACAGAGAGGTGACTGTGGAGGAGGGGGTTACAGAGAGGTGACTGGAGGAGGGGGGTTACAGAGAGGTGACTGTGGAGGAGGGGGGTTACAGAGAGGTGACTGTGGAGGAGGGGGGTTACAGAGAGGTGGCTGTGGATGAGGGGGGTTACAGAGAGGTGGCTGTGGATGAGGGGGGTTACAGAGAGGTGACTGTGGAGGAGGGGGGGGTACAGACTGAGAGGTGGCTGTGGAGGAGGGGGGTTACAGAGAGGTGGCTGTGGATGAGGGGGGTTACAGAGAGGTGACTGTGGAGGAGGGGGGGGTACAGACTGAGAGGTGGCTGTGGAGGAGGGGGGTTACAGAGAGGTGACTGTGGAGGAGGGGGGTTACAGAGAGGTTACTGTGGAGGAGGGGGGTTACAGAGAGGTGACCGTGGAGGAGGGGGGTTACAGAGAGGTGACCGTGGAGGAGGGGGGTTACAGAGAGGTGGCTGTGGATGAGGGGGGTTACAGAGAGGTGGCTGTGGATGAGGGGGGTTACAGAGAGGTGGCTGTGGATGAGGGGGGTTACAGAGAGGTGACTGTGGAGGAGGGGGGGGGGTACAGACTGAGAGGTTACTGTGGAGGAGGGGGGTTACAGAGAGGCGACGGTGGAGGAGGGGGGTTACAGAGAGGCGGCGGTGGAGGAGGGGGGTTACAGAGAGGTGGCGGTGGAGGAGGGGGGTTACAGAGAGGTAGCGGTGGAGGAGGGGGGTTACAGAGAGGTGACTGTGGAGGAGGGGGGGGGGTACAGAGAGGAGACTGTGGAGGAGGGGGGGTACAGAGAGGTGACTGTGGAGGAGGGGGGGTACAGAGAGGTGACTGTGGAGGAGGGGGGGTACAGAGAGGTGACTGTGGAGGAGGGGGGGTTACAGAGAGGTGGCTGTGGATGAGGGGGGTTACAGAGAGGTGACTGTGGAGGAGGGGGGGGGGGTACAGACTGAGAGGTTACTGTGGAGGAGGGGGGTTACAGAGAGGTGGCTGTGGATGAGGGGGGTTACAGAGAGGTGGCTGTGGATGAGGGGGGTTACAGAGAGGTGGCTGTGGATGAGGGGGGTTACAGAGAGGTGGCTGTGGATGAGGGGGGTTACAGAGAGGTGACTGTGGAGGAGGGGGGGGTACAGACTGAGAGGTTACTGTGGAGGAGGGGGGTTACAGAGAGGCGACGGTGGAGGAGGGGGGTTACAGAGAGGCGGCGGTGGAGGAGGGGGGTTACAGAGAGGTAGCGGTGGAGGAGGGGGGTTACAGAGAGGTGACTGTGGAGGAGGGGGGGGGTACAGAGAGGAGACTGTGGAGGAGGGGGGGTACAGAGAGGTGACTGTGGAGGGGGGGTACAGAGAGGTGACTGTGGAAGAGGGGGGGGGTACAGAGAGGTGACTGTGGAGGGGGGGTACAGAGAGGTGAGTGGAGGAGGGGGGGTACAGAGGTGGCTGTGGAGGACATTAAATAAAGTCTGCAGGGGGGGCACAGTAGCACACTTTTTCTCACTTACCCTCCATACATGCTGGTATCTATCTGCATGCACCTGATAGGGCTAGGTGTATGCAGATAGATGCTGACCAATCACAGAGCAGGAGAAATAGCCGCATCCAGCAGGCTCCGCCTTAGCAGGGAAGCTTAGCTGGTGCTTGCCACGATCTCCTGCGGAGGCTCGTCTCTTACAGCGCGCCGGAGGGGGGCGGGGCGGCCGAAGGGGGGCGGGGCGGAGCGGCCGAAGGGGGGCGGGGCGGAGCGGCCGAAGGGGGGCGGGGCGGAACGGAGCGGTCCCGTGCTTGTAAACTTTCTTCCCATCCGGCCGCGCAGGGGAAGATGTCACATGCTACACTGCAGGCGGCCGGGTATAGCGTTGCGGGCGCAAATCGGCCTGGTTTAAACAATAATCGGCCGATGCCGATTTCTCAAAAACAGCCAAATATCGGCCGATATATCGGCCGGCCGATATATCGGTCGACCTCTAATCTTGATTTTAGCATTATTACTTTGTTTGCTATGTACACACCTCAATCAAATGCATTATAATATATATCCTCACTTGCCACACCCCGGGTCCTCGCTGTTGCGTCAGCTTGGCTACCTTGGGGCGCTCGGGCACCTTCACAGCTGTATCCTATATATCATTGTACGTTTGCATAGGTTTTTTATTTCATTCTCTGCACACCTTGTTTATGACCTTGTTGTGCGTTTATATATCTCAATCAATTGCATCACTTTTTAAAGTGACTATCCTGACCCCCTGGGTTCCTATCATATCAGTAGACTATTAAACACATCATATCCTTCTCGGTCTCATGTGAATTTACCTTGGTCTACTTCATACTTTCTTACTATTTTCAATTATATGTGGTTGCCATTTGGAACTATTGTTCATTGTATGCCCGGCAGGTACACCTTCATGCCGCCCCATATGGGGCCCCATCAGCAATGGGGCAGACCGGGCCCTGGCCCCCTCTCCCCTCCCGCCTCATAACCTGCCGCTGTCTCACCCTTTCTCCCCCATACCAACCATGTGGCACAAAACGTGGCCTGTTTTAGTCCTGGTTACCCCACCTTCGCTGTTTCCATCTCTGGTCTTTTTTATTTCCTTATTGCATTGGAATCTGTTTGGGCACCCCAGGGCTGCGATCCCACAATCACAGCCCGCCCAGCCTCTTTGCCTTCACACCTCCCTGATGCTCCACCACCATCTGGTATCTTTCAGCTCTGTTTCCATCTCTCTTCCTTGGAATCATTGGTCTTCCACTCTTTCCATAGGAATCAGCACATTCGTTTTCTGGACCTATGTTGCTCGTTACCCTCAGTACCCCTCTTGTCCACTGGAGGGCTCCTGAGCCTGAATCTATCTTGATGCGCGCGCGCGCAGAGCGGCGCGCGCATCCACTGGTCCCAAAGCATCTTGGGAACTGTAGGCAAACGCGCCGGCGCTTCTGCGCATGCGCGAATGGCTCTTTTGCCCGCCGCCTCATCATGGTTCACCATGATCCGGTGTGGAGGGCCTATAAAGCCTGCTCAGTCTTCACCTCTTCAGGTGATGGACACTGGAGCGCCACTCTTGCTGGGATCATTGTCAATGTAGGTATTATACTCTTTGCTTCTAGTCCTTTTTCTTTTCACATCCTGCTCATATTTTGCAAGTATAGTCTTATATTTTACTCATACCCTTTAATGGCTTTTATCCATAGCCACTGGTCTTCGGTCTTTTGATCAATCCTGAACCAATGATAGCAGACATCTGCTCATTTTTTTTTCAAACAGTCTGGCTTCAGGCTTCCAGCGTTCAGCTTAATCTATAGACATATTATTTGCAGGTGAGCTCCTTCACTCCCTATTTTTACATACGCAGTCTTGCAATTTATTTACTATAACTCAAATTGCTGTTTCTTGTTGCCCCATCAGTGGCCTCCTAATACCTTCATACAAGACTTCCCCAGGATTATCCTTGTTTGGCGCTCCATGTATATGATCAATTTATTTTATAGCGGTAAGTTTTTGTAAAATTTAGGCCATATTAGCCATGCATGGCAAATCAACCTTTTTGATTCGCCATTTTACACTTTGTATTATTATCCACTATACTTTACCAGGCTCCCTTTAGGCCTTCGACAGTTCCTCGCATTATGGGAAATTGCACTTGACCACACCAGCGAATCTAGTGGCTGTTCTAGCGGCTTAGGGGTACGTTTTGTTTGCCCCTTTGGGGGACTTCTTGGGACCAGCGCCGGTTGTTTGTGAGTTTGGGAGGGGCTCTGTGGCTTTGGGGCGACATGTTTGTTGTAGTCCTGCGTACTAAATTTATATGCACTGATTGAGCTATATAACTAACTTTTTGTTTTTCAATTTTCATAGACTCTTTTCCAATTTGGTACAAAACTACCCATTGACCCTGAAGAAGCCATTGTATGGCGAAACATGTCGGTCAGCTCTTTCTAACAGCCCCATTGTACCCAGGATCTACCTAATCTCTGTAGACCCTTTTTATCCTACCCCCATTTATTTTTGTATCTTGTTGGTCCCCCAGCCATCTCTGAATCCCCTGCGCCCCCATTGCTTGCCGGGGAGTTGATATGACTGGCGGACCAATTCTGATGTATCCCTCCTTTCTTTACTGTATGTATATTATATTTGTTGTCGACTTTATCTTTTAAACTGATTATTAATAAATTACTTTGTTAAAATTTCTTCTCAAAAAGTTGCAAGTACCATTTTTGTTCATTACCGCTATAGTCCCCTATCTCTATCTCTGCTCTTCCACTTACCAATATATAGTAGATAATGTTCTTAAATTGTTTCTAAAGTCTAGGTGTTTTTTTACTTTAATACATAAGAGGCAAAGGACTGTAAGTACTTTTTAAGTACTGTATAATATATTTTTTATGTTCACAAAATAAAAAAAATTACTTTAATATGACTTTAAATATTGGAAGATTGCTATTTTCTGTGTGGCAGAATAGACCCTGAACTAGCCAAAAAGGAATGAAACAAATATTTATAGATTGAAAAGTGAAGCCTGTAAGTATTAGTCAGTTAATGATGTTGCTTAATTTTATGTGCTTTATTCAGTTGTTGCTGATGGTATTACGATTACTGATTTTCAAGATGACAGTGATCTGGAGTGTTCGGATAAGGGTAATGCGTCTGAAAATGCTGAAAGTGTTGTGGAGATCTCAGACTCTGAATCTTCAACCAGCGATCTTTTTACATCCCAGCAGTGTGAGCCAAAACTTTCCAAAGTAAGTTTTCTTTCAATACAATGTATATGATAGTTCTGACACTATTTCTAAACCAACTGCTGTGAGAGTTTCTGATTAAAAAACAATGAATGAGGTGAGATCCAATAATGAGTCTGTGTAAGGCAGCAGTGTGATGCAGAGCGGGGCAGAGAGCTGAAGCATTGTGTGTGTGTGTGTATAGGGCAGCAATGTGATCCAGGGGGAGGGGGCAGAGAGCCAGAGCATTGTGTGTAGAAGACATGCAAAATTCATGTTGTTGGTCCGCGGGTTTCAAAATTGTGAGTTTAGTGGTCTGTGAGGTCTGAAAGGTTGTCATCCACTGATGAAGAGCATTGGTGACCTTTGACATCACTAAAGGCCTGCACATGATATTTAGTGAATGCAATGCTGCAAAAAGTTGTCAAAAACTGAAGACATGCAACAGGAGATGGTCTCTTGTCCATTTTTGCCCCTTTAAACCCTTTCTCCCTATGGGCAAAAATAGGACTGGGCTCTTTTTTCAGTGCCTTGAGAAGGTCTGTACTGTGTGGTGACTTACCCCCTTAGGCTGCATTCACACCTGGGTGTTTTGAATCACGGGCAGATTTGACACAATTCTACCCACAATTTCAAAACGCCCAGATGTGAATGACCAATCCCACAAAACACATTTCAGATGGATGCAGCCTAACTCTTTTGGCTTAACCTTAATCTGTGTCTGCTATGGGTTACATTTTGGAGGTTTTTCTGCAGATGTATTTTTGACCCAAGTGTCACCCACCTGGGCTCCCCTAAACAGGATAAGCAACAGAATGCTGGAGCTATTTATTTGCCTTTCAGAAGAGACTCCACTCCACTTTACCCAGTCAATCCTACTTTTTAAGTGCTTTAGACATGCTGGGGGTTGTATTGTTTTGACCTCTACATTATGTTCAGGAGCATTTCCAACTAGATCTGCACTTGATCCAGCTGAATTGTAAGGTTTCTCTGCCTACAGTTGAGCATTTTCTGTTGGAATGATATAACCTGCTCCCACTAAGGCCCCTTTCCCATGGCCTTCCAAGTCAGATCAGCCTGTCAGTTTTTCAGGGGAGACCTGATCTGAAGGTCCATTCATCTCTATTGTGTCCATTTACACCAGCCTACTTCTGGGTCTGATTGAGTCCAGAAGGGGATCCATCCTCTTCTGTTTAGGCAAAGCTTAAAGAGGCCACTGCCATCAGAAAATACCATTTCCATGAAGATCTATACTTGGTCAGAAACAATGTTTAGGTACTGTAGGTGGTACATGTCAAAATAACATCCACATGAATGGCAGGACCCAAGGTTTCCTGGCAGAACATTGCCCAAAGCATCACATTGCTTCTGGCAGGTTGCCTCGTTTTCATGGTGCATCTTGGTCTCAATGCTTCCTCAGGTAAGCGATGCATACGCACCTGGCCATCCACATGATGTAAAAGAAAAGATGATTCATCAGACCAGGCCACCTTCTTCCACTGCTCTGTGGTCCAGCTCTGATGCTCACTTGTCCATTGTAGGCACTATTGGCTGTGAATCCTAATCAGCATGGGTGTGGTGACCGGTTTGTGGCTATGCAGCCCCATATGCAACAAACTGTGGGGCACTGTGTGTTCTGACACCTTTCTATTGAAACATGTTCACTTGCTGCCTAATAGATCCCATCCATTTTCAACATTCATTATCAGTGGAAATCATTTTATGGCTGATCAGTGTAGATTAAACTTTTTGAGGTACATTATCAAATGCCTTAGCAAAAGCTAGATAAACTGTCAGCTGGACTTTTACCATCCAATTTCTCACTTGCTTCCTCAAAGAACAAGAACAGGTTGGTCTAACAAGAATGGTCTTTTATAGATCCATGCTGGTTATCACTTTTGTTATCTTTATATCACAGTCAAATTTCTATATAGAGTCCCTTACCATTTTGTCTAATACTTAACATACTATTGATGTTAGGCCAACTAGTCTGTAGTTTCCTGATATACATCTTAATCCCCCCCTTTTTTTTTTTTTTTTTTTAAATTGATGTCACTTTTGCTCGATGCTAATCGGTTGGTACCGTTCCTGTCATTAAGGTGGTCTTTGAAGGCTAGGTTCACCTTTTCAGGTAGAATTCGAATTTCTTATAATAAATAGAGCATTTTCAAAAGGACAAGTTCATTTTAGGTGTATTAAGGTGGCCATACACTATACCAGTGCTCGACAAATCCCGGCCGCCAGGTTGCTTTGGCGACTAGAATTAGCGACCTGGCACCTGGGGCAGCGCAGCTGGTGGTATCCTGTCTCCATAGTGCACCCCCCCCCCCGCGCGCAATTGCGATGGGCCGCGCCGGTAATTGAGGCCCCGGCTTTGCGGCCTTGTGCAGTCCCATGGTATCTTCTAGAATCTGGCACCCTCTTGTGGTGGCCGTTGGTATGACACCCAGCAATGCTAATGGAGCTGTTTTGTTTTCACTGCCTGCCTATCTCCTTCACTTAGAACCCCCAAACATTATATATATATATATTTTTTCTAACACCTAGAGAATAAAATGGCGGTCGTTGCAATACTTTCTGTCACACCGTATTTGCGCAGCGGACTTACAAGCGCACTTTTTTGGGTAAAAATACTTTTTTTTAATTAAAAAATAACACAACAGTAAAGTTTGCCCAATTTTTTTTATATTGTGAAAGATAATGTTACGGCGAGTAAATTGATACCAAACATGTCGTGCTTCAAAATTGTGCCCGCTCATGGAATGGCGACAAACTTTTACCCTTTAAAATCTCCATAGGTGACGTTTAAAGAATTCTACAGGTTGCATGTTTTGAGTTACAGAGGATGTCTAGGGCTAGAATTATTGCTCTCACTCTACCGATCACGGCGATACCTCACATGTGTGGTTTGAACACCGCTTTCATATTTGGGCGCTACTCACGTGTGCGCTTGCTTCTGCAAACAAGCTCGGCGGGATGGGCGTGTTTAAAATTATTATTTTTTTCTTATTTATTTTAACTTAAAAATTTTTCACTGTTTTTTTTAAAAAAAAAAAAAATTGTGTCACTTTTATTCCTTTTACAAGGAATGTAAACATCCCTTGTAATAGAAAAAAGCATGACAGGACCTCTTAAATATGAGATCTGGGGTCAAAAAGACCTCGGATCTCATATTTACACTAAAATGCAAAAAAAAAAATTTGAAACAAATAATAAAATGTCCCTTTTTAAGAGCTATGGGCAGAAGTGACGATTTGAAGTTGCTTCTGCCCTGCAATGACTTGGAGACAGGCATCTTCCCCTCACTCGTCTCCATGTCGTTTAAAAAAAAAAAAAAAAAAAAGAAAGAAGAAAACCTGGCTCCTAACTTTTTTAGCTGGCTCCTAGATTCCAAGCATATTTGTCAAGCCCTGCACTATACAATCTTTACAGTCTCCTTTAGATTTACAAAAAACATATAATAGGAGGACAAACCCATCTATCCAATCACTTTGTATACAGTTAGGCAGGTCATTTCACTACATAGTTGATTGTACAATCTCTTTTAGATATACCTTCAGATTGTATAGTGTATGGTTATGTGATCGCTGAGCTCCTGCTCACTCTGCCAAATAAGTGATCTATGATCAGGTACAAAACAAATCTGTCATGCAGAAGAATACACTTGCTGTGTATTCAAGGAGAATGTGCTCTTTGACAATGATTTCATTGGAAAAGCATGTACCTACAGAGGTGGGCAGGATCAATCTTTTGGAGGGAAAGTGCAGGGTGTGTTTTAAGGTCACCCGCTGAAGTACTTTACTCATTCCACTAACAGTTTTCCTGTCCTAAAGGACAGATACCAGGAAGTCGTGGAGGGGTTTTCTATAGAAGGATATGGAGGCTGAGGTAATGCTTGCCTAGAATATAGAGAAATATTTTTATTTTCTTCAACAGAGGTACATTAATGGTATATTGGTACAATAAAAGGTGAGCCTTTAAAATTTAGGAATAGGAGGAGTTTCTTATCCCCCCATCTCTCAGTGAGACATTGGCAAGCTGCAGGCAATAAATGGATAGACGTCCTATTCACCCAGTCACAAATCAAATCCCTGCAAGACCTGCAAGTTCTTATGAAATACCTCCTAAGGACTTTTTCACCTACATGCGCATAACTGCCTTTCTGAAAGGTAATCTAAAACTCCTTATACATATACACCCTACAGCCTGCCAATTTCTCATGAACACCAAACCCACCCTTAAAGGGTAACTAAAGGTTTGTTATGTATGTTTTAAAAAAAAAAAAAAAAAATCACACTTACCTCCTCTGTGCAGTTGGTTTTGCACATAGGGGCTCCAATCCTCCCCTTTGGGGTCCCTCAGCGGCACTCCAGGCTCCTGTTCTTGAGTGCCCCGTTGGAGAGCCGATCTCCCTCGGGGAACTCGTGTGGGCGCGCTCCCATGCCCTGCTGCTGCGTATATTGAAAGACAGCCCCTGACTCCCGCATCATTGGATTTGATTGACAGCAGCGGGAGCCAATGGCTGCGCTGCTCTCAATCTATCCAATCAGGACCCAAAACACTGGCTAGAGCTGGTGTGCTCGTTCCCGCTGCTGGAAAGACCAGGTTCAGGTAAGTAAAAGGGAGGCTCTGGGGGGGAAGCTTCAGCACAGGAGGTTTTTCACCTTAATGCATAGAATGCGTTAAGGTGAAAAACATTGAGGGTTTACAACCCCTTTAAGGGAATCTCATTCTTTTTTCTCCCTTCTCTATAACAAAAATAAATTTACCAAAAAGCCTCCCATGGCACAATGGGAATCTGACTTACAAAAAGTCTATACCAGTGGCTAACAGCTATACGATACTCTCACAGGGTCACACACTGCATTAACCACTGGTAGCTATCCCAAAAGGTAGCATATCGCCTAGCTAAATTCTCCCCTCAAGACTCCTCTTTTTGCTGGAGAGGTTGTGGTCACACTGGCTCACTCCTTCATATACTCTGGTCGTGTACAGGTTTAACAAGCCTTTGGAACAAAGTATTTCAGGTCATCTCACAGATCACTGGGGTTCTCGCCAAACCAGAGCCAGCTTTTGCCCTACTTTACCTAGGAATTAAATGTTTCCTCATAGAATTTTGCACAATAATTGTTATTGTACTTTTGGTTGCAAAGTCTCTCCTGACCAAACTTTGGAGAGCAGACCAAGCCCCTAATGTATCAGACCTAGTTGACCATATAAACCTAATATTTGAGTATGTATGAAATTTGGCTCATAGATCCAATTCTTACTGTAAATTCACTAAAGCATGGAATACTTGGCTCCGATTGTACCCCTCCTGATATGATAATTAAAGGTTAAACTTTACATTTTTTTTTCCAATTAAAAAAAAAAAAAATTGAAAGATGCATGCATGGTACATAAACCGATACAGACCAACATGGCCAAAACAATAGTATATACATGAGCACATTGAAGTATCTGTGTAGCATAAAACAAAATACCCAATAGAGGTGAAGCCATCATATAGTATATATGTATATAAAAAAAAAAATAAAAAAAAAAAGAGGGGAAAAAGGGAAAGAAAAGGAGAAACGAAAAAGGGAGGGAAGGGGGAGATGAGGGGTGAGCATATTAAGTACATGTTTCGCCATCTGCTCCCAGACCTTTTCGTACTTAGGCGAACACCCTCTGTGCACATAGATCAGCTTCTTATATGGGAGAGTGTCATTAACATTTTTTTCCAGCACTGGATTGTGGGGGGCAGGGCCTGCATCCACCTTCGGGCCACCGCTTTCCTCACCAGGAATAGGGTCTCATGCAAAAATGTGCGAAGAGGTTTATCAGCTTCTAAGCTAGGCAGCAGACCGAGCAGGCACATTTTTAGGTCTAGAGTAGCAGGAGAACCCATTTGATCGTGCAGGAATCCAGTATGCTTTGATAGTTGGGCAGGCCCATATAAGGTGGTAGAAGGAGCCCGGGGTATGATCACATTAACAGCATCCTGGATTGTACATGGGTTTAGAATGTGCTATCTTCTGGGGAGTTAGATATGTCCTATGTATAATCTACATTTGCGTGAGGAGGTCTGATAGTTTGGGGGATACTTTTTTCACGTCCTCCAAGATCTCATCCCAATCCCCATCCTCAATCAGCCCAACGTCCACCTCCCACCTGGTCTTAGCAGCATAGGCCAAGGCTGTAACACTGGGGAGACGGATGACGGAGTATAGGGCGGAGATTAGTTTGGCTGGCTCGGTACTGGTGACTGTGTCTACTATAGAGGGGACTGCCAAGGATGGGCTGGAGCCAGTAAATTGGGTTTGTATAGCGTGGCGGATTTGCAGGTATCTAAAGAGAAGGCAGTTGGGGAGGGAAAATTTGTCCTTTAGCATTTGAAATGTTTTGAGTCCCGTAGTGGTCATGACCTGGTGTGTATATACAAGATCCCATGACGTATCCACACCACAGGATATGGAATGGACAACAGTTCAGGCAGATGCATGTTGAACCAGAGAGGTGTGTGGGAATGGACCCGCGGGATCCCGAGTTTTTGCAGTGCCACCCTCCATGCCCTCCGATGATGTGTCAGCATGTCTCTTTTGTGGTGGGGGGAACAGCCCTTCAAGGGGCCCCTGAGGACTGTCTGAAGTGGGGTGTGGGCTGGGTCGTCAGGGTGCCCAGAGTAGCACCTGGTATTGTGGTAGCTCGCTTTTGTCAAAATTATGAAAATGGGATAATTGGGAGGCAAGGTAATATTCCTGAAAGTCTGGAAGAGCAGCCCCTCCTAGCGTCGCCGGGTTCTTCAGGAATAGGTTAATCTTTGATGCCTATTTGACTGTTTTGTAATGATATCCTGATATTTTGTAGTCGATACATGCCTTTATGAACCGTATCCTTATGAGATGTATCAATGTCACATATGCCTTTATTTCTTCTTCCCAAAGTTATCTGTGCTGTTATGTTTTCTAATTTTATACTCCATAAAATAGTATTGTGGACAAAAAATAAAATATTTTTTTTTAGGAATAGCAGGTTGGCTATAACTGAGATAAGTTTGCTGTGGGACCTGGCGGTTTGTTCACATTCTTTTTCTGGGCTTTTTTTTTTTTACCTGGTTTTCAGTCAACCACAGAGGTACCTTGAGTGAAACATCATTAGTATTACTGTTAAGAGAAGTTCAGGAATTAAACAAAACAGTCACACTCACCAAGGTGGATGCAGCATCGACCCTGGCTGCATCTGTACCCCATCAGCTCTATGCCCAACAACTAAGTGATCAAAGACCTCTGATTGCTCAGTTCTCAGTCTGCCGGTTACTGAAAGTGACTGGCTCTCTGCTCTGCCCCTCCAGTGCTCACTAGAACGCCAGGCTGTGCAGGGGGAGGGAGGAGCGGCTTGCTCAATCTCCAAATGGCTTGCTGAGAGGCTGAGCCAGCTTCCGCTCCAGACATCGGGGTGGATCCCAACTATAAAGTCGGGATATTTCCAGAGCCTGGACAGGCTGAATGACGTTAGCTGAAAGTGGGCTTTAGCTGAAATTTGTTTACAGGAGTGCAGGGGGAAGTGCACTCCTGTGATCCATAGGAGAAATATAGCCCAAATAGCTTTGGCCATACTTCTTAAGGCTATCACGCCTGTCTTTTTCACATGTGAAAACTGAAGAATGTTTCTCATATTCAGTTTTTTCGCTGTCCTGATTGCTCCCTTATGTTTTTTTTTTTATTGCATTGCTGTCACTTCTACTTTGTACTTGTTAGAGGTTTGTTTTTTACACTAGATTTTAGCCACATAACTTTTAACTTTGTTCTTTTATGCGTCTTACCCAGGGGAATACAGTGACTAATACATTTTGTCTAATTTAGCTTTAAAACACTCCCACCTGCCTTGTGCTCTCTTTTGCCAATATTTGGTCCCAGTGAGTGTCGGGCAGTAAGGATCACAGCTTGGAGTTCTTGTCGGACAAATATGCTTCTCTTTCCTGTGACTTAGGCACATGTGATTTACACCATGATCACTATTACCCAAGTTGTCTCTAACTTGCACATCTGTAATGAGCTCCATGTTTGAAATAATCGATCCAATAGAGCGTTCTTCCTTGTAAGGGTTTATATGATCTCTTCCATGAAGTCCTGCAATATGTTTAAGAAATTACAAGCCTTTGTTGACTGTGCAGTTCCATTTGCCCAATCAATATCAGGATAATTGAAATCGCCCATAATATCACCCTGCTTCCCAGCCATTTCAATCTGTAAACGGAGCAATGACTCCCTTTCTTATGGGCCTAATTTAAAGCAGTCCAGCCTGAGCTTTTTAGGCTGGGCTTCTCCTCTGGGTCACAGGAGTGCAATTAATTTTGCACTCCTGTGACCCGTTTTCAGCAGAGAGCGGTCCAAAGTCAGCTCTCCGCTGACGTCACTGTCATCAGTGGAGGCAGCGCGTCGTCCCGACTTCCCAAGTCTGGATCTGCCAGCTGACTTGATTGATGGCAGTCTCAGCGAGTTTCTGAGACAGCCGCTCCCTGCCCCTCCACAGCTCAGTGCTCCAGTGAGAAGCAGAGAGGAGAGACGTTGACTGACAGTCAGCAGCTCTCTCCTCGTGGATCTCTGAAAACTGAGCCATCGGCAGTGTTCGGTGGCCCGGTTCTCAGTGCAGAGATGGCGGCGGACAGATGCAGGATTGGTTTGATGCTGCATCCACCTAGGTAAGTATGAATAAAAAAAAAATAAAAAAAACCCATACTTCTCTTTTAATATTTTGCTGCACTGTTATGGAACCCCAGCTAGGACTCTGCACTATCACAGTACAAGTGATATCATCTCTCAAAATCCCTTTCTGATCGCTCTTCACATACATGTGAATGAATTAATGGGCTGCCCTACATGCAGCACACAGCTGCACAGATAAGAACCAGTTCACAAGTGAGGTTAGAGGACGGTAAAGCCATGCTGTTGAGCATCATGTTTACCACCCCCCGACTGCTCCCCTTTAGCTCTAGAGGTCGTACACATTCTGTGGCCACGAAAGGAACTATATATACCCAGGTGAATGGTGCCATGTGCATTGGCATGGTGATGCTGCATTTAGCGGTTTAAAACAGGCAAGCTATTGCCTCGTCATTACCTGTCAAATGCCTCTAAAAAGTGATCAAAGCATTGGTCGCTTTTCTGAGGAGCAGCATTTCTTGCCGCAAATTTGCAACAAGCCCAAAAACAATAAAACAGTTTTGATCGTACAGGATTAAGAGTCAAAATGAAAAGTAACGCAAGTACATACATACACATAGACATAAATAATGACTTTGATTTATCCAATAAATAAAAAGGATATAGTATAAACCACTGAAACTGGACATATTTTGTTTCTGTTCAATATTTTTATTACATTTCATATTACGATTTATTTATTTTTATTTATTTTTTTTGAAGATATCAAATATGTAATTTTTACCAATGCAAAGTTGATATTACTATATGAACAGTATTTTGTTTTGTTTCATATTTTGTGTGGTTTTAAGCATGTAATTAACACATTTTTACATTTTAATCCCTTCGCTTTTATAGATTTCACAAGCTTAAAGTGGTAGTAAAGTCTATTTAAGAGACTAAAAAAGTGCCCCCCCCCCCCCCCCCTGCAGAATTAAGTCATAATATACGCTTCTAGGTGTCCTGAAGTGACTATGTATACACTAGGGGAACAGGAAGGGACCGCTCGGAATGTAATCATGGAGCAGGTACCCGAGGATTGTGAACACCCATATGCCTATACCTTAGTGCTAGAGAAGCACTTTTTAGTGTGAGTAGATTTTATAAATAGAGTGGTTTTAAAAATTTTACGCTATGGTGGTTTCCTTTTATTCCTTCCCCCCCATATCAGGGGTCGGCAACCGTATTGTCCAGCTTGTCAGTGCACGTGATCAATTCACGTGAACCCGGCCTGTGGACATTTTAACCCTTTCACGCCAACCATATGCAAATATGCGGCCTTGTCTTGAAGGGGTTGTACGGGGGTGATGCCTACAGCTGCAGGCATCACCCAGGTACCGTTTTTTTAAACACGAGGGTCAGCTTTCTTGGAATAACAACCCATGTGGCTAAGAAGCCGCTTGGCTGTTATCCCAAACAGTGGGAGTGGATGTCCCATCCCTCCCGCCGCCTTTGGCGTCTCGCCTGTGCCCTCTCGTCCCACCAGGAGGCCCGAGCGACCAGCCGACACATCCGTCGCTTCGCCAGAGACCAGCTGGAATCGGCTTCGATCGGGTCTCAGATCTAGTAATCCGGAAGCAATGTCATGACATCACTTCCGGTTTACAGAAGACTTAAAGGTGCCAAATTTTTAAAAATTACAGCATTCAAAATGGCCAAATTCGGTTTTTTGAATGCTTTTAAGTGCAAAGGGGAGATTTGGGGTCTTATAGACCCCAGATCCTTCCATAAAGAGTACCTGTCAATGCCTATTACTGTCACAAGGAATGTTTACATTCTTTCTGACAGCAATAAAAGTGATCAGAATTTTTTTCTGGAACAGTGTAAAAATAAAAATAATTAATAAAATAAATAAGAATTTTTTTTTTTAAAGCGCCCCATCCCTTTGAGCTCGCACGCAGAAGCAAAAGCATACGCAAGTCACGACCACAAATGTTAACAGTGTTCAAACCACATATGTGAGGTATCGCTGAGAGCAAGACCTTCTCTGTAACTCTAAACCTGTAGAAATTTTTAAAGTGTCACCTATGGAGATTTTTAAGTATCGTAGTTTGTCGCCATTCCATGAGTGTGCGCAATTTTAAAGCATGACATGGGGGGAGGTCTGTGTAATGTAAAGGGGTCCAGAGGTGTGGGGCTGTCTAATGTAAAGGGGTCCAGAGGTGCAGGGGTCCAGATTTTTATCTTAATTTATTAGCAGGTGAATGCGGCCCTCCATGCATTCACATACATTGAATCATATTTGAATCCGGTAAAAGGTTGCTAACCCCTACCCTACATGGTATGAGTTTATGTGGATGGAATACAAGTAAAAGGAGAAGCAGGAGAACACGGAGTAGATGGTGCCAATAAAATCCTGTACAAACGAGTACAAGTGCATTATGACTTACCTGTAGTGGGTGGTCATATACTTTTGGTGAGTTGTCTGTGTTGGTGGTGGAGGATAATTGTAGTATAATACCACAATTGCACTGGTTGTTATTGAAGTAAAATATATGGAGACACTTGCATGGAAGTATTGCACAGACACTTTGAGTGGCCTTAGAGCCAGAAGTTGTGGATAATAGTGGCACAAGATCACTGTATATATGGACATTGTTATGTATAGACTTTTCATTTATACACATTTGCATAATATGATAATGCACAGCAGCTGTTGTGTTTTTTGGTAAATATATTTTTTTGTATATAAAAATTAATTTGCATTTTTAATTTCACTGGTATACAATATTAATATTAAGATTATGAGAGACTTGGCTACAGATGGTGCCGTCCAGCACTGGGCTGTCACTGCTCTTTCTGGTCCACAGCGCTATGTTGCGATGACGTCACTCCCTGCGTATGTTCACAGAAGTCACTTCACTGCGGCACACAGCGGGTTGTAAATGCGGTCTAAGCTGCACATCCGCGTCTCAGAACTTATTACCGGTTGACAGGCAGGGGGATCATTTATGACATGAGACCTCTAGGGTCTCTTCTGTTGTAAAATCCACTGACAGGCAAGGTTTATAAAAGACTTTATTTCTTAGCTTTAATTCACAGGCATTCTCACATTGTGGCTATAGATATTAGAGTTTCAAATCACTTAAAGTGGTTGTAAAGGTTCCTATTTTTTTTTTTTTTTGTCTTAAAGTAAACATGTTTTACTTGCTCTCTGCTATGGTATTGCACAGAGCGGCCCAAAACTTCATTTTCTGGGGTCCCCTGCCAGTGTGTTAGACTCCTCCTCTTCTGTGTGTGCCACCATAGCAAGCTGCTTACTATGGAGGTAGACGTGCGGGCTCTCTCCCAATCAATGCTGTGTGCGTTCACAGAGGCACACAGAGTGGCTCAACCCCACCCACTGTTCTCTCAGTAGCCCATAGGGGGCAGTGTGCTGTTTGAAACATGCTATGTGTTCTTAGTAATATGGGCTGCCGTTTCTCCTCCAGCCACTAGAGGGCGCAGAGCATAGACTCTCGTGTTGCATAGACTCAACTCATGTCTGCGTGGGCACATGACACATGTCGCATAGACTCGTGTCTGCATAAGGTACATGACACATGTTGCATAGACTCGTGTCTGCATAAGGCATATGACACGTGTCGCATAGATGGTGGCATTTGATCACCTCTGCGGTTTTTATTTTTATGTTATAAACAAAAAAGGAGCAACAATTTTGAAAAAAAACACAATTTATTTTACTTTTTGCTATAATAAATATCTTCAGTTTAGGCCGATACGTATTCTACATACATATTTTTGGTAAAAAAAATCGCAATAAGCGATTAATGATTGGTTTGCACAAAAGTTATAGCGTCTACAAAATAGGGGATAGTTTTATGGCATGTTTAGTAATAATAATTTTTTTTCTTTTTACTAGTAATGGCAGCGATCAGCGATTTAATTTTTTTATTTATTTTTTATTATTTATTTTTTTTTTTTTTATTGTGACTGCAACATTATGGCGGACAGAACAGACACTTTTAGCTCTATTTTGGGACCATTCAAATTTATACAGCGATCAGTGCGATTTAAAAATGCATGGATTACTGTGTAAATGTGACTGACAGTGAAGGGGCGCCCACAATGCCGCGTCTTAAAGGGCAACGTACAGGTACATTAATATGCCTGTCCGTGACATTCTGCCGACGTATATCGGCGTGAGCCAGTCGGCAAGTGGTTAAACTATATCGTTTTTTTTTTTCTTTTGCATTTTACTGCATATGTAAATGCATGAACAGCAAGAATACTTATATACTTGCATGTTTGCATACCTAGGTACCAACATAACGGCATACCTTTGGAGTTGTATAATGGTAGACCAACGTTGTCTAGACCTGCATCCTTGTGGAACTATGTATTAGTTTTTGTCTAATATAGTCACTTTATTATGTACCTGTTAGACTAGCTAAATTACTCCAGAAAGGAGAGGCGGCCGGGGGAGGCAGGTCCAGTGATCTGGCGGTGTTCACATCTCCTGTTGGACAAATAGCATCAGAGGTATCTGAACCACCGTGGCGCCTAACCTCAGATCAAGCCTGGTTAGTACTTGGATGGGAAACTTCCCAAGAATACCAGGGGCTGTAAGTTTTTTTTTTTTTGTTTTTGTTTTTTCCCTCCTAAGGGAAAAGAGGCATCTGAGGCTGCAGTATTTTAAGAGTATCTCAGACCATAGGTTTTTAGGGCAGTCTCTGAGGTGGTTTGCTCCTTCTTTAGCCAGCAGAAACCTGGTAGGTTAATTGCACCTCTTGGGACTGTCTGGGTCTGCCACAGAGTCGTCAGTCTTTTGCCTTGCATTGGCTCTTGGAGCAGAAGTTATGGGCTCATTATTAGAGGTTGACCGATATGGGTTTTTCTCTGGCTGATGCCGATGCCAATATTTAGAAATCAGCGCGGCCGATATATGCAGCATTTTTTTTTTTTTTTTTTAAGTCGCTTTATTTTAATATTTTTTTCAAAAATCTTAAAAATACACAAAAACAGGTGAGGTAATTAAAACTTTTCAAAGAAATCAACATAATCAACAGCAATAGATAATGGCCATTACTGAGGTAAGTTTGTAAACAATAAAAAAGTGCAAGTTTTCTTTAGTTTTAGGCTTTTTGCTTCAGTTCCAGTCCCTGATTCTCTTCTTCACCCGCATCCATCACTTAAAAGATCTCTTTGTACTCCCAGTTTAAGAGCTTCAGGTCTCTCTGCATTTTCACCTGTGAGCCTGCTCCTCTTCTTGTCATAGATGATCCCAATACAATACTCTTTCACTGGGAACAGAAGAGGAAGGTGGACAGAAATGTTCTTGCCAGTGGTGCAAGGTGGCACAGGCGGGATGCATTCTGTTTCCACCATTCCAGGGGCAGACCAGTCCATCTATCAGTGGCTCTCGCAGGTACTTTTCCAACTGCTCAGAAATTAAGTGCTCATCACTCTCTCTTCAGCAGGAGTTCCATGAGCCCCCAAAATGTTTGCATATATTTTCTCCAGAAGACCAGAGGGACTGGGTTCCTCCTCCTCTTCTACCCTTGTCCTGGTCCGTTTTGGTTCTGGTCCTTCGTTTCCACTGGTGGCTCTTTTTTTGTTGCTCGGATACAATAGCGTCCTCTTCTCGCAGCCAAGTTTTTGCTTTGCTCAGTGTGTCCCCTGCAAATACATGACCCTTGTACCGAGGATCAAGCAGTGTTGCCAGCACCAAACATTTTGGTATCTTGCATCTTTATGAATCGTCTCTCCAAGCTTTGCCACATGGTTTCCCTAAGTGTTTTGATCCCCCTTGTGATGTGACCCTCTGCCTGAAGCACCATCTTCAGCACAGCAATGCATGGGATGATGCAGGAGATGGAAGCCTCTGCCTTGCTGATATCCAAAGTCACTTCCTTAATAGGGCCCAGTGTATCTATCAAATTTGAGATGATATCCCATTGTTCTGCTGGAGGTGTGGTAAACTTGCCATATTCTGCTACATAGATATTCAGGACACGCTTCTGCTCCAGCTTCCTCTGCAACATATGTAATGTGGAGTTCCAGCGGGTGGGAACATCCTGAATGATGCTGTGTGCTGGGGGGGGCAGCAAGATCTTTTTGGATGGCTCCAAGATGCTGCTTTGCAAGCACAGAGTGGCTAAAGTGTGTAGCACAAGTCTTTAATTTGGCAATGATGTCCCCCACTACTCGCTGACTGCTGATGCCCTCTTTCACCACAAGC
This sequence comes from Lithobates sylvaticus, assembly GCA_028564925.1. Lineage (NCBI taxonomy): Eukaryota > Metazoa > Chordata > Amphibia > Anura > Ranidae > Lithobates > Lithobates sylvaticus. The sequence continues at coordinate 137,850,776 of CM053030.1, read as the reverse complement.
TGTAGTGTGTGTGCACTGCAGCTTAAGTCTGGTATATCTGCTAGGCCCCTTTTTTGCGATTCGGCACTGCGTCGCTTTAACTGACAATTGCGCGGTCGTGCGACGTGGCTCCACAAATAGAGCTTTCTTTTGGTGGTATTTGATCGTCCCTGCGGTTTTTATTTTTTGCGCTATAAACAAAAAAGAGCGCCAATTTAAAAAAAAAAAACGCATTCTTTTTTCTTTTTTGCTATAATAAATATCCCCCAAAAATATATATAAAAAAAATGTTTTCCTCAGTTTAGGCCGATACGTATTCTTCTACATATTTTTGGTAAAAAAAATTGCAATAAGCGATTGATTGGTTTGTGCAGAAGTTATAGCGTTTATAAGATAGGGGATAGTTTTATAGCATTTTTATTAATAATTTTTTTTTTTTTACTAGTAATGGTGGCGATCAGCGATTTTTATTGTGACTGCGACATTATGGCGGACACATCGGACATTTTTGGGACCATTGTCATTTATACAGCAATCAATGCTATTTAAATGCATTGATTACTGTATAAATGACACTGGCAGTGTAGGAGTTAAGTATGCCTAGGGGTGTGTTTATTACTGTGGGGGGGGGCGTGGCTGTCAGCTAGTGAATGCTGATCTCTGCTCCAATCACAGGGAGCAGAGATCGGCATCACTAGCTGCTAGGCAGAACGGGGAGATGCTGTTTATTTCCGCATCTCCCCATTCAGCCTTCCCGTGAGACGATCGCGGGTGTCCCCGCGGCGATCGAGTCCGCGGGACCCGCGACCGGCCTCACAGGGGTCCTGACCGGCGCGGGAGCGCGCCGCTCCCGATGGCACGGAGGCATTTAAAAAGGGACTTGTATATACGCCCTTATGCCTGTCCGTGCCATTCTGCCGACGTACATCGTCGTACGCCGGTCGGGAACCGGTTAATTGCAATGGAAAGTCTGTGTTTTTTTTTTTTTTTGTTTTTGTTTTTTGTGAATTTTCCCTTTTGGGTTGGCCACAGCTCTGGAGGGTTTACAAAGCGTCTATCCCCAGTGCTGGGCTTGCTGAAGACTCAATGCTCATTACCTCAATAATCTTTGCTTAGGAAGCAGTCAATTCCAGGGGTTCCTTCAATTCTGCAGGACGAAGCTGTGTTTTTTTTTTTAACAGTAAAGAGGTGTTTATTTCGAAATAACAAATACATACAATGCATGAACAGATTCAAGGGTACAAGTATACATGTAGTCATAGTAAGAAAGATACAATCAACTGCATTCTGGATAGTAGACTCATAGGGTACATAGCAATCAAGAACAGGTGCTACAGTGTGTTCTACCTTGTCAAGGGGGTGGGTCAGAACGCTCAGGAGGGGAAGGTCAGTTCGGGGGGGGGTGGAGCCCCCCCGTCCCGGGGGGGGGGGGGACGGGAGTAAGGGGCGGGGGGGGAAGAAGGGAGGGCTGGGAGGGGGGGGGGAGAGGGAGAGGGAGAGGGAAGGGAGCCAAGGACTACAACCTCAGTAGGGCTTCAGGCATCTCCTAGGACTCTAAAGATCTCAGACCAGTTCTGCATCTAGAGGGTCGCCTGCCACTCTGTCCATCCAGGGGGACCATATTTTGTCGAATTTGGCCGGGCAGTTTCTACTTTCGTACGTGATTTTATACAGCGGTAGGACCCTGTTGACCGTGTTTTCCCAGGTCTCTCTAGTGGGGACCTCCTCCCCCCTCCATTTCAACAGGATTTCCCTTCTGGCATAGAATAGGAGGAAAGTCATAGCTAATTTAGTGTACCTGTCCCCCTCCATGTCCCCCAAAGCTGTGTTTAGATTAAAGCACATTCCCTACTTACATTCCTACTTCAGGTCTTGGTAGAGAATCATTCTCTGTCTTGAACGTGAAGATCCAGGCATTGGATTGCCAGGGTGCTCTGTTCCCTGGGTGTTGCAGAGCAAAACTTGGTTGATATTCTTCCTTTTCAGGAATTTATAAGATAATAACCACTGACGCCAGTTTCTCTAGTTGATTTGAGGATGGCTACAGTTCAGTAGGCTTGGTCTCCACAGGAAAGAATACTGTCCATCAATATCTTGGAACTTTTGGCCAGTATGCCTTTCTCTGGATTATGGGACAAACCAGATGTAGGTTCAATCCGGAAATGCCTCTGCAGGCATATATATCAACCACCAGGGTGGCACCAGAGGTCATGCGACTCGGAGGTGAACCACATTCTGTCTGGGACAGTACAAGAGCTGTCTCTATCGCCGATACATATTCCAGGTATAGAATGGTGGCAGGGGGAACTCTGCAGGTGAATCTACTAGATTCCAAGTTCTACAACAAGTTGGGACAGGTGTGTCCGGGACAAGCATCCCACTGCCAATAGGAGTAGATGTACTGGTAACACCTTAGGGACCGGTTCTCCCTTTTTTGACGTTTTCCCTCTGTTTCGGCTTCTGCCACATCTTTTGCGAGGAATCCGGGAGGTGGTAACACTGATATTAGTGTTGGCCGAATTAGCCCAGGGGGGCTTGGTACACTGACATAGCGAGTCTTGCGGGATTGCTCCTTGGACACTCCCAGTCCAGCGGGACCTAATGGTCTTGAGTCCTGTATATCCGCACTGTTGAGCCCCTGGAAGCCCCTGTTGAGCTTTGGGGAACTTCAATTACAGGATTTGGAAATATTTTTTTGAATGGGGTGGAGCCAGGAAGTGGCACCTGCAGAAATATGTGAGTGGGAGATTTTATTTTTTCTTTCTCCAATCGGTAGGGGAAAGATTGGCCCTAAAGGGTAACTCCACTTTCGTGGGGGGGGGGGGGCGGAATGGCAAATAAAGAAAAAATAATATAGCGCATATAATTGCGACACTAATAATTTTGTAATTGAATGTTCTTAAAAATTACCTTTCCTTTTCAATCTGCAGCCAATGTAATTTTCTGAGAATACATTGCAATATGGCTACCTGGAGTTTTCTGTACACAGAATGTGTCGGACTTGGCGGCTCTTTTCATGCAAGGAGCGTTCTTGGTCTCGCATCATAAGGTGATGTGGCGTCTTCATCTATTTTTATTGCCTAAAGTGGTTCTAGTTTTCATATGAATCAGGACAGTGTCTTGCCTTTTTATTTTTCTCCTAATCCACAGTTGGCAGGAAAGAGGGCTACATACTCTAGAGGTAATTCAGGCACTCAGGATCTTCTTGAGTTGTTGACACAGGTCAGGAATCCTAGTTTATGCTGCCATAAGAGCCCAGGAAGGGCAGGTAGCACCCAGGTCGAATATTTAGCAGTGGTTCTGCCAGTTTAGCATGGATGCCGATGGTTTAACCACTTAAGGACCGCCTCACACCGATATACGTTGGCAGAATGGCACGGCTGGGCACAATCACATACCTGTATGTGGCCCTTTAAGAGCCCAGCCGTGGGTCGCGCGCGCACGCGTGATCGGGTCACAGAGCTGAAGAACGGGGAGAGGTCTGTGTAAAAAAACCTCTCCCCGTGCTTTCTACACTGCCTGTCACTGATCGGCTTTCCCTGATGACAGGGAACAGCCGATCAGTGACGTCAGACTTAAAGCCACGCCCCCCTACTGTAAAAAACACACACACACAGACCTAACTCCTCCCTGCCCCCTAGTGGTTAACTCCTTCACTGCCAGTGTCATTTACATAGGAATCAGTGCATTTAAATAGCACTGATTTCTGTATAAATGACAATGGTCCCAAAAATGTCCGATGTGTCCGCCATAATGTCGCAGTCACAATAAAAATCGCTGATCGCCGCCATTACTAGTAAAAAAAAATAATAATAAAAATGCTATAAAACTATCCCCAATTTTGTAAACGCTATAACTTTTGCGCAAACCAATCAATAATCGCTAATTGCGATTTTTTTTTTTTTTTTTTAATCAAAAATATGTAGAAGAATACGTATCGGCCTAAACTGAGGAAAAAAATGTTTTTTTATATATTTTTTTTTTGGGGATATTTATTATAGCAAAAAGTAAAAAATATAGAATTTTTTTTCAAAATTGTCGCTCTTTTTGTTTATAGCGCAAAAAATAAAAACCGCAGAGGGTGATCAAATACCACCAAAATAAAGCTCTATTTGTGGGAAAAAAAGGACGCCAATTTTGTTTGGGGAGCCACGTCTCACGACCGCGCAATTGTCAGTTAAATCGACTCAGTGCCGAATCGCAAAAAGGGGCCTGGTCCTTTGGCTGCAAATTGGTCCGGCGCTTAAGTGGTTAAAGAGCAAAATCCCCCCCCCCTTTTTTTTTCTGGGGAAATTCTCTACCAGGTGTGTGGGGAGTATCTGGGGCCATCCGTCATCAGGTGTCAATGGAGCAGGTGTGCAAGACCACTATTTGGTCTTTGGTTTATACATCTACAGGATTATTACCAGGATTATGTCAATAACGTGGAGGATACTGCCTTTGGCCTCAGCTTATTACAAATAGCAGAGTAGGTCCTTCTCTGGTGGCAGTTTCTGTGATGGTGTCTCCCTCCCCTCAAGGATATTGCTTTGGGACATCCCAAGTAGTTATTATTATAATAACTGGTTCTGTGATGTGCGATAAAGAAAATATGATTTTTTTCGTCATACTTACCTGTAAAATCCTTTTCTTTGAGTACATCACAGGACACAGAGATCCTTCCCCTCTTTTGGGAATTTATTGCTTGCTACAAAACTGAAGCGCTTCCTGTGTAGGAGGGGTTATATAGGGAGGGCTTCCTGTTTGATTGTTCTGATTGATCTACCAGTGTCCATTCACTTATAGGTGGCGTATAACCCAAGTAGTTATTATAATAACCGGATCTGTGTCCTGTGATGTACTCAAAGAAAAGGATTTTACAGGTAAGCGTGACAAAAATCCTATTATTTGAATGATGCCACAATCAGCATAGTTTTACTAGAATTTTCTTTCTATCATTTTAAAGCTGAACCAGGAAAAGCAAATATTTTCTAAATGCAAAAGGCGCTTTGTGTATTTCTTTCAGATCTGTGTAGTAATCCCATGTGGAACTTTGCCTCTTTGCAGGAGCTTCCTTTTTATAAAGACAAGTCAGTGCTGCTGCACCCCCTTGTGTAGGATGACTGATCTTGTCACTGCCCCCTGTAGTTTCACACAGGCAGTCTTTAGTAGTAGGATCTGCTCTTTGTTCAGGCTTTTTTAAGCACAGGGATGATGTCACTTACAGTATACTTTTACAAGATAATATCTATGTTTGCAAAGGTATTTGGTGCACACAAAATTGATTGATATCACTTTTTGCTATTTAGGAATATATTTAAATTAGTTTTTTTTTTTTTGTGCCTGGAGTTTTATGTCAAAATGTATTTTATACAAAAATAACAAAGATTGCATGGATCAACCTGGGATAAATAAGTAAACACAAAGGTAAAAAAAAGAGAGTAATGCAAGGCCATGTAGGATGTAGTTCTAGTAACCCTATGAGCATACAGAAAAAAACAAGAGAATAAAGTTCTCCCAAGAGAGCCAACACAGAACACTATGGTGAATACAAAAACTTGCTTTATTTACAAAAAATGACCTGCTACTATAGTTTAGGGAAAAAAAGGGGGGGGGGGGGGGGGGGGTTAAATTGTTTTGGCAACTTGTCATACTTTTAAACGAGTGTGTGTTTACCACACATCTGTAACCCCCCCCCCCCCCCCCCCCCCCCCCCCCCCCCCATACTATAAACTATAGTAGCAGGTCATTTTTTGTAATTAATAAAGCAAGTTTTTGTATTCACCATAGTGTCCTGTGTTGGCCCTCTTAGGAAAACTTTATTCTCTTGTTTTTTTCAAAATGTATTTTATGTAAGGAAAGTGTGAGGTTAGGTAATATTCACAACCCTGGCCAATATGCAGTGCTTGTGTTTTGAGAAAATGACAGCAGAGGGCAGCAAAGTTACATTATCATCTTAAGAGTAGTATTTGTTTCTCAAAGCAAAGTTTTCTTCTCACACTGATTTTAAAGTATATTTAATGCAAAATGTTTAGTTTTAGTTAAGTTGGGAAATCTCTGTTGGGTTTTAATTGCTGCCCTGGTCCATTGAGTAGAATTAATCCTGTATATTTTTCCTTCTAAGCATTGCCACCAATAGAAAAGTGATAGATAAACCCAAATTTTAGGGTTGTCACTAAAACACGGTGTAGGGAAGGGAAATCTACTAATAGGGACACCTGTTCCATTGACAGTTGTCTAAGGCCCTGTTGACATATATCTGTTTCCACTGTCATGGATTTTTTTTCCCAGCTTTTTAAAAAATGTTAAAGTACTTTTTCCTGCTTTGTGCATTATTGGTTTTAGCAGATAAGGATGATTTTCCTGTGGTAGAATCATGGGGCAATGGCTTTGGTCCTGCACAACTTTGGTCTGAATGCAATGCAAATTCAGCCATACAATCTGTATGGCTGAATTTGCACCGCATAGACATTGCATGTGATTTGCACAGCAGTGCTGTGCGAATCGCATGCAATGTCGGACAGCACAGCAGTGTGAACTCAGCCTTACGCTGCTGTTTGCAGCTGCTCTAGCAGTTGTCATGGTGTTGATTGATTGTGGCTGAGTTAATGGTAGGTGAATTGTGGCTTAGCACTTGGCAGGTATCCTTGGAGGTGCTTGTAAGCATAGGATGAGAAGCTGCCAGTAAAAATGCATTTAAAAAATGCATCTTCATATGCTTCCATAGACTTGGCCAAAAAAGAAATGGTCAAAAAAAACATAAATGCATCAAAAATTGGACATGCCTCATTTTTACCAAAGCAATGCAGCAGGCAGATGTAAATGGACTCAATGTCACTTATGTGTTTTACGCATTACAACATGTACTTAAAAACACAAAGGTATGAACCAGGCCTAAGAAGGAATTTTTCGTTTTAAAATTCCTTTTCCCTAATTTAAACTATTTTGGCTTTTCTTGCAAAGCTCTGGCCACCATTGGCATGCAACACCTGGGTGTTTTAGATGCCATGGCCCCCCGCTGTGTGCTGGGCCTTAACCCATGTCAAACAAATACCAGTGGCAGTTGTAGTTCTGAAAAAGTCAGACTGGAGTCACAATCCACCATATAGGTAAGTATTTGTAATGTACATAGAGGCTACATCAAATTTTTTGTTGCAGCAACAGGGTGGATTTAAAAAAAACTCCAATTTGTGTGTTTCAGCTGTGTCACTCATACACTATCCTGACCAAGTCAAATATGGGGAAATATTCCAGATTAACTCAATAATATGCTTTTACCTACCCATATAGATAAATCGCTTACCTCAAAAGATGGGCCTGAGAAATATTTAAATTCAAATTAATTGAACCAATTTAATTTAGTTACTCTGCTAGTGTTTAATTTACAAGTTGTATGCATTTCTGTTTACTTAGAAAGAAAATGTGATACTTTAGGTAAGAATGTCTGAAATTTAGCTTTTTGAATTAGACAGTAGCATGTTTTTTTTTTTGTTTTGCTTTTTACAAAATAAAAAGGCCTCATGCACACAGAGCATTTACCCAGCTCCTCTGAACGCCTTTTCTCCTGACGGGAAAAAAAATCCCCTTATAAAATATGCCTAAGCCTAGGTTCACATAGGTGCGATTTGAGAGATCAAATCGCATGACAGGTCGCATGACCGATTTTGCAAAAATAGTTCCTGCACTACTTTTGACGATTTCTGGTGTGACTTCAATAGACATCTGTGTATAAAGCCACACAGATGTCTATCAAGTAGCACCTGAAATTGCGCTGACCTTGCTACTTTGAAGTCGCGCTACTTCAAGTGAAGTAGCACAATTTCAAAGTAGAATCAATGTGAACCAGGGCTTAAGATGCATTTTGCAAACTCATTTAGGCACTTATTCATTCCATTGGCCACAATATTAATTTATTCTGGCCATTAAAATGAATGATTGCTCAAGCACTAACCTCGCCTAGCGTTTAAGTATGTGAAGTGTTTTTTCAAATGCTCCACACCTATGTATGCTTGGACACATAGGCTAACATAGAGGGGCATTTAGAGGCTGAAAAAAAGTAAAATGCTTGTAAAATTGTCATTATTATTTTTTTTTTTTTTTGTCATTTAACTGCAAACCTCAGAGTTACATTTTATAGATTAGTGGGTTCCAGAGGCCAGAGCTGCATTTTGATGACCGAAGGAAGCATCTCTGTGCCCAGGCAGCCATGCAGCAGGTGCCAGAATATTTAATTTTTAGGCCACGTTTAGACATGCAGTTTGGGGGGGGGGGGGGTGATGAAAATGCTCAGTCAAACAGTTTTTAGCACCCCCTTAAGCCTGCAAATGGAAGTGGTTGTGATGCTTAATTTCATGTCTGTTGCAACATGTCGTGATCCCACCTTGCCACCCATCAAGCAATTGGGGAAGCGCTGAAAACCGCAACTGCATGTGTCAGCAACAATGGAGTTAAAACAAGCAGTGAGGAGGCATCACCTTGCCTCCTCGCTGCCTGTGAATTGGCTTTAAAAAGCGTTTCAAACGTGGATCGCTTTTCAGAGGAGCAGTAGATTTATCTAAATTTACCCTTTTAGTTTTGGGTAACAAAGGAATTTTTTCATTTTTAGCAAAAAACCCTATGTGCCACTGTCCTGGTAGACCGTTGAGCTCCTTTGCATGGTATGATCAGAGTACTTTAACTAAGTGATCATCAGCTTTACTATAATTTTTGCTGATAGAGGCATCTTAACATTGGCATTCTATTAAGAAACGGTTTAGTACTTGGCACCATTGTGATCTTCAAGTGATATTTGTGGTACTTCTTTAAACTAGAATCCTGAGATATATCTAATCTAAAAAACTGCTCCATCACCCTTCCTAACACCTATACTTACTGGAAGAAAGATTAGTATACTTACCTAGTTTCTGACTGGTCTGGTCCAGCCATGTGATCTGGCTCCTCTGTGTCAGCTAGTTGGCTGCTGCTGACCAGACTGGAGCTGCCTGCAAATAGGAGCAGTTTTAAGATTAGTGAGGTATATTCTGGAATTCTACTTTCTGGCTCAATCATTTTTATAGAATTTTTACAAAACAATGGACACAATAACAAAAGATACAGTCGTAATCTGTGAATACTGCCCATATAAAAATACAAAAGCCTGGTTCCGGAATACTTCTTTAAGTCCCACCAAATAAATAGCTTCCAAAGCTGACGTTTTTTGGACAGCTATTTTACATTACAATATTGACAGGCCCACGTTTGAAAGAAATGTGCAGGGGTCATGTCTTTCCAGCTCCAACACTTTTTCAAGTGTTTTGAGTAGATAAGATATGTTCAGAAGGTCATTAAGATGATTGCCTGGGTGGACTTTGTTTTTTAAATGTGTTTCAGCCACTTGTGAATCACCTTTCACCTGCTAGCATGGTTTACCCGTAATCTGTGGTGTTAATTATTGGCAGTCTCCAGTTTACTTGGTAACTGTTCAAGACAGATAAAGCTATATCTGGATGTTCCTCAAGAGGGTGCCAGAATTTAAAAAATACTTTGTTAAACTGATATACAGGACTTGTGTAAACCATATTATAATGATATGCTCATACCGTACTGTATATTTACTATAATAAAAACCTATGTGGCGACTCATATTTGATAAATCATTAGCAGAGGAGGCATCACCCCTATTGCCATAATCCAAAGAAAAAGCCAAAATCATAGGGCTCTATATATGCCTCCGAAAGTAAATATGCATCAATTAAAAATGTATTATGTTTTTTTTTTTGTAGCAAACATTAAAAGCATAGTCCCAATTGAAAAGTCGGTATGGTTGAGGTATAGGGATACTGACTGGTGACAGTATGTTTGTTAAAAATAAAAAATAATAATTTTTTAAACATACTATCCTAAGAGTGGTTTAGTGTCACCATGCTGACACTGTACTACTCTGGGGGATGATCAGGGATTTTTTTACACTATTATTGCTTATAGCAGTGATGATCACTGTTATAAGCAATAGTTTTACTGTCATTAATGGCTTTCATTCATGACAGCTTGCTTAATATTGTGATGCTGTGATTTTCTACAGCTAAATCACAGGTACTATGTGATAGCTGTGGGCCAATCACAGCATCACAACAGTAGGCAAGCTGTCATAATTGGAAGCCATTCATGACAGTTGTGCTTCAATTGTAATCATGTGATTGCTAAGATTTGTCATAGTGCTCACATGATACCACTGACGCATTTTGTTAGCCAATCACCGCTAACTTCTTCAGAGCAAGGAGGAGTTCTATGCGAGGGACTTAAATATCATGGTGAGGGTGCAATATCCTCTTCTAACCCCTAGAGGTCTCACACTCATTCTCCTTGAAACATTCAGCACGCTGAGAGTAAACATTTAATTTAAAATACCATTGAGTGCCCTTGGCTGCCACCTATCTTTGAATTCAAACCAAAGGATAAAGAGGGGGATGGTACCACCAAGGGGTCTGACCATATTTTTACCATCCCCAATTTTTGTAATGTGAAAAGGAGAGAAAATTGGGAATTGGAAGTTAAGTGAAAAATTACAAAAACTACTGAGAATAATTGAATATTCATATTCTTATCCTGAGAACATTAATGGATGACAATTATGTAAAAACTGTCAAAACAATCAACATGTCACAAAGTATATTCATAGTCCTACCAAGGGCAACATATTTAGGTCGCTATGCTTCCAAGAATGGTTGCAGATTACATTCATTGTTCAAGCCTTGTAGAATTAAAGAACCTAAATTATAAGTCCACATTTCTGTAAAAGGATGGTATCAAAATTGCCCCTTCTTAATGGGAGGTTCGAGACCTAAATACCCTTCACAGTTAACCCAAAATACATAACTTGAAAGTTGTCAATTTATCTGATTTTCAACTAAATGAACATCATATTCACTTACTACAAAGAGGTCTATCCTTTTCCCCCACTTCCCCAATGAACGAGTTTGAGGTGTTTAAGGACCTCAACCTGTTCTTGAGAAAAGTGCTTTATAAACTATGGCATGGAAAAAAAAGAAAACCAATAATCTAGATCCCCAAACTAAGGATAAAAAGTTAGATGAGGCAGAAAAGGAAGCCTTAGACAATCAAATCTCCCTGTTGGATGGAAATTTGGAGAGTGATTCAGACCCAACTAGGTCAGCCAACTTTCGGATCAAATCAAAAAAAATGCCAACATTGACAAAACATCAGTGGCTAAAAGGGTCTAACAACTTATCTAAGGAAGAGCGGCAGGCACAGAAGGAACTGGAGGAAGCTCCAGACCTTGTTATAAAAGAGTGACAAGGGTAGGAATGTGGTCCTATTAAGATTGTTTTTTTTTTTTTAATGAGACAAACTTTGAAACAACTGAATGATAAATCAACATATAGGAAGCTTACTTGGCACCTGTTCCCAAACCTTGTCAACACTCTGAATGAAAAACTAGGCTTGGAGGAAGGACTAATCTCTTAAAAAAAAAAAGCATGACTATCTTAAAGTTGAGGAATGTCCCCACCTTTTTATACAAATTACATAAGTCGATGAATGACACCCCCCCCCCCCCCCCCCCCGAGACCCATAGTTTCCGCAATAAAAAAAAAAACCCAGGAGAAATTGGGGAAATATGTGGACTCCCTTTATAAGGACATGGTAAGCAGCCATCTTCCTTCCTTTAAGGACACAAAGGATGTTCTCCTTAAACTGTCACATCTGTCCCTGCCAGAGGGGGCACTCCTGGTAAGGATAGATGTGGAAACTTTATATACATCGATTCCACATCCCTGGGGACTTAAAGAGGTTGCCCATTTCCTTGAGAAGGAATATCCTCTGTTGGGAGCACACAATGAATATGTAGTTGAACTTCTTGAATTTATGCTCCGCAACAATTATTTTCAATTCCTGGGGGCTAATTATTATCAACAAAGAGGCATTTGCATGGGAGCTCCCTGGGTCCCAGCATATGCGTGTCTCCACTTGGGCCTCTGGGAGTAGGAGGTGGTGTATAAATCCTCAGCCATTGTCTCCTGTGGCTGTGGTACATCGATGTCCTCATGGTGTGGAGTGGAACAGTAAAACAACTGATGGATTTTCTGTCACAACTTAATTAGAATGAGAGAACTTTGAGACTCACCTATTCCACCATGAGGTATCACTACCATTCAAGGACCTATTGCTTTCTATAGAAGGAAGTCAAATTATTACTCAAACGTTTCGTAAAGAGACAGCTGCAAATACATTGATATTGGCACAAAGTCACCCCCGAAATCCCTGATCCACAGAATACCTACGGGACACTTCCTAAGGATCAGGAGAAAGAGGAAGCAAACAAATGTATAAAAGATTTTGGGAGAGGGGATACCCTCATAAACCTCTAAGAAAGGCAAAAAATTAGGCGGTTAGATGTAAACTTGAAACCTTGTTAGTAAGCTCTAAAAAGGAAACTCAACAAAGAAAGGGATATCCAAGAATAATCACAAAATATGGCTCCCAATGGAACCAAATATAAAATATCCTAGAAAAACGTTGGCATGTATTGAGCGCTACACCGTTCATCTCACACAGTTGGCTCTAGACCCCTAATGACAGCTAGAAGAGCACGGAATCTCAATGACACTTTAGTCCACTCTGAATATCAGAGAATTCAGACTACAAACTGGTCCTTACCCCTATCTGCGATATGAATGCTTGTGGACATTGTAATATCTGCAAATATGTTGACAAAATCGATGTGTTCACCAATTTTGATGGTACTAAAAACTATAAAAGAAAGCAGTTCATTAACTGCTCTACAACAAGATTGGTCTATGTGCTCGGCTGTCCGAGTAATAAAATATACATAGGAAAAACAAAGACAACTGCATACAAGAATTGGTGAATACATTGCAAGCATTAATAAATCGATGATCGTCCCCCTGGCATTACATTTCACTCATTTCCATTAAGATAATCCAAAAGGGTTATCGGGGAAGGGTATTTGTCTTGAACCTCCCATTAAGAAGGTGTGATTTTTGATACCATTCCTTCTACAGAAGGAAAAAATGTGGATTTATAATTTAGGTTCTTTACCCCTTGCCGACCAGCGCATGACGATATACGTCAGCACAATGGCACGGCTGGGCAAATGGGCGTACAGGTACGTCCACTTTAAATCGTGGCATTGTGGGCGACTTGATGACCGTCGGGGGCCCACGATCGTGTCACGGAGCAGCAGAACGGGAAGATGCCTATTTTGTCGCACTTTTTTGTTTGTAGCGCAAAAGATAACCGCAGTGGTGATCAAATACCACCAAACGAAAGCTCTATTTTTGGGGGGAAAAAAAGACATCAATTTTGTTTGGGTGCAATGTCGCATGACCGCACAATTGTCAGTTAAAGCGACGCAGTGTCGTATTGCAAAAAGTGCTCTGGTCAGGTAGGGGGTAAATCTTTCCGGTGCTGAAGTGGTTAATTCCACAAGGCTTGAACAATTAATGTAATCTGCAACCATTGTTGGAAGCATAGCGACCTAAATAGGTTGCCCTCTGAGCGGTGGGACTATGAATATACTTTGTGACATGTTGATTGTTTTTATATAATTGTCATCCATTATTTTTAACTTCCAAGTCCCAATTTTCTCTCGTTTTGACATAAAAAAAATTGGGGATGGTAAAAATATGGTCAAACCCCTTGATGGTACCATCCCCCTCTTTATCCTTTTGGTTTGAATTCAAAGATAGGTGGCAGCCAAGTGCACTCAATGGTATTTTGTAATTGTTTACTCTCAGCGTGCTGAATGTTCCAAGAAGGTGAATGAGTGTGAGACTTCTAGTTGTTAAAATAGTATACTGCACCCTAACTGTGATATTTAAGTCGCTCACATAGAACTCCTCCTTGCTCTGAAGAAGTTAGTGGTGATTGGCTAACGAAATGCGTCAGTGATGTCAGCACGCATGTGCCCGGCGGCAAATGCAGTTTGAATAGCGGTGAGCTAAGTGACCCCGGGAGGCAAATCTGGAGTCAGTAACACCACAGCATGCAGGATACATCGTCTGGAGGTCTACTGAGTGGATACAGGAGTGAGAGGTAGAAGCACAGTGGAGACAGTGGAGGTGGTGAGATCTTTTGAGTTTTCTGAAGTGATCCCAGTGTTAGCACTGCATAAGTGAAGTGACTCTTCCTTTACTGCTTCCTATGCTCCCTCTCTACTCTCTCCCACCCCTCCTATATACAGTGCCTTGAAAAAGTATTCATACCACTTAAAATTTTCCATTTTGTCATGTTGCAACCAAAAACGTAAATGCATTTTATGTGATAGACTAACATAAAGTGGCACATAATTGTGAAGTGGAAGGAATATGATAAATGGTTTTCAACATTTTTTACAATTATCTGAAAAGTGTGGTGTGCATTTGTATTCAGCCCCCTTTACTCTGATACCCCTAACTAAAATCTAGTGGACCCAATTGCCTTCAGAAGTCACCTAATTAGTAAATAGAGTCCACCTGTGTGTAATTGAATCTCTGTATAAATACAGCTGTTCTGTGAAGCCCTCAGAGGTTTGTTAGAGAACCTTTGTGAACAAACAGCATCATGAAGGCCAAGGAACACACCAGACAGGTCAGGGATACAGCTGTGGAGAAGTTTTAATCTGGGTTAGGTTATAAAAAATTATCCCAAGCTTTGAACATCTCACAGAGCACTGTTCAATCCATCACTTGAAAATGGAAAGAGTATGGCGCAACTGTCAACCTACCAAGACATGGCCGTCCACCTAAACTGACAGGCTGGGCAAGGAGAGGATTCATCAGAGAAGGGTTTCTTTCTGAATACAAATGCACGCCACACTTTTCACATATTTATTTGTAAAAAATTTGGAAAACCATTTATCATTTTCCTTTCACTTCACAATTATGTGCCACTTTTTGTTGGTCTATCACATAAAATCCCAATAAAATACATTTACGTTTTTGGTTGCAACATGACAAAATGTGGAAAATTTTAAGGGGTATGAATACCTTTTCAAGGCACTGTCGATGAATTGCTTATACCTTATACCTGATGGGGGACTTTTCCTAGACTATTTCATACCCCAGTGAGCATTGGCTCCATCAAAGTTTGAAATCAACTAACCCATTGTGACCAAAAATATTTTCTACTGGGCTTCACCAATAAACTCTGAAGCCAGCACCTGTAACCTTACAAGTGTACTGGACGCATACTTCTCCTCTTTTTGTCTCTAAGTGAATTCTGGGACTGTAATGCAATATCTGTTATGTCAATCTAAGGTACTCAAGTTCAACTAACTACAATCTTTGATTACAAGATCCAGAATCTTTGATCACTAGACCAACAAGCTGTGTGTGTGTGTGTGTGTGTGTGTGTGTGTGTGTGTGTGTGTGTGTGTGTGTATATGACTGAAAGGATGGGTGCATGCGCAGCTGCAATTTCCTTACAATGACAACGTTGTCTTTAATATTTGGATATAATTGGATGGCCGTTCACTGAATTATTTGCTGTTTTTGTAAATTCTATGGTGCATTTTTTTCTACAATAAAATCATTTTTAATCAACCGTGGTGTACGACTTAAGTTACCTTCTTTTCCTCCTTTTGTTTATGCGTGGTTTGGTCACGTGGACTACACCACCATATATGCATTGCCTATGTGGTGGATGGTTGAGATATAACAAATTATTTACATGAATAAATACTAACAGTTTAAGCGGTCGATACAGGCTATAAATTTGGAATTGTTTCCAAGAGATTTAAGCCTGAAAGTGAAATACCACTTAGACCCCTTTCACACTGAGGAGTTTTTCAAGTGCTTTTGCGTTTAAAAAAAGCGCCTAAAAAGCTCACGAAAACTGCTTCCCATTAAAATCAATGGATGCTTTCACACTGGGGTGGTGTGTGGCGGGGAGGTGAAAAAACTCCTGCAAGCAGCATCTCTAGAGCATGTATGGAGAGTTAGGCTACTTTCACACTGGGGTGTTGGGGGCATCGGCAGTAAAGCGCCGATATTTTTAGCGGCGCTTTACTGTCTCTTGTTTGCATCTCTTTTCGGCCGCTAGCGGGGTGCTTTTTACCCCACTAATGGCTGAAAAAGTGTTAAAAGCGAGTTGGATCCCATGTCGCACCAGTGTGAACCGGGCCTTACATCTGTTTACTAACAAAGCCAAATGATCACCATCGTCTCGTGACGGTGTTAACATGATCGGGAGCCATGCTGATTGGTTCCTTATAGTTAGTAGAGACTAAAAGCTGTTATTAACATCAAGCTCTTAGGCCCCTTTAACACAATAAGCCCGCTCGGATCCGCCTGTCTGTTTTTCAGGCGGATCCAAGCGGGCCACCTATTGACTCCTATGGGCAGGCGGGTGTCAGCGGAGATGTGCCTGCTGACATCCGTCTGCCATCTGATCTTCTCAAGACAGACGTCTGGCGGATCGGATGAGATCTGATGAAAACGGACATGCTTTTTGTTTTCGTTCGATCTCCCCATAGGAATCAGTGGGGCTCTGACAGGTTTCTCCCGCTGAGCTGGCACACTCCGTTAAGCCGATCCGTCCCGTGTGAAAGGGGCCTTACAGCTAGGAACATGTAGAGCTGTGCACTCATACCTGTCAAATTGAAATGCAGATTAACCATTCCTCTGCCCTGGGCATCATGAAGGAACTACTGGAATGATTTGCATACGCAGCTATAGACAAGCGGCTTCTGTCGCAGCCAGGTCTCAAGGTCACCATAGATGGATAGAATTTAAAACGAAAAGTCTTGGGAAAATTAGTATGAAAATTCTTAGAACATTTGAATGTCGTTCGAACTATTTTTTGTTCGTTTTAACATTTGATTTAGGAAATAATGGACTTTACCAAACGAGAGCCATATACACTGTTAGCAATTCGTTGGAGAAAAGGTTTCCATCCTGTTGCTTCAAATTTCCTTGTCACTGGTGTAGAAACCGAATGTTGATTTTTGCCCTATTAATGACTACAAAAATTAACAAACTTTCTTAAAATATTCTTGTCCTAGGAATTTTTGTTTGAAATTCTTCCCAACTATGACCAGCTTCACTCCCCTTCTAATAGTGCTGGACTGATTACAAATGTGATCTTAAGGCAGATATGTG
The DNA here is from genome assembly GCA_028564925.1 of Lithobates sylvaticus. NCBI lineage: Eukaryota > Metazoa > Chordata > Amphibia > Anura > Ranidae > Lithobates > Lithobates sylvaticus. The sequence continues at coordinate 137,833,722 of CM053030.1, read as the reverse complement.
CTGCTGCTCTTGTGAGTGCAATTCCTATTGTGTGTCTATTGTGTTTTTATTTAATAAATAGTTTTTACTTACTACACTATGAAAGCCCTCCTGTGCCGCTGATTTTCCATTGCCGTGAAGATGGGGAAGCTGAATCCTTAGTAAGAAACAGGAAAAAATAATCAGAGGGGTAATAGGGGGTGCCTTGTGATGCATGCATAACCCCTTGGTGCTGAACGCAAATATGCAGCCTCTTTGGGGGTGACCTTGGTGCCGAGCAGCTGCATATTTGTGGGAATTGGTGTAAATATAGCTGTGCGGAGAGCGAGCTCCCGACTGCTGACTGAAAGCTTTTTGATCATGTGACCACCGTGACATCCAACCACATTGGTCATGTGATCATAATCCCTGCCTCCTGGCATGTTAAACCCCTTAAAGGGTTTGGCGGCACCGGCGCCACGAGGGTTAAAAGCTACCTTTACCAATCTGAAGAAATAATTTATTTTGCTTTCATCTTATGCTTATCTAGCATTACCAAAATAATCCAGCTTTAGAATTGGTATTTTTTTGGGCTACTTTCCTTTTGGGTGAAAAGATATTTTTGCTTGTCATTTTTCTAGTCTTGACAGAACTTATCTGCTATATAGGAGGCACAGCAGACAGCACAGTTAAAAAAAAATGTCTGTTCTCTCAGGGGGAAAAAAACTCATATAGAGCATTTTTTGTACAAAGTTTAGACGCGTTTTGGAGAGTTTTCCTTTTTTTTTGCCTCAAGGCTCCAAACAAACGCGAAACAAGTAGGGTTTTTTTCCTGCCTCTTAACGTCCTAATGTACATGGACACATAGGATAACATTGAGCTGCTTCTACGGGCAGAACACAAAACTCCTGTAGAAGCAAAGTTTTTTTTTTTTTTAAGCCAGTCTGCATGGAGCCTAAAGTTTCTGCACTGAATAATACCATGCAAACTTTGTAAAATCACTTTAATTTATGTGGTGCTTTGCTTTGTGTTTGCATCAACAGCCACTAGGTTTTTAGCACTGTAATTTCCATTATCTATTCCATGTCATTAGCTAATGAGGAGTCGGTGCACATATGTTATTTGGAATATGTCTTTGACAGTCAAAGGGTTAAGCCTCTAAATTGCACATACTGTATATACTTTGAGTATAAGCCAACTTTTTCAGCACATTTTTTATGCTGAAAAAGCCCCCCTCAGCTTATACTCGAGTGAGGGTCTCAAGTGAGGGTCTCGAGGTGAGGGTGCAGCCTCACTGTGCCCATCTGTAGCTGTACCTTTCATAACCAAAACAGCGTGCGTCTCCCGCTGTGTCATGCAGTCTTAACTGTCCGGCGGCCGTCCACTGTAACAAAGCCCCGCCTCCTCCTCATCCGTGATAGACAGAACACTGATACAATGCTGGGAACCTGAATCAGTGTTTTGTCTAACATGGACGAGGAGGAGGTGAGGCTTTGTTACAGTGGACGGCCGCCGGACAGTTAAGACTGCATGACACAGCGGGAGACGCACGCTGTTTTGGTCGTCAAAGGTGAGGCTGCAGATGGGCACAGTGAGGCTGCAGATGGGCATTGTTTACCCAGCAGCTGCTGCATTTCCCACCCCAGGATTATGCGCAGTGTTCAGCTATGCATTGCTTCTATCTGGTTGCAAAGCTAGCAAAAATCATAGTGTATTGCCAGCCTGAAGAAATTAAGCAAATGTCTGAAAAGTGTGTTTACTTTTAATGCAGAAGTTCAGCAGTGTCCTGCAGCAAATTTACATCTGTAAACACCTCTCTCCACACTCAGTAAATCTGTGCCCAACAATTAATCTCTACATCATGTTTACTCTGGCTTGTTCCATTTACATTATAATGGACTAAGTCTTCTTGGAGTCTATGAAACCCTATATAAGCACAGTGGCTGAACTAGTTTCAGATGTCTAATTGATGCGTAGCATGAAATCTTGCTGAAAATAACATAGGGATTTGTCTCTCATGTAATCCAAAGCTTAGATAATGTCTCTTCCAAATGGACTATTCAGCCGAGAGCTGAAGGCAGCCAGCAGAGAGATGATTTTATGAGGCATAGTAGTTTCAGGAAGAAAACTTCAATAAACATTAGATTGACAAATATATTCTTCTCAGTATCAGGTTCATGACAGCTGGATGTTTTTACTTGACATACTTGTACCCACCCTTTTTGTCTTCTCATCACATTAAGATGGCAAAGGTGAAATGAACCTTGGCCTCATCCTGTACATTTTTTTAAATAAGTTAAATAGGGAAATATCCCATGCTCCATATATTTTTTCGGTTTGTAATTGCATCAATGGCCAATTTTTTTTTTTTTTTTTATAGAGTAGTAAATGGTTAAACCCCTGTCCGTTTTCTATTTTGCTTTCTGTTCCTCCCTGTCCACCTATTTAAGGTGGATGGGGGAATCCTCCCCCTGAGTTATTGTATTTTGACGTTGTATTGTATTTTGACAGCGGGGGAAACTTCTGTCATCAAAATACACAGATCGCGCTGCAGTATTTTGCCTGCAATGCTGATGAGTGGGAAAAATGTAACAGTGGCTGTACTTCAAGTTGCTTGGTAGATCAGCTTCTGTAAAACCACAGTGCCCATACATGAATTGGAATTTGTTAAACTGGCTGAATTTAGTTCCATTTATGGCTAGGTTAAGTGTACTTTCTCCCTCCATTTTGTAAAGTGCTGCACAAACTGTTGGCGCTACATAATTCCTGTATAATAATAATATAGTAACAAAAGCTAATTTTGTTTGAAAGCCAGGCTGTTCTTTTATTGAGAAAATATAGGTGTGATACATTTTATGAAGTACAATATGAAAGTAGCTAAAATTACATGTAGGGTGGCATACAAAAGTTGAGCATCATAGATACAGATTAGTGGATTATCAACATAACGTACAAGTCTAAGCATCCTTCAGAGGAAGTAATAGAATTAACACGAGAGGGCTCGGCTACACCCCGAGTATAAACCTTACTAGCGGGTATCTTTGCCCACTATGCAGTCCAGGGTTGCCAGACCCTCTCATATTTTTTAGGACAATTCCTACTTATGTAGGTTAGCTTGTACATGGGAAGAGCTGAGGTAATTGCTTGTTCCCAAGAACCCACGGAGGGGGATGGGGGGGATCGGGAATTCCACTTAAGTATGATTTCTCTTCTAGCGTAATATAATAGAAAACATATAAGTATTTTGGTGTATCTGGGTCTTTGGTCGTCATCATAATTTCTTAAGAGCAACAGTCCAGGGGTGACCGGTAAAGCCAGCTGAAGATGAAAGTTTATAAGTTCAACCACCTGCATCCAGAACCGGGCCACTCTAGGACAGCTCCAGAACCTATGCATATATGTACCCTCCTCTCCACCACATCTAGTGCAATTAACAGATCTTTCTTGGTATATGCTATGTAACCTCTGGGGTGTAAACAACTCTGTGCAAGAATTTGACTTGGATCAGCCAGTCCCTAGATGAGATTAATGTCTGGGCACTTTCTCCAAGATAATCATCCCAGTCCTCCCTGTCTAAGTCTGGAATGTCGGTCTTTCACTTTTCCCAAAGGCGTTCCATCCTGGGGGAGTGACATCCCAATAGGTCGAAATACAGTGTGGACAAGGGTTTAGATAATTGTTCTAGAGCCAATCTACCTTTCATCAGATCCATGTCTAGCTTCGGGATAGTAGGGAACTGAGCTCTTATGGCATGACGCAGCTGGAAGTACCTGAATGTCATCCAGCCAGGTAGCCGGAATCGTGTCCTGAGTTCTGTTAGGGAGAGAAGTCTATCACCCAAAGTCTTTATCCCGTACCTAGCCCAGATCTGAGGGTCCGGGATTGTACGAAGATGTGGGAGATTGGGATTGCCCCATAATGGGGTGATTGGAGACAATCTATTGGGGCCAGTAAATCTAGTCCTTGCAGCAGCCCATACCCTGATTGTAGTCTTAGTGGACTGAGGTAACGCACCATATGCTCGGGGCCCCCGGTTAATCAAATTCCACAGTTCTTGAAGAGAGCCTAAGATTGCTGCCTCTAGACAGACAAACCACCATCGGACAGTGACCAGCACTGCTGCCCAGAAATACACACGCATATCTGGGAGTGGCAGGCCTCCACATCTTACTGGAAGGACCAGGGTATGTTTTGCTATTCTAGGAAGTGCCCCTCCCCATATGAAGCTGCCCATACATTTCTGTACCTCCTTAAAGAACAGGTGGGGGCATCCAGGTCGGGGAATGAAGAAAAACGTAAAGAAATTTGGGAAGGAAGATCATTTTCAAGAGGTTAATTCTTCCCATAAGATTCAGGTAGTGAGGACCATGCTGTACATTTCTCCTTAAGTTGGGTCAATTGCCCAAGTATTTAAACTGTTACGCCACACCAACTGGTTGTCTGGGGCATTAGTGCGTGTTAGGGTATCAGGAGTGAAAAGAATTGACTTGTCCTAGTTGATGCGTACTCCCGAGTAATTTCCAAATTTGTTAAACAGGTCTAGGGCCGCCGCAAGAGAGCCATTTGCATCTTGTAAGTAAAGCAGCGCGTCATCCGCGTATATGGAGAGCTTCTCTTTCAGCAGACCCACCCTGAGTTCTTTAACCAGGGCAGACTCCCTAATAACTATCGCCAGTGGCTCCAAGGCCAGGGGAAAGCGGGCACCCCTGCCTTGTCCCCCTCTGCAATGGGAAGGACTCGGATAGTCTATCATTGGTACAGATTTGGGCTCTGGGGGAGCAATAAAGCATTTTAAGCCAGTGAATGAAATGAGGACCGAACCCGAACCTATCCATTACCTCCCACAGAAATTCCCATTCGACCAAGTCAGATGCCTTCTCGGCGTCAAGGTAGGCTATGACTCTGCTATCACTGTTGGTGTGGGTGACAGAGGTTCAGAAAGAGGTGTCGGAGGTTAATGTCAGTACCCTTACCTGGTATGAAGCCGGTTTGTTCGACATGGATTATGTCTTCCAGGACCACTGAGAGTTGATTTGCAAGTACCTTGGCTAAGATCTTTGCATAGCTGTTGAGGAGGGATATCGGCCTGTACGAGGAGCAGTCCTCAGGATTCCTACCGGGCTTGGGCACCAGAACCACCTCCGCCTCTGACATGGAGTCCGGCAATTCTCCCAGGAGTAGAAATTGTTTAAAAAGGGATGTAAGCCTAGGGGCAAGCAGGTCTAAATACTGTGTATAGAATTCTACAGGTAACCCATCTACCCCAAGTGTTTTGCCCGGCTTAAGTTGGGTCATGGCCTTCTGAACCTCCTCGAGAGTTATTTCCTGGTCAAGGTCAGCACACATCTCGTCATCAAGCCTAGGGAGGTTAATTCTGTCAAGGTAGGAGTGCAGGTCAGAGGTAGTGTAAGAAACCTTGGTAGAGTAGAGTTGTTTATAGTAAAGGAGAAAGCGGTCATTGATTTCAGAGGGTGTGCGCAGTATGGTGCCCATCTGGTCCCTAACTCTACTAATAGTAGTCACTGCAAATTGACCCTTTGCCAACCAAGCCATCGTCTTGCCATTTTTGTTTCCGAACTCGAAAATGGCTAGATGTAGACGGGATTTGTGTGTAGTGTCTAACCTTAGCAGGGATAGCTGCTGCAGTGCAAATTGCCTTGCTCCATATGCAATGGGATTTGGGTTAGCCATGTATGCTGCCCAGTGTTGGTCATCTTACTTTAAAAAAGTAATTAGTTAAGTTACAAATTACTTCTCCCAAAAAGTAATTGCATTAGTAACTCAGTTACTACATTGGAAAAGTATTTAGTTATGCAGCAAAGTAACTGTGACTTTTTTTTTTTTTTTTATATTCTATACGTGTAACTAAGTCTAGTATTACTGTAAGCAAGGGGCACATTTATTATTATTGTTATATATCGTGTAACCAAGGGGCTGCTCTATTACTCTAACCAAGGGGCAGATATGCTATAGCGTGTAAGCAAGGGGCGGGTCTATTATTATATTGTGTAAGGGGCGGATGGCTACAGAAGAGGGCGAATGTTAAATTAATGGGCAGAGCTCGATATATAACAATAATAATAAATGCGCCCCTTGGTTACAGTAATACTAGACCCTCCCCTTAGTTACACCCTGCCCCTTGCAGAGTAGCACAAGCATCGGGAGCGTGTGGCATCGCCTCGTACAATTAGTTCTCTCAGTGCTGTGTAGGTTCGGCAATTTTCGTAAGCTCCGTAGTCCTTCTTACTGCGCAAGCGATGCGCCTGCGCAGTACGGGGGGTCCTTATCCGGCGGGGGAACTTTTTCGGCAGGACACTGGAATTACACTACTGCCATCTAGTGGCGGTAGATGTAATTGCAGTAACTCTGCCCAAGTAATGGGAACTGCGTTACCATGAGGGGAAAAGTAATCAGTTAGATTACTCGTTACGTCACTGATGCTGCCTCTTTTTGAACAACTTCCCTCTCAAGCTCAATAAGTGATTGTGGAGAGGCTTTGCGTGCAGCAGCTATGCGGGAGATATAGGCCCTCCGAGCCTAGGCCTTAAAGGCATCCCACGTGACCTCAGGGGCAGCAGATTCTGCATTAGCAAGCCAGTAATGACAGACACCCTCCTGAATATGTTCCTGTATAGCAGGAGCCTCTATCCAAAATCTGGACAGACGCCACATCCGCACCCCCGGCCGCCAACCTAATCCGCAGCAGAGCATGGTCTGAGACCCCCCTTCGAAGCATACTGGTCTCAGTGATCCGGCGCATCATGGATCGGGAGGCGAGGGCCAAGTCAATGCGCGAGAATGCCCAGAAGGATGCTGAATGGCAGGAGAAACCTCTGTCCTGAGGATGGTAGTAACGCCATATATCCACCAGGTCGAACGTGCCCATCCACTGGGCCAAGCCAGGGGCCCACCGAGAGGTGGAGGGCAGTCTGTCCAGATCGGGGGATGGGGTCATGTTAAAATCTCCTATGATCAGAACATCGTCAACACCATATGTGATCACTTTCTGCATAATGACGTTAAGGACTGAAACATCAGCAGGAGGGGGCAAATATAAACCCACCAGGATCAAGGGATTACTAGATACAAGGGCATGCATTATGAAACTACCCTCTGAGTCTGTTTTCAGATCAATAAGCTGGAAAGGGAGCCTCCTATGAACTAGGATGCTGACCCCCCCCTAGAGTAGCTGGAGTGAGTGGCATGGTAGTGTGCTCCAACCCATGCCTTCTTAAGACCCAGGGTCCGAGATCCCACCAAGTGGGTCTCCTGAAGGACGACTAGCTGGAGTGAGTACTTTTTAAGGTAATTAAAAAACCAGGGAGCGTTTTGTGGGAGAATTTAGGCCCCGCACGTTCCAGGAAATTATGCTGTGCACTGACATGATGATACTGTTACAGATTGGGGGCTCAGGAGGTTTGGGCAGGTCCGCACCCCAGCACTCCAGAGGGTAGCAGGCAAAGATGCCTCACCTTTTGAGGGAGACAGCCTTCCCAGCTGCATCCTCTTTTCTGCTCATTCCCACATGCAATTTATCATGAAAAGTTACCTCATATAGTAAAAGAACAGTGTACATCATAAAAAAACAATAATTCAAATAACAAAACTTACAAACTCTAAGCCTTGGTTTACACATGTGCGGTGCGAATTGAAGCTTAGGTTTCCCTGCCAAGAGAAAACTCAGTTGTTCAGCGTTTCATGTCAGTTTTTGCTCAGTATCAGCTCAGGATTGCATCAGTATTTTATCCTGTTCACACATCTGCGAATTAGATGCGTGCCCATAGAAGATAATGGGCCTGAATTCGCACCTGAGCCGGACCGCACTGCCTAGAAAACGCACACGTTTTTTGTGCAATGCGGAGTGCGAATGCACCGCAGATATGTGAACCAGCCTCATTAATATTAATGTATTTTGAAATGTCCTGCGAATTGGATGCGGTGTAAGCCGCATCTAATTCGCATAGGTGTGAACGGGGGCTAAGTGTCCATGTGTGGTTGACAACGGCCGAACTTCCCATCCCCCCACCCCACAGGTCCCTCAAGTGAGGGTCTGCCTGGTAACCCAAAACCTGCCCGGAGGCAACTAGAAACTTGGGAGGCGTGTAATAAGCGTGGAGTAACAATTAAGCCATCGTAGCTATTCTTGCACATTTTATCTTGGAAAAAGAAAGGGCAGTCAACAGAATCTGCAGCATATAGTTCTTATCAGGAGGTGCTGTATTTAGGATAACAAAGTACCTGAGGTAAGTAGTTCACCTGGTATCCACCAGGGGCACAAAGCTTGATGCGGCTTCCCTAATACTGTGTTAGGCTGAGCTGTGCAGGGATGTCAGAAAGAAAGACCACCTCACTGTAAACAGATAACAGGTTCGGGCAGCGGTCAGGCTCCGCAAGCAACTGAAAAGTACCCATCCTAACAACTTGATGGAGTTGTATGCAAAACAGAGGCCAACTGGCCCTGTAGGGGCTGCTGAAATTCAGCAGCTGCAGGATGAATGTGCGGGGGGCTCCCTGAGGGCCAGGCTGTGGCGGCCCTCTCCACAGTAAAATATGGGGATAGTTGAGCTGCAGGCAGGAGGGAGCGCAGAAGCTTCTCGGTAAAAAACTTAGGTATCTTCCCCTCAGCCCCCTCCGCTAATCCAATGATGCGGATATTGTTGCGGCGGCAACAATTTTTGGCATCTTCTGCTCTGTATTCTAGTGTTTTTAGCTTGGACTGCAGCATGCAGAGAGCCCCATCATGCTCTGCAACCATGTCCTCCACATGTATAATACAATCATATTCCCGCACTACCAAATGTGTGCGTTTTTTAACAATATGCTGCCACACTGAAGGAAATATCAGAACCCAGAAAATGTATAAAGTGAAGGTAGTGCTGCGCTATGAACCTAAATACTGTGCATAATAAAGTGCAAAGGTGCTCAATGAAAGATATGGTTAAAAGAGGCAATGTTCAAAGGTCAATATATATCCTGTCCTAGGCAGTTTAAAAATGCATTGCATGCCCTGCGATTTCTTTGAATAAAACAATAAAAAAAGTGTATCAATAAGACAATAAAAGTATATCAAACACTCAAATGATTCTTCGTAGAACAGTGATAGCAAATATATCCATAGGAAATCGCATGCCCTGCGACTTATTCGGATAAAACAATAAAAGTGTATCAATAAGACAATATATCAAACAGTGATAGGAAATAAATCCATATGGTGCGCACATGAAGTGAAAAAACGGTGCTCAAAAAGATGGTGCACTACTATTGCAATAAATCCTGAAGGAATAGGCAAAATCCTAAACGGCATATACAAAAAGTTTCCTCCATATAGGTATATGCTGCAAATGTTCTTATAGGTAAAAGCAAAAAAGATAAGTAGTGTCCATATAAGGTGCAAGGTAGGTAAGTGGCTGTATATTAGCAGTTTCAGCATAAAATGACAAAGTGCTGGTGACAATCTTCTAGCATAAAGTGCTGATGATAGGTGACTTACTGGTTCCTGTGCAGAGTAATGTGTAGATGTACCCTTACCTTACCGCTGTAAGGTAACAGCATGTGGGTATATCTCAATAGGTTTCTTGGCAGCCTCCCAGTATGGCGTATCCGGCTCCACTGGTGTGTGTCTCTAGTCTGGAATCAGAGTCCCCCTATTGTCCCTGGTGTGTCCGCATCCAATTAACCACTTGCCGACCGGCGCATGTACAGGCAGGAGGGCGTATATATAAGTCCCTCCTTTCTGCCTGTCCGTGCCATCGGGAGCGGCGCTCTCCCGTGCTGGTCAGGACCCCCGTGAGTCCGATCGCGGTCCCCGCGGGGACCCCCGCGATCGTCTCACGGGAAGGCTGAACGGGGAGATGCTGAGATAAACAGCATCTCCCCGTTCTGCCTAGCAACTAGTGACGCCGATCTCTGCTCCCTGTGATTGGAGCAGAGATCAGCATTCACTAGCTGACAGCCACGCCCCCCCCCACAGTAAGAAACACACCCCTAGGCATACTTAACCCTTACACTGCCCCCTTGTGGTTAACCCCTTCACTGCCAGTGTCATTTATACAGAAATCAATGCATTTAAATAGCATTAATTGCTGTAAAAATGACAATGGTCCCAAAAATGTGTCAAAAATGTCCGATGTGTCCGCCATAATGTCGCAGTCACAAAAAAAATCGCAGATCCTCGCCATTACTAATAAAAAAAAATTATTAATAAAAATGCTATAAAACTATCCCCTATCTTGTAAACGCTATAACTTCTGCGCAAACCGATCAATAATCGCTTATTGCGATTTTTTTTTTTACCAAAAATATGTAGAAGAATACGTATCGGCCTAAACTGAGGAAAAAAAATGTTTTTTTATATATTTTTTGGGGATATTTATTATAGCAAAAAGTAAAAAATAATGCATTTTTTTTCAAAATTGTCGCTCTATTTTTGTTTATAGCGCAAAAAATAAAAACCGCAGGGGCGATCAAATACCACCAAAAGAAAGCTCTATTTGTGGGAAAAAAAAGGACGTCAATTTTGTTTGGGAGCCACGTCGGTTAAAGCGACGCAGTGCCGAATCGCAAAAAGGGGCCTGGTCCTTTGGCTGCAAATTGGTTCGGTCTGAAAGTGGTTAACCTCGCAATAGGGCATGGGGGGATGTAAAGAGGGATGCACAATAGTAGTATTTCCAAATGTTTATTGACAAAACAGTAAAAGTAAAATCAAGGTACTCACAATAAGAAGTATAAAACAGGCATATAACAAACGAGCTGCGAGCTCGCCCACGTCACTACCGGTGCCTCGTGTTCCCGCACGTGTTCGTCACTGTCACATGACTTCATCAGGGGCTCCACATGGCTCACTCTCCCCTCCGCGTTGATCAGGCGGGACCGGACCTTGTCCATGTCCTAGTGGATAAATCCCATGTTTAGCTGCACTGCCTCTATCTTGCTGGTAAGGGTTGTTTGGCAGGTGGCTATAGCAGTGTGACAGGACGCAATAGCCGCCATGACCTCCGGTATCACTGGGGGTTCGCTGGGGCCTGTGCAGGAAATTCAGTCTGCGATGCCATATTAGCATGTGCTGTGCAGGCAGGCCGCAGCCGCAGTTCAGGGCCGATAGTGGCCGGGATATCAGGGGGAAAACAAATCCTCTTACCAGCCTTGCCGCGGCCCGGTGTTCTGGACAGCATCCGCCGACTATAGCTGCTGTTTGGGGTGTCGGTTTTCCCAGGTATGCATAAAATAAGGAGAATTTCCAACAGAGCTCCGTAATGTGCTTCTTATCACTCCGCCATCTTGGACATGCCCCCAGAACTGCTATTTTAATGTAAACCCAGAATGTTTTTCCCAATTGAAAACCATATTCATAGAATTGTGTTTCTTTGAGAAAATGTTTCCATCCTGATTCTTCTAATTTATTATTCACTGCTGTGAAAAATGAATGTCAATTTGACCCCAGCTAACCATTGGAAAATCAAACACGCATGCCAAACATGAACATTTCTTACAAAACTTTGCTAGTGTATGGCCAGCTTAAGCCAGATACGACAGGTGCTTATGGGTTTATAGTTTTGACAGAGGTCCACAATACTGGCTAGACCCGGAAGAAAGTCCATAAAAATTAGCGTCTGTTGGGGGGTACATTCTGTGCCTGTTCCCTGTGTTTTTTATTCATCTAGCTAGACTTATGTTGGGGTATTAAAGAGAATTGTTTTTCTACTGCAAACTACTTGGAGTCCACCTACACAAGGCTGGAATGGGCTTCAAGACCATCGTCAAGCAGCTTGGTGAGAGGGTGACAACAGTTGGTGCGATTTATTTGCAAATGGAAGAAACACAAAATACCTGTCAATCTCCTTCGGTCTGGGGCTCCATGCAAGATCTCACCTCGTGGAGTTTCAATAAACATGAGAACGTTGAGGAATCGGCTCAGAACTACACGGGAGAATCTTGTCAATGATCGCATGGCAGATGGGACCATAGTCCCCAAGAAAACGATTGGCAACACACTACGCCGTGAAGGGCTGAAAGCAGCGCCCACAAGGCCCCCTTGCTCAGGAAAGCACATGTACAGGCCCGCCTTAAGTTTACTAATGAACATCTGAATAATTCAGAGGATAATTGGGTGAAAGTGTTGTGGTCAGATGAGACTAAAATTTGAGCTCTTTGGCATCAACTCAACTCGCCGTGTTTGGAGGAGGAATGCTGCCTATGACCCCAAGAACATCATCCGCATCGTCAAACATGGAGGTGGAAACATTATGCTTTTGGAGGTGTTTTTCTGCTAAGGGGACAGGACAACTTCCCTGCATCAAAGGGACAATAGACAGGGCCATGTACCGTCAAATCTTGAGTGAGAACCTCCTTCCCTTGGCCAGGGCATTAAAAATGGGTCGTGGATGGGTTTTCCACCGTAACAATGACCCAAAACACACGACCAAGGCAAAAAAGGCGTGGCTCAAGAAGAAGCACATTAAGGTCCTGGAGTGGCCTAGCCAGTCTCCAGACCTTAATCCCATAGAAAATATGTGGAGGGAGCTGAAGGTTCGTGTTACCAAACATTGCCTCGAAACCTTAATGACTTGAAGAGGATCTGCAAAGAGGAGTGGGACAAAATCCCTCCTGAGATGTGTGCAAACCTAGTGGCCAACTACAAGAAATGTCTGACCTCTGTGATTGCCAACAAGGGTTTTCCCACCAAATACTAAGTCATGTTTTGCGAAGGTATCAAATACTTATTTCACTCATTAAAATGCAAACCCATTTATAACTTTTTTGAAATGTGTTTTTCTCGATTTTGTTTTTTCTGTCTCAGTGTAAAAAAAAAATACCATTAAAATTATAGACTGGTCATTACTTTGTCAGTGGGCAAATGTACAAAATAAGCAGGGGATCAAATACTTTTTTTTCCCTCACTAAGTGCAGGTATCTTATCTCAACCAATGAGTTTCCAATACTGCTGGACAATATAAACATGATTTATGTCAGATTTCACTGCATAGTTGCACTTATTAAATGTTCTAGGCTTCCACTTTCTACATTGTATAACCTGTGGTGCTATGATAGTGATATGTGATGAATTTTGCATGCTTGAATTTCTTCTTGACTGTGCTATCTGGAGGACTGTATATCCTGTAACCTTCTCTTGCCTTTTATCTGTCCATTGGTTGTATATGGTACAGTCTTTTGAAGCCACGTGAGTGCTTTTATTACTTGTCCATATGCCTTACTTGAAGAATGGACCCATGTAGATTCAAATGCTGATTGGTCACATTTGATGGAACAAAGTGCTTTGCAGAGGTCATTCAGGAGTACCTCATCTGTGTGACATATGTGTAACATTGCTGCAGTAAATGAAACCATAGCTTACTTGGGTTCCAATAGTGTAAACAGCTGTAAGCACGAATATATAGCCTTATTCTACATAAAATCATCTAAATAGTTTTTGGATTTCTTACATCTTATTCTAAAGCATGTGATTGTATTGACATTATTTGTCCATGTATATTTGGCAACACAGGGAAGTATTTACAAGTTCCCATCACCTACACACATTCTATACATTCTGTTGTTTTTTAGCGATCAATTATAGTCGCTATGTGAGCGTGTATGGGCCTGTGCTGTGACACACATGGAACGAATAGAACTTCCAAAAACGAAAGTTAGCTGTTCTAGCAGTAAACATGATTCACTGCCAGCAGTCTGCAACCTATGAAAAACTTGTTATCACTCACCAGATAGCCAAAGGGTTAAAGAGCTCTATTTAAGATTTATGGTTGACAAAATCGGTACATTCCTGTGATACTGCTGCATGTTTGATATGTATGCATATATACTTTGCAAAATGTAAATAAAGAACAATTAAGCATAATTAAATTACAAGGAGCTTAAAGTATCACATCACATCATTTTTTTTTTTTTTTTTTAATAAAATAAAAGCAATATATTTAAATATAAATATATTGTATATTCTATCTTTCTCTACTTTCTGTTTCATCTCTCAAATAGAAGCTTTTATTTTCTGCTATTCTCAGACTTCCTCATCTAGTGTAGCTACACTTCTTCATGGTCCCCTTGTGTGTGAACATAGCCACCCTTTCCCGCTTGCCCCCAAGATAGGCTGCACATCTACTTGCAGATTAATTTCGCATGATGGGAATTGTTGTACACTTAAACGGACTAGAAAATAAGGACAACTGCTTGCTCTACACTAGTAGCAGTGAGTTTCATAATAAAGAGCCTTGAAAACGAGATATGCATTAAAATGAGTGATGTAAAAAATGTGAGTTTAGTGTCACTATAAAGTCTATAATATCACAGACTTCAGTCTATTCTTACTGGATTCTGGCTAACCTGTTCCCATTGTGATATTCCTCCAGTTGTTTGTTGATCCACTGATAGTTATTGGGAATTGAACAAGTGCTTATTGCAGTACCAAACACTGTGTACAGGGGGTCCCCGGGTTACAAACAAGCTAGGGACTGTAGGTTTGTAAATTTTGTTGAATCTGTTTGTAAGTCGGAACAGGTACATTTTTTTTAAGTGTAGCTCCAGCCAAAAAATCTATTAAGTTTTTTTTAATTTTTTTTTTAGATAACATAGAGAAGGGTTATTACCCCTGTAACATTTGTTTTGCTGTCTGTGCCCCTGTTCAGAAGATTTCACCTCACCTTCTGTCCCAATGACAATTGGATTTTGAAAATTTTGGGTTGTTGGGGAAACATGGACTGGTGATAAAGCATCAGTGGAGACACCTTTTTCCCCTATTAACTCTTACAGGAGTGAATTTCCCTTCCTAGGGGTGGATTTCCTCTCACTTCCTGTTGTCTCCCTCCGTTTGTAAGTAGGAGTCGTTTGTAAGTCGGATGTTTGTAAGTAGGGGACCCCCTGTACTGTGAATGACTTGGCACATAAATTACAATATTTGTATTTTTCATTATTTAAATGGTTTTATGTGTTGCATAATTATCTGCTTATTCATTTGCCAATAGCGACCAGTTTTATGTCTCCAGTACAGCCCAGGTAATGCAGATTAAAAGCTGATTGGCTACTGTGGGCAACAGACAATTTTTCATATAAAAAGATCTTTGAATTATTGCCTTAAAGCACATTTTATTAATAGGCAAGAGGCAGCACCATCAATCCTAACTAACTTCTCTCCTTGTTCTTTTTAGCTAGTTGATTTTTTACTTTTTTTTTTATATATACTGCGTACAGAAATGTGTTTTTGTAATATAACTGTTAAAATAAATAAAAATAAAAAAATAACAAGAGAGCGCCTCATGCCTTATATGCATCACTTATATGTAACTTGCAAAAGTGTGCTTGGGTGTGAAGGGGGGTGGTTTGATGGCACAGTGGTGGGGATGTTCCAGGCATGGTGCTGAGAAGGTACATGCAGGCATTGAGGAAGAAAGTGGGCAGTTGCAGTGGTGTTGTCAGTAGTAACTCCAGCTGCAGGAAGGGGGTGGAGGGACCTGTGTATGCTGCAGCAGAGTGTTGGGGATTGGGGTGTGAATTGATAGGGCCAGAAATTGAAGGGTCATGTCCCACTGCAACACAGACTAACCAGCTGCAGGGACCTCTCTGTATGTGATTTCCACTCGGTTCTGGTCTACAGTTAGCCACTTTCAGACCGGACCATTTTGCTGGCTTAAGACCAGACCACTTTTTGCGATTCGGCACTGCGTTGCTTTAACTGACAATTGCGCAGTCGTGCGATGTGGCTCCCAAACAAAAGTGCCGCCCTTTTTTTAACCGCTTCAGCACCGGGCCATTTTTCACCCTTCCTTACCAGACCACTTTTTGCGATTCGGCACTGCGTTGCTTTAACTGACAATTGCGCAGTCGTGCGATGTGGCTCCCAAACAAAAGTGCCGCCCTTTTTTTAACCGCTTCAGCACCGGGCCATTTTTCACCCTTCCTTACCAGAGCACTTTTTGCGATTCGGCACTGCGTCGCTTTAACTGACAATTGCGCGGTCGTGCGACGTTACACCCAAACAAAATTGACGTCCTTTTTTTCCCACAAATAGAGCTTTCTTTTGGTGGTATTTGATCGCCCCTGCGGTTTTTATTTTTTGCGCTATAAACAAAAGAAGAGCGACAATTTAGAAAAAAAGCACAATATTTTTTACTTTTTGCTATAATAAATATCCCATTTTTTTTTTTTTTTAAAACTATTTTTTTCCTCAGTTTAGGCCGATACGTATTCTTCTACATATTTTTGGTAAAAAAAATCGCAATAAGCGTATATTGATCGGTTTGCGCAAAAGTTATAGCGTCTACAAAATAGGGGATAGATTTATTGCATTTTTTTTTTTTTTTTAACTAGTAATGGCAGCGATCTGCGATTTTTTTTTTTTTTTTTTTTTTTTTTTTCGTGACTGCGACATTGCGGCGGACACTTCGGACACTTTTGACACATTTTTGGGACAATTCACATTTACACAGCGATTGTTGCTATAAAATTGCATTGATTACTGTGTAAATGTGACTGGCAGGGAAGGGGTTAACACTAGGGGGGGGGGGAGGGGTTAATGTTTTCCCTAAATGTGTGATTCTAACTGTGGGGGGAGGGGACTCAAGGGGAGGAGACCGATCATGTGTTCCTCCGTGCTGGGATCACATGATCGGTCTGCTCGCTGACAGGACGTGGAGCTGTGTGTTTACACACACAGCTCCACGGTCCCGCACGGTCCCGTTGTTTTAACGGGCAATCGCGGGTGCCCGGCGGACATGGAGGCCGCCGGGCACCCGCACTGGGTCCCGAGCGACGCCGCGGGCGCGCGCGCCCCCCCAGGCGGCCGGGAATGGGAGGACGTCACATGACGCCCACCCAGGATGGTAGATCCACCTTGTGGGCGTCATATGACTATGGGCGGGTATTGAAGGGGTTAAACACAAATTGAGCTTTCTTTTGGTGGTATTTGATCACCCCTGAGGTTTTTATTTTTTGCACTATAAACAAAAAAAGAGCGACAATTTTGAAAAAAACGTATTATTTTTTACTTTTTGCTATAATAAATATCCCCCAAAAATATGTAAAAAAAAAATTTTTTTCCTCAGTTTAGGCCGATACGTATTCTTCTACATATTTTTAGTAAAACAAATCGCAATAAGCGATTATTGATTGGTTTGCGCAAAAGTTATAGCGTTTACAAAATAGGGGATAGTTTTATAGCATTTTTATTAATAATTTTTTTTACTAGTAATGGCGGCGATCCGCAATTTTTATTGTTACTGCGACATTATGGCGGACACATCAGACATTTTTGACACATTTTGGGGACCATTGTCATTTATACAGCAATCAGTGCTATTTAAATGCACTGATTCCTGTGTAAATGACACTGGTAGTGAAGGGGTTAACCAGGGGGTGGCAGTGTAGGGGTGAAGTGTTCCTAGGGGCGTGTTACTAACTGTGGGGGGCGTGGCTGTGTTTTAGTGAACATTGATCTTTGCTCCAATCACAGGGAGCAGAGATCAGTGTCACTAGTTGCTAGGCAGAATGGGGAGATGCTGTTTACTTCTGCATCTCCCTATTCAGCCTTCCCGTGAGACGATCATGGGTATCCCCGCAGCGATCGTGTCCGCGGGACCTGCAACTGGACTCACGGGGGTACAGACCGCCGCGGCGCGCACGCGATGGCATGGCGGCAATCTTAAAGGGACGTACCTGTACGCCCTTTTGCCTGTCCGTGCCATTCTGCCGGCGTACATTGTCGTGCGCCGGTCGGGAAGTGGTTAAACCTTGATGGTACAGTGCACACATAGTTGCATCACAGTGTTACTAGCGATCTGAATTCAGCCTTTGCACATTACTGCACACTAGGGTTGTTCCGATACCACTTAAGACCGAGTACAAGTACCAATACTTTTTTTTTTTTCCCAAAAACTCGCCTATACTGGTTACCAATACCTTTTTTTTTTTTTTTGTCATGTGACAGTGGCACTAATATGCAGCACTGATAGGTGGCACTGACTTATGGGCGCTGATAGGTGGCACTGATAGGTGGTACTGACTGATGGGTACTGATGGCACTGATAGGTGGCACTGACTGATGACAGGCACTGATAGGTGGCACTGACTGATGGCTGGCACTGATGGGCAGGCACTAAAATGCAGCACTGATTGGCAATTACTGGCCTGGCATAATAAATGAAATGAATAATGAGAGGAAACAAGGAATTTTGCAATGCTATATATTGCGACGCCCATCTTGGTACACCTTGCACTCGGCAGTAAGCAGCAGCGGAAATCTTGTTACACCCAGCCCGAACTATATGGGCTGGGTGTAACAAGATTTCTGATGCTGGCTTACTGTGGCCGAGTGCAGGGTGTACCAAGATGGGCGTCCGGATGTTCAACCTCTGACGGAGACACGGAACGCCACTTCTGTTACGGAATGTGACGGCCCCGATTCTGATGGAACATGTGGCTGCGTCCTGTCCAGGCCAGCTTACCTTCCGCTGCTGCTAGCCTGTTGAGGACTTGCTCTCCGCTTCTCACTCTCCGCCCACTGATTTCCAGTTGCGAGCAACACCGCCTCTTCATTCCCAGGTATCAGATTAGGCATTGGGAGCATTTGTGCGAGTACAAGTACTCTTGCAAATGATCGGCATGAGTGCAACCCTACTATATACCCTTACATATTTCTATGAAACCTTTGCATAAAAACAGAAATTTAGGTTCATATATTGCAATACGTGTTCAAGCTGACCAGTTACAGCAAAGTAATCTCTCTGGCCCCCAAATTCCTGTTTTATACAAACGATTGCTAGAATGTGTATTTAGTGTTAACATGTAGTCACACCTCTTTAACACCTGATGTGTTATATATGCTTATGCACAGAAAGTTTCCTCATCACTAATAACTTTTTTTTTTTGTTGCTCCTACATGTCATATTATCTACTATAGATACTTGCAAATAAGTTATTAGTGATGGTTGATATCCTGTGCGGGAAGCTGATCACTGATATGTATGGGGAGTCTTGCAGGACAGTAGAATTGTTACAAAATGCTGGGTATGGGCCATGCTTCAGTAGAGCACAGTAGAGCCTCAAAGGTTTTTAGGTGTCCGGGAGACAGATTACCCTTCTAGTCCCATAGAGGTCTATAAGGTTTTATTGCACAGGTGCAGACAGTGGGAAGTAAAAGATGCACCAGTCTCATGTAAACATTGCTGCAGAACTCCAGAACTATACATTACAAGAGGAGGAAGTAAGTTAGATCAGCACAGTGGAAGGGGGAACAACACTCCCACCTCCGCTATTAAGAAGTAGAAAAATCTCCCCTGCCTCCCTTACTGCCCAGACAAGAATGATGTGGCCCTACTTCTGCAGGTTCCTGGTATACCTCCTCACATATCTCAGTAGGGTGCAAGAACAGGGATGATTCTGCTTTAACCCTTTCACTGCCAGGTCCGTATGCCGGTTCAGATGTGTTTCCCCGCCAGTCAAATCACCCCCCATACCGCCCCGCACCCCCGATCCATCCCTGCTGAGGCGGCATCCCTCCTTCCCCTATCGCAGCCTGCAGATGCTGACCACATTTATCTCCAGCGATCTGACAGGCTGGGGATCACTCGGGGAGCCTACTGTACTACCCCCCGTAGTACAGTAGGGGCAGGCAGCGATCACTACAGATCACTCCTATATGTCCCACTGATGGCTTATATATAGTAACTGTGAGTGTTACTATGTATCAGACTGTCATTTTATGAATGAATTAGGAATCTCTATACATCTATATATATATGTGTGTGTGTATATATGTGTATATATATATATATATATATATATATAAGTATTTTACAAGTGAGTACACATTGAAGAAACAATACTTTGCTACAATGTAAAGTAGCGAGTGTACAGCTTGTATAACAGTGTAAATTTGCTGTCCCCTCAAAATAACTCAACACACAGCCATTATTGTCTAAACCGCTGGCAACAAAAGTGAGTACACGCCTAAGTGAAAATGTCCAAATTGGGCCCAATTAGCCATTTTCCCTCCCCGGTGTTACAAGGTCTCAAGTGTGAATGGGGAGCAGGTGTGTTAGATTTGGTGTTATCACTCTCACTCGCTCATACTGGTCACTGGAAGTTCAACATGGCACCTCATGGCAAAGAACTCTGGGGATCCGAAAAAAAGAATTGTTGCTCTACATAAAGATGGCCTAGGCTATAAGAAGATTGCCAAGACCCTGAAACTGAGCTGCAGCAAGGTGGCCAAGACTATACAGGGGTTTAACTACTTGCCTACCAGCCACGAACACCTCCTTACTGACCAAGCCATTTTTCAGCTTTCAGCGCTGTCGCATTTTGAATGACAATTGCGCGGTCATGCAACGCTGTACCCAAATAAAATTTTTATCATTTTTTCCCCACAGATAGAGCTTTATTTTGGTGGTATTTGATCACCTCTGCGGTTTTTATTTCTTGCGCTATAAACAAAAGAAGAGGGACAAGTTTGAAAAAACATAATATTTTTTACTATTTATTATAATAAATATCCAATTTTTTTTTTTTTTTTTTTTTAAACAAATTTTTTCCTCAGTTTAGGCCAATACGTATTCTTCTACATATTTTTGGTAAAAAAAAATCGCAATAAGCGTATATTGATTGGTTTGCGCAAAAGTTATAGCGTCTACAAAATAGGGGATAGATTTATAGCATTTTTATTATTATTTTTTTTTTTACTAGTAATGGCGGCGATTTGCGATTTTTATCGTGACTGCGACATTGCGGCGGACACTTCGGACACTTTTGACTCATTTTTGGGACCATTCACATTTATACAGCGATCCGTGCTATAAAAATGCATTGATTACTGTATAAATGTGACTGGCAGGGAAGGGGTTAACGCTAGGGGGCGCTGCAGGGGTTAATGTGTACCCTATCTTGGTGATTCTTACTGTGGGGGGAGGGGACTGACTGGGGGAGGAGACCGATCGGTGTCCCTATGTACAAGGGACACACCATCGGTCTCCTCTCCTCTGACAGGACGTGGATCTGTGTGTTTACACACACCGATCCACGTCCTGCTCGATTACCGGGCAATCGCGGGTGCCTGGCGGTCATCGCGACCGCCGGGCACGCGCACCGAGGCCCCAGCTACGCGGCGGGCGCGCGCGCCCCCCCCAGTGGCCAAATTGTAGACGACGTCATATGACGGCGTCCCGCCACAGTAGCTGAACCGTCCCGCCGTCATTTGACAGTGGGCGGTCAGCTAGTGGTTAACAGGACAGGTTCCACTCAGAACTGGCCTTGTGATAGTTGACCAAAGAAGTTGAGTGCACGTGCTCAGCGTCATACCCAGAGGTTGTCTTTGGGAAATAGACATATGAGTGCTGCCAGCATTGCTGCAGAGGTTGAAGGGGTGGGGGAGGGTCAGCCTGTCAGTGCTCAGACCATACACTGCACACTGCATCATATTGGTCTGCATGGCTGTCGTCCCAAAAGGAAGCCTCTACTAAAGATGAAGGCACGCAAACAGTTTGCTGAATTTAATTATAACCTATATAATAATTATATTTGATTCTTCTCGTTCTTTATGAAGACTGTAATAGACAATGGATACTAAATTTGAAACCTAGACTACTGTACCATATCCCCTTATTATAGTGAACCAGTGCTTTGCGCTAATTTCCTAAAACAGAGAATGAAAGATGGAAATTGATTTATGTGACTTCATTGTATTCTGTAATGTTCTGAGGAATTTGTCAATGCCATATAATCAAATAAAGAAACTGGTTGTTAAGATCACCTGCCCTGTGTTTGCTCCAGTGTTTATAACTCTCAACAAGTGTATTGTACAGTCTTTGTACTGTTTTTTACATGTCTTAAAAATTTGGAGCTTTCACTTGGTGTTAGGACCGCTATGACCTTTAATAGAGTTCTTATTCTTGAGTGCTAACTTGTTGGTAACATACTAGCAACCAGAATTCATTCTGTTGAGGTTAGACTAGTTTAAGATTCTGTGGTTTGCTGCTCTTAAATAATATCACTTTGTACTAAGGATCATTTATTAAATAAGGCTGTAATTTACAACACATAACTTGAAATTGTTATTTTGCGACATTGCAAGCTATAAGAATAAGAGGAACAAGCCTCCCCCTAGGTTTTACAAACATGTATTGCCCAAGAAATGAGGCACAGATGCTTCCTGTAACTAAATTTTTTCTTTACAAACAAGCCGCAGATTTGGCTCACAAGAACTGAACATGTCAAACATTGTACACCCTAATAGCGCCACCCAGATTATTGTTGCATAACAGTGATGTAAGCAACTGAGTTAAAATAAACAGAGTTACTTAACGCAGTTACTTTAGAGGGTAACAAGTAATCTAACTGATTTATTTTTCCCCTCATGGTAACGCAGTTCCCGTTACTTGGGAGCGGCGTTACCGCAATTACATCTACCGCCACTAGATGGCAGTAGTGTAATTCCGGTGTCCTGCCGAAAAAGTTCCCCTGCAGGATAAGGACCCCCTGTACTGCGCAGGCGCAGCACTTGCGCAGTACGAAGGACTACGGAGCTTACGAAAATTGCCGAACCTAAACAGCTCTGAGTGCACTCTACACTGCGCAGGCGCAGTTAACATGTAATTGTACGAGGCTATGCCGCATGCTCCCGATGCTCGTGCTACTCTGCAAGGGGCGTCTATCGTGTAACTAGGGCAGGGCTTGACAAATTTGCTTGGAATCTAGGAGCCAGCTAAAAAAGTTAGGAGCCAGGTTTTTTTTTTTTTTTTTTTTTAACGACAACGACTGACAGGTGGCACTGGGCACCATAGGACGTCCTCCCAGAACCTTGCTCCTGTGAGCCCCCTGGGGCGCGCACTCAGGAATATCCGTGACCGCCAGGTCCCGAGCACCCGGCGCATCGCGGTAAACGGACGCCGATATCGGCCGTTTACCACGTGATCGCTCTGTCAAATGACGGTGCGATTACATGACGCCAGTTCCTCCCTCCCCTCTCTGTATCGATCGGTACAGTGAGAGGTGAGAAGCTGAGGGGGAGAAATGGGACCAGCGCTGTGGGCTGGATGTGTAGTGCCCACAGCGCTGGTCAGTGACAGCTACACTGCCAGCACTGTGCAAAACTCTGCCAATACATTTTAAGAGAAACAAATTTTTTTTTACCGAATTTTCAGTATTTTTTGATTTATAGCGCAAAAAATAAAAAAACCCAGTGGTGATTAAATACCACCAAAAGAAAGCTCTATTTGTGTGAAAAAAAGGACAAAAAATTAATTTGGGTACAGTGTTGCATGACTGAGAAATTGTCATTCAAAGTGTGAGAGCACTGAAAGCTGAAAAGTGCCCAGTGGTTAACATTGCATTAGCATTGTTAGAGGTGTTGCAATACCAACGGCCACCATAAGATGGTGCCATAGAAGGATTTCAGAAGGCCGCAAAGCCGCGGCATAAATTTCTGGCCGGCGGGGCCCGATGCAATCGCGCGGCGGGGGTCAGTGTCCACAGGTTGACGGGGTACAGCAGCTGTGTTGCCCCAGGCGCCAGGACCCCAATTCTAGGCGCAATTGCGCCCGGGCGACCGGGGTTTGTCGAGTCCTGAACTAGGGGACGGGTCTAGTATAACTGTAACCAAGGGGCGCATTTATTATTATTGTTATATATCAAGCTCTGCCCATTAATTTAACATTCGCCCTCTTCTGTAGCCATCCGCCCCTTACACGATATAATAATAGACCCGCCCCTTGCTTACATGCTATAACACAGGGATCCTCAAACTACGGCCCTCCAGCTGTTGTGGAACTACACATCCCATGAGGCATTGTAAAACTCTAACATTCACAGACATGACTAGGCATCATGGGAATTGTAGTTCCTGAACAACTGGAGGGCCGTAGTTTGAAGACCCCTGCTATAACAGATCTGCCCCTTGGTTAGAGTAATAATAGAGCAGCCCCTTGCTTACACTATATATAATAATAATAAATGCACCCCTTGCGTACAGTAATACTAGACCCGCCCCTTAGTTACACGTATAGAATATTTAAAAAAAAGTCAGGTACTTTGCTGCGTAACTAATTAATTTTCCAATGTAGTAACTGAGTTATTAACGCAATTACTTTTTGGGAGAAGTAATTTGTAACTTAATTACTTTTTTAAAGTAAGATGACTAACACTGTTGCATAATGATTTAGGCACTTCAGGAACTCTAAGGACCGTTTGCATTTAAGCAGCAAATGGCATATCCCCAATGAAATTTTTCTGAAAATTTTCATTTTGTGCAAAAGAGATCAATGTTGTTCAGTGTTCCACATCTGTAGGCATTGTACACATGTGGATGAATTTAAAAAGTGGGGCAAATTTTTTCCTCTACATTACCCATTATGAACGGAAAATCATTACCAAATACTTAATGTAATTTTCCTTTCCTGGCTCTGCATCATGCCATCACTGCAGGTCACCTCCTCCTCCTTGACCTGGTGACAGTGTTCTCGTGAAGAGCTTGCGACAGACCAGGGAGGGCATGTGCTGGCATGAATCCGAGCCAGGAGAGGAAAATTACGATAAGTATTTGGTAACAATTTTCCGTTTTCCTGGCTCTGCGTTATGTCATCACTGCAGGATTTAACGAGCCAATCCCAGGGAGGGAAGAATAAGATATAGACACCAGATGCTGCTATAGAACAAACGTTTATTATCGTGACAGAGCAGTGCTTAATGAAGGTATTTGGTGACTTCCAGCTTGCCACCTTACAAACTAGGTCTGCCAAAGTAAGAGGGGTGAGGCCTTCTAGAGAGTAGGCTGACTGGATGGTTTTCACAATCCATGTAGAGAGGACGGCATGCCCCCCCCAAGAAATATAAAGAGAGCACCCGTCTTCCAGGACGGTTCAGTTCTGGCCAAGTACGTTTTGAAGAAGGGATTTCATGTCCAGGTTAAACCATCCGGGCTCTTCCCTGTCCGCTGGAGAAGGTGAAAAGGCCGGCAGGACTGACTCCCAATTAAAATGGAATTCCGAAGAGACCTTGGGGAGAAAATTTGGGTGAGGCCGTAATATCACGCTATCAGCAAAAGGCAGCAATGTCTGAAACTCGCATAGCCGAGACTAAGGCTGTCAAAAACACTGTCTTCAAGGTGAGATTCCATAATGAACTTTCTGCATCCGGGAAGAAGGGTGTCTTCAGCAATGCTTTCAAGACCAATGGCAAATCCCATTTTGGAAAAAAGGAATGAATTGGCAGGCAGATCTTGATCGCTGCTCTGAGGAAGATCCTACCCAGATATGTAATGTTTTGAGTTGGTGTGAGGTTGCTTTTGGGGGAGTTGATCATCCAACCGAATTCCATCAAGGCTTGCAAGGTGCTTTATGAGAAGATTTCTGGACTGTGCCAACACCAGGATAGTACAGATAGTGGAATACGCCTACACCCCTTTCGCAAAGAAAGGCAATCACTGTCTACAAGACTTTTTAAAAAGTTCTCGGGCCGAACTGAGGCCAAAAGTTTAGGCATTTGAACTGAAAATGGCTGCCCCTGAAGTGGAACCTGAGATACCGCTGGTGAGCCATGGCCACTGGAATGTGAAAATAGGTGTTTTCGAGATCTATCGAGACCATCCAACTGTTTCTTTGTACTACCGCGGATATGGTCCTGAGTGAGTTTCTTGTTTGAGAAAGCCGTTTAGGTATTTGAGGTCCAGGATGGGGCGCCACTTGCCAGAAGACTGTACTAGAAATAAATGGCCTGCAGACTCAGCAACTCTGAAACGTAGGATTCTAGCGACATGTGCTTCTCTGAAGATGCTGGGATCTTCGTTGAGACAAAAAAACTTGCTGGAGGCGGACTTTCAAAGTGAAGGCGAAACCCCTCGTGAACCACTCGCTGGACCCACGCATCCAACATCCTTTCCGCCCAGATGTTGCCAATGTGGGACAGCCTTTCCCCCACTGGCAACATCTGGGCGGGCAACCCTTCAGAAAGACTTGGTAGTTGTCTTGGGAGGCTGAGAGGCCTTGGACTTTGATCAATCCCCAAAGGAGTTGCGTGGGCACCAAGAGAAACGGTTAAATTCTTTACCCGGGCGATAGGATCTTGTATCGCTAAACTGCTCCCGAGATCTCCTGTTTGTGCAAAAGGACTGCGTACAACGCCTTCGGTCCTGGGACAGGAGGCCAGATTTCTCCCCAGTCACCCGACGTATCACATCCTCCAGAGTTTTCCCAAAGAGTGCCTCCAAACAAGGCCTATGTTCTATCCCTTTTTCAGGAGGAACAGAGTCAGCAGCAGACCAGTGATTCAACCATAAGGCCCATCTGGCCATGACAGAATGTGCCATAATTCGTGAAACAAACCTCAATAGCTTCCACCATGAATTCCGCAGCCAACTTGAGGCCCTGGATGCTAGCAGAAAGTGCCTCCCCTTCGCTCTGAGATCCAAGAGCCAATTCCACGTTTTAAAGACCATACTCTAACGGCCCTTTGCGACAGAAGTTTGGGCAACAGCCGCTTTGCAGGCTGCCCCTGCTGTAGAGAACACCCTCTTGAGGTCTGAAACAGTCCTCCTCTCCTCCATGGAGTCCTTGAACGATAGTTTCCTCCAGAGGCAGAGTAATATGCCATGCTAAGTGTTGCAAAGATGCATCCACTTTCGGAGGCGTATCCCAGGGTTCTAGATCTGATGGTCGAAATGGATAAAGTTTATTTACTCCATTCTGAAAAGCTGGCTTCCTATCAGGCTTAGCCCATTCATCTTCTTTTAGCTCCTTTTTTTTCTCCTCCATAAGAAGAAACTTAGGAAGATCCTTCTTTAAGTTAGGA
Organism: Lithobates sylvaticus; assembly: GCA_028564925.1. Classification (NCBI taxonomy): domain Eukaryota; kingdom Metazoa; phylum Chordata; class Amphibia; order Anura; family Ranidae; genus Lithobates; species Lithobates sylvaticus. Next base: position 137,806,986 of record CM053030.1, on the reverse strand, counting down.
TAATACTTCTTTTGGTCCTGAGGAACCGAGGTAACCTCCTCCCATTCAATAGTCTGCCTAACTCGTAATGAAAGCAGGACTTAAGGAAGAGTCAAACAAAAACAAATCCATTCCATCTTGTGCCCCTTTAGAGTCAGCATCAGACCCTCTGAACACTAGCCGTGGTTCTGGTGAATTGTCTTCCTGCACCACCTGGCGCGTAGACCTACCCCTCTTGGAGGAGGTGGGAAAAAGATCCTTTACGCTATCCTTAAAGAGGGAGTCCGGCGAATTTATTTTTATTTTTTTTAAAAAGTCAGCAGCTACAAATACTGCAGCTGCTGACTTTTAAAATATGGACACTTACCTGTCCAGCGCACCCGCGATGTCGGCACCCGAAAGCTGATCTATGAATCGGCTCTCGCGTGCTGCCGCCGCCATCTTCGGTGTGGGAATCAAGAAGTGAAGCCTTCCCGGTTCCCTACTGCGCATGCACGAGTCGCGCTGCGCAAGAAGGACGCTCCCTGCTGTCTCTGGGATCCCTGTGTTTCCCAGCAGACAGCGGGGGATGACAGGAAGTGGCGTAAATACCTGCAGATTCTGCGGCTATCTATGCCCAGAAGTGGGTGCAGATACCTGTATTATACAGGTATCTGCACCCCCCTCCCCCTGAAAGGTGCCAATTGTGGCACCGGAGGGGGGGAGGGTTCCGATGAGCGGAAGTTCCACTTTAGGGTGGAGCTCCGCTTTAAATGCTTCATTAGTGCACCACTTGATATCCTCATTTACAGCTTGGCTAGATTGAGAGGCTTCCCTGAAGCACGATTCACACAACCATTTGGATGGCATAGACACGCCATCACACGCCCAGCAGACACTGACCACTGGACCTATACGATCCATTACTCTTTTACCCATAGACGAGCCCGTATGGCAGGTCTAGAAGATGGGCCGGGTGAAATAGAAGAGGATTCCTGATGAATATGGTCTTATGGTGTCTCTTGAACTTTGCTTTCAAATGGGAAGGACGTGAAGAAGAGAGAGCGCCTAGGATGGTGACCCTAACTTCACTTAAGGCTTCTTGCATTTTTTGCGGCTGCTCTTTACCCTGGCACCAGGAGCGCCCAATCTCAGGGGGATCTTCCACCACAGGACCCTCCTGGGAACAGAGAATTATCAGGAACGTCCGGAGCGAGGACAAAAAAAAGAACACTGTCACCAGGTACTGCATGCCATTTATACTAACTATTCAGTAAGGTCCTATTGGGGGTCAAGGGGGCGGAGTTGACCCGCAGTGATGGCATGAAGCAGAGCCAAGAAATTATATATAATGTGTGTGTGTGTGTGTGTTCCTGGCTATAGTATGTAAAGTAAGAACATCGATAAACAATGCAGTCTAAATAGTAAATAAGATAATATGACATAATTATATAGTTTTTCACATATTATCTTTGTAGAACAAATTGTTGGAAAATATGTTAATTTCTAGAATATTGGCATCTTGATTGACTTATTTTTCTTGGTTGCTGTTTGTGCCAAATTCTTTGAGTATTAGTACCGACAAATGCTCTGACCTTAGATTTTCTGTTACACCTTGGAATTTATTGGTCCCTCATTGATTAAAAGCTTCAAAAGATCCAAAATCTATTACACCCCCTCCACCATGCTTTAAAAGTTGGGGTTTTGGTGTTGATATGTAATGTTTTTGTTCTGCATTTGACTCTTTTTTTTTCCTCCTTTTTTTTTCACATGACCATGCAGCAATGTTTAATTTTTAGATTGAGCGGTTGAGTTTTGTAAATTGATGTTTTTCAAAAGGGCAGAGGCAAACATATGAAAAGGTGCCTGGAGCTCCACCTGCAGGCTGGAATGTAAATATGAAATACACATGCATAATACTAGCAAAAGAGTGTATGTTAGTGAAGTGGCAGAGTAGGATTGTGCATGTTGTTCTTATAGTGGTTGAAAGATGGGCAATGTTGTAGTCACCCAAGTACAGAAACATTACTTGAAGTATCGAGGGGGGGCATGGTTCACGTTGATGAAGTGCATATGCAGAAGTTGTCACAGGTACAGTGATGGCAAATGGGGTAGTGTACACATGTCCAGTGTCAGCAAACAGAATAGTGGTGCTGGTGCAGTGGCAGAGGTTTGAGAAGTGTCCATCTGTGCAGTGCCAACAAATGCAGAAATTAGTTAACTATGGCAGTGGCCATCTTGGATGAGGGCAGCTTCCGAGTTTATTACAGGCTGGTGACATTTTATTTTTCTTTGAAGCACTATAGTGTCACGTTTGTCATTGATCACAATCACATGGACACTTGTTTTGTGGACTTTTATATGGGGTAGTTTTGCACTTATATGTGATGTATAGGAACCGCTGTCAATTTTTGCTTTAAGTGCATTGGTGCCAAGTGCGCTCATACAAGTCAGTTCATTGATAGCAAGTGTATGTTGGTGCAATTGCTGAAACAGAAGTGCATGTTGGCACAGTGGCTGAGAGTGGAGAAATGTGTGTCTGTGCAGTGTTATGCACATCGATCCAGTGGAGGTGAGTGGAAATGTGTGTGGAATTGCTGTGGGGCAAAGTGGAGTCATGCGCATGCAGTACTGTGGTGATTTGTTGAGGTGACATGATCCCTTTGGCCAGCCCACAGAAAATAATGGGACTACCTTCTCACTTTTCTTCTCATAAGATTATAGCTGCTCCTCACTGGGCACACTTTCCATCTCTCACACCCCACCAGAGGGATTCCACTGCTGGATAGCCCTCCTTTCCATTTGCCACAAAGCTCTTGGTAATGCGGACAACTGCAAAATTATTCTTTTTACATTTTCCAGCACATTAACGCTACTCCTAAATAAGACTTATCAGCATGATATAGAGTAGGCAAGTCTCACTGTTTCTCGGCATGAAGAGATGAACGGCCACTCTCATGTTGCTTTATTTGTGCTACCTTTTGAGCATCATTTGGTGAACAGTAAGCAGTTGAGCGGCCTTGAAAGTGGGACAAGAACATGCAGACAGGCATCGGTTTCCAGTACGAGGGTGAAATTGTGTCACTGGTGTCGGATCTATATAGGCAGTATGTCTGTAGGTACATACACTGGTGACAGCATTGTCCACTGCCATGACAATTCAAAAAGTCAACAGGGCTGGTCAGCATTGTATACTTATGACTGCTATAAGCGGCCCAGTGTCACAGGACCCACTGCCCTCCTGCCGACGGTCCAGGAAGTGAAAGGTGGGTAGTGCTAGCTTTCCCTCTCACTGGGTTTGTCTTTTACAATATAACTATGCAATGTCATATTTACCTGACTAAAAACTCTTTAATTTAAGTACTTTAGTTGTGGATTTAGAGCAAACATAGTTTTAATGTACAGCAAATGTTGATGATGGTGTTTGGTTAAATAATGTTGGCATACATGGAAGGTAGATATCGATATATTTTTTTTTGCTGTACCCTTAGCCTTATTTAGGTTCTTAAGAGTGAAAGAACCAGTTAGATTTATATGCTGTGGTATTAATGGTACGAAGGTACCACTTCTTGTGCCAAGCCCATACCAATATGACTTACTAGTCTCTCAGGTGTCACCAGCAAATTTCAGAATAGTCAAATGTCACATGGATTCTGGATTAATATCAGTTTAGTCACTGATCCCTAGTTATGCATTCAGTAATGACTACCAGTATTATTCATATGACCTATATTATTGTAAATGCTGTGATATCATTGGACATCTAGTCAATCTGATGTGTTACTGATTTGTATTAACCTAGATTTTTTTTTTAGTTGCTTGTTCATTACTTAATGGAACAAACAGTTATTCAACCAACCACAGCGTTCAATGCTTTTCATTGTGGCCATTTTTAAGTACTTCATTAAAATACTTTCATTTTGTTCACTAAAAAAATTATATCTGGCTGTAATGTGCAAGATATGGAGATAATGGTTTATGAATTGTGGCCACACTTTTCCACCTTTTTAGATTTTAGACTCTTAAAGCGTAACTTTACCCATAACAACTTGATAAAAAATAATTTACTTCAGCAAGGAACATACGTTTTTAAATTAATGATTATGCTTCTAAAATTAGTGTGTGCTGTAAACTGCTTCCAGCATTGCACCTGTTTCTTCTTGCTAGAGGCTACCATTTTGTTGAAGTTCAGAGCCCCTGAGCAGCAGTAAATCTTTAGGCTGAAAGCAGATTAGCCTCTAGTGGTTCTGATTTTCGGCCAAAAAAGAGAGAAACTGAGCATGTGCAGAGTAGGGTGAGGCAGTGTATTACTGGATTTTAAGTCCCTTATTTTTAATGGTTTACATAGCTATACCTGCAAAAGGGGTCAGCCTGAAGTGATCTAGAAAGTTCTAATTTTTTGACTAAAGTTCAACTTTAAGTGCGTTGCATGCATCTCTTTTATTTAGTATCTCTTATAAATTTAGTATTGTACTATACGGTATATTATTATACAATCTATCTTGGAGAGCAGGTTATAGGTTTTAAGGGGTAACTATAACTATAAAGTAAATGAAATAAATTTAATAGGCAAAGTATGTAAGGGGACCTTATAATTGTACTAAAGTCAAACTCCATTCAAAGGTTTTTTTTTTTTCTGGATACAGCTGGAAACGATTAGATCCTTTAATTGATTTTATTGCCTTTTTATCCAATTTAAAGCTAATCTCCACTTCTAATGTTCCTTTAAATAGTTTGGGCCTTGCTGGCCCAAGGAGCTATTTACTGCACTAACCAGAACTAGAAACCAGAAGAGTAAATGAGTAGGTGGAGGAAAAATGGGGAAGAAGAGACGGTAAAGGGGTTTGTAAAAAACGTTTGGGGGTAGAGGATGGGGGGGGGGGGGGGTCAGTTTCTTGTATAACTAAATACTAAATAATGAGCTCTTAAATAAATTGTGAAGGTTGGGGCTATGATATACAGGGATTGCAGGCACATGCAATATGTGAGTATTGTTTTTTTATCTTTTTTTTCTGCACTTTTAATCCATAAAACATACATTGCATTAAAATGTAACCATTTAAGGGCCAGCCACCGTTGTTTTACTTGGGGCTTTCATGCTAAATACAGTGGTTATGGCAGCAGCTAGCTGCCATAACCACGGTATTATTAAAAAATGGCATACGGCTTTTTTTTTTTTTTTAAAAGGACCGTGTAAAAATAAAAAATAATATAAGAAAAAAAATGTAAAGGGCCCTGTCCCACCACGCTCGCGTGCAGAAGCGAACGCATACGTAAGTTGCTCCCACATATGAAAACGGTGTTCAAACCTCAAATATGAGGTATTGCCACGACCGTTAGAGCGAGAGAAATAATTCTAGCCCTAGACCTCCTCTGTAACTCAAAGCTGGTGATCTGTAGAAATGTTAAAACATCACCTATGGAGATTTTTTTTTGTTTACAAATATTTTTATTGAGGTTAGTAAGGCAGTTACAGGAAAATATAACATGCATTGAGAGTGCGGCATATAACGAAAACAACAATTTTCTATAGCATTCGTATGACTAGAACAGGGGTCTCCAAACTGCGGCCCGAGGGCCAGATGTGGCCCTTTGCTAGCTTTTATGTGGCCCTTGGGGCAAAACTCCTTCCACTGATATGAGGCACTATTCCTCTCACTGACACCAACAATTGGGAATTAGATCGTCCACCGATACCAATGATGGAATACTATTCCTTCTACTAACATGGGGAATACTCCTCCTATTGACCACCAACCCTGAGGCCATATTTATTGTCAATGATGCTGGGCCCCGTGACATTTTCTACCCCTGCTGGCCACAATCAGGCCCTCCTAAAGTCTGAAGGACAATAAAGTGGCCCTTTGTTTGAAAAGTTTGGAGACCCCTGGACTAGAATAAAGAAGTCACGGTGGATTGGAAGTGTCACTCTTCAAGAACTAGTATATAAAATTAAAAACATAACCTTAATCAACTATAATAGTGTGTGCATAGAGCAATATAAGAATACATCTGCATAGACTTAATAGTTTGTATCATTATAAGCAGTGTTGTCAGAGCTTATTTAGGGGGTAAAATTACAAGTACAAATCTGAGGTCCGAGTTCCTTTGGTCTATCCAGCAGGTTTGGCTGAGCAGAATAGGATGAACCTTGCCCATATTGGCAATCTAAAGGGCTAGCCAAGAGCCCCATTTGCGGTCGAAAATTCACATGGAGTCCATGAGAGTATGGTGTATTCGTTCCATTAACGTAAGACTCCATTCGAAGAAGCACTTGGGACCAAGAAACTGTTGGAGATCGCCAGTTCAAAGCTATAGCCCAGTGAATAGCGCTAAATAGTGTGTGAGACAGTTTTTGATCTGGGGGGAGACCTCTGGGAGATCTGCAAACAGCATACACATCTGGTATGTCAAAGTGATAGGCGTGCCAGTTATTTCAAGCATTGTCATAGATGTCTGCTGCCAAAGAGATTGTAGAGCCTTACAGCTCCAGAAGGTATGGAGGAGTGTACCCCTTTCACCACATCTCCTGAAACATGTGTCTGGAATAGTTGGAAAAATTCTGTTCCCCAACAGGGCAGTAGTACCATTTGGTGTCAAGTTTGACCACAGTGGGTACACTTATGCATATTGGCGACCCAGTATGTGAAATGTATATTCCTTGCTAAAGAACATTATTTTTTATCAAGTTGTTATGGGTAAAGTTCTGTGTTAACATTCTGTGTAGGTAGTGCTTGCAGGTCAGGGTCAGAAATACAGCAAGTGTTCACAACCTAATGCACATTTTTTGGTAATCTTGCATGAGACTCCATTCACACCTATGCAGTTTACTTTTGAGCTTGTCTTGCAGTGCCTTTTGCTGTGCTGTTTGCATTTTTTTAAATCACGATTTTGCTGCATTCTTTTTTTTTTTTTTTTTATGATTTTTTTTTGGGGCAAATTTGTTGTTGGGCAGATTATAAAAAACACAACTTGTGGTAAAAACTCGGTAACAATGCACTACACTTTTCTGCAGCTTCTCCATTGAAGTCTATTGAACTTAAAGTGGTTGTAAACCTGTTTAAAAAAAAAAAAAACCTGCTAGGCAAAAGCATAATGAGCTAGTATGCATTATGAATTACTTACCTGAGATCGAAGCCCCCGCAGCAGTCTTCGTTCACCGCTCCGGTGGCCGACATACATACATAACGTACATGCCGTTGCTTCAGTTTGCTTAAGTGCGCATGTGCCGATGACATCGGCACATGCAAATACAGGGATATATCCTAAACTGTGCAGGTTTAGGAGATATCCAGTGTAGCTACAGGTAAGCCTAATTATAGGCTTGCCTGTAGTATAAAGTGGTTGTAAAGGGTTTACAACCACTTGAAAAAGCACCTTTTTGCATTTAACCACTTTCAGACCGGATCATTTTGCTGGCTTAAGACCAGACCACTTTTTGCGATTCGGCACTGTGTCGCTTTAACTGACAATTGCGCGGTCATGCGACGTGGCTCCCAAACAAAATTGACATCCTTTTTTCCCCACAAATAGAGCTTTCTTTTGGTGGTATTCGATCGCCCCTGCGGTTTTTATTTTTTGCGCTATAAACAAAAAAATAGTTTATTTTTGATTGGTTTGCGCAAAAGTTATAGCGTTTACAGAATAGGGGATAGTTTTATAGCATTTTTATTAATAATTTTTTGTTTTTACTAGTAATGGCGGCGATCAGCGATTTTTATTTTTAACCTGGGGGTGGCAGTGTAGGGGTTAAGTGTTCTTAGGGGTGTGTTACTAACTGTGGGGGGCGTGGCTGTGTTTTAGTGCTCCAAGGGATCAGTGTCACTAGTTGCTAGGCAGAACGGGGAGATGCTGTTTACTTCCGCATCTCCCCGTTCAGCCTTCCCGTGAGATGATCGCGGGTATCCCCGCGGCGATCGAGTCAGCGGGACCAGCGACCGGACTCACGGGGGGTCCCGACCAGCGCGATGGCACGGTGCCAATCTTAAAGGGGCATACCTGTACGCCCTTTTGCCTGTCCGTGCCATTCTGCCGACGTACATCGTCGTGCGCCGGTCGGGAAGTGGTTAAAGTCCCTGACCCTTTTCAAACACGCAGAGGCACACAAAAAAATGCACTGATGTGAACATGTTCCATAGGAACCCATGTCCTGTGTTTCTGCAAAAAGCACAAAAAGACAAAAAAAACGTCTTCTTAACCACTTCACGACCGCTCACTGTATATATACGTCATTTTTTTGAAGAGGGATATCTCGGTAACGGCAGCAGCAGCTGCTGCCACAACCGAGGTATCCCTCTTCACAGTGAGCGGTCCCCTTTCCGATAATGGTGGTCATCGCGGCGGATTCGCCGCAAGATCACCGTTATCGGCGGCGGGAGAGGTGCCCCCCCTCCCGCCGCTCTCCCGTGCCTTCCGCCGCTTACCGGAACCGTCGGCGGAGGCGATCGGGTCCCTTCCCTGCCTGTGCATAGAGATGAGTGACGCTACGATGGCCGCCGCTCATCTCTATACCATAGGAGGGCGGAAGCGACGTCAAAAACGTGACTTCCGCCCATACGTCTTAAAGGGGAATTTACAAATGTAATTTTTTTAAATGACATTTTTTTTTTTCATTGAAGTCCAAATATGAGATCTGAGGACTTTTTGACCCCAGATCTCATATTTAAGAGGACCTGTCATGCTTTTTTCTATTACAAGGGATGTTTACATTCCTTGTAATAGGAATAAAAGTGATCAATTTTTTTTTTTTTAAACAGTGTAAAAAATAATACAATTAAGAAAAAACAAAAAAACATTTTTTTAAAACACCCCGTCCCGACGAGCTCGCGCGCAGAAGCGAACGCATACGTGAGCAGCGCCCGCATATGAAAACGGTAGTCAAACCACACATGTGATGTATCGCCGCGATCGGTAGAGCGAGAGCAATAATTCTAGCCATAGACCTCCCCTGTAACTCAAAAAATGCAACCTGTAGAATTTTTTAAATGTCGCTTATGGAGATTTTTGAGGGTAAAAGTTTGACGCCATTCCACGAGCGGCCGCAATTTTGAAGCGTGACATGTTGGGTATCAATTTACTCGGCGTAACATTATTTTTCACAATACAAAAAAAAATTGGTCTAATTTTACTGTTGTCTTATTTTTTTATTCAAAAAAGTGACTTTTTTCCAAAAAAAGTGCGCTTGTAAGACCGCTGCGCAAATACGGTGTGAAAAAAAGTATTGCAACGACTGCCATTTTATTCTCTAGGGTATTAGAAAAAAAACAATATATAATGTTTGGGGGTTCTAAGTCATTTTCTAGCAAAAAAAACTGTTTTAAACATGTAAACACCTAAAATCCAAAACGAGGCTGGTCTGGAAGTGGTTAACCTTCGCAATGGGACTTCTCTTAAATATGTAAATGACATATTCTGTATAAGCAATTCATTAGCTGTTCCCTACCTTTTTTATTTTACTATAATTTTTTAAATTAACAGTAAGTATTATGTTATGAATATTAGGTGGGCTTTTTATAATGGAAATCAGATATCACTTCATGGGGTTACTCCATACCGTGGCCTGAATTTTATGGCCCCTTCAAAAAAAAAAGCAGATCAAAATAAGCCCGAGCAGAACTATGATATTTTAGGTGAATATTTTATGAAACACTTGTAGCTAATCTATATTTTTAGAAACTTCTCTTCGGACTCTTCCTTTGACACAGAGACATTCCTTGATGCCACCCTCTGATTTTTATCAGATGATGAACTGCAGATCACTGATCCAAATCACCATATGGGTGAATAATAAGAGTTTATTATGCCTGAGGAAGATAGCGTGACAGTTTGATTTTCTGCATATTCTTTGGCTTTAACTTCAGGCTCCGGAAGTGAGTCAGGCTTTGTTTCTGGCTAGATACCTCCCCTCTGCTCTTTTTTTTTTCTGTGTCTTTCTGCTAGGTGTGCTGGAATTTTCCAGGTTTATCGTGGGAGGTTAAAGGAGGATCATTGTATAGGTGTGTGTTTGCAGGAGAAGGTGGGGGTGTATACAATACATGACATTCTGTGTGGGCTGTATAGCTTAACTCCTTATGCAGTCAGCAGAATATGGCGATGAAAGTAGCCAGTGATTAACAAAATGACTGATTAATACACAATTATTTTTACTTTTTATATTCACTGATTGTGCTTGGTTTCTTTTAAAAAAATTAGTATGTTTATTCATTTCAGCTGGGACCTGAACACATATTTGCATAACAGCCAAGAACACTGTGTTCTGTTAAGTCATTTTGTGACGTTGGATCTTGGAGTATTGCCAAGCGTGCTCAGGTTCATTCCAATAAGTTTCTTTGCTGGCTTCACAGCACAGGAATGTCAGTCTTGTCTTCACATGACAGCAACTCCATCATATTCTGTTGTTCATTGGAACATACTAATTCAGTTATTTTTTATTTTACATTTAGTTTATCAATGATGCACATTTTATTTTCAGATACTTTAAAGAAAACTGCAGGCCAGATAAATACATCTGAAATCAGTGATTTGGTGTAAATGAATGATGTTTTGTAAATAAAACATTGCTTTAAGTTCTATACTTTGATACACAAAGTTTTTTTTTTTTTTAGTTTTTGCTTAATTTTTTTCAATTCTACTAAACAGAAGTGTTAATTGCCATAATTCATTTATATCAATTCTTTATATATCGTGCCACTATTTTTTTTTGTACCTTTTTTCCTTCAGTGCTATTGTGTGGTCCATGATCTTTCCCTATTATTTGGCATCTGCAGGGAAAGATCTTTGGGAGGGGCTTCTATTGGCCTCCGTACACACGGTTGGACATTCCGACCACAAAATCCGTCGGATTTTTTCCGAAACTGGTGTTGCATACACACGGTCGGACAAAGTTGTCGGAAAATCCGATCGTTCGGAACGTGATGGCGTTCATTTGTTAAGACGGGACTACGTTCAGGCTAGTAGCCAATAGCTTTGGTCTCGTAATTTGATCTGAGCATGCGTGGCACTTTGTCTGATCGGATTTTGTTGTCGGAAAATTTGAGATCCTGTGCTCAAACGGAAAAAGCCCGCTAGAGCCCACACACGATCGGATTTTCCGACAACATAATCCGATCTGACTTTTTCCATCGGAATATCCGAGCGTGTGTACGGGGCATTACTCTGCTGATGTATGCTCTTTTAGTTGGAGTCTATCTGGCCAGCCTTATTTGGTGCTGTGCCAGTCACATGGCAAAAAAAAAGATTCAGAGAGCAAATCAAATTACAGTATATTATAAACATCAAAATAAATATCTTTATTGAACATCCATTGTGTATTTTTTATCCATTAATATGGTGTAGGTGGAGTCAGATGATTGACACTGGCTTTCATTTTGTTCAGATGGCATCTTCATTAAAGGCTTTTTTTTTTACTTTACAGCGATTTGGCATATTTAATACTGATCTGTATTAAAACTATATATAGATAAGTCTTCACCATGTCAGAGATTGGTGTGTTGTTGCAGCATCCCTATTTTATAGGAAAAAAGGAAACCCCCTTGCTTGAGACTTTAAAGGCAACAACAACACAAGCATAGAGTAAAAAAGCATTTATTATTACATTTAAAATTTGATCATACAAACATGTAATGTTAAGTTAAAAATATGACATAACAAAAAACTAAACAACAAAAAACGTAACAAAATTGCATAGCAAGCATAGAATTGTATCATAAATACTCTCTGATTTATTAAAAATCTCTGGTACCCGACACGTTTCTGGTTCAAGCCCTTCATCATCCCTGATTGGATAGGAGAATATGTAATCGCAGATTTTCATAAGGTAAGCAGAAGCTGATTTGAAGGAGTATACTTTATAGGGATGAGCCCGATGTCTGGTATGGATTTTGGGGGGGACCCCTATGCCATTTTTTTTAAATTTTCGTTTGAGGTTCCCCTTAATATTCATACCAGACCCAAAGGGACTGTTAATGGACTGGGGGATGCTCTTTTTTTCAATGAGTTTTATCTATATTGCCAAGGCCCGACAATTCATTACAGGCGCGATCAGTTTTAAATTACAATTTTTCCTTTAGAAATGTAATTTTGCTGTGGTACTCTTCTAAACATGGGGAAAAGGCGCCAGTTTACAGGCATACTATAGACACCCCCCAGGCACAATATTTAAAGGAATATTTCATTTTTAGAGATGAGAGATGAATGCCGGACGTGGATGAGCCGCATTAACTATCGGGAGGGTTTTTTCGAAGGGCTTGAACCAGAAACGTGTCGGGTACCGGAGATTTTCAATAATCGGAGAGTATTTATAAGTATTTATGATACAATTCTATGCTTGCTATGCAATTTTGTTAAGTTTTTGTTTTTTGTTATGTAATGTGTTTAACTTATCATTACATGTTTGTATGATCAAATTTTATGTGTAATAATGCTTTTTTAATCTATTTGTGTTGTTTACTTTTTTTGCTTGCTAAGTGTAAACTAAGTGTTTTTGTGAGTCTCTTAGATAATGTAATCAATCAGCATACCACTATAGTGTTTAGCGGTATGAGGACATGGAGGGGGGAGGGAGAGGAGTATTATTATTAGGAGTAATATTTACCATGGTGTATACGCCCACATGTGTGAGTCTATACTCACGTGACCTGCACAGATAAGAAAAAGGAGGAAATGGAGAGCTTACACAGGAACTGAAAGGGTCACTGGGAAGGGGGAGGGACAGCTGAAGGCAGGATCAATGAGGTATATTTCTCTCTACACAAAACAAATGCTTTGTAAATATGCATGTTATATCGCATGTAACGAGAGTTTTTCATAGTCTGGATTTAATGAGTTTAAAAGTGTAAAAGTCAGAACTTTTAAGTTATTATTGCTGACCATGTCCTCATTAGGGAGATTTCCCCTTACTGCTGTCATAGTGACACCAACACAAGATCACCAGAGGATGCAGGGGTTGCTAGGACAGGAAAACACAATCAGCCATTGGGATCTAACATTTCCCCACTTTTCTTGTTGTCACTATTCCCAGTAAAACAGATATCCCATCTCTTCCTATCACTGAGCTGGAAGTGGGGGTTGAATCCCGACCAGGGACGCAAACAACAGTTAAAACTTGACAGAGCTTATAAATCTTTCTGTTTTTTTTGTAGAAGAAGAAAACAATGAAAAAAATCTTTTGATTGAAGTTTGGTTTTAATAAAAACACAAAAAATTATCCACAAATTTGAGAGTGCACTGCACTTGATTTACTAAACTATTATTAAATTGTACCTATTTTTTGTGAAAACACAATAAACTAACCCTAATGCGGCGTACACACGCTCGGACTTTCCGGCGGGATTGTCCGCCGGACTTTCCGAACGTGTGGACTTACCCACACACGCCCCGGACTTTTCCGGCAGACAATCCGCCGGAGTTTTGGCGAAAGTCCATAGGACTTTTGAAATGAATGGACTTGCCCACACACGGAGGAAAGTCTGTTCATTTAGAACGTGACTCCAGGTAGACGGGACTAGCAAAGTGAATGCCGCCGCTAGCCCCGTCACCTGGTATGGATTTAAAGGGAAATCCCTACGCCGAAAACGGCGTGGGGGTCCCCCCCAATCCATCTCAGACCCTTATCTGAGCACGCAGCCTGGCCGGTTAGGTAAGGGGGTGGGGACGAGCAAGCAACATGGGGGGTGCCCTGGGGAAAGGGGGGCCCTGTTGTCCCCCCCACCCCAAAGCACCTTGTCCCCATGTTGATGAGGACAAGGGCCTCTTCCCGACAACCCTGGCCGTTGGTTGTCGGGGGTCTGCGGGCGGGGGGCTTATCGTAATCCGGGAGCCCCCTTTAATAAGGGGGCCCCCAGATACCGTCCCCCACCCTATGTGAATGAGTATGGGGTACCATGTACCCCAACCCATTTACCTAAGGAAAAAAAGTGTAAATAAAAAAGACACCATTTTTAAAAATACTTTATTGCACAGCTCCGGGGGTCAAGAAGCAGAACAAGAAGAGAACAAGAAGCAGAAGGCGGCGACAGCGATGGCAACACAAGCCCAGGCCACCGCTCGTAAAAGAGCTGGAAGAAGAAAGCGGAGGCCCGGCAAGAAGAACAGAAGAGACATCAGAAGTCAGAACAAGACCCCCAGACGACGACGGCGGTGACGAAGAAGAAAGCCGGGCTCCTCCGCTAGTGAAGGAGCTAGTAAAAGAGCAGAAGATAGCGGAGGAGTCCGGCGAGAAGACCCCCTAAGACGGAAGAAGACCCCTGGAGCTGTGCAATAAAGTATTTTAAAAAATGGTGTTTTTTTTTTTTTTTATTTACACTTTTTCTCCTTAGGTGACTGGGTAGGGGTACATGGTACCCCATACTCATTCACATAGGGTGGGGGGCCGGTATCTGGGGCCCCCTTATTAAAGGGGGCTCCTGGATTCCGATAAGCCTGCAGACCCCGACAACCAACGGCCAGGGTTGTCGGGAAGAGGCCCTTGTCCTCATCAACATGGGGACAAGGTGCTTTGGGGTGGGGGGGCCGCAGGGTCCGCTTTCCCCAGGGCACCCCCCATGTTGAGGGCACGCGGCCTGGTATGGCTCAGGAGACCGGCCGGGCTGCGTGCTCGGATAAAGGTCTAAGATGGATTTGGGGGGGGGACCCCCCACACCGTTTTTTCGGCTTGGGGATTCCCTTTTAAAACAGGCGGCATTCATTTCCTTCGCTAGTCCCGTCCACCTGGAGTCACGTTCTAAATGAACGGACTTTCCTCCGTGTGTGAGGAAAGTCTGTTCATTTCAAAAGTCCCGCGGACTAGCACACAGACGGCGGGATTGTCCGCCGGACTGCCGAGTCCGGCGGACAATTTTAAGTCAAAACTTAAAACTTAGTCCGCCGGACTTTTGGGAACAAAAAGTCAGCCGGAGCCCCACACACGGTCGGAATGTCTGGCGGAAAATCCCGCGGGAAAGTCCGATCGTGTGTACGCGGGCCTTAGTGTTAGCAGGCATGTGGTTTTGCATGGTCACCATACCTCACAGTGCAATGCTGATATCTCTGATGTTATTTGTAACACTGCTTTGCAGATATAGTATGATGCCTTCTTTTTTTTTTTTTTTTTTTTTTTTTTTTTGCCACCTCAGCGAAATATTTCGGGAGACTTCAGATCAGCTGAAATATTCAGGCATGTCCCGTCTCCATTCACATCATAGTAGCCATATTTTCCTTTTTTCTGCTTATGTCTTTTTTTTTTCTTTTTCTTTCTTTTTATTAAACAGATATATTTTAGGCTCCGAATCGGGCCATTATCTCATTAACTCTGGGCGGCCCCCGTTATCCTATTAGCCCCCTCCCCCTCCCTCCCCTCCATCCTCCATATTTTTTTAAGCCTTCTTTTGTCCCATGGAATAGGATTGTCCATGGATCCATTGGGAGTGTTATGTTGGTTATTTCCTTTATGTGTTGTATCACTTTTTCCCAAAACCCCCTGATCTTGGGGCAACTCCACCAAATATGTGTCATAGTGCCTAGTTCCCTGCATCCTCTCCAGCAATCCCCTTGGTTATCCGGTTGGTATTTGCAGGCTTTGTCTGGGGTGACATACCATCTTGATATTACTTTATAATTGATTTCAGCCGATTTGTTATCATGTGCAGACCTATGTGTAAGTTTCAAAATTTTCTTGATAATAGTACTATCGCATTGTGTTCCCAACTCGTTCTCCCACTTTGAGATGAATGGAGGCAGCCCCCTTTCTTCCCCGTCAAGCAAAAGCCCACCCCACCTAGAAATCGTGCCCCTGGTGTTGTTATTTAGGCACACCCGTTCTAACGCGGTTAGTTCTGTCTCTTCCCTTAAGGGGCGTGGGAGGCTCTGCGTAAAGCCAGCAAGTTGGTGATACCTCCATTCATCGATCTCCTCAAACCCGAATGTGTTTTTTAATTCCTGCAGTGGTAAAATCTTTCCCTCTTTTAATATATCTTTAAGCTGTGCGTGCTCGTGCTTTATCCAATTCCCTCCGTTTATCTTCATCCCTGGTGCAAAAAAATAATTTTCTTTTAAGCTAATAAGTGGTGAGTTATAATACCCATTGTATTTTTTGTATATCCCGTCCCATGTCCTTAGTGTATTTTGTGTGAGTTTACTACGACTTAAATCGGTTAGCCTGTATCTAGGGGGGTTCCATATAATATTCCCTAACTTTGCCTTATTCAGGGAGCACTCTAAGTTCACCCATCTCTTTTCTTTATTTTCTTTTATCCATTCTGTGATTCTTGAGAGTACTATAGCTTTATAGTATAGGGATATATCTGGGATAGCCCTCCTTTATTTTTTCCCCGTTTTAAAGTAGAGAAAGCTATTCTAGGTTTCTTCCCCTTCCATATAAATGCCATCAGTAGGGATTTAAGCTTTACTAGATAATATTTGGGGAGTGCGATAGGCATCATTTGTATTTTATATACAATTTTAGGGAGCATGAACATCTTAAGTGATTGGATTCTCCCGAATCATGAGAGGGGTCTGTACCCTAGTCTTTTGATATCGTTTTTAATCTCATCTAAGAGTGGGACAAAATTAGACTTGAACATTTTTTTTATAGTTGTTGCTAATTTTATACCTATGTATCTCAATTCTTCTCGCCAGGGAAATTTAAATGCCTTTTGAAGTGTATGTTTTTCTGTGTTTCTGGTGTTAATATTTAACACCTCAGACTTCCCCAGATTTATTTTGAAGTTTGAAATCTCCCCAAATTTTTGGATTGTCTCCATTAAGCGGGGCAAAGTGTTACTAGGTTTATTGATGTAGAAGAGTACATCATCTGCGTATGCAGATAGTTTGTGTTCCTCTTTCTCTATCTTGAATCCCGCTATCTCAGAGTCACCTCGGATTGTGGATAGAAGGGGTTCAAGAGAGAGGACAAACAGGAGGGGGGACAGTGGGCATCCCTGTCTGGTCCCGTTCCTCATTTCAAAGGGAGAGGAGTCCGTGCCATTGATCTTGATTGTTGCTGTCGGATGGTGATATAGCGTCCTTATCCGTCTCAGCATGTTTGGGCCGAAGCCCATTTCCTCTAATGTCATGAACATGAAGTCCCAGTCTACCCGGTCAAAGGCCTTCTGGGCGTCAGTTGACAGGAGTAGACTGGGACCTCCCCTCTCCCTCTCGTGAAGCAACAGGAGCAGAGTACGGACCCCGTTGTCTCTACACTCTCTCTCCCTGGGATAAAACCAGCCTGGTCTGGGTGTACCAACTTGTTCATCTGCGTTTTGATTCTACTTGCGAGTATTTTAGCAAAGAGTATCTGCGTTAAGCAGGGATATCGGCCGATAGTTCGCACAGCAGGTTCCATCTTTATCTTCTTTTTTTATGACCGTAATCGAGGCTAGCAAGGCCTCTTTGCTCATTTGGTAATCTGTTCCCAGACCGTTCAAGTACTTGCATAGCCATGGGATCAGGATCTTCTGGAACCTCTTGTAATAATATATCGTGAACCCGTCCGGGCCTGGGCTTTTCCCGTTCCCCGTATCGGCCAGTGCGCGCACTATTTCTTCTTCTGAGATTGGTCCTTCCATCTCATCTCTGTCGATTGTTGTCATTCTAACTAAGCCCGCCTGCCTTAGGAAGGCCTTGGCATTCCCCATCTTATCTGATTTTGCTCCCTCACGTTCATGTTCTACTGCATATAGTTTCTCATAATAATTCTTAAATGTTTGTGCAATTCCATTTGTGGTGTATTCTAAGGTCCCCTTGTCTGCCTGTATTTTCTCAATAAAATTTAGCTTTTTTTTTTCCTGTAACATTTTTGATAGATACTTTGGGGATTTATTACCTCCATAGTATTTTTCCCTGGCGAGAAGATAGAATATTTGTTTAGTTTCTTGTTCCATATGGTTTTTAAATTCTTCTCTTTTATTTATTATTTCTTGGTATAACGTTCTGTCGGGTTTTTGGGTCATTTTGTGTCTCTGTTCTAATTTAGCTATTTCGTCTGTAATTTTTTTTATCTTACTAGCCCTATCTCTTTTCCTTTTTGTCCCCTCAGCTATCAAGATGCCCCTTATAAAGGCTTTATGGGCCTCCCATAGTGTCCTGCTCGAGATCCCCTCTGTATCGTTCGTCCTGAAGTATTGTTCGAGTTCTTTTCCTATTTTCTCGGCTCCTGCGTCCTCTCTTATTATTTCCTCATTTAGTCGCCACCTAGGGGGCACCTTGACTTCAGGGGTCATTTGTATTTTCGTCCATACCGGGGCGTGGTCTGATAATGAGATTATCCCGATATTTGATTCTAGTACCCGTTCTAGTGTTCTGTGTTCTAAAAAAATGTAATCGATTCGCGAGTACGTCCCGTGCACCTGGGAGTAGAACGAGAAGTCTTTATCTTTGGGATGCTGGCATCGCCAAACATCTAATAATTGAAGTTCCAGTAGTTTTTTCTTAATTCTGCGTAGTTGTACGTTGCTAGTCCCAGGTGTCCGGGACGTACTGTCCCATTGTGGTTCTAAACAGAGATTTAGGTCCCCCATCATGATCAACATTCCCCTCCCGAACTCCCTCACTTTCCTTAAGATTTTGATTAGATAGGTCCCGGGGTCACTGTTAGGGGAGTATATGTTCACCAATATGACTTTTGTGTCGTCTAGTTTACCCTCTAAAAACAGGTATCTTCCCTCTGGGTCAGACTCCCTCTTTTCCAGGCAAAATCTCACTCTTTTAGCGAAGCCAATCGCCACTCCTCTACTTCTAGTTGTAGCTGTATCCGCCTGGTACCATGTGGGAAATTCTTTGGAATATAATTTAATATTTGAGTTATGTGAGATATGTGTCTCCTGTAGGAAGGCCACATCAGCAGCATATTGTCCCAGTTCCCTCAGAATTTTATAGCGCTTATTGGGTGAATTGAGCCCCTTGACATTGTATGTAATGAGGTTTATCGTTGGGGTCATTTTCTAATGTCTAAATGTAGTTCTAATCCTCTTATCCTAATCTCCCAATTTTTCTGGTCAGGACCCCCTCCCTCCCCTCCCTCCCCTCCCTCCCTCCCTACCTACCCCTCCCTCCCCTCCCCCCTCCCTACCTACCCCTCCCTTTCCTATCTCGGGCTTAGCTCCCCACTCCCCAAATGGCCTTTCAATGGCCCCCGGCTCGCCTATGGTCCCGATACTCTTGACCATCCTTGAGCCGTCTTTTGAGGAGGTCTGCGCGTTGTCCCGCCCCTCTCCGACCGGATCCCAGGGGTCCGGTACATGAGGGTGGAGGGCCCCCCCCCCGCTCCCCCCCCCAAACCCCTTATATTTTGTCGTCTGCTGCGATTTTCCTGGTCTTCGATTCTGTATTGTAATCTCCTTCTATTGATCTGCTCTTTATGCAGCTGATCCTGAAATTTGTTCATCTCTTGATCCAGTTTTTCTGTTTTCTCCTCCACTGTTTCCACTCGTGTTAAAAGGGATCCTAGGTCTGCCCTCAGCGAGCCTATGTCTGCTTTTATTGCGTTTTCAAGTCTTAAGAGCATCTTCTCCATCTCTCCTTTTGTTGGAAGATGTTCGTCTTCTCTGAGCTCTTCCATTCTGCTTTCGTCTATTTCGCTTTCTATGATGGAGTCTGAGGCCAGGGTCTCCTCCAATATTTTTTCCGCTCCTTTTCTTTTTTCCCCCTTCGGGTGGGTTTGTCTTGCCCCTTCTGGGTTTTTTGGGCTGGCACCTTGGGTCATGTATTGCTTAATGGTACTTTCCGAGTTTTTTTCTTTCCCACTTTTGGGCGGCGCCCCTTTTGTTGTTTTGTTCGTTGACCTACTCATATTTGCCCCCTTAGCTTTAATTCTTCTGATTCGTTTACCCAGCTTCCTTCTTTTGGGAGGCTGGGTTATCTCCCGGCCGAGGTAAGGTCGCTTTACTTGGGAATCAAGAAAAAAGGTTTATTCTGGCCAGACAAAAAGGAGAAGAAAAGGCAAAACAACCCCACTATCTCATCATAGCCTGTCCTGCACCATTTCTTGTCCTTTAGAGGAGTAGTCAAGGATGGGATCTGCGTCAGTATTTATGCCCGTCCCCGTGTAGAGCTCAATTCAAGCGTTTATATAGTGTCTTTTTGAGCGCTTTGTTTATTTGTATTTACCGTTTTTGTTCGGGGGTCCAGAGTTTTTTAACCGTGTCTACTCAGTTTCCTGGGCTCATATTCTCCAGAGAGGGGGTGTAAAGTTCAGAGTGCCCGGGCAGGTAGAGGGTTAAACTAGTCAATAAAGCAAAGTCTGTCCTTCCTTAGTGCTATACCTAGTGGAGTGTCTTTAATAAATGATTGTAAGTTCCTGCTTTATACCGGGTCAGAGGGAAACGGAAAGAAGAAAAACAGGAAAAAAAAAAAAAAAAAAAGAGAAAGGAGAGCAATTTCGTTTTCTCTCTCCCACTACTCGTCCCCTGACATACTGTTATACGTGGTACCGTCAGCATACATTTGTTTCAGACCTTATCCCCCAGAAGCTTCTTATAGTACCATCTGTAAGTTTCGCTTTTCAAGGTTTTTCTATTTAATACATGATCAAGTTTTGCAGTTCTTTTCTCTAGGCATTCTATTATACAGAATATAGTCAGGGTGTCCTCAGGCTATCATCAGCTTATGTTTATTTCCAACAGTGTCCGCCAGAGGCTTATTGAAATACAGTCCCAGCCGTTTCCACTTTCCAGGGGTCAAAAGAAAAAAAAAAAAAAAAAAACAAAGGAGGGAAAAGGGAGAAAGACCAGCAAAAGATCTCTACCACTCCTTCTCCACCATTCCTCCTCTCCTGGCTAACTGTTATACATGGTCTCGTCCGCATGTGTTTAGTTCGTGCCTTATCCACCAGAGGTTTCTTATAATACATTCAGAGAGTTTAACTTTTTTCAGGATATCCCTATTTTACACGAGATTAAATTTTTACAGTCATTACCCTTGGCATTCTATTGTACCATCAAGTGTCATCAGGGTATCATCCGCTTATAGTTATTTCTCCCCGTGTCTACCGGCGACTTGTTGTAATACTCACGGCAATTATATTTTCCAAGGTATACTAGGTTACCGTTCTTTACCATCTGAGCACATTAAATACCTGTAATAAGTCCCGTCCACTCACTTTCAGGGATGTATCCTCCTTCTCTTAAACCATTATTGTGCAGATATTACCTCAGGTTTCTGTTCATCTCACGGACTCCTGAGCAGTGGGGGAATCGTCTGTCCCAGTTATTCACCCAGAGGTCTGACCGAGGTGCATTGAAGTGCCAGCCGCTGCTGCCTGGATGAGGAGACAGGGGGGCCGACACGGGGAGGCGGAGGGAGGGAAAGCACGGGGGAGGCCCGTCCACCCTATTCCCTCGCCGCGCTGAGGCTGTGTCTAGATCTTTTCCGGTCCTCCCGGCGTGCCAACAGCCCCCGCGCCGCGAGGTGTCGGATCCGGGAGGTGTGCACCGCGGCGGGTGCGGGAGATCTTCAGCGCCGGTCCGGAGCTCTCACTCCCCGTCTGACCCGGCGTCCCGCATTCAGCTCCCGCCGCGAGCGCTACGCGCAGGCTCCTCCCACCTTGTCGGTCGACGTCATCACGTCGGCCGCATCTCCGCCGCCTGTTTGCTCTTCTCTATGATGCCTTCTAACAGCATCTGAGGTCTGTATGATGTCATAAAGAAATAGTTTGCATTTCTTAACCCACAGTTTTCTTAAAAAAAAATTGGGATTTGTGATGGAAATTAGGACACATGATAACCTTCTGTTATAAAATTATCTGTTTATAAAAAAAAAAAAGGCTATGCAGTATTTCACAGTATATTGAGTAGTACAAGTTTTATTTTTTAGACCTAATTAAAGCGGAGCTCCACCCTAAAGTGGAACTTCCGCTTATCGGATTCCTCCTCCCCTCCGGTGCCACAATTGGCACCTTTCAGGGGGGAGGGGGGTGCAGATACCTGTATAATACAGGTATCTGCACCCACTTCCGGGACTAGCTGCCCCGCCCCTATCCGAGGATGCCCGCCCATATCCGAGGGTTCCTGTTGTGTCTTGGGAAACGCACAGTTCCCAGGACACAACGGGGACCAATAAAGACGCGCAGCACGACTCGCGCATGCGCAGTAGGGAACAGAGTATGGCGGCGGGGCAGCCGAGAGATCTTCTGCCGACATCGCTGGAACCTGGAAACAGGTAAGTGTCCATTTATTAAAAGTCAGCAGCTGCAGTATTTGTAGCTGCTGACTTTTAAAAAAAAAAAAGAAATCGGGTGGACCACCTCTTTAAATAAAATATGTACAACATTATTATATATTCATGTTTTATTACAGGTAAGCCAGCATGCATCTGGTATTTCTTTTTGTCCACCCACCACATCCTCTGTCTTATCCTTATCTTCATACCAGACAATGATAACAGCAATAAATATAAATACTTGCCCTTGTGTACATTTTCCATTACCCGCTTCCGGCATTGCATGCTTGGGTTATAGCCCACGTTTATCCTCTGGTGCACTTTGAAACCTGGAAAAAATATACAGAATTCAGTTTCTGATCTGGCAAGGGCCTAAAGTTGAACTCTGCGTGGATAATAGAATACATAAAATCAAAATAGGTGCTGTGCTAATACACTTATATTATAATCAACTGTTTCTCAAACTTTTTATTCAAGACACCCTTTAAAATTATCCTATTCTAAAAGGTGAATAACTAAACTAATTGACAGAAGGCAGCAATATCCACACATGTAGGGACACCCAATGTAAGAGGTACCGACTAGTATTCCATTGTTTCTGTTCTGAGCCTATCATCTACTAGGACCCCCAGGTCCTTTTCCATCCTAGATTCCCCCAGAGGTTCACCCCCTTGTGAGTAGATTGCATGCAAATGTTTGCCACCCAAATGTATTATTTTATATTTTTCTACATTAAACCTCATTTGCCACGTAGATGCCCACCCAATTAATTGGTTCAGATCTTCTTGCATGGTTTCCACATCCTGCTGAGAAGTTATTGCCCTACTTAGCTTAGTGTCGTCCGCAAATACAGAGATTGAATTGTTTACCCCTTCCTCCAGGCCGTTTGTGAACAAATTAAACAGGATTGGTCCTATCACAGAACCCTGTGGGACCCCACTTCCCACCCCTGACCATTCCGAATTTTTCCCACGTTATCACCACCCTCTGAACTCGCCCTTGTAGCCAGTTTTCAATCCATGTACTCACCCTATGGTCCATGCCAACGAACCTTTCTTTGTACAGTAAGCGTTTATGGGGAACTGTGTCAAATGCTTTTGCAAAATCCAGATACACAATGTCTACGGGCCTTCCTTTATCTAGATAACAACTCACCTCCTCATAGATGGTTAGTAGATTGGTTTATAAAAATATAAATCAAAAACAATTCCATAGCTCAACTCGCCAACCAGTCTGCTGACCAACCAAATTAGCCTGTCTAACCGTCTGTTAAAAGCAGGGGTTTAATTAGCACACATTTGCAAATGCATGTGAAAGCTGCAAGGCCTCGTCAAGGCAAGTGCTTGCAGTCCTAACACTACAAATTTATAAGTGTCTCCACAGTGGAAGCACATGCATGGAATGGATAGATGTGGGACAGGTGAGCCTGAAGGCTGCCCTAGCCCCCTTAAAGGGACAGGAGCACACTGGACACCCAGCAAGAGCACAATGGCAGCAAAGGTGTCCATTGTGTCCCCGACCCGTAGTGGATTGGTTTGGCAAGAACGATTCTTCATGAATCCATGATGATTACTGCTAATGATACCGTTTTCATTACTAAAAGCTTGTATATAGTCCCTTATCATCCCCTCCAAGAGCTTGCATACTATTGATGTTATGCTAACTGAGCTGTAATTCCCAGGGATGTATGTTGGCTCTTTTTAAATATTGGTGCTAAATTGGCTTTTCTCCAATCAGCTGGTACCATTCCAGTCAGTAGACTGTCAGTAAAAATTAGGAACAATGGTCTGGAAATTACTTGACTGAGTTCCCCAAGTACCCTCGGGTGCTAGCCATCTGGTCCCGGTAATTTATTAATGTTGTTTCCCAAGTCTATTTCTAATTATGTCCTCTGTTAGCCATGAGGGTGCTTCCTGTGATGTGTTATGAGGACAAACACTGCAGTTTTGGTTACTGTAGCCCCCCCTAACGCCGACTTCCAAGTGGCTTAATAGTAGGACTAGAGGGTCCAACGTTACCTTCATGTCACTCAAAGTCGTGGCTACAGCTTCCCAGTATGGGCGAAGGACAGGACCAGACCATGTGCAGAATGTGCCTATATCCTGCTTACATCTAGGGCACGTTGAAACATGCTGAGGGTATATGTGGACCAATCTCTGTGGGGTATAGTAAGCCCGGTGGAGGAACTTAATTTGTCTAAATCTCTGGTAACTATCATGGAGGGAATAAAAGTAGAGACACAATCTTCCCATTCTTCGTCACCAAGGGTCAGAATATCCATCCTCCATCTGTCCAAAGAGCGAGTCGGTTTGGTGTCCATGGGCAAACGTCAGGTATAAATATGAGGAAGAGAGAGTCTTCCCCATCACGCTGGAGATGAGAAGGCACTCAACGGAGTCCGACTCGAGGACTACCAGTTCTACAAACTGAGCCCCAAAGGCATGTCGCAGCTGCCAATATCTAAAATCAAAGGAACCAGGTATTGAATATAGGCGTCTCAACTCCTGAAAAGGCATGGGTCTACCATTTATTATTGCATGTTTCAAGATAGCAATCCCCCTCTTAGCCCATAGTGAAGGGTCCGGGATGTTATTCAAGTGAGGTAGCATTGGATTTCCCCAGAGAGGTGTATGTGGGGATATACAAGAGGGTTTCCTATATATTATCCTAGCATCCTGCCAATCCCGTATTGTAGTCTTCATGGGGGCTGTCGAGGGACTAGCCCTCTCCACCCAGAACACTAAGTTGCTCAAGGCTGCGTAGGAACCCAGAATAGCCGCCTCCAATGTAACAGGCAGATTCTGTTTGGGCCAGAGAACCACCACCGCACCATGACAAGGACGGCCGCCCAATAGTAAAGTTGGAAGTTTTGAAGCGCACAGTCCCCCTTCCCGATAAGGGAAGGTACAATATTCCCCTCCAGCCATCTGAAAAAGGCCTTGAGAATATGCGATGGAGTGTTCTGAAAGAAGTACAGATTTTTGGATAAATATATAATTTTTAGCAAGTTTACCCTGCCTACAGGCGTCAGTGGGAGAGAGCGCTAAGCCGCACATTTAGCAGTGAGTTGTGACATAGGGGGGTGTATATTTTTCTCCATAGAATTATCCATCTTACCGCTAACCCTGATGCCCAGATAGGTGAATATGTCCACCCACTGAAGAGGTGTATGTGTATCGAGGCAGGGGTGCAGTGGGGGCAGTATTGACTTATCCCAATTAATACATATTCCTGAATAATGGCTAAACTGATCAAATGGGGTCAGTGCAGCTTGAATAGATGATGAGGCATCTACAAGGTAAAGTAGGGTGTCGTCTGCGTAAAGGGTCAATTTTTCCTCTATTGGACCTACCACTATACCCCTCACTCCCCTCTCAGCTCTGATTGGTAAGGCAAGAGGTTCTAATGCTAGAGCGAACATTCACGGGGATAGGGGACACCCCTAATGCACCCCATGTCCCAGTGAGATCGAGTCTCCGATATGCCGCGTACACACGTTCGGACTTTGTCCGCCGGACCTAGTCCAGCGGACAAACCGCCGGACTTTCCAGTGGGGCTTCGCCGGACTTTCCGAGCGTGTGACTTGCCCACACACGCCCGGACTTCTCCGGCGGGAAAAAGTCTGCGGGACTTTTGAAAATTAACGGACTTGCCCACACACGGAGCAGTCCGTTCATTTAGAACGTAACTGCAGGTAGACGGGGCTAGCGAAGGCAGTGAATGCCGCCACGCTAGCCCCGTCACCTGGTATGGATTTAAAGGGAATCCCCACACCGAAAAAAAAAACGGCGTGGGGGTCCCCCCAAATCCATCTTAGACCCTTATCCGAGCACGCAGCCCGGCAGGCCAGGAAAGGGGTGGGGACGAGCGAGCGCCCCCCCCCTCCTGAGCCGTACCAGGCTGCGTGCCCTCAACATGGGGGGTGCCCTGGGGAAAGGGGGGCCGTGCGGCCCCCCCACCCCCAAGCACCTTGTCCCCATGTTGATGAGGACAAGGGCCTCTTCCCGACAACCCTGGCCGTTGGTTGTCGGGGTCTGCGGGCGGGGGGGGCTTATCGGAATCCGGGAGCCCCCTTTAAGGGGGCCCCCAGATCCCGACCCCCCACCCTATGTGAATGAGTATTGGGTACGATGTACCCCTACCCATTCACCTAAGGTGTAAATTGTAAAGAAAAAAAAACACACAATTTTTTAAAAATATTTTATTGCACTGCTCCGGGGGTCTTCTTCCGTCTTGGGGGGTCTTCTCGCCGGACTCCTCCGCTATTTACCTAGCTCTTTTACCAAGCAGAGGAGCCCAGCTACCTTCTTCGTCGTCGCCGTCGTCTGGGGGTCTCGATCCGCCTTCGGGGGTCTTCCGGGGTCTCTTCTGTTCTTGCCGCTGTCGCCGCTTTCTTCTTCTGACTCTTCTTCTGACTCTTCTTCTTCTTCTGACTCTTCTTCTTCTTCTGACTCTTCTTCTTCTTCTGACTCTTCTTCTGACTCCTCTTCTTCAATATGAGTAAAGAATCTCCTAATGTTCATGTCTGTACTCCGTTTTGGCATGAATCCCGCCTGATATGGGTGAATCGGCCCAGTTATGACTGTGTTCAGTCTGTTAGCTAGTATCTTGGCTAACAACTTTGCATGTACATTTAACAGGGATATAAGGCGGTATGAGGAGCATAAGGAGGGATTCTTTCCTGGCTTGGGAATGGCCACTATATCCGCTTCCCCCATAGAATTCTGGAGTGCCTCTGACCTCACCGACTCTCACATAACATTGTGTGTAGTCTAGTGGCTAGATTCTGTAAAATGCCACTGGAATGGTTGAAATTCGAACTGGGCTGTCTATTTCCTCCAAGTAGGATGTCAATGCCTTCACCATATTGGTCGCCCGGGAGTTGTAGAGTGATTTGATGGAATGAGACAAAGCACCGATTTTATCTCCTCAGGGGCATAAAGAAGATCACCGGTAGGGGCAAGGATATGAGGCACAGTAATCCCCCCCCTTACTGCTCCCTAGGTCATCAGTCTCCCCGATCTGTCTCCCTATTTGAAGATATGTCGGGATTGAGCTAATAACCTTTTCTGAGTGAGAGAGGTACGGAGGTTGAACACCTCTCTGGTCAGGGATTGTAGTCGAGCATAATGTTGGGGGTCATGAGAGCTAACATACATCATCTCCTGAGTACTCGCCTCCATCTCGGCCCTAGTCAAATTTGCTCTCCTCTCTCTGCGAATCTTAGCGATAATGGTCTGGTACTGCCCCCTCGTGTATGAGTCAAATTTGCTCTCCTCTCTCTGCGAATCTTAGCGATAATGGTCTGGTACTGCCCCCTCGTGTATGCCTTAAAGGCATCCTACACTGTCAGTGCATCTGCCAAGCCTGAATTGATGGCCCAATAGCCTGCCATCACCTCTCTAAACTATGCATCCACCGCTGTGTCCGAGACCCAGAATCTGGCGAGCCTCCACAATTTGTCTGAGGGGCTAACAAAGAACCAGGCTCAAAAACAGCGGTGCGTGGTCTGATATACCCCTGGGCAATATCTTAATGTCCGTGATTCTAGGCAGGACAGACCTCCCAGTGAAGACCAGGTCTATACAGGGAAAAGTCCCGTGGGAAGCTGAGTAGCATGTGAAAGCTCTGGACTGAGGGTGTCTCCACCTCCATACATCTGTCAGACAATAGGTTTCCGCCCAGGCTGCCAGCCCAGAATATAAGGGACCAACAGCCGTCAACCTGTCCAAACCGGAATCAGGAAGCAGATTAAAGTCACCCAAGTGAACGGTGTTATCAGAAGCAAAACTCTGCGATCTTGGCCATGATCTGATTTAACAGCAGTAGAGATGCTGGCGGTGGCTAATATAAACTCACTATAGTCCACGTCAAAGAGTGAACTCGTGCATAAATGATGACATATCTACCATCAAGTCCAGGAGTCTGAAGGGGAGCGGTTTAAGCACCAAAACGCTGACACCCCTCGCAAAATTAGAGTAGGTGGAATGGTAATAATATCCTACCTGGAGTCCATGGCTTTTTGAAAGCAAGAGTTCTGCTTCCCACCTGGTGGGTCTCTTGAAGCACACACATGTGTGGGTTATGTGATCTAAGAAATTGTAACACCAGGAATCTCTTGATCGGGGAGTTCAGCCCCCTGGTGTTCCATTACAATATGTTAAGGGAAGACATGGGTACTGAAATAAATGTGGGAGTTGGGATCATGAGGTTTAGTCCCCCATGGACAGAGCAGCTGGACCCGGAAGAGACAGAATAAGAGGCAGTGTAATGCTGAAATATTGAATACGTTTTCAGGTAAGCATAAGGTCATGCTACATAAAACAAACATAAGACAGATAAACAGACTAGCCCCTAGAGTGCAACAATTCCCCCATCCCCCTAAAATTGAGGAGGGTCTCCATCCCAAAACCAAATCAGCACGCTGGCTGCAAAAGGGGAACCTGTGAAAGAAGCAAGCCTCACCCCTCCGCACAGTATCTGGGGGGTTCAATCAAGTGAACCAGTTCTCAGCTCTGTAGGCATCTGCTGGGGCAGTGAAAGTGCTGATAGGGACATGGCATAGTCCTAGAAAAGGAGGAGCTGCTTAGCTTCCCATCATCAAGCAGTAAATGTGATGCAGAATATAAAATGCAGTAGTAAAGTGTCCTCTGCATTACCACATAGTAAGAAAGGAAATGTTGCTGTTCAAATCTCCTGACATTGTCAGGGGCACATACTTATGTTTCAGCAAGTTGGTTAACTGGGCGCAACCGGTGCAACACAGTCCAATAATCACCCAACAGCCTGTTCCATATGTCCGACTTAATCTTACCACAGCGTTGCCTTGAACTCCAGTTAGGTGGTCAAAATTGAAGAACGTCTAAAAAAGGGAAAGGGTGAACACAGAGGTCTCCTGACTGACATAAGGGTTTTTCTCAAACAGCACAACAGGTGCAAGTGAGGCGACCAGCCAGTCCGTAGGGCCTCTCCATGAGGTAAAGTTAGTGAGGCCCAGTGCCTTAGGCCCAAGCAGTAGTAATAAAAAAAACAAATGTAGCAGGGAGGTCATAGCCAAAAACTCGCAGGTCTCCGGATCAGCGAACAGGTGGCAGGGAATAAAGCCAAGCAGAAGCCTCTTTCAGCAAGTTGAAAAAACGGGTCGTCTTGGACCCACAGGCGTGCTGTAAATAGCAAATTGTACCAGATGTTATGGGCCCTCATCGCCGCCTTCACCTGGTCAAACGATTTCCAGAGCTATTGTTTCTCCACGGACGCAGCATGTCCTCCACAAAGCATGTTGGATTCGCCCCCTCAGCCAGGCCCACGATGCAGAGGTTATTCCTCCTCTTCCTGTGCTCCACTTTCTCGGCCCTGTACTCAAGGGCCTTAACCTTGGTCTGGAGAGTGCGGAGAGCAGCATTGTGTTCTAGAACGGCATCCTCCGTGTGACTGACCCTCTGCTCAGTCTCCATTACTCTAGAGCAGAGCTTGTCCATGTTCTGCCTCAGAATCTATGTAATGAGCTGAAACATATAGTCTGGAGAAGACCCCCTTTAAACCTGAGGCAGTTGAAACAGTTTGCTCAAAATGAGTGGGCCAGATTATCTGTTGGCAGATGCAGAAGTCTCACTGAGAGCTACAGAAGTTGCTTGTTTGGAATAATTGCCTGCAAAGGTTGTACAAGAAAGTATTGGGTCGATAAATCCATTATTTTTGGCTATGCCATATTCATTTATTTGAAATGTTTTTTGTTGATTTAAAAAAAAAAATAAAGCAAAATCCAGATTTTTATCATTTAAGAAATAAACCATAATAGATGTAGTAGAAAAAAAGATGAAAAATAGACAGACTGGAAAAACTTTTTAGGGAAATTGGCTTTCATTTGTAACAGATTTGAAAAGCTTTTGACTTGCATTTATGACTTGTATGGAGGAAGAAAAGCAGGTCAGATTCAGCAGAACAGGATCTGCTGTGTTTGCCAAAACACCAACGCAATACAAAATGCAAATGAAGACCAAGATCCAAATTAAAAAAAAATTGTGTGATCCATCTAAACCTCATAAGTGTTTAGAAGGCTTAATATACTTTAATTGTCATAGAACAGGACATGCTACATGCAACAATGGGCTATTTACAAAACGTATTTTAATTAGTTCTTTCAATTGTTTTAAAAATATGTGTAAAACAAAGCAAGTTGTGCAAATCTAAGCCCCCCAAAAAATGTAATGTTTCTAAGTTGTGCAGCATGTCTCATGGCTCGCCATGGTGCCGGAAAATAGAGCCAAGCTCCCAAGCATTGTATCTAAACAGTTTTTTCCTGCTCCGCGCACCCTGGGCACATGTCTGCTGTCTTTTCAGTCTGCTACAGTCAGTCCTACTACAGTCAGTTTTTTCTTTGTCTTTTTTTCTTCTATCTGAACACTCTTGCTATATTCAGCTGCCAGTAGTGTTACCAGTGTAGTCCGTTTTTACCTGCCCAGCTTGATATTGATCCAGCTTCCAGTACGGTTTCCCTACCAGTCCCACGCCCAGTAGGGTCTACTTCCTGTGTTGCTCTCTACCGGTAAGTCTTGCTATCCAGTACCCATTCAACGCAATAATATTTTAAGCTTGCCAGTCACCTGCTGGCCTTTTTGTCCACAAGTACTTGGGTAACCTGGGGGTCACTTGCATCTAAGTCCAGACCCCATGGAGGAAGTTCCTGGCAAAACACCAGCTATCTCTTAGACTCCACTCACAGGGAAAGTGGTTGTATAGAGGTAAGGGCAAATACCCACAGATTGGGACAGTATGCTCTAGCCAGACACAGACCCATCGGGGCACCTTTTCCTACTGATGAGCCTATAAAATCCTGTCCAGTAAGCTGAAAGCTCATCAAGCCATGCCAGTATGTCCTGTACAATGTATGTATATGTTGGATTCTCACCTAGACCATCTACAAGCCTCTCTGGGTTCCTGAACTACTCTTGCTATGCCTATCCTGCATCTTCTGCCACCTCTGTTACTTCAGGCATCCAAAATTGTGCAGGGGCTTCCCCTTCAGTGCTAAATCCACTTTGAATAACATGAGCAGCATTTTCCACCCACAACGTTCCAAGGTCGCTTATGCGATCTCTCTTCTGGCTGGAAAGCGATGGCCGACAGGGAGCAGGTGACAAATGGTGATAGGAGAGTCAGCAGTAGTAATAGTAGTAAAAATGCAACCATAACACCTAATCCCGGGGTAAATGAGTGGGTAATTCAAAAACAAAGGGGAAAACAATAAGCACTCATACAACACTTAAAAGGATTATACACAAATGCTAGGCGTGTAGCTAACAAAATAGTGGCTCTGAAGCTGCTATTACATGAGGAGGACTTAGACTTTGTGGGAATAACTGAAACTTGGTTTGACAGCTCACACGATTGGCTAGCCAATATACATATTCCTTGTATCGAAAGGACAGGGAAAGTAGAAGAGGGGGAGGGTTGTCTGTATGTCAAAAGTGACATACAGGTGGTAGAGAGGAGTGACATTATGTCTGAGAATAGGGGGGGGGGGGGGGGGGTGGAATTAGTATGGGTAGAACTTCAAAGAGAGGAAGTAAGTGGGGAAATAGTGGGGGTATGCTATAGGCCACCCAGCATGAAGGAGGAGGAGGAGTTGGAATTACTATCGCAATTAGAAATGGCAGGAAAACAGGGAAATTTAATCATAATGGGGGACTTTAATTATCCTGATATCGACTGGGCAGAGGGAACAGCTCGCTCACTAAAGGCCCGTCATTTCATGAATGTTTTACAGAACAACTTCATGTCCCAATTGGTGGATTTCCCAACTAGGAAGAATGCCCTGTTAGATCATTTGTAACTAATAGATCGAAGTCTGATCTCAGATGTGGAGATACGAGACAACTCAGGATCTAGCGATCATAGGATGATCATATTTAGCATAAATCACAGGAAAATTAGGCACATGGGTAGTACAAAAACACTAAACTTCAAACAAGCTCATTTCCTACAGTCATTGCTAATTGACATTAATTGGGACCAAATTCCGGAATCACTAAACACAGAAGATAAATGGGAATGCTTTAGGAACATATTAAACAAAGGTATCAAACAGTGCATTCCATTGGGCAATACATATAGAAGAGCAAAAATGTAACCTGGGTGGTTAACCCGTGATATGAGTAGCCTCATCAAGGAGAAAAGTATGGCCTTTAAAAAATATAAAGGGAATGGGTCACCATCAGCATTACAGCACTACAAGGAATGCCATAAGAAATGTAAAATTGCAATCAGGACGGCAAAAAATAATTACGAGAGACACATATCGGAAGAGAGTAAAAATAACCCACATTTTTTTTTTTCTCTAGATTAATTAACAGTAAAAAGACAAAATCTGAGCACATTGCACACTTAAGACGAGGATGGTTACAGATGACAGAGAAGGCAACTGTACTAAATACCTTCTTCTCCACAGATTTTACGCAAGAAAAACAAGGGTTTACTGACAGCGACTGTAATGTTGGTGACACAACACGTGACATACCCACTTGGCTAACAGAGGCCGGAGTCAATGAAAGACTTAATAAACTTTACACAAATAAATCGCCAGGACTAGATGGCTTACACTCGAGAGTCCTCAGAGAACTCAGTCAAGTTATAGCCAGGCCATTATTCCCGATCTTTGTGGACAGCATAATGACAGGATTGGTACCAGTTGAGTGGAGAAAAGCCAACTTGGTACCCATAGTCAAGAAATGGCAGAGACTTATTTCTGGGAATTATAGGTCAGTCAGCCTAACATCAATAGTCGGTAAATTATTGTAGGGGATGATTAGGGACTATATCCAAAGTCTTACTGAGGAGAAGAATATCATTAGTGGTAATCAGCATGGGTTTAAGAGGATGTTCCTGCCAGACCAATCTGCTAACATTCTACGAGGATGTGAGCAACCATCTAGATAGGGGGAGGCCTGTGGATGTGGTGTATCTGGACTTTGCAAAAGCATTTGATACAGTCCCCCATAAATGCTTAATTTACAAGCTGAGGTCTGCAGGTATGGACCATAGGGTTTGTGCTTGGGTAAAAAACTGGTTACAGGGACGGGTCTAAACGGTAGTGATAAATAACACGTACTCAGACTGGTCTAAATTGGTGAGTGGGGTACCCCAAGGTTCTGTCTTGGGACCAATTCTATTCAACATATTCATAAATGATTTGGAGTATGGGATAACTAGTTCAGTCTCAGTTTTTGGATGACACAAAGATAAGCAGAGTGTCATCCGCATCAGGACACAGAAATTTTTCAGAAATACCTGAATATAATATAGGAGGGGACAGTCGAATGTCAAATGAGGTTTAATGTGGAGAAATGTAAAGTAATGCACTTGGGGTGGAAAAACATTAATTAAAAATATTCACTAGGTGGAGAACAGCTAGGAGAATCAAGGATGGAGAAGAATCTAGGGGTGCTAATAGATGACAGATTGAGCAACAGCAGGCAGTGCCAAGCTGCAGCTACCAAAGCAGGCAGAATATTAGCATGCATAAAAAAAGGATATGCTCCAGGGACAAAACTATAATTCTGACACTTAATAAAACTCTGGTTCAGCCTCATCTGGAGTTTTTTTTCCGTCCAGTTCTGGTCACCAGTCCTCAGAAGGGATGTGCTGGAGCTAGATAGAGTTCAAAGAAGGGCAACAAGATGAATAAGGGGACTGGAGGACCTCAATTACAAGGAACGGCTGCAAACACTAATTTTTTTCTCACTGGAGATGAGACATGATAGCGATCTACAAATATCTCAATGGGGATCCCAGCATAGGAAATAAACTATTCAGTCCTAGTGAGTGTAAAAGGACAAGGGGCACACAATGAGATTAAGTTTAACCTTAAACTGCATAGGGGGTTCTTCACCGTTAGGGCAATAAGGATGTGGAACTCTCTCCCACAACTGGTGGTGGCTACAGGGAGTAAGGCTATTTTTAAAAGACTCTTAGGCCGCGTACACACGATCCGGCTTTCCGGCGGACTTGGCGTGGCGGACCATAGTCCGGCGGATATTCCGATCGCGTGTGGGCTCCAGCGGACTTTTTCTTCCCAAAAGTCAGACGGACCTAGAAATAAAACATGTTTTAAATCTTCCCGCCGAAAGTCGGCCGGACCCAGTTCCTGTTGGGAAGTCGCTCGTCTGTATGCAGGGCCGACGGACTTTGCAATAACGGACTTGCCCACACACGGACTAAAGTCTGTTAATTTTGAAGTGACTCCAGTTACGACGGGACTAGAGAAGGAAGTCAATCTCACCACTTTCATCGGCGAGATTGACACCTTGCGAGCCTGGTATGGATTTTGAGGTTAACCCCCTACACCGAAAAAAACGGCATGGGGGTCCCCCCAAAGTCCATACCAGACCCTTATCTGAGCATGATTTTTATTTATTTTTTTACCAAAAATATGTAGAATATGTATCGGCCTAAACTGAGGGGAAAAAATTAAATTTTTATAAATTTTTGGGGGATAGGAGATATTTTTTATTTATCTTTTAAATCATAATTGTCGTCAACACTGTAATTTTTACTATAATTTAGGAGCTTGCTAAGCTCTGCTGAGATCTGCTGCTATGTACATTAGAGAGCTGGAAAAACAGTGGGGACGGAAAGTATTCAGACCCCCTTAAATTTTTCACTCTTTGTTATATTGCAGCCATTTGCTAAAATCATTTAAGTTCATTTTTTTTCCTCTTTAATGTACACATAGCACCAAATATTGACAGAAAAACACAGAATTGTTGACATCTTTGCATATTTATTAAAAAATATCACATGGTCCTAAGTATTCAGACCCTTTGCTCAGTATTTAGTAGAATCACCCTTTTGATCTAATACAGCCATAAGTCTTTTTGTGAAAGATTCAACAAGTTTTTCACACCTGGATTTTGGGATCCTCTGCCATTCCTCCTTGCAGATCCTCTCCAGTTCTGTCAGGTTGAATGGTAAACGTTGGTGGACAGCCATTTCTAGGTCTCCAGAGATGCTCAATGGGGTTTAAGTCAGGGCTTCATTATTATACTCCATTATTTTAGCTGTGTGCTTGGGGTCATTGTCTTGTTGGAAGGTAAACCTTCGGCCCAGTCTGAGGTCCTGAGCACTCTGGAGAAGGTTTTCGTCCAGGATATCCCTGTACTTGGCTGCATTCATCTTTCCCTCGATTGCAACCAGTCGTCCTGTCCCTGCAGCTGAAAAACCACACATACCGCTTAGAATTAAGGCCATAAAGTTCTATCTTGGTCTCATCAGACCAGAGAATCTTATTTCTCACCATCTTGGAGTCCTTCAGGTGTTTTTTTTTTTTTTTTAGCAAACTCCATGCAGGCTTTCATGTGTCTTGCACTGAGGAGAGGCTTCCGTCGGGCCACTCTGCCATAAAGCCCCGACTGGTGGAGGGCTGCAGTGATGGTTGACTTTCTACAACTTTCTCCCATCTTTCGACTGCATCTCTGGAGCTCAGGCACAGTGATATTTGGGTTCTTCTCTACCAAGGCTCTTCTCCCCTGATAGCTCAGTTTGGCTGGATGGCCAGCTCTAGGAAGGGTTCTGGTTTGTCACAAATGTCTTCCATTTAAGGATTATGGAGGCCACTGTGCTCTTAGGAACCTTAAGTGCAGCAGAATTTTTTTTTGTAACCTTAGCCAGATCTGTGCCTTGCCACAATTCTGTCTCTGAGCTCTTCAGGCAGTTCCTTTTGACCTCCATGATTCTCATTTGACCTCATGATTCTCATGGTGCAATTATCGCACACAACACCCAAGAGTAGTGATGAAAGGCAATGATCTGCCTTCCACCTCCACACAGACTGCCGCTTACCAGCTCGTATGGATCTTTTATTTATAGGAGATCACATGCACCTATGGCTTAACACCCAGCACTAGCCTTTGGTTGTTCTTAGTCAGGATCCCAGCACTTTTTCAAGGGTTGTGGCTCAATCAGGAGGTTAGTGGCAGATATTTCCCACAAAAAATGATAAAAAAAGCTTCCATAGCATAAAACCATACAGTATTTTTATTAAAAAAAAAAGTTAAACGGTATTGCACTTACATTTGTGTAAAAATGTCAAATGCAAGGTGCATGCATCAAGGCAGAGTAAAGAATAAAGCCGCCTGGCTCTAGACTGTACTAATACTGTATGGTTTTACGCTATGGAAGCTTATCATTTTTTCTGGGAAATATCTGCCACTAACCTCCTAATTGAGCCACGAACCCCTGAAAAGGCGCTGGGATCCTGACTAAGAACAACCAAAGGCCCGAGCTGGGTGTTAAGCCATAGGTGCATGTGATCTCCTATAATTAAGAGAT
The DNA here is from genome assembly GCA_028564925.1 of Lithobates sylvaticus. Lineage (NCBI taxonomy): Eukaryota > Metazoa > Chordata > Amphibia > Anura > Ranidae > Lithobates > Lithobates sylvaticus. The sequence goes on along the minus strand of CM053030.1, from coordinate 137,770,575 downwards.
CCATACGAGCTGGTAAGCGGCAGTCTGTGTGGAGGTGGAAGACAGATCCTTTCCTTTCATCACTACTCTTGGGTGTTGTGTGTGATAATTGCACCAAGGATATCGATCAATTTGAATGGACCCAATAATCTTTCATTATTTGATGAATCATATTTCTCTGTTTAAGTTTGTACAAAGTCACAGTATTATATGTATCACTTGTTTAGTTTACAGAGCGGCTTAATATTGGAAATTGTTTGATGTGTGTATCTTGCAGCAAAGTCGCAGCCGTTTACATTCACTATTTTTGTTTTCATTTACATATTTGGTATCACTTTATTTTTAGGACAGCGCAGTAATTATAACTATCCCTACTTTAGAATAGTGTTTAATTACTACTTTAGAACTATAGATTTAAGTACTATTTAGAACTTCTGTTGGCACCTACAGCTTTTAGAAAAAACTCACTAACTCCTGACACATGGACCTATGGCTTAACACCCAGCCTGGGCCTTTGGTTGTTCTTAGTCCGGATCCCAGCGCCTTTTTAGAGTTGGTGGCTCAATCAGGAGGTTAGTGGCAGATATTTCCCAGAAAAAAATGATAAGCTTCCATAGCATAAAACCATTCAGTATTAGTACAGTATAGAGCCAGGCGGCTTTATTCTTTACTCTGCCTTAATGCATGAACCTTGCATATGACATTTTTACACAAATGTAAGTGCAATACCGTTTAACTTTTTTTTTTTTAAATAAATAATGTATGGTTTTATGCTATGGAAGCTTTTTTATAATTTTTTGTGGGAAATATCTGCCACTAACCTCCTGATTGAGCCACCAACCCCTGAAAAGGCGCTGGGATCCTGACTAAGAACAACCAAAGGCTAGTGCTGGGTGTTAAGCCATAGGTGCATGTGATCTCCTATAATTAAGAGATCCATACACGCTGGTAAGCGGCAGTCTGTGTGGAGGTGGAAGACGACAGATCCTTTCCTTTCATCACTACTCTTGGGTGTTGTGTGTGATTATTGCACAGAGGATATCGATTATGAATTTGAATGGACTATTAATCTTTCATTATTTGATTATTCATATTTCTCTGTTTAAGTTTGTACAAAGTCACATCGCTATTCTAAAGCAGTAGTTCCCTTTAAAAGTTCTAAAGTAGTAGTTACCAAACCCTGTTGTACAGAAATATTATTTTCTATCTAACTGCTACTTTAGAACTTTTAAAGGGAACTACTACTTTACAAAATGGATTGGTAACTACTGCTTTTAGAAATTCTATTTTGTTCAAAAGTACTAGCTTCCAAACCCTGTTCTAAGGCTACATTCACATTGGCGTTTAGCCACGGTATAAATGGCAGCGGCAGAAATCTAAGGATTCCTGCTGCTGTTTTTGGAACCTGTGATCAGACGGCTGCAGCCATTCATAGCTGTTGACACAGCTAGCATTTACCTGTGGCAATTGGTGATGGACGCACACCAGGCGCAGGGCTGCAGTTGCCAAGCCTGGCACAAACACAGGGCTGCAGTTGCCGAAGCAGGCAGAAACTGGCTTTGTAAGACTGTTTAAGCCTGTAATAAAGTAGTATTACAAATCCAGTTAAACAGCCTCAACTTTTCTGGCTTTAATGGTCTCCCCTTCAGTCTGAGCCAGGTGCACAGCTGTTGTCGGAGATGAGCATGTGTACATTGATCAGAAAAGCCTGGCCATGAGCTGGCTCAGGCTACAAGAATGTTAAATTAGCATCACAATAGTAGTTACCATTTCAAAGGGAGAGCTGCCTGGGGAATCCGACTGCATCTGTGCACAGAACCAATGACGGCAGGATGAGTGGGCCTGAACCAGCCGCACTGCTTTCCCTGTCAGCAGCCACGGCTTCTATGTACATTGAGTGGGGCAGAGCTGATGCCAGCTGGAAAAGAGGATGGGCGTGAACAAACCACACTGCTCTCTCTGTCAGGAGCCACAGCCGCTGGCCTGTGTGTGGGAGATGGGTCTCCCAGGATTGCTCTTGTGTGCCATCGAAAGTGCCTCTGTGTGCTACCTCCAGCACACGTGCTGGGGGTTGCCGACCCCTGGTTTAACATATTCATGACCATTTAAGCTAACATTTTGACATGGATATTGTATAATACATTATGGGCCTTAAAGTATAATTAAGGGCAAAACTATTTTTCATAATTGGATTGATTGAGAAGGGTTTAGAACCCTTGTCAGGTTTTTATTGCTGTCTATGTCCCCTTTTGGAAAATTACATTGCTCTATTTGTCCTGATGACTGTTATCACTGAATGTGATTTTGAGCCAAAACCAGAACAAGAATAGAAGGGAAATATTCCCAACCGGACACTAATTCTAGTGACATCGGCAATTAGCCATGGTATAAATGGCAGTGGCAGAAATGTTGTGGCCAGGAAATTAAGAGAAATCTCTACAATGGGATATGGATGGCAAAAACCTCCATATTTATAACCTTCCCTTAAGCCTCATACACACGGTACAATTGTTAGGTAACCGAGCGTCTGACACAAATTTTCGTGCCACAAACACGAATGTAGTGACGTACTACGAGGAATTTCAGCTCTTGAGTGCAACTCTTTGGGCCCCTTCTGCTAATTTTGTGTTTGAGCATTGATTCCGAGCATGCGTGTTTGTGCTTTTGACTTTTGTGTGATTAGATTTGTGTACTGACCATCCGAAAATCTGAGGTGGAGCTGTTGTTTGACAAACATTTACTAGCCTGTTGTCCAACATTTGTTGGCCGGAATTTGGAAAATAATTGTTGAAGGAGCGTACTAACGGTAAGAATGTCAAATGTCAATCCCCTTCTGAGTTTCATACGAGCCTTTACTCTATCCAAAAAAAAAAAAAAGTTTTGCCTTCAGTTCTGCTTTAAGGTTGCTCATACTCAGTTTGTCTAGGTCAGTATGTACTAAATATTCCACAGTGCACTTGATACCCAAGCAACACTTGTGCAAATCAGTACTTGGCATCTTGTTTGAGGAAAGGAATGAGATAGTAAGTGGAGTGTTTTCTTGCAATTCCCATGAATCCACACCCTTGCATTGCATTATCTGTAGTGGTTCAGACTTGCTTGTTGGCTGAACTTGACTGCGTAAGAGACTGCTGATTGATATTTTTGAGCTTCAGTATAAATGTCACTCACCTGTGGAATATTTAGGGAATGTTCTGCAGTGTTTGTACATTCACTTTTCAATTCAAGTTTTTGTACTTATGCCAGAAGTTCCTCTATAAACTGTAAGCACTGAGCAATTTTAAAGTCTAGCTACAACAAAACCTGTATTTTTAGTATGGGACAGAGTGGGAAAGGGTACTTCCATTTGTCAAGTTTTAATGTTGTTTGTATATCCAGTAAGTTGATTCCCCCCCCCCCCCTTCTGTTGTGTTGTGGATGGGAAAGAGGGGAACTGTAATGCCGCGTACACACGATCGGAAATTCGGCCAGCAAAAGACCGATGAGAGCTTTTGGTCGGAAAATGTGACCGTGTGTATGCTCCATCGGACTTTTGCTGGCTGAATCCCAGCAGGTTCTCATTTTTTCGGTCGGAAAAAGTTCCAAATTCCGATCTTCTGTAGCAATTCCGATGCCTCAAAATTCCTATGCATGCTCGGAAACAAATTGACGCATGCTCGGAAGCATTGAACTTAATTTTTTCGGCTCGTTGTAGTGTTGTACGTCACCGCGTTCTTGACGATCGAAGGTTCAGCAAACTTTTGTGTGACTGGGTGTATGCAAGACAAGCTTGAGCGGAATTCCGTCAGAAAAGCCATCCAAGTTTTGTCCGACGGAATATCCGCTCGTGTGTACGGGGCATTAGAGAAGGTAGTTTGGACATTTGGGGGAGGCTGTCACATGACATAGTGTGTATGGGAAAGAATAAAGAATGTATTGCAGACAGATCAGAGATGTCATAGAAAGTACTGCGGACAGTGTAGGTAGAGCTGGAACACAAGGTGCAGCGATGCAGAGAGCGTTTACTGTTGTGGACACTGGGGAAACTGTTCAGTTGGCACTGATAAAAAAAAGAATGTCTCTGCCAGGGAATGGGTATTATTGAATGAACATGTGCGCTAGCTCTGCAGTTAAAATTCTGGAAAGGGTGGAGTTTGAAACAAGGCTTGCGTTCATTCCTGTTGACCGAATTCTCCAGAAATTTCAGTGAAAGTCTTTTTAGACCACATGGGGAAGGATTAAAACTCCCATAACCTGTGAGCAGCCAGTTAGGGCCAGCATTCATAATGTGCTGTAAGCAGCTGGTCAGGGAACAGTGACAAGATACACTTTGAAACTAATAAAACTGCTTCCAATAATTACCAGTATTTTTTTTTACAGCAACCTATAATGTTTTAGGCAAGCTCTACATATTGTTTATTGTGTAGGCGTTGTAGCTTTATAGATATCCATTGGATCTCTGATAAAGAAGACGATATGTGCTATATGGTATCACAGTTGACTCACTACCAACCTGCAAAATGTGTGCTTAATATTACTGGTGGTCATACTGCATTGCCAAAAACAACCAAACTAGTCTGTTAAAAATCAAAACCTACCACACCAAATGGGCTGGGCAAAGTAAAAAAAAAATTTAATTAAAGACTTTGTAGGAATTAGCTAGTGACGCCTTGGGGCAACCTTTTAAAACAAACGAAAGAGCCTTTAATAGGTTATCACAATATAATAGTTGTTTGGTACTGATTAGCGTTTCTGCTTTTAATCCATGGCTATAGGGCACCATGCAGACCACTTAAAAAAAAAAACACCTCATTACCTGGTATTCTAGTGTTTTAGAAAACACCAGTTTTTAACCATGGTGGTATTGCCAATTTCACCTTAAGTATTCTTTCACTCACACAAAAAATGGAATTGTGTGACAAGAAGTCCCTGCCTCACTCAGCTTTGCTGGAGCTCGGTGGGGGTTGAAGCACAGTTGCAGTGTTTCCCTGAAAGTATTTTCAGTTTGCTGAGTTATTTCCCTTGTTGCCTGCAGTGATTCTGTGTTTGGAACTGGGGGCAATGCCAGGACTGCCAATGCTTTCCACCTGCTTTGTCAGTTTTCTGTGCTTGCTAATTCACTAACTTAGAATAAGCTTGCAGTTAGTGAAGTCAATCTTGATTTGGCTACTTCTTTCTGGTCAGTGATTTAAACTGTTGAAGTTGCAGGATCAGTTTGATAGCCTTTCAGCATTGTGCCATAGAGTACAAAAATGTATGTAAATGTCAACACTATATAAATACCTGTAATAAGTTAAATAAAATAAATACATATCTAAAAGAATACTTTAACAAAGTGTTTATCCACTCTTGCAGGCAACGCAGCTTTTTTCATTAATGCGCTTTGATGGGTGTTGTCTTCTCTTTGTTGGATATCTTAAAGGCTAAGTTCACCTTTTGGAGCATGTTACACCCATATTTAGAGTGTAATGTGTAACGTGCCTCATCAATCCCCCACACCCCCCCTCTTGACAGCAGGTGGGGGTTCCTCTCCCTGCACCCTCTTTCACTTTTTGAAAACGGCAGCTGCGGCATTCATTCACAGTGACCTGTGAAATAGAGTCTGTCTTGTAGTTTTCAATGATGAGCATCCTTGCAGTTCCTTCACAAAACACTGCAGCTTACAAACCTGAAGCTCTCACAGAGGTACGGGCTAAAAGCTGCAGGAGCCTGACATTGCTCCCGTTATCCACTGATCACGGATGCAATCCTTTGCAGGCTCCTGCGGGAAAAAATAATAAATGCACATTTTGTCTGCAAAAATGTGTGCATTTATTATTGTTCCCCAAAAACTTATCTTGTCAGTTATCTTAGAAGTGAAGCAGTTACATTCCTGAGTATTTTTTTGGACGAAAATTCTCTTGTCATATTTGATTTATGAACTAGCTGTTTTTACTGCATGAATTTTCAGTCTGTGAGCATATTAGGCTTTCATTTCAGCTTCTGGTTTCCTGTAGAATAATCACTTAAACATGGCTCGTGCAGCCCACTGTCACCAGGTTTCCCCTTGCAATACTTCTTGACAGACAGCTGAAGTAGTGGCTTTTCACTGCCTCTGTATTAAAGGATAGGGCCTGCTTGTGTTAGGAAGAAATTGTAGAATGAATGTATTTTTCCTGTAACTGGCAATGATTTATGATTTCTATAATCAAGGTTAAAATATTGACACATATTTCTAAATGCTGAATCAAAATACAAGTAAGAAAACTTTGTCTGTTGTGATAATGCACAGCAGGAAAAATAGTGAAACACAGTAGCAATTAGAATAGCTGCAGATGAGCATTTTATGTCTAGACCCAAGGTATCTTTTGTAAATTACATTTTTTAGGGTTGCACCGATACCAGTTTTTTATGACCGAGTACCGATACTTTTCCTCAAGTACTTGCCAATACCAATTACTGATACTGATTTTCATTTATTACATTTTTTTATTTTTTTAACACAGTACCTTTAACTTTTTTTTGGTGGAGAGGCGGGACGGGTGTTATTGTTTAGGGTGGAGAGGCGGGGAAGGGTGTTATTGTTTAGGGTGGAGAGGCGAGGAGGGGTGTTATTGTTTAGGTTTGAGAGGTGGGGGATATTTAGGGTGGAGAGGTGGAAAGGGGGTTATTGTTCATGGTGGGGAGGGGGCTATTTAGGGTGAAGAAGTGGGGGGGGGGTTATTGTTTAGGGTGGAGAGGTGGGGAGGGGTGTTATTGTTTAGGGTGGTGGGGGGAGGGGGTTATGGTTTAGGGCGGGGAGGGGGTTTATGTTTTGGGAACTCCACAGCTGCCATTACAACACCCAGCAGACCTGCCCTCCCCCTCTAAGAAGTTCTGCAGCAGCTGAGACACTTAGGGAAAGTCATCAGAGGGGGGAAGCAAAGCCTGGCTCAGTGCAGGACCACTACACTACTCACCATGCAGATCAGTCACCTGGCAGCCGCCCGCAGAGGAACCCAAGGAGGAGAAGCACAACACCCGGAGGATGCAACAAACGGAGCTAAGGAGGAGGATCATGACCGGCGTGGGAGGGGGCGGGGCCACTGCAGGTAAGGGGGATCCCACTGACAGCTGGAACGTCATTGGTTGTTAAGGACGCGGTGTGTATCCTGACGCAGGAATGTAATTTCTGCTTTTACCCCTTTAATATCAGATGTGAGTGCTGCAAGCGAGGCATTACAGGAGGTGACCGCAGCAAAAATGTTAAGGACGCGGTGTGTATCCTGACGCAGGAATGTAATTTCTGCTTTTACCCCTTTAATATCAGATGTGAGTGCTGCAAGCGAGGCATTACAGGAGGTGACCACAGCAAAAATGTCCCTAAGTGTGGGTTCATTTTCCCCTTCAGGGCTGGGCAGTGATTGAGGCCTAGCAGGCAGGCCTTTAGGAGTACTCACTGCGTCCCAGGGAAATATGGCGCCGTTAGAATCCTCCAGGGGTACTGTGTCATCAGCTTCCATTGCTTCTCTCATTGATTCCTCTGCTGCAGCTGGGGGGAGAGGCTGATCGGAGGAAAGCGGCATGGAGAACAGCTTTGCAGCTGCCTCCCTGTGAATCTCCTTCGCTGAGTGCTGTGTGGAGGCGCCATGATGGCCCATGAGGTCCGTGCTGCGCATCGGCGTATGTCGTTTGGCGGTCGACATCGGGTCCTCTGTGGGTAAGATTCGTGCCTGTGGGTGCCGGGGGTCTGCAGGGCTTAGTCAGGGTGGTATTCGGGCGGATGAAAGCAGATTCCCAGGATTCATTTTAGGATGTTCGGCGGAGTTCCCCACAAGTGCGCCGGCTACATCCGCTGCCTGGCCACGCCCCCCTAAGGACGCGGTGGACCCGCTCCTTAATAACTGATGATTGCCTTTTCTTTTACTCATGGTTAGTGTTTGGCTGAAGCCATTTATTATGAATCAACTGTGTTTACTCTTTTTCAATCATAATGACAACAGAAACTACCCAAATGACACTGATCTAAAGTTTACATACCCCAGTTCTTAATACCGTGTATTGCCCTTTTAACATCAATGACAGCGTGAAGTTTTTTATGGTATTTGTGGATGAGGATCTTTATCTTCTCAGATGGTAAAGCTGCCCATTCCTCTTGGCAAAAAGCTTCCAGTTCCTGTAAATTCTTGGGCTGTCCTGCATGAACTGCACGTTTGAGATCTCCCCAGAGTGGTTCAATGATATTGAGGTCAGGAGACTGAGATGGCCGCTCCAGAACCTTCTCTTTATTCTGCTGTAGCCAATGACAGGTCGACTTGGCCTTGTGTTTTGGATCATTGTCATGTTGGAATGTCCAAGTACGTCCCATGCACAGCTTCCTGGCTGATGAATGCAAATGTTCCTCCAGTATTTGATAACATACTGCATTCATCTTGCATCAATTTTGACCAAACTTCCTGTGCCTTTTGTAGCTCACACATCCCCAAAACATCAGCGATCCACCTCCGTGTTTCACAATAGGAATGGTGTACCTTTCATCGTAGGCCTTGTTGACTCCTCTCCAAAGTGTTTATGGTTGTGGCCAAAAAGCAAAATTTTGCTCTCATCACTCCAAATGACTTTGTGCCAGAAGGTTTGAGGCTTGTCTCTGTGCTGTTCGGCGTATTGTAAGCGGGATACTTTGTAGCATTTGCGTAGTAATGGCTTTCTTCTGGCGACCCGACCATGCACCATCTTTTTTCAAGTGCCTTCTTATTGTGCATCTTGAAACGGCCACACCACATGTTTTCAGAGAGTCCTGTATTTCACCTGTATTTATTTGTGGGTTTTTCTTTGCATCCCGATCAATTTTCCTGGAAGTTGTGGCTGAAATTTTAGTTGGTCTACCTGACCGTGGTTTGGTTTCAACAGAACCCTTAATTTTCCACTTCTTGATTAGAGTTTGAACACTGCTGATTGGCATTCTCAATTCCTTGGATATCTTTTTATAGCCCTTTCCTGTTTTATACAGTTCAACTACCTTTTGCCGCAGATCCTTTGACAATTCTTTTGCTTTCCCCATGACTCAGAATCCAGAAACGTCAGTGCAGCACTGGATGAAGGATGCAAAGCTCTGCCCGGAGTCCAGAAACTCCTTGACCTTTTAGCCCTGGTTCACACTGGTGCAATTTGACATGCGATTTGATATGTCAAATCGGCGGCAGTTGCCAGCAATGGCACTGTCCTAATCGGTGCAACGCTGCATTTCAGGTTGCTATTTTCATTGACATCTGTGCAGAAACCCTCACATGTCTGTGAAATCGGGAGTGAAATTGCGCGAGTTCAACTGAACTCGCACGGCTTTATTCCTGCAGCTCAGTGTGAACCTGGGCTTATGCAAACAGATCACAGGTGAGGATGGTTACCTTTAAATAGCCATTCAAACCCCTTTGTGTCAACTTGTGTGCATGTTATCAGGCCAAAATCACCATGGTATGTAAACTTTTGATCAGGGTCAGTTGGGTAGTTTCTGTTGTGATTAGGATTTAAAAAGAGGGAAAAAAAATTATTGATAATAAATGGCTTCAGCTAAACACTAACCATGAGTGAAAGAAAAGTTTTTGTTATCATTCATATTCTCTGCAAAATGGCCAAGAAATCATAAATTCTGCCAGGGTATGTAAACTTATGAGCACAACTGTAAGTCCTGAGGACGTGGCGACCATGATTGGTAAAAATTTAATATTTCTATTCTGACCACAGAACAGTTTTCAAGAGATGCCATTTCTGGATCATGGTCAGATATGGCTACTTCTTTGCATGATACAGATTTAACTTGCATTTCTGGATTGCATTCCTGAGCACATGCAGTTATTTCCATCACAGAATCATGCCCGGGTTTTATGCAGTGCTGTCTGAGCGCCAAATGTTTATGAATATCCAATATTGCGTTTCGGCCTTGTCCCTTCCACGCAGAGATTTCTCCACATTCTCTAAATATTATGTACTGTAGATGATGATGTATTTAAAGCCTTTGCAATTTTACGTTAAGGAACATTATAATTAAATTCGACAATTTTGAGACCCGGCTTTTCAGAGATTTGTGAACCTCTGCCCATCTTTACTTCTGAGGCACTCTGACATGCTAAGATGCTCTTTTTATACCTATTTCTGCTACTTATCCATTGCCAAGTAACCTGATTAGTTGTAAAATGTTTTTCCAGTACTTCCTCCCTTTGAACCACTTGCTTTAGCGTTTTTTTTGTTGCCCTGGCCCAACTTTTTTCAGACGCGTTGCTGCCATTAATTTCAAAATGACCTTTATTTTCTTAAAAATGATACATTTACTCAGTTTAAACATTTGAAATGTTTTATGTTTTATGTTTTCTACTGTGAATAAAATATGGGTTTATGAGATTGGCAAATCATTGCATTCTATTCTTATGTAGATTTTACTCAGCGACCCAACTTTTTTGGAATTGCGGTTGTATCCACTTTCGGTAAATATGACCGTCTTAAAATCCTGCGAGGGCAGTTTTTTTGGTATCTACAGCTGCGCCATGTGCATTGGGTTCAGGCACTCCATTATAACCTAACTCTTGAGGAGCCACGAAATAGTGTCTGGAACCAAGAAAGACATGATTTCCTGTATATATTCAGGTATTTGATTCTTACACAGGACTTTGTTCAGTTACCCTGTCGAACCAAATGGGACGTAGATATAAGGGAAATAGAGGGTGAGATGTGGGAGGTGATTTTGACATCCTTACCTCCTCATTTTTTTTTTTAATCCTCTTCCCAGAAACTTTCTCGTCTATTTCTTTTGCATCGAGCATACTGGACTCCCGCTCAGTTGTTTAGATGGGGCAGGAGGGATTCCTCCCCCCTGTGTCCCAAGAGCACAACAGAAAGGTGAGTGATTTAACTGCTTCAGGTCAGTCCTCTAGTAGTTTTACTGCTAGAGTGCTACACCTGTGCGCCAGATCACATGTATATATGTAATCTGACACCTCCGTGTAGAGGGCTTTCTTCCACTGTGATTACTCACAGCGAAATCTGATTGGCGGGTGCACAGTACCTGATGTCCTCCGGCACCCGCCGACCGTTAAGCAGAGAGAACGGTGATCTGCCTATGATCGCCATTTTAACAGGTGGGAATGGATGGAATTTGTGTTCCTAAAAGCACCTTACACAGTGTAGTTAAACTCTGGCTAGGCACACAGTCAACCCTTTGATCGACCCTGAGGTTAACCCCTTCCCAGCCAGTGTCATTAGTACAGTGACCATGCATATTTTTAGCACTGATCACCGTTTTAGTGTCACTGGTCCCCAAAAAGTGTCAAGTGTCTATGTCCGATTGGCTGCCACAATATCGTAGTCCTCCTAGTCCAGGGGTGCCCAACCTTTTGAAGAGCGAGGGCCACTTTAGCGACTTGGCAGCTGGTTGCGGGCCACAATGAGCGAAGCGGGCAGATGACAGGTCTGTGTACACTCTGCATATGCAGAGCAGACAGGAACACAGCCCGCTCTACTCTATGGGCCCTCCGATCTGCTAAGACAGAAGGGGACGGATTCCCTTCTGTTTTTTTTAAGTCGATCGGATTGGAGATCTGCTTAAAAAGTGGGTGTAAAAGGACGCATGTCAGTTTAAATCTGCTGCTCTATAGAGGTGATCATGTGAAAGAAGCCTAATGCGGCATACACATGGTCGGAATTTCCAATAGAAACAGTCCGATGGGAGCCTTTCAACGGATTTTCCGACCGTGTGTATGCCCATCGGTCTTTTTCTGTCGGAATTTCCGACGGACTTTGGATTGAGAACCCGTTCTCAATTTTTTCTGACGGAAAACCTTTCTATCGGATTTTTCCGATCGTGTGTATGCAATTCCGACGCATGCTCGGAAACAATTAGACGCTCGGAAGCATTAAACTTCCCCTCTTTAGTGCTGTCGAACGTGTTTTATGCCGCTGTGTTACAGACCGTCGGAATTTGGTGTGACCGTGTGTAGGCAAGACAGTTTGAGCAAAATTCCGTCGGAATTCCGACGGGAAAACCATCAGAGCTTTTTCCGATGAGAATTCAGACTGTGTGTACGCGGCATTAGGCTCCTTTCACACTGATGCACTGCGGTTTACCTGCACCTTAACTGACCTCAATCTTAACTGACCTTAATCTTCACTTCTTCCTCAGGATTCCTGCAGGTATTGCTGGCTGCTGCTGTCTCCTTGGTGGGTATGGCTGGTGGCTGCTGCTGGCTGTCCTTCAGGGTGGGTCCTGCTGGCTGGTACTGTTGGCTGGTACTGGTGCGTACTGCTTTCTGGTACTGGTGGGTAATGGTGGGTACTGCTGGCTGGTACTGGGAAGTACTGCTGGCTGGTACTGCTGGGTACTGGTGGGCACTGCTGGCTGGTACTGGTGGGTGCTGCTGGCTTGTACTTCTGAGTACTGGTGGGTCATTTTTGGTACTGCTGGGTGGTGCTTGTGGGTACTGCTAGCTGGTACTTCTGGGTACTGGTGGCTGGTACTTCTGGGTACTGGTGGCTGGTACTTCTGGGTACTGGTGGCTGGTACTTCTGGGTACTGGTGGGTACTTTTGGGTACTGGTGGGTGGTACTTGTGGGTACTGCTGGCTGGTACTTCTGGGTACTTTTTGGTACTGCTGGGTTGTTCTTGTGGGTACTGGTGTGTACTATTGGGTACTGCTGGCTGGTACTTCTGGGTACCGCTGACTGGTACTGCTGGGTACTGGTGGCTGGTACTTCTGGGTACTGGCGGGTACTTCTGGGTACTGCTGGCTGGTACTTCCGGGTACTTCTGGGTACTGGCGGGTACTATTGGGTACTGCTGGCTGGTACTTCTAGGTATTGCTGGCTGGTACATCTGGGTACTGGCGGGTACTATTGGGTACTGCTGGCTGGTACTTCTGGGTACTGGTGTGTACTGCTGTGTGGTACTTCTGGGTACTGGCGGGTACTTCTGGGTACTGCTGGCTGGTATTTCTGGGTACTGGTGACTGGTTCTTGATCCATCTATACCTGCCATCAGTTTGACAGGAGCGGCGCTGAAGGAAGCATACGGAAGCATACGGATGCAGTAGAGAGCAGAGCTGATGCTTCTGTCACAGGCGGAGCACAGAGCTGATGCTTCTGTCACAGGCGGAGAACTGTCACAGGCGGAGCACATTTGGTATCACTCCGCCTGAGACAGAAGCCGGCGCTATACAGGAAGCATCGGCTCGAATCTTCCCGCTGATGCTCGGGGATGGTGGTTCAGGAACCCGCAATCTAGGCTTGCCGACCCACAATCCCAGAGCAGGAGGTGGCGGGCCACATCAAAGGACACCACAGGCAGGCGGTTGTGCACCCATGCCCTAGTCACTGATTGCCACCATTACTGGTAAAATAAATAAATAAAACTATCAAATAGTTTGTAGATGCTATAAATTTTATGCAAACCATTCAATATATGCTTATTGGGATTTTGTTTACCAAAAATATGTAGCACAATACATATTGGCCTAAATTCATGCCGAAATTAAAAAAATATATATATATGTTTTTTTCAAATTGTTGGTCTTTTTTTTTTTTTTGTTTAAAGTGCAAATAAATGCAGAGGTGATCAAAAAAAGTGGTTAAAAAAAAAAAGGACAAACATTTTTTTTGGGTACAACATTGTATGACCACGCAATTATCAGTTAAAGTAACACAGTGCCGCATTGCAAAAAATGGCCTGGCCATGAAGGGGTGGGGGAGGTAAATCTTCCGGAGGTCAAGTGGTTAATACACATGTTCTGGCAATGTATAAAACTATTCAGATATTGTAAAGATATTAATAATACTATATCATTGTTATTTAATACTCCTATTATTATTATTCCACAAGACCCAGGGGGTCTTCTGGGCAAGGATATGACAAGGAACTATTTACTCCAGTAAGTCATATTGCACTGGCGAAGTTTCTTTACGTTGCCCATAAAATGATAGCTCACCTCATACCCCCACCAGACAGCAATGGATTGAACAGGTGAACTGCACCCTAATATGTGAAAAACGAACCTACCAACATTGCTACTCCCCAAGGAAATGAATGTCTATATTGCAAAATTGGCTGGATACTCCGGGGCTGGCTCCCTCTCAGTTGATTCTTCATACAGATATAATAAACTAAAGTAGAAAATAAAGTAAAAAAAAAAAAAGAAACAATACTTTGTACGGCTTGTACTTGGGCACATTTCCCTGTGCAATTTAATTTATATTAGGGCTGTGAAATCTGTATGCTGTTACTATTGTGTGCACCTAAACTTGTTTGAAAAGAACTACATGATTAAAAAAAAAAAAAAAAGAGGTTTGAATGTAAACAGCTCATTCTGTGTTCTTTTTGAAAACTCGTTAGTGCACTTTGCATTGTCGATTTTTCATGTTCACTTTAATTAGAACATTTTTAAGAAATTCAGATGTTGCATAATCAGATTTCGCAAACATTAGTCTGTGCAAACATTAGTCATAAAAGCATAATTGTTTCTTTTTAAAAATATATTTTATATGATTAGTGAATGGATGTAAACAATCAATTTGAAAACTTGTAAAAACATGTGAAAATGTACAAAAAAAACTTTCCAAACTGTCACAACTTCACTGTGGGGTTGATTTACTAAAAGCAACTAGTCTGTGCACTTTGCAAGTGCAATTGCTCTAGAGCTTAGTAAATGAGGTAAAGCTTCTCTTGGCAAAGAATACCCAATCACATGCAAAGGAAATAAAAAAAAAAAAAAACATAATTTTTGCTTGCACATGAGTGGATGATAAAAAGTCAGCAGAGCTTTTGCTCATTTACTACGCTCTGGAGCAACTACTTTTGCAGAGTGCAATAGCACTTTGCAAAGTGCACAGTCAATTTTCCTTTAGTAAATCAACCCCTTTGAGTTGTATCACAGTATCAACTTGCAATAAATGTAAATCCCAGATAAAGCTAAAATTTGGATTACGGACACATCAAGATGGAAATCCAATATTCATGGAAAAAGAGGCTAATAGTAGTGAAGTACCACTTTTTATTAAAAACTAAAAAGTTTCACTCACAGGAAGAAATAGTGTTGGCATGTCATAAATCCCACAAAACGCACTCCTGCGCCACAAACCAGGCAATCTCCTTGTTCAAAAGCATCCAAGCGTGATTATATCACTGGGAGCCCACCCTGCATGTATGAATTTCATCTGAATGACTTCCTCAAGGGCTGATGGGAAGTCAAAGCAATCACGCTTACATCGCCAATATCGCTAAAGCAACACCCTCTATAAGAGGGACTAGAAGAAGAGAGGAAAGATCCCCAGTGCCACAGATCCATGAAGTCCCACGGTGGCACGAAAGAGACAACCCTATAGCCTGGACTGGCGTGGCCTGGCGGGAGCCCAGACTGGGGTTGTCTCTCTTGTGCCACCGTGGGACTCCGTGGATGTGCAGCACCAGGATCTTTCCTTTCTTCTTCTAGTGACTACAGGAGCTGGGTCGAGATCCATCCTTTGCTGGCAGTCCTGCAGTGGTTGCAGCATCACAAACACTACTTCCCATAGTGATCCAGTCTGAGCGGCACACTAAACAAACCATGGGTCACCATTGGAGAAAGATAATATATATATTTAATGCCATTGCGTTTACATAAAAAAAATATTTTCTGAGAAAAGTTTTATCTTCTTTATGGTTGCATACTTTTATTTAAAAAAAAAAATTCAAAGTAAAACTAAAAAACATTTTGAAAAATGATTTCCCCCAACAACATTTTGCAGTTATTCATTTTTGCAGTCCTGTTACAATTGTAAACATATTCTCCTGTTTATCGTAATCTTAGGATACCAAACTTGTACAATTCCATTTGTTTATTATTTGATCTTAAAGATATTTTAAACCCCAAATCATATATTTATTATATTGCAGATTATCAGTTCTTAAATGTGGTGGCTGCATACATTTTTATTTTTTGGCTTTCCTTACCTTTCCTTTCACCTGGTAATCTGGCCAGTAAGTCTGTTTTTTATCAGAACAAACACTGACAGGGATGCTTACAGTGATCAGCTTTTTTCATTTATGTAAAATCTTTATTCCAAAAAGAAAAAAAAAAACTGTTCCTGTAACTGCTTAAAAAAGTGTAAGCTGGAGTGTGGCTTCAATGTGCGAGTGTATCTAAATCTGTTAATACATCTCTCAGAGACTGACAATTCTGTTGTCCAAAGTTTTCTCTGTTGCTCCTTCATCCTGAGTAATCCTAAGCATCCAGAGACAAATTCTATGGATGGAGGAGAGAGCAGAAGTGGGTGAGCAGCTGGTGCAATTTAGGTGAGCGCTTTCGTTAACTTTCACAGTAGTGAAAGCCAGCTGCTCAGGGCATAATCCAGTTGCTGTGAAGGAAAGACTGCAGAAAGATTTATATTAAAAGCCACGTGCAGGCAATGGGATACATACCAATACACATAACACGTTTAGTGCTGTCTCCCACCCCCTGAATAAAAACAAAATTTCCGTTTTTAAAAAGGAAGTAATCTTCCCTCTTAATGTTTGTACCTAAAGGTAAGCCTATAATAAGGCATGTGCTCTGAAGGAACGGCCGCCGTGTAGTTTCTGTAGAGCCCTGTGCCATGACCAGTGGCTCCTGCGTGCATGCATGGTAGTGTCTTCAAGCGGCTCTGGACAGTGACAAAGCCGGAGTCCGCCGACTCGGAAGAAACAGGGATGATGAGGGCTTAGTTTACAGGTAAGTATCACATAATGTGCTGGTATGCGATGCATACTTGCACATTATGCCTTTTACTGTGCAGGTAAGAAGAAAAAACAAAAAGCAGAGTTTACTTCCTCATTTCCCGCTTTTACCTAATGCTTAATGGTGTGCAGCATCCACCATTTTAAATAAAATGATGTCTTTTGAGAACAGAAAAAGAACTAGAGGAATGTTTCTTTGGAAAGCAAACACATTTTGTTGATAGCTTTTTGAGTGTGTGTATTTCTTTTTTTTTTTTTTCTTCATGATTGGTGATCATTAAGTTGTCAGTGTTATTTGAACACCGGAAATGTTAAACGATATCAGCTGACAGCATCATCGTACAGCGTGTCACCTCTCGTGGTGTTCATGAGTCATGCCTCTGTCTTGTACATTGTCCATCCTTTATGCTGATAACAGAGAGGGAGTGGGCGAGGAAAGTAAACAGTTTGTCAGGTGCAACTGTGATGACGTTTTCTGCCTTGTATCAAATGGGAGAGCGTTACCGAAATATGTGCAGCATTCACTATTATGGAAATATGAACTCCTTTAATTTAACAAAGAATGCTTTAAAGTGGTCGTAAAGGCTAAAGGTTTTTACCTTAAAGGGGTTGTAAAGGTAAAAGTTTTTTTTCCCCTAATGCATTCTATGCATTAAGGCAGGGCTTGACAAATTTGCTTGGACTCTAGGAGCCAGCTAAAAAAGTTAGGAGCCAGGTTTTTTTAGTGGACGTCGGTGCGGGCGACAGCGAAAAAGGGTTAAAACCCCCCGCAAGCGGCACTTTGCCAGCGGTATTGCCGCGCTGTCACATTGATTTCAATGGGTAGGAGCGGTGAATACACCGCTCCTTTACCGCTCCAAAGATGCTGCTAGCATGACTTTTATTTACCGTCCTGCTAGCGCACCGCTCCATTGTGAAACCCCTCGTGCTTTCACACTGGAGTGAAAGGACCCGCTTTTTTCAGGCGCTATACAGGCGCTATTTTTAGCGCTGTAGCGCCTGAAAAACGCTTTGGTGTGAAAAGGGGCCTAAGGGTCTGATCAGGTCCGCCTGAAAAACTGACAGGCGAACCTGATCAGACAGCCTGTGTAAAAGGGACCAAGCAGGGAGGTTACAAATACATTTTTAATTTTAAAGAAAAAAAAAAACAAAAAAAAAAAAGGCTATATAAAATTCAAACCAGCCCCACCACACTCACCACACTGGCAAAAGGCGCCAGTTGATGCCTGCAATCACTTCCTTCTCTTCTCCACTTTAGGAAGGAGATGGGCGGGCAGTGAGAAACAGGCAGGGCTTTGAAGCTCCATTAACATTGCATTAGCAATGTTAGAGGTGTTGCAATATCAACGGCCACCACCAGATGGCGCCATATTACACATTAGTGCTTCAGAAGGCCGCAAAGCCGCGGCCTAAATTACTGGCCGGCGCGGCCCGATTCGATCGCACGGCGGAGTCGGGGTCGGGGTCGGGGTCCGCAGGAAGACAGGATACCCCAGCTGTGTCGCCCCAGGCGCCAGGGCCCCAATTCTAGTCGCCATGGCGCCCTGGCGACCGGTAATTGTCGAGCCCTGCATTAAGGTGAAAAAACATCTGACAATGCCGGTCCCCCCCCAGCACCCCACGTTTTACTTACCTGACCCCTCGAAAGTCCCGCGCTCGCCCCAGACATCCTCTTTACCGCTCAACCTGGCCGCTAATTGGCTAGAGTGGATGGATTGAAAGCAGCGCAGCCATTGGCTCGTGCTGCTGTCAATCAGATCCAATGACGCGGCGCGCCGGGCCGAGTGATACAGTGAGCGTTATGGCCGCCAGCTGTGTCTCTGGAGAGCTCCTGCAAGCACTCCACACCATGCGAGGGAGCTTGCATGAAGTTGTGGAGTCCTTGCGGGAGGGAGCCGAGACAGCCGCTGAGGGACCCCACAAGACCAGTTTCGGGGGCCACTCTGAAAAACGAGCTGCACAGTGGAGGCAAGTATAGCATGTTTGTTATTTTAAAAAAATTCCTTTAGTGACCCTTTAATACATTCTCTGCATGAAGGTTAAAAACCTTCCATGATTAGCCCCCAGCCCCCCCAAATAATTACCTGAGCCCAAACTCGATCTAGCGCTCTACCAGATAGCAGCAGCGCTGCTCTCTCTCACACTCCATTGGCTCCTGCTGCTCTCAATCTAGTGAGGAACGGGCCGAGCCATACTACAGTGCTCAGCATAAATGAGTACACCCCTTTTTAAAAGTAAGAGTTGAATCAATAGCTCAATGACCACAAGAACAATTTATTTAGCTCCATTACATGAAAGTAAGGTTAATAATATAACTTAGATTACAAAATCTTCAGTTTTACACAAATTAGTTGATGCAAAAATGAATACACCCCACATCAAAAACTACTACAGCTAGTATTTTGTATGACCTCCATGATTTGTAAAGACAGCACCAAGTCTTCTAGGCACGGAATAAACAAGTTGGCGACATATATCTTTTTCCATTCAAGAACGACCTCTTTTAGAGCCTGGATGCCGGATGGAGACTGATGCTCAACTTTCACCCAGTTCTTCTTCTGAAATGCAACAGTGGCCTTACATGTGTGTTTTGGATCATTGTCATGTTAGAAAAGTGCACGACAACCAAGGGCACAGAGAATTCATGATACCATCAATGAAATGCAGCTCCCAACACCAGCAGCACTCATGCCCCACGGAAGGATACTGCCACCATCTTGTTTCACTGTAGGGACCATGCATTTTCTCTAGTCATCTTCCAGGACGGCACACCTGAGAGATGACTGGTTCACCTGACAGGAAACACAATCAACACATGAGGTTCAAGGACCCCTCCCTTCCTCCTGCACCTCAGTTCTTGATTGTGTTTCCCGGCAGCGAAACATTTGATATTTTTGTCAGACCTGAAGTCGGTAGCAGACGGTCCCCCCCTGGGAGCTTGACGCCAAAGCCAGGGCTCAGTCCCTTCTCGGGGCCCCAATGGCCGGGGGGGCACTCCCCGGCAAGGAGCCTCCAGGGCACAGAGGGGTATCCTGGAGCTCCTGTGGTCACATACCTCCTCCCTTACCTTCCACCCAGACCAGGTGCATGGGAGCTGAAGGAGCCGTAGGGTCACCTGCAGTCTAGGCCGCTGGAGGGGCACAGGGCGTCAGTTTCCCACAATTGCGGCTCCATAGGGAACACTGGAAACACTCCTGGGATAGGAGTGAGCGTTCTGACTGGATAGAGCAATATGGTGCCGCTTCTGGGTGGCATCACTTCTGTTTATGGTCTAAGCCAAAATGGCGGATCCAGAGACTCTAGAGGCCAAAACGATCCCGACAGGGCTCCAGCAAAATGGCGCTGATCGGCGGCTTCCTGGCCATAAGAATTCGGAGGAGACAGGCTGAGGGCCCACAGGCCCCTCTCTCTGTTGGAAGCTGTATTTCATTGATGGTATCATGGAAAGAGAGGACACAGCGGTGCCATGACCCAGGAGGAGGCTACGGGTGGTGAGTCTTTCTGTTTGGCAGGTGGTGGCTTAAGAGGGGTCTTACCTACACCCCCTGGGGGGGGGGGAGGGAGGGAAGGAGAAAGAGAGTACAGATTGTTTTTTTTTTTTAAATCAAAATAAAGTTTATTGAGCATATAAATCCGAATGGAACAAAACATGTTAAGCATCAGGTGCAACAGGCACCATAATATAATAAAAGGGAAACATACAATGCTTGTCTGATACATGAGTCTTAATGCAGTTATCATAGCATGAACACATGGCACTTATACAGAGTTTATAACCTTGCTTGTAGCACTCTCAAGAGGGGTACCTAAATCCTCGTAATCCGAACCACAGAAAACATTGTGAGAACATATCAATATTAGTCTGTACATGTATGAGAGCTTTCTGTCCACCTGTCCCATATCTTCTGGTATTTACTCGGGCAACCACGGTGTAAGTATAGGACTTTTTTATAGGGTAGTGTAATGTTCACAGCCCTTTTCCATTGCTGGATAGTGGGCGCTACTGGTCTGAGCCAAAGCTGGGCTATTTGCATCCTGGCTGTAAATAGTGTTTCCTGTAAAAACGTTATAAGGTACTTCTCCTCGGGCAGGGGGAGAAGACCCAAAAGACACTGGCGAGGGCAGAGCGTTAGGGGGGAACCCATGTGGTCGTGTAAGAATTTGATGATCTGCGCCCAATATTGCTGGATGGGTGGGCATACCCATATGAGGTGGTAAAATGTGCAGTCCATGTCTCCGCATCTGGGGCATGTAGGAAGAGTACAGATTGTTAAAGTATTGGTTCTGTCTTGTCTTTTGTCTCCTTAGATCCCAGTGGATCTGCTCAAGGGGACCACAAGGCTAAGGGCAAAACCCCTCCTCCCCCTAGAACAAAAAGGTGTGGGTATTGCAATGAAAAGCTCCCACAAGATCACGTAAAACCTTTTTGTTATAGATGCATGCATAAATTGTCGGTAAAAGAAACCTCCCAGGTTATGAGGGACTTCCTTACAGTACAATCAGAGATGCTTTCTACGCTCCAATCTCTGAAGACGGTTATAGCATCTAAAGAAGGGACTAGCACTAGTGGCAGAGAAACTCTGTCCTCTAGAGAAGGTACTTCCTCTCAGGAGGGTACATCCGACAGAAGTCCGAGAACCCCACAGAGGGGGAAAACTCAAACTCTGAGAGCTAGGATAGTGATAGTCTTATGCCCCATACACACGTCGGATTTTCCGACGGAAAATG
Organism: Lithobates sylvaticus; assembly: GCA_028564925.1. Taxonomy (NCBI): domain Eukaryota; kingdom Metazoa; phylum Chordata; class Amphibia; order Anura; family Ranidae; genus Lithobates; species Lithobates sylvaticus. The sequence goes on along the minus strand of CM053030.1, from coordinate 137,749,202 downwards.
TCCTATCGGACAATGTTGTCGGAAATTCCGACCGTTTGTAGGCTCCATCTGACTTTTTCCGTCGGATTTTCCGACGGACAAAGTTTTATCTCCTGCTCTCAAATTTTCCGACAACAAAGTCCTATCGGACTTTTTCCGATCGTGTGTAGCGAATTCCGACGGACAAAGTGCCACGCATGCTCAGATCACATTACAAGACCAAAGCTATTGGCTACTAGCCTCTACGTAGTCCCGTCGTACGCAATGAACGTCACCACGTTCAGGATGATCGATTTTCCGACAACTTTGTCCGACCGTGTGTATGCAACACCAGTGTCGGACAAAATCCGTCGGAAAAAATCAGACGGATTTTGTGGTCGGAATTTCCGACCGTGTGTACGGGGCATTAGACGTAATAGACACCTTTTTCCCGTGGAGGACATGGGGCAGTTACTCAGGGCAATCTATCCCAGAACTTCCAGCCCAGGATGGGATGTACAGGGGGTTGGGTAAGCCTCAGTCCAAGGTATTCCCAGTGCATCAAACTCGAAAGAGGTAATTTTGAGAGAGTGGAAGGACACGGAAAGAAAGGTCCTTAAGCTCAAAACTTGGAAGAGGAGGTTTCCCTTTGCGGAGGAAGAAGAGGAGAAGTTCTTCAAGACCCCCAAATTAGATGCAGCCCTGTCACAGGTCTCTAAGAAATCTGATTGGTCTTTTGAGGACTCGGGTAACATTATAGACCAAATGGAAAGAAGGGCTGAAATGCTAATGCGAAGATGTCAATGCGGCAGCCGTGCCTCCTGCCTTGGCGGCAGCCTGCGTAGCAAGGAATGTGGATGCTTTGCTGGACAGGCTCTCTCGCCATGTTGCTAGAGGGAGTAATTTCAAAGAAGTCACAGACTCTAGAGATAATAAGCAAGGCGGTGGCATACTTGGCAGATGCGGCAGTGGAAACTGTTAGGACCATGACTAAATCACCGGCCCTCCTTAAGTCCACAAAGAGGGTCTTGTGGGTTAAATCATGGGAAGGGGACCATATGTCCAGGTCACAGCTCTGTGGGTTGCCCTTTGAGGGTTCCCAGCTTTTTGGGCCTGGCTTGGATCAGGTCTTATCACGATCGGCGGAAATAGGAAAAACGTTTCCGGTAAAAGTCAGGAGAGAGAAAGGCAAAACGTTTTTTCGTGCCCCTCCTAACCAGGGCCAATTCAAGGCCAAGAAGAATGTTAATAGAAGGTGGGGGAAAGGGAAAGAGCGAACATAAGGGTGGCCTGCTCTTTTCTGGACTTAAGGACACCCGCAAGCAGTCAAAATGACGCCAGCTTCATTGTAGGGGGGAGACTTTCTCGCTCTGTCCCTCAGTAGAGGAAGTTCTCCGAAAACCCCATATATCCTACAGATTTTGACAGAGGGATATTGGCTGGAACTTCTCTCCCATCCCCTGCAAAACTTTATTTTGACCCATCTCCCCAAGGATACTTTGAGGGCAGCAGGGTTGATGGACAACTTCCAGGGATTGGCGAACCAAGAGGTGATCGTCCCCGTTCCACGAAAGAGCTCTACCAGGGATTTTACGCCCATGTTTTTGTTGTCCAAAAACCATCAGGGAAATTTCGCCTGATATTAAACCTCCAGAAAGCTGAACAGGTTTTTGCGACAAAAGAGCTTTCAGATGGAGAGCATATACACTGTGCGCAAGCATCTATTGAAGGATACTTTAATGGCCACAATAGATCTGAGGGACGCGTATCTCCACGTCCCAATTTGCCTGGGAACACCACTCCCTGTTGAGGTTTGCGGTCCTTACAAGCAAATGGATACAACACTGGCAATTCCGAGCACTTCCCTTTGGATTAACTGCATACCCAAGAGTTTTCACAAAGGTCCTGGCAGAGGTGGTAGCTTACCTTCATCTACAGGGGGTATCACGTATACCCTATCTAGACGACCTCCTGATCTATGGGCAGTCTCTAGAACAAGTGAGATTAGATGTAGACAGAGTGATCCTCACTTTGGAGACCTTGGGCTGGATAGTGAACTGGGAGAAATCATCTCACGTACCATCCCAAATAAAAACCTTCCTAGAATATTTGGTGGATTCAGGGGCTCAGAAACTTTCTCCCAGAGGAAAAAAGGTTAAAAGTGGTAACAGCCCAATGACGCACTCCTGTTTTTAGGGGATACGTCCACTTCCCTGATTAAGCTAATGGAACTGATCCACACATTCGGAAAATTCTCTGGCTTTACTATAAACTGGGACAAGTCTACAATATTACCCCTAGACCCACTAAATGGACCCTTACCTCGGATAGCAGAGCAAATTAAAGTAGTGGAGAAGTTTAAATATTTAGGAATAGTTATACACCCTAATCTGAATCATTATATAAAGCTAAATATAGATCCACTCCTTAAAAAAATTTCAGGAAAAAACGACCAGCTGGATCAGGTTGCCACTTTCGGTAGTTGGCCGCTGCAAGCTGATAAAGATGGTCTGGAACCCACAGATATTATATGCCTTACACAATGCCCCCCTCTGGGCAAAATGTAACACCATATATCGTACTTTGATTTGGAGGAAACAAGTCCTAAGTATTAAACTTGAAACGTTACAAGAAGCCAAAGAATCGGGGGGTCTTGCGGTACCAAATCCATTTTACTATTTCATGGCGGCTCAGCTGCAACATTTAACCAGCTGGCTATGCCCTGAGTCCTCCGATCCAATTCGAAACCCCTTTCCCCCAGGGCACCCCCCATGTTGAGGGCACGCGGCTTGGTACGGCTCAGGGGGGGGGGGGGGCGCTCGCTCCCTTTTCCTGACCGGCCGTGCTGCGTGCTCGGAAAAGGGTCTGATATGGATTTGGGGGGGCCCCCACGCCGTTTTTTCGGCGTAGGGATTCCCCTTTAAATCCATACCAGGTGACGGGGCATGGGGTATATTCATTGGTTTGCGCAAAAGTTATCGCGTCTACAAAATAGGGGATAGATTTATGGCATTTTTATTAATAATTTTTTTTTATTAGTAATGCTGGTGATCTGCGATTTTTATTGTGACTGCAACATTGCAGAGGGCAGATCAGACACTTTTTACACTATTTTGGGACCATTGGCACTTATACAGCGATCAGTGCTATAAAAATGAACCGATTACTGTGTAAATGTCACTGGCAGGGAAGGGGTTAAACACTGGGGGGGGGGGCACTATGTTGGGGTATACTCATGTATGTGTTGCACTGTATGTGTAGACACATACAGCCTGGCTTGGGGAGCGAGCTCTTATAGCAAGTAGCTTGCTGTGGGGGCAGACACAGAAAAGGAGGAGCTGACAACACCAGCGAACCTATACCCCAGAAGTATAGGTTTATGGCAGCTCTGTGTAAAACCATTGCACAGAGCAGGTATGTATAACATGTTTGTTATTTTAATTTTAAAAAAATAGTGGTGGACGTGCAAAAAAAAGTCAAACTAGAGTAATATAAAATGTACAACTAGGAAAAAATAGTTGTTGCCTTAAATAATTGTGCAAAATTTTCAAGTGCCCAACCTGTCACTACCAGTCAACAAATGCTGCACTGTGTAATGTAGGCCAGTGGCGGTCAACCAAAAATAGGAGGTCTCAAGTACAGTCCCTGACATCACTAAGGCTTCATGTACACTAGCAGCTCCTAAACTTGAGTTTAGGAGCTTTTGGCGTTTTTTTGCTAAAGCTTCTAAACTCAACTCTGTAAAAGCCTATGTGTCAATGTACACATAGGCTTTTAGCAGAGTTTTGGAGCTGCTGCGGTTAGGGGAGCTTCCACCTCCCTCTCCTGAATGTGAAAAAATCATGTTCAGGATAGGAAAGTTTTGACCACCAGCCGTGGGAAAATGCACACTGTGACTTTGCTGCGTTTTCAAGTTTTTCCGCGGCCATGGTAAATGTAGTGTACATGAAGCCTAAAGCACCACACATGATAATCAGTGAATGTTATACTGCAGAATTCTGCAGACATGCAACATGAGGCTATGGGCATGCGGCAAGAGATGGTCAGAGACTAATGCAGCGTACACACGGTCGGAATTTCCGATGGAAACAGTCCGATGGGAGCTTTTCAACGAATTTTCCGACCGTGTGTATGCCCATCGGTCTTTTTCTGTCGGAATTTCCGACGGACTTTGGATTGAGAACCTGTTCTCAATTTTTCAGACGGAAAACCTTTCTATCTGATTTTCCGATCGTGTGTATGGAATTCCGACACGTAAAATTCAGACGCATGCTCGGAAGCATTAAACTTCCCTTCTATAGTGCTGTCGAACGTGTTTTATGCTGCTGTGTTACAGACCGTCGGAATTTGGTGTGACCGTGTGTAGGCAAGACAGTTTGAGCGAAATTCCGTTGGGAAAACCATCAGAGCTTTTTCCGACGAGAATTTCGACCGTGTGTACGTGGCATTAGGGTAATGATAGAGAGCTTGGTAAATATCAGAGACTGGGGACATGCTCAGGAAACCGTAGACTAGAAAAGGGAACATGAGATTACTGTATCTTTACAAATCAATGCTCCAATTTTTTTACTCCATTAAGCCCCCTCTACTTGTGCTGCATTTGATATTTCTCAGTTATAAAAGATCAGAAATGTATGATAGTGTGAAATAAATTAGCCAAACATTTAACTACTAAAATCCATTCTAAATAAAATGTCTTCTTCACTGGCTTGAAGCACCAAAACATAGACTGTTTTCGCAGGGCTCTGAGGGCGTTCGTCCGTGCAAGGGCCGAGTTTGACATGTATAAGGATACATAGGTGTGCATGCATCCCTGTGCTGGCAATCCCATTCATGTGAAATAAGGTAATAAAGGAATGGCATTCACATAAAGGTGCATGCCATTAAATTTGAATATCATCAAAAAAGTTAATTTATTTCAGTAACTCAATTCAAAAAGTGAAACTCATATTATATTGATTCATTACACACAGAGTGATATATTTCAAGCATGTCTTTCTTTTAGTTTTGATGATTATGGCTTACAGCTAGTGAAAACCTAAAACTCAGTATCTCAGAAAATTTGAATATTACATGAGACTAATAAAAAAAAAAGGATTTTTAATACAGAAATGTTGGCTTACTAAAAAAGTATGTCCATGTACAATATAGTATGCACACAATACTTGACCGGGGCTCCTTTTGCATGAATTACTGCATCAATGTGGCGTGACATGTAGGCGATCAGCCTGTGACACTGCTGAGGTGTTATGGAAGCCCAGGTTGCAAAAGACCAGAGCACTTTTTGCGATTCGGCACTGCATCGCTTTAACTGACAATTGCGCGGTCGTGCGACGTGGCTCCCAAACAAAATTGACATCCTTTTTTACCCCCAGAAATAGAGCTTTCTTTTGGTGGTATTTGATCACCCCTGCGGTTTTTATTTTATTTGCGCTATAAACAAAAAAAATGTGAAAATTAAAAAAAAAAAAACATTATTTTTTACATTTTGCTATAATAAATATAACCCCAAAAATATATAAGAAATATTTTTTTCCTCAGTTTAGGCCGATGCATATTCTTCTACATATTTTTGGTTAAAAAAAATCACAAGCGTTTATTGATTGGTTTGCGCAAAAGTTATAGCGTTTACAACATAGGGGATAGTTTTATGGCATTTTTATTAATATTTATTTATTTTTACTAGTAATGGCGGCGATCAGCGATTTTTATCGTGACTGCGACATTATGGCGGACACATCGGACATTTTTGACACATTTTTGGGACAATTGTCATTTATACAGCAATCAGTGCTATACAAATATACTGATTCCTGTGTAAATGACACTGGCAGTGAAGGGGTTAACCACTAGGGGGCAGTCTAGGGGTTAAGTATGTCCTAGGGAGTGATTATAGCTGGGGGGGCGTGGCTACGTGTGACATGTCACTGATCTCTGCTCCCGATCACAGGGAGCAGAGATCAGTGACACTGTCACTAGGCAGAACGGGGAGATGCTTGTTTACATTAGCATCTCCCCGTTCTTCCTCTCCGTGAGACGATCACGGGTAATCCCGGTGGACATCGGGTCCGCGGGATCCGCGACCCAAATCATGGAACTTGTCACGCACCCGCATGCCGCCTATTAAAGGGCAAAGTACAGGTACGTTAGTTTGCCGCAGTATATCTGCGCGAGGCGGTCGGCAAGCGGTTAATGTGACCGATTTAAACTGTACAACTCAGTTGAACAAAATACTGAAATCTTTTAGGTGGAGGGAAGTAAAAGGAAAAAATTTAATATGGTTGCATAAGTATGCACACCCTTAAACTAATACTTTGTTGAAGGACCTTTTAATTTTTTACAGCACTCAGCATCTGCTGTGCACAGCCCTCTTCAGATCACCTCACAGATCGGATTCAGGTCTGGGCTCTGGCTGGGCCATTCGAAAACTTTAATCTTCTTCTGGTGAAGCCATTCCTTTGTTGATTTGGCTGTTTGCTTTGGGTCGTTGTCATGCTGAATGATGACGTTCCTCTTCATGTTCATCTTTCTAGCAGAAGCCTGAAGGTTTTGTGCCAATATTGACTGGTACTTGAAACTGATCGTAATTCCCTCTAACTTGACTAAGGACCCCTCCGCCATGCTTCACTGTGGGTTTGGTGATGTGCAGTGTTGTTTTTGAGCCAAACATATCTTTTGGAATGATGGCAAAAAAGTTTAAACTTTATTTCATCAGACCATAACACATTTTTTTCACATGCTTTTGGGAGACTTCAGATATGTATTTGCAAAATTGTATGTTTTTCTTTGTAAGAAATGGCTTCCGTCTTGCCACACTACCCCATAGCCCAGACATATGAAGAATACGGGGGATTTTTGTCACATGTACCAGACAGTACCTGCCAGATAGTCCTGATACCTGCAGCTCCTTTAACCGCTTCAATAACCGCCCATAGTCATATGACGCCCACAAGGTGAATCTCCCATCCTGGGTGGGCGTCATATGATGTCCTCCCATTCCTGGCCGCCTAGGGGGCTCGCTGCCGGCGGCGTGCGCGCGGCGGCGCTCGGGACCCGGTGCGAGTGCACGGCGGCCGCGATGTCCGCCGGGCACCCGCGATTTCCCTTTAAAACAACGGGACCGTGCGGGACCGTGGAGCTGTGTGTGTAAACACACAGCTCCACGTCCTGTCACTGGAGAGGAGACCGATCATGTGATCCCAGTACGGAGGAACACTGATCGGTCTCCTCCCCTTGTGAGTCCCCTCCCCCCACAGTTAGAATCACTCCTATAGGGAACACATTAACCCCTGCAGTGCCCCCTAGTGTTAACCCCTTCCCTGCCAGTCACATTTATACAGTAATCAATGCAATTTTATAGCAACGATCGCTGTGTAAATGTGAATGGTCCCAAAAATGTGTCAAAAGTGTCCAAAGTGTCCGCCCCAATGTCGCAGTCACGAAAAAAAAAAAATCGCAGATCGCCGCCATTACTAGTAAAAAAAAAAAAATGCAATAAATCTATCCCCTATTTTGTAGACGCTATAACTTTTGCGCAAACCGATCAATATACGCTTATTGCGATTTTTTTTTATTTTTTTTTTTTACCAAAAATATGTAGAAGAATACGTATCGGCCTAAACTGAGGAAAAAAATAGTTTTTTTAATAAAAATGGGATATTTATTATAGCAAAAAGTAAAAAATATTGTGTTTTTTTTCAAAATTGTCGCTCTTTTGTTTATAGCGCAAAAAATAAAAACCGCAGAGGTGATCAAATACCACCAAAAGAAAGCTCTATTTGTGGGAAAAAAAGGATGTCAATTTTGTTTGGGTGTAACGTCGCACGACCGCGCAATTGTTAGTTAAAGCGACGCAGTGCCGAATCGCAAAAAGTGCTCTGGTAAGGAAGGGTGTAAAATGGCCCGGTGCTGAAGCGGTTAATTATGCTGTAGGCCTCTTGGCATCTTCCCTGACCAGTTTTCTTTTTATCTTTTCATAAATTTTGGAGGGACTTCCAGTTCTTGGTAATGTCACTGTTGTGCCATATTTTCTCCACTTGATGACTGTCTTCACTGTGTTCCGTGGTATATCTAATGCCTTGGAAATTCTTTTGTACCCTTCTCCTGACTGATACCTTTTACAATGAGATCCCTCTGATGCTTTGGAAGCTCTGTGCGGATCATGGCTTTTGTTGTAGGATGCGACTAAGAAAATGTCAGGAAAGACCTACTAGAATAGCTGAACTTTTTTATTTGGGGTTAATCAGAGGCACTTAAAATTGTGGCAGGTGTGTACTGACTCCTATTTAACATGAGTTTGAATGTGATTGCTTAATTCTGAACACAGCTATAAGAGGGTGTGCACGCTTACGCAACCACATTATTTTATTTTTACCGCCCCCTAAAATATGTAAATAGTTTTTTCAATTGAGTTGTACAGTTTATAGATCACATTAAAAGTGGGAAAAGTTATGAAATGATTTATCTTTGTCTCATTTTTTAAAATCACGCAAAACTGCGATTTTAACGGGTGTATAGACTTTTTATATCCACTGTAGAGTGATCCAACAGGAGAAGGGATGAAAGATTTCATAGTGTAGTGTTTAATAAAAGTAGCTTAATATACAAAAAATGACATTGCACTCACATGTAAGGCCACTTTCACACCGAGGCACTTTACATGCGTTTTAGCTCTAAAAATAGCGCCTGTATAGAGCCTCTCCTGTCACTCCAGTGTGAAAGCCTGCAAGCAGCATCTTTGGGGCGGTTTAGGAGTGGTGTATACACCACTCCTCCACCGCCCCTGCCCATTGGAATGCATGGGCAGTGCTGCCGAATCCCCTGCAGAGCACTTTGGCATTGGCGCTACATGGGCGCTATTAACTACTTCGGCCTCTAGCAGGGGTTAAAAGTGCCTCGCTAACGGCCGAAAAATTACTCTAAAACAACGATAATGCGCGGGGCTTTACCGCCGACGCCCTCATCGCCCCAGTGTGAAAGTAGCCTAACAGTGCCTAGATATCGGAATTGTGTGTGCAGGAAAGGATGGCTTCGCCGGAGTGCATTCCAACTTTTTCCAGATTCGTTTTAAAGTGATGATATTAAAGTAGTATATTTTTGTTTAAAAATAACAAACATGTTATACTTGCCTGCTCTGTGCAGTGGTTTGGCACAGAGCAGCCCAGATCCTTCTCTTGGCGGGTCCCTCGTCAGTGCTCCTGGCCCCTCGCTCCTGCCCCCACAGCAAGCAGCCTGCTATGGGGGCACCCAAGCCAAAACGCTGCTCTGTGTGACCATTGATTGTCCCCTCTCGCTCCTCAATTACTCACTGACTTTGACAGCAGTGGGAGCCAATAGCACCTGCTGCTGTGTCTCAGCCAATCAGCTGAGGCTGTCGTGCAGAATCGCTGGATCGAGATGGGGCTCAGCTAAGTGTTAGGAGGCTGGGGGGGACTGCTGCACACAGAATGTTTTTTTTTTTTTTTCCTTTATGCATGGAATTCATGAAGATAAAAAAAAAAACCTTCTGCTTTTAGAAACTCTTTAAATCCACTTTCCATAAATTCAATTATCTTTACAATCATTTAACATGCAGACTTAAGAAACTGTATCTTTCACAGTGGCACCAAATGTGTGCTAGGCAGAATTCAGCAGCAGCAAATCTCCCACTTCCCTTGTTCTTATTGCCCAGGAGTGAAGATTACTTACGCCAGCATCTTCCTTGTACAACACACAAGGAAGTGACTACTGCAATTTCCTGCTTGGATCAGCCTGACCTAAGTTCATCTGATGTGTCATTGTGTACACTATCTAGTTGTTAACATGTTGCATCATTGCATTGTCACTAGAGTCTAAATAGAGGAACTGTCAGAAGAAATTGTGGTTTAACTTACAGAAAAGGATGACACAGGCAAACATAGTAGGTACAGCCTGTGATTTTCAACCAGGCAGTGAAACAGAAATGTCTGCTTTTTACCGTACAGCATTTCACAAGTTTGCTAGGCAAAATAGTTATAGTGTGTCCCAAAAATTCATATTACAGTGCAAAAAGTTGTTTGCTTTAACATATCATATTAACATACATTTCCTAAAGCCCTGTTTAAATAGACTTGATGAACCACTTCACGGATGAAAAAAATAAAAAATAAATCAAAAACATAAAACAAAAGCAGTGCATAACTAACTGAAACCAGAAGCTGCCTTTCTTTATAGCTACTGTAAGCATATCTATTAGCATATCTATTAGCATATCTATTAGTATAAATACACTAGATACCTTAACATATTTAAAAGCCATGGTAACCAGATTATACAGTGGGCAGGGGCGGAACTACCACCTTAGCGACCCACGCGGGCGCTATGGGGCTCGCAGCCGAGTGGGGCCCAGTGAGGATGAGAGCACCTCCTCCACAGTCTCCCAGCCAGGGGAAGAGAGAGGAAGGGGCAAGCTGTCCATATCAGCAGAGAGCGGAATTGCCCGCTGTAATAGCTTTCATTAGAACTTCCAGTGTTCCTGGGGCTCATGTTGCATAGCTCCCCCTCTTGGCCCGGCGCCTTTGATTGACAGAACGCTGGTCCAATGTGGGATGTGTGATGTCATCAGTGGGACGTGGGATGTGTGACGTCAGGCTTTAGGGCCAAGAGTTGGGGTTATGTGACGATGAGCACCGGGAAGACGGAAAATTCAAATGAAAGCTATTACAGCGGGCAATCCTCTGCACAGGTAAGGCTGTATGGGGCACAGGCAGGCCAGGCTTTTTTGGGCACAGGTCATGCTGCATTGGGCACAGGCAGGCCATGATGTATGGGTCACAGGTCACGCTGCATGGGGCACAGGTCACGCTGTATAGATTGTAAGCTCTAAGGAGCAGGGCCCTCTGATTCCTCCTGTATTAAAGTGTATTGTATTTGTACTGTCTACCCTCAAGTTGTAAAGCGCTATGTAAACTGTTGGCACAATATAAATCCTGTATAATAATATGGGGCACAGGTCACTCTGCATTGACACTAGGGCAGCTGTTTGCAAGGGGGGGTCCATACAACATTTTGCTATGGGGCCCTGTGAATTCTAGTTACGCCCCTGACAGTGGGGAAACTAAATATTTGATCCCCTGCAGATTTTATAAGTTTGCTCACTTGCAAAGAGATGAAGGGTCTATACATTTTTTTTTATCATAGGTGTATTTTAAATGATAAAGACAGAATATCAACCAAACATCCAGAAAAAAACACCCAATACAAATGTTATAAATTGAGTTGCATTTCAGTGAGTAAAATAAGTATTTGATCCCCAAGCACAACATGAATTTGTACTTGGTGGAGAAACCCTTATTGGCAAGCACAGAGGTAAGATGTTTCTTGTACCTAATCTATGGTTTCAGCACCCTTAAATATGTAATTAACACTTCATGCACTATTGTTTTGATTTGGGTGTGCATTCACCTATTTTTTCATTTTACTAACTATGAATACTTAGCATGTGTCCTACTGTACGTTTAATATGCATTATTTGGTTCTTCTAAGACAGGTGCATTTGCCCACCAACCCCCCCTTCTCCCAGTACCCTGAAAAAAAGGACTCTTGAGTTATCTGTAAACTCCATATCTTGGTGTACAGTGCAGGACATGGTCACCCTCCTTTCTATTCCTTGGTTACTCTGCATTGTGTGCTACCAAACTGGGGACTAAGCGTTATAGGTGATGCATCCAGGGGGTGTGTCCTCAAAAGCTTTTTCAACGTCCAATCACTTGAAGATACATGCCTTTAGCCCAGAGTCTACGAATATTCAGCCTGTGTCCTGTAACGTACACCAAGATATGGAATTTATCGGTAAATCAAAATTCCTCTTGTTTTAGGGTACTGGGAGAAGGGGGTGCAAAGGCACCTGTCTTGACAGGGCCAACTAATGCATTTGACCTGTAGATCTTAAAGCGGAGTTCCACCCAAAAGTGGAACTTCCGCTTTAAGCACTCCTTACCCCCTGACATGCCACATTTGGCATGTCATTTTTTTGGGGGGGGTGGGTACTTCGTTTAGAGTGGGACTTCCTGTCACGGCCGGGTGCCCACAGTGGCTATGACGGCGGAGAGGAGCGAGGCTCCAGGCGACCACATCACTGGACCGTGGGACAGGTGAGTGTCTGTTTATTTAAAGTCAGCAGCTACACTTTTTGTAGCTGCTGACTTTTAATGAACTAAAAATGTGTGGAACTCTGCTTTAAAGTTCATCTTTAAGCAAAGCTCTTCCCCCTCCTGTCCCTTACTCCCGTCTACTACCTTCTCAGCCTTTTGCCCTTTTTGATTACTTTGCAAAGCTGTAGGGCCTGAGAAATGCAAGGCAAAGGGTATTTCCTTAATTTTGGAAGGATTTACTCTCACTTCCTGTTTTGGTTATGGGACTAAAAATGAAGGAAAATCTCCCCAATGGGACACAGATGGCAAAAACCTGACAGAAGCTATAGCGTCCTCTAACCAAACTGAAAAAAAAATAAAAAATCTTTTGCCTTTAGTTCTACTTTAATTAGTTCCCTGACTTTACCATTACCTTTCTCTAATTTTAACTTTCACTGTCATGAATTAAAATGCGGGGGCATGAATAATACAGTAAACTTTCACTGCCATTGACCATCAATGGAGGGGGGTGTGTGTTAATAGTATTGAGAAATATGCTGGGGGGTATTTTTGCAGTCACTGATACCAATACTGGGGGTTATTATTGTATCCACTGATGCCAATGTTGGGAGGTGGTTATTGCATTCATTGACACCAATGTTGGGGGTTATTAGTGTGTCCACAAATACTAATGCTGGTGAGAGAACTGGGGGGGCGGGGAAGAGCCATGGATCTATGTGTCTTAGGGACGCATAGAGCTGGGTTTGGGAGCGACAACGCACCAGTGCCCCCGTAGCAAGTGACTTGCAATTGGGGACACTGGTCATGGAGAGGAGCCAGGAGCGCCATCGGGACACTCGAGAAGGGGAGGATCGGGCAGCTCTGTGCATAACAATTGCACAGAGCAGGCAAGTATAACATGTTTGTTCTTTTTAAAAGCTGAACCAATATTGAACTCACTGACACCATTGCTATTGTACTCCAACTACTTCAGTTTGCATTGTGTTGATATGCTGCAAAAATACAGCAGGACTGAAATTTTGGGCTGTTACTTTGCAAAAATGCGCTATTATTGTGCAACCCTCACGAGGCCCTCTATATCATTTGAGGCCCTCTATAATTTTCAAATGGAACAACACTGATCTAGGGCATCCCTGTTGGTCCTGTTATTATAAGTAGCATTAATGGTCATTAAGAGAGGTGGGGGTTTTACAGAGAATTTTCAAATTTTCATGCAGTATTATCTTCTTATATCACTGTATTAGTGAGTCTTTTGGCATGTAGTTTTCTGGGTATCTTTTACGTATGTAATTTTTCACTACACTTGCTCGGTTGAATTTCTCAGATGTATGTCTTTGTATTTGAAACACATACAGTATAGTGTATTACAATTGGCATACATGAATTGACATCCTTTACTTTTCCTAACCATATGTTCTAAATAGTACATAATGAGAAATTTGATAAACATTTGCAAAATAACTATGTGCATATTTTAGAAATAAAATATTAACTAGTTCATGCCACGTTAGTCATGTAGTAGTATAGTCCCGCATTTCAGAGAAAGTGTTAAAACTTTAGTTTGTTGCATTGAAGTTAATCCAGTATTGTCCATTTAGTTAGAACTACTACTATAGAATTTACGGTAACGTTACTGGGGTAACAGTACCACACTTCAGTTCAGTATTGCACAGAAATTTATAACCGCTTTTCCTAATTCAACCCTCTTTGGATACTGTTGGAAGACCTGAAACCAGAGCACTGGGAACCCTCTGCTTACAATTTGGTGGTTGTTACTTTGGCTCCTGTTCTTTGTGTGTTTTATCCTACTGTTAGCTTGGGAAAAAAAATAACAATAGCAATTAAGGCACAGAACATTAATTTTCCCATCAACATAAGGAAAAATAAGGGTATGGTGTCTATTTGATAATACAGATAGTTTTTTTTGCTTAGTGTCTGTGCAGTGTGTAAGTTTTGTTTGACATCTGGCCTAGAACAAAACTGCTCTTTGGTAAAATGCATAGATGCCAGATCATGCAAAACTGGCAGAAAGAAAACTGTGTAAAAAAAAAAAAAAAAAAGTTTATTTTATGAGATATGCAAACTTTCCCTTATAATATTTCATCTTTATGATTTGCTTGAAATCAAATTTGTGCAGTTACTATTATGTACCTTACTTTACATATTTTGAAAGTGAAGTTTTAAGCTATTTAACCACTTTAAGACCAGCCTCGTTTTGGATTTTAGGTGTTTACATGTTTAAAACAGTTTTTTTTGCTAGAAAAAAACTTAGAACCCCCAAACATTATATATTGTTTTTTTTCAAACACCCTAGAGAATAAAATGCAATACTTTTTTTCACACCGTATTTGCGCAGCGGTCTTGCAAGCGCACTTTTTTTGAAAAAAATTCACTTTTTGGAATAAAAAAATAAGACAACAGTAAAGTTTGTCCAATTTTTTTATATATTGTGAAAGATAATGTTACGCTGAGTAAATTGATACCTAACATGTCACGCTTCAAAATTGCGCCCGCTCGTGGAATGGCATCAAACTTTTACCCTCAAAAATCTCCATAGGCGACGTTTAAAAAATTCTACAGGTTGCATATTTTGCGTTACAGAGGAGGTCTATGGCTATAATTATTGCTCTCGCTCTACCGATCGCGGCGATACCTCACATGTGTGGTTTGACCACCGTTTTCATATGCGGGCGCTACTCACGTATGTGTTCGCCTCTGCGCATGAGCTCGTCGGGACGGGGCGCTTTAAAAAATTTTTTTTTTGTTTTTCTTATTTATTCTTGATTTTATTTATTTTTACACTGTTTTTTAAAAAAAAAATTTATTGGCTCACTTTTATTCCTATTACAAGGAATGTAAACATTCCTTGTAATAGAAAAAAGCATGACAGGTCCTCTTAAATATGAGATCTGGAGTCAAAAAGTCCTCAGATCTCATATTTAGACTTCAATGAAAAAAAAAAAATGACATTTGAAAATTCCTCTTTAAGAGGTATGGGCGGAAGTGAAGTTTTTGACGTCGCTTCCGCCCTCCTATGGTATAGAGATGAGTGGCGGCCATCTTAGCGTCACTCATCTCTAGACACAGGAGGAGAACGGACCCGATCGCCTCCGCCGCTGCCGACGGTTCCGGTAAGCGGCGGAAGGCGCGGGAGAGCGGCGGGAGGGGGGGGGCACCTCTCCCGCCGCCGATAACGGTGATCTCGCGGCGAATCCGCCGCGATGACCACCATTATCGGACAGCCGACCGGCGCCTGAAGAGATGGATACCTCGGTTGTGGCAGCAGCTGCTGCCGTTACCGAGATATCCCTCTTCAAAAAATGGACGTACATCGTCGTGCGCCGGTCGGAAAGTGGTTAAAACTTAAAGGCAATTATTTATTTTTTTTCTCTTCTGTGTCCCAGTTATAGAGGATCACCTTCTCTATTTGTCCTATTTACCATTGTCTTTGAAAGTGAAAGTAAAGGAAAATTCTAAATTTTGGGTTGTCCCCAGAAAAGTAATGTAGTGAATATCTTCCATTGGGGACACTAGTTCCGGTGACCTAGGGGTCCCCAAGGAATTACCTTAATATGCAGGGATTAAATAATTATCTTATCATAATAATATATAATAATAATAATAATAATACAAAAAATATATATTTTTTTTAAATAAATATATATAATGAAATAATTCCTCTGCTTTTGATTAGTACTGGTTTTAGTTATGCCTTAAGATTTAAGCTGTGAAAAGCAGGTGCAGACCTGCACAGAAGCCCACTCGCAACTCTGTAGCAGGTGATGCAAGCCTGAAAAGGAGGTCCGCACACTGCTGGTATTCAGGCTGTTCAGACAGAACATGGTTCTGCCATGGTTGTTTTGTCTGAACAGCCTCCAATAAAGTTTCTTGTGGATGATACCAGCAGTGTGTGACCCCCCCCCCCCCTTTTTCAAGTGGCATAGAATTGTAGTATTCTCATAATAATCATAAGCATGTGTCCAGACCACCCCCTCTTACATCAGATACCCAACCCTCCACCCCCCACTATCAGAAGTCCCGAGCCCCCACCCTCCCTTACTGTAATGTAAGAGAGGGTGGGGGACTTACCTTGCGCTGCTACCAGGAAGAAGCTGGGAAGCAGAAAGTGCAGGGTCTGGAGGAGGACCAGAAGAGGGGTGGAGTCAGCCTTTGGAATCTGCTGATTGTTGAGAATAGGGGAAGCAGAGACAAGTGGGTGCTATTGCTGCACAGAGAGGCACAGGATCTGTAGAAGGAGTTCTGTCATCCTCTCTACTGCCGACTGCGGAGACAAAGTGGGAGTGGAAATGAGTTGGATACCACAGCTGTCATTCACAATAAACGAATGACATGTAGGATTTTTATTTGCAAAACACATGGTGGGTACAGTAATAAGAGCTGTGAACTGTGAGGAATTAAACATCGCACAGTGCTCATTCATTGCTTTAAAACATATTGTGTGTCATTATGGGAACTCTGTGTACCCTTCCATCACTTTTATCACAGATGTACTGTTACATTTTGCAGACTCTACATTACGGTCTTCTGACCTTTATGTTGTATATGAGATTTTAGTGTTGAGCCTTGTCACTGGTGTCCTGCCAGGGTATTGCCTATTTCCCTGTGTATTTATTTATTTTTTCCTTCTATAGAGCCTCCCTCCTCCCGCCAAAAAAAAAATAAAGCAAGAAAACAATATACTGGTAGGTGGACTACCTTTTTACCTAGGTTGGCTAGAGAATAGCACAACTAATTGTAGTAGAGGCAGGTCAAGGCTTGATGTGGGACTAAACTTGTCAAGGAGGGGATGAGATCCTGACACGTTATACGTTATGGCACACTTGTTATGCCCCGTACACGCGGTCAGATATTCCGATGGAAAAAGTCTGATTGGATTATGTTGTCGGAAAATCCAATGGTATGTGGGCTCTAGCAGGCTTTTTCCATCGGAATTTCCGACGGAAAAAATTGGAGAGCAGGATCTAAAATTTTCGGACAACAAAATCCGATCAGACCTTTTCCGATTGTGTGTAGAGAATTCCGACGCACAAAGTGCCACGCATTCTCAGAAGAAATTTGGAGACGAAAGTTATTGGCTACTGGCCTCTACGTAGTCCCGTCGTACGTCACCTCGTTCGGAACGATCAGATATTCCGCCAACTTTGTCCGACCGTGTGTGTGCAACACAAGTTTCGGAAAAAAATCAGATGGCTTTTGTGGTCGGAATATCCGAGTGTACGGGGCATTATGGGTCTAGGATCCTATTGTCACTTCCCTCTCTTTCCGCTGCCACTTCTTCCGGACCCCTTCATGCATGCTGAAATGTAGACTGCACAGAACAGAAATAAAATCACTAGGAGATCAAAGAATAGAGAATGAGATTTTGCATGTTTCTTTTGCCAAACAAATCCGTCTCATACCGATTACATGTTGCAGGACTTTTTTGGTTAGCACTGCATAAAGGGGAAAAAACATAAGTAAAACTGTTATAAAGGTCTGGAAAAGGGTGACTTTATAGGTGCCAAATCCTACACAATTGTATTGATTGGATTAGGAATTTTGATATTTTCACAGTATGCCTCTTTACATAGGATCATTTAGGGAATATAGAACAAAAAAAGTGAGATCTTTTGGTTTTCTCCATGTTACACTGATGTGTGCCGGGTGTCTGGGGGGAAAAAGCAATGTAATACATATCAACATAGGGTGGAGATTGCTAAATTTTTTACATGTGCTTAATAAATGTAAAGTAAACAGTAAACTTGGTAAGCTGCTCTAGCCATTTAAACAAACCTGATAACCTGGGAAATTCCGAGCGTGACGCTAGTAGTTTAACCTGTTCATTGTATATATGCTCACAGGCCATTGGACAGGCCGTGTGACTCACATGGAAACATTTGACCTATAGCACAGTTAAACTAGCATATACATTTATAGTAAATAGAAAAGTAAATGCAATTATTTTTCTGCTTGAATCTATAATTGGACTTTACTTGGTGTGGGAGTTCACCTGAAAAGTGAAAACTAGCAATTTTTTTCCAATATGTCATTAAATAGTGCAAAAGGACTTTGACCATGGAGGAAATATATCCAGTGGTCTAAAACAAAGGTCTGTTCTTAAAGTGGAATACTTCTTTTATGACTGTAGAATATGGAGCATGTTCTTTTTTCTTGTTAGTTTGCTATATTTTTATATTCAATAGTCTTTTGTGACACTATTAAAGTGATAATAGTCTTGTTTTTTTCTGTTTTAAAAATAACAAACATGTTCTACTTACCTGCTCTGTGAAGTGGTTTTGCACAGAGCAGGCCAGAACCTCCTCTTCTTGGGTCCCTCACCAGCACTGCTGGCACCTCCCTTCTGACGAGTGCCCCCACAGCAAGCAGATCGTTATGGGGGCAGCCGAGTCGCTGCTCTGTGTGTCTGTCTATATAGATACGGACCCACAGCTCAGCCCCGCCTCCACTCTCCTCATTGGCTCACTGACTTTGACAGCAGTGGGAGCCAGTGGCACCCCCTGCTGTTTCTCAGCCAATAACGAGGGAGAGTCCCGGACAGCCGATGCTCTGGTGCAACATCACTGGATCGAGATAGGGCTCAGGTAAGTATTAGGGGGGCTGCTGAACACACAAGTTTTTTTTATCTTAATGCAAAGAATGCATTAAGATAAAAAAATGTCTGCCTTTAGAACCACTTTAACAACAGTTGCAATTTATGGACCATTGTCCAATCTTGTTGCCAGCATTATCAATATATGAATTATTGTAGAAACATGCTTATGAAAACAGGTAATGTAATTGTCAGATGACTATACCTGGTGTCTTGTGGCGCAGTACTTTTTCTTAATAGCCCACATTCATACCTGAGCAGAGCAATATTCCTGGGGATTTGGAAGCATTTTTTTCCCCCCAGAAGTGTACAGGTGTTTTACAGGTTTTTTTCATGTGTGTCAAGGTTCAGGTGTTGGGTTCTTAAAGCGTAAAAACACACGTATCTTGCGTTTACAGACACTCTCATTGAAGTCTATGGGATCAAAAATGCCTAATTATGTTAAAATGGCTTTTGTGCTTTTTTGAGGCATGGCAGAGATCATAAGGCTGCATTATCGCGCATGCTTTTACCGCAATTTTGCACAGGTCAAAAGGTCACCGATGTAAAAAGCAGAGAAATGCATGTAATCTGCCCAAAGAGAAGCTTGTGTTCTTTTTTGAGCTTCAGGCATTTTGCTTCAGGCTACAAAATGCTCAGATGTGAACAGGGGCCATTTAAATGAATGGGATTTTGCTTGTTGGGCGCTTTCCTGGCATTTTTTCTGGCGGTGTACGATCTGAAAATGCTCGGGTGCGACTGCAGCCATAGGGATTTGATTGTACAAGTGTGAACAGGGACAATTAGATAGAATAGGATTCTGCACTTTGACGTAGTTAGGCATAGGGAAACCAACATAAAAATGTAAACGTGTGAATGGGTAAGTGTATATAAGATAAGTGAGCATTACTTTGTTGCACATAAAGATTTTCTAGTGACAAAATAGGAGTTATCCGTTTTCAGATAAAAAAATGTTACATTCTGGTTAGAACAACCTCATAGTCAGAAAATAGCGATGACTAGAAAAATATGTACATTTTTTCCTTTTACCATAAATGGGGAAAGTAGCCTACATATTCAAAATGCTACCATCTGTTAAGCTGTAGCGGTTTACTATGGATGAACACAGTAAATGTGTCCTGACTTCAGTCATAGTTTTGTCTTAGAAAATTTACATTCTCCCCTTGGACTTTCTGTGGAAGTGAGGTACAACATTCCTGTATGCTGACATTAACTATATAAAAAGGGTAAATGTAGAATCAATTGCAACATAAGGTTAAATTTAGAATACATTTAACTACCGTAGATGTAAAATAAACAGAGAACAGTGTTTACAGACAGTGAGGCATTTTCCAGGAATAAAAGTATGTAAAATGTGCTGATATTTACTAATAGCTGTCCCCAAATATATAGATGCCTTTGTGCTGTAATAGACCGTGTGCGTCGCTCATAAGCAGACCTCTATTATACTTTGTTTTCCCTCTGCTAAATACAGTAGTATTAAGGTGATCTTAAAGGAGGCCTATCTTTCCAAAAAAAAACTGCCATTAAGGCTGCATTCACACCTGAGCGTAGCTTTTCAGGCAGAAAATCGCGCGAATTGCCGCGTTTTTGCTGCGTTTTTACCGCGATTTGCGGCGTTTTTTACCGCGATTTGCGGCGTTTTTTACCGCGATTCGCTGCGTTTTTTACCGCGATTTGCCACAAATTTTGTGCAGAGCAAAAGGTCACCAATGTAAAAAGAATAAAAACGCCCAAATCTGCCCGATTCGTGAACCATCTCCATAGAGAATAATGTATTTTTTCCCCTCTAGCGTTTTGTAGCTTCAGGCTTCAAGCTTCAAAACGCTCAGGTGTGAATGCAGCCTAAAGGCGACCACACATTCAATTTTTCATAGATTTAACCTGTTAGACCAGCAATATTGCCTGATAACTTTGTACCATGAAGGCATACCTAACCAATCCAGACAATTCTACATTTGTATCCTGTCAGTATGGACATTCTAATTGAGGTGTGCCCTGCCTGACACTACCTAAGTAAAAACTGGTACACAGCTCCCAGGAGTTTCCCTAAATATCATCCTAAAGTGTTTGTCAATTCCAGGAATTTACTTTTTTTTTGCTCCATTTTGGTGGTAAATATACCAATAAAATCACAGAATTGACTGAATAGCACTGTCTGTTATACCATAGTGTTAATTTCGGGAACACAAGGTCACTTCATATCAGGTGTAACCTAGAGATTTCTAATGCCATTCTCTTTTAGTATATACCAGAAGTCCAACGCTCTGATTTATTTCACCTACTTCCTCCTGGGGCATCTTGGGTTGTATTTTTCCTCTTTACCTGGCTTTACTTGCATGGTTTCCCCCTTTTTCCTTCTAATGCCGCGTACACACGATCGGAATTCTGACGGTTTTCCCGACGGAATTCCGCTCAAACTGTCTTGCCTACACACGGTCACACCAAATTCCGACCATCAAGAACGCGGTGATGTACAACACTACAACGAGCCGAGTTCAATGCTTCCGAGCATGCGTTGAATTGTTTCTGAGCATGCATAGGAATTTTGCACGTCAAAATTGCTACAGAAGATTGGAATTTCCGATAGAAACCTTTTCCGTCGGAAAAATGGAGAACATGCTCTCAATTCTTTGCTGTCGGAAATTCGGCCAGCAAAATTCTGATGAAGCCTACACACGGTCGTATTTTCCGATGAAAAGCTCTCATCGGTCTTTTTCTGGCCGGAATTCCGATTGCGTGTACGCGGCATAAGTCTCTGAATTTTTCTGAGTTCTCTGCTTATTCTTTCTGGACTTTCTCTTCTGATCGTGTGCAGGCTTTTGTTCGTACCACATAATTTCAGGTGTCCATCTCTCTTGTTGCCCTCATTTGCTATCCATCAGGAGGCCATGCTCCTCTTGTTGTTCCACCTGAAACTGCACCCGTCAGTAAGCCTTGACTGTAACGTGAACAAAGTAGAAAGCTACATTAGTAGTTTTCACAGCTGGACAGGTTTTTGGGGAGTCACAGCAGAACAAACGTGATTTAATAGTTTCTAAGAGAATCTCTTTAAACCCTTTACCTCTCTTTGAATGCAGTACTGTAGCAAGACCCAGTAAAACCAACTGCATATGACAATTTAATCCACATAATATTTGTTCTACACACGTATTTATTACCTTTACACCTTGCTGCAGCTTTCTTCTGCAGTTATAAGCCTCTTCACAACACAGCAATACCTTAGGGAGAACTGTAATCTCCCCAAGGAGACTCTGGGATGGGCAATAAATAATAATAATCTGAGAAATGTACTCAAGTTTGTGTAGACAGAAAAACGTGTATTTGCCTTTGGTGCCAGTGTTTATGTTAAAGCAGTCATAAGATTTCATGTTCATTTGTTTTATAGGCTTTGAGTATTGTGGAATATGTGTCTGATGAGCCTGAAGACGAATGCCATGTACCATTTGAAAGGCAGGACATGCCAGCATGCGAGGAAAACACTTCTGGAGGAAGAACTGTAAGTGAGTGGGTGAAAACTGCACAAGTTCTGCTCCAGACTCCAAAGAAGAAAATAGACAAAACATTCAAGACACCTGAGGATTCCGCTAAGAAGAAAAAGCGATTTCTCAGGTTGGTATTGTTCGTTACAAAGATGGTGATGTTCACAGAGTTATAGAAAACGAGAGAAGCATTTGTACCTAATAGTCATGATGTTATTTGTTTTTTTCACAACCTGCTTTATATCTGCTCGTATTTGGAGAGGAATCAAACAATTGTCCAGATGGCTTAAGCATAATTGTGTGTTCACATTGGGCTGAATTGACATGTCAAATTGCATGCCAAATTGGCAGCTAATGCCGGCAATGGCACCGTCTGAATCGGTGCAACGCTGCACTGGTTCCCAAAAGTAGTTCCTGTACTACTTTTGGGGATTTCGGGGGCGATTTGAAGAAACATCTGTGAAGGAACCGCACAGAGGTCTGTCAAATCGCCCCCGAAGTCGGACTGCATTGCTGGTTTGAAATCTTGATTTCTAACCCACAGCAGTGTGAACCTGGGCTAAAAAAGAAAAAACAAAATGTCCCCTGACTTGTCACATCTCTTGGTGACTCCAGAAGGTAGCTGTTCACTCATTCTATCTTATCCCCAGCCATCTTGAAGTCGTCTTCTGTCTGCTACAACCAGGCTTTTCTTGATTTTGGAAATTTTTCTTCTTGCACTCTCAATGATCTAAAAATGAAAAGCCCAGAGGCAGAATGGGACTACGCAATATTGTTGTGGCAAACCTGCAGACTTGTGAGCGCACATCACGCTACTCCAATTTCAGATACAGAAGACACTAGAATCTCAGATACATAAGGTGATTTAACTTTAAAAAGAGCCAAAAATGAAACTTTCAGTAAACTGGACCTTTCCTTTAAGTGAACTGTATGGAAAATGGATGGCATGAAAGGCTTAGACTTTAATTAGTAAAGCTTATTTCATTATGGAATCTGTGTATTCAAAGAATGGAACAGATAATTTACTACATTCATTTTTTTTTTTATTTTTTTAGTACTCGCCGATACCAATTACCAATACCTAACGCAACTGTTTTGTTTACACTTCAGCTGTCAGCAATGGTACAAAGCACTGAAAAGTCATTTACAAATTAAATAAATTGATTTTGTTTTTTAATTTTAAAACACAGGAAAATAATAATTAAATGAAGGAGAATAGGGAGTTAATTAAGGCTGATTAGAGTAAATTAAGGGTTAATAAGGGGTTAAACAGAGGAACATTTGTTCCTCTCCATGACAGTTCAAAGAACCGAGCCTAAAAGTATCGGTTTCAGGTATCGGTGCATTTGCACGAGTACCGATACTTGTGCAAATACTCGGAGTCGGCACCGATACCGTTACTAGTGCAACCGTACTTATTGCGTTTTTTTTAATTTATTTTTTACCAAAAATATGTAGAAGAATACATATTGGCCTAAACTGAAGAGCAAATTCGTTTTTTTTAATATTTTTTTTGGGATATTTATTATAGCAAAAAGTAAAAAATATAGCTCTTTTTGTTTATCGCGCAAAAAATAAAAACCGCAAAAGAGATCAAATAACACCAAAAGACAGCTCTATTTGTGGGGAAAAAAAGGACATCAATTTTATTTGGGTACTGCATCGCAGGACCACACACTTGTTAGTTAAAACGATGCAGTGCCGGCCTGGTCATTAACCACTTTCAGACCAGACCAATTTGCAGCCAAAGGACCAGGCCCCTTTTTGCGATTCGGCACTGCGTCGCTTTAACTGACAATTGCACGGTCGTGCGACGTGGCTCCCAAACAAAATTGACATCCTTTTTTTCCCCACAAATAGAGCTTTCTTTTGGTGGTATTTGATCGCCCCTGCGGTTTTTATTTTTTGCGCTATAAACAAAAAAGAGCGACAATTTTGAAAAAAAACGCATTGTTTTTTTATATTTTGCTATAATAAATATCCCCCAAAAATATATAAAAAAAACATTTTTTTTCCTCAGTTTAGTCCGATACGTATTCTTCTACATATTTTTGGTAAAAAAAATCGCAATAAGCGATTTTTGATTGGTTTGCGCAGAAGTTATAGCGTTTACAAGATAGGGGATAGTTTTATAACATTTTTATTAATAATTTTTTTTTATTAGTAATGGCGGCGATCAGCGATTTTTATTGTGACTGCGACATTATGGCGGACACATCGGACATTTTTGACACATTTTTGGGACCATTGTCATTTATACAGCAATCAATGCTATTTAAATGCATTGATTCCTGTATAAATGACACTGGCAGTGAAGGGGTTAACCACAAGGGGGCAGTGTAGGGGTTAAGTATGCCTAGGGGTGTGTTTCTTATGCCCTGTACACACGGTCGGATTTTCCGACGGAAAATGTCCTATCGGACAATGTTGTCGGAAATTCCGACCGTGTGTAGGCTCCATCGGACTTTTTCCGTCGGATTTTCCGACGGACAAAGTTTTATCTCCTGCTCTCAAATTTTCCGACAACAAAGTCCTATCGGACTTTTTCTGATCGTGTGTAGCGAATTCTGACGGACAAAGTGCCACGCATGCTCAGATCACATTACAAGACCAAAGCTATTGGCTACTAGCCTCTACGTAGTCCCGTCGTAGGCAACAAACGTCACCACGTTCAGAATGATCGGATTTTCCGACAACTTTGTCCGACCGTGTGTATGCAACACCAGTGTCGGACAAAATCCGTCGGAAAAAATCTGATGGATTTTGTGGTCGGATTCTCCGACCGTGTGTACGGGGCATTACTGTGGGGGGGCGTGGCTGTCAGCTAGTGAATGCTGATCTCTGCTCCAATCGCAGAGAGCAGAGATCGGCGTCACTAGTTGCTAGGCAGAACGGGGAGATGCTGTCTATTTCCGCATCTCCCCGTTCTGCCTTCCCGTGAGACGATCGCGGGTGTCCCCGCGGCGATCGAGTCCGCGGGACCCACGACCGGCCTCACGGGGGGTCCCGACCGGCGCAGGAGTGCGCCGCTCCCGGCGCGCTCCCGATGGCACGGACGGCTTAAAGGAGGCACTTAGATATACGCTCTCCTGCCTGTCCGTGCCATTCTGCCGACGTATATCGTCGTGCGCCGGTCGGGAAACGGTTAACTAGTAGCCGACCGCCCACTGTCAATTGACGGCGGAGCGGTGCGGCTCTTGTGGCGGGACGCCGTCATATGACGGCGTCTACATTGACGGCGCGTGCCGGGCACCCGCGGTTGCCCAGTAACGGAGCAGGACGTGGATCTGTGTATGTAAACACACAGATCCACGTCCTGTCACTGGAAAGGAGACCGATGGTGTGTCCCTTGTACATAGGGACACCGATCGGTTCCCCCCCCCAGTCAGTCCCCTCCCCCCACAGTTAGAATCACTAACATAGGGAACACATTAACCCCTGCAACGCCCCTAGTGTTAACCTTTTCCCTGCCAGTCACATTTATACAGTAATCAATGCATTTTTATAGCACGGATCGCTGTATAAATGTGAATGGTCCCAAAAATGTGTCAAAAGTGTCCGATATGTCCGCCGCAATGTCGCAGTCATGATAAAAATCGCAGATCCCTGCCATTACTAGTAAAAAAAAAAAATAATAAAAATGCTATAAATCTATCCCCTATTTTGTAGATGCTATAACTTTTGCGCAAACCAATCAATATACGCTTATTGCGATTTTTTTTTTTACCAAAAATATGTAGAAGAATACATATCGGCCTAAACTGAGGAAAAAATTAGTTTAAAAAAAAAAAAATTGGATATTTATTATAATAAAAAGTAAAAAATATTATGTTTTTTCAAACTTGTCCCTCTTCTTTTGTTTATAGCGCAAGAAATTAAAACCGCAGAGGTGATCAAATGCCACCAAAATAAAGCTCTATCTGTGGGGAAAAAATGATAAAAACCTTATTTGGGTACAGCATTGCATGACCGCGCAATTGTCATTCAAAATGTGACAGCTCTGAAAGGTGAAAAATGGCTTGGTCAGGAAGGAGGTGTTCGTGCCTGGTAGGCAAGTGGTTAAGGGGCAAATCCTTCCTGGGCTTAAAGGGGTTGTAAACATTCATGTTTTTTCACCTTAATATATCCTATGCATTAAGGTGAAAAGAAAAAAATTGGCAGTGACTGCCCCCCCCCCATTTTACTTACCTGAGCCCTGGAACTTGACTTGGTGGGGACGTGCTGTCCCTCTTCCTGGGGTTCTCGTCTCTTGATTGGATAGACTGATAGCATTGCAGCCATTGGCTTCCAATGCTGTCAATCAAATCCAATGATGCTGGCTCCGGGGGGTGGGGGCGAGGTCTATGGATGCTGAATGCTGGACTCGGTAGCATGCCCGCAAGGTTACCCCCTTGGGAGAGCGCTTCTCCTAGGGGGATATCTGATATGGGGGGAGCCGCGATAGCCGCCGGGGGACCCCTGAAGAGGCGGCTCTGGGCCACTCAGCAAAATGAGCTGCACAGTGGAGGTAAGTATATGTTTGTTATTTTAAAAAAAACAAAAAACTAACCCTAACAATCACTTTAAATAGTTAATTATAATATAAGTAGTCTGTAGGAGAATCTGACAAACAGTGCAGCTAATGAATCCAATATAGTTAATATTTATTCAGTCCTGCCAAGCAATGTACCTACTAAATCAAACTGACAGTATCAGCTATAAGTCTCTAGAGCATGCCAGTATATACTAATTGTGTTTACATGGCAGATGATTTGTAAGAGTTTGTATACAACATGATAAACGGTTAAAAACCCATCAATGCTGTCTAAAGTTGTGAACGTTAAACTGAACTTTCTGTTGTAGAGAGAAACTTGGTCAATAGGGTTCAGTGTCCAGCATATTTATAGGTGGGTGAGATACCAGATCTCTAACAGTGCTTTAGGGTTCCTACCACCAGCCCCTATGTCACCACTTTATCTTGTAGTGACTTGGATGTAGGTATCTGACACTCTTGGAAGTCTTGGGTGCAGAACATTTTTCTGTGAAACATCATGAAGTTTGATGGCATGGTCAGTTGGGCAAACAGATGTTAATTGATCAGCCTTTTAAATTTAAAGGGGTTGTAAAGGTAAAAAAAATGCCCCCTTAATGCATTCTATGCATTTTAAAGGATCAAGGGCTTTCTGGTTCAGTTGTGACTACCTTGATAAATGCAAGGAAACCAGCTTCTAGGGCTATTTATTATAGAATATGGAAGTCCTCTATATCTTGATGTAAGGCCAAAGAATGGCATCCCCAAAAGTATGTCATAGGTAGAATTTTTGCTTTCCTACAGTTGGGGGTAGAAATGAAGCTGGCCTTGAGCACAATCAAGGGTCAGATCTCGACCTTATCTGTATTTTTTCAAAGACCAATTGGCATTCCTTGGTCCGGGCCTTTATACAAGGGGTAGTTCGCATAACTCCACCAGTTAGGCCACACTTGTGTCCCTGGGATTTAAATCTATTCTTGCTGGTTTTGCAAAGATGGCCCTTTGAGCCTATTCTGCATATTCCTCTAATCCTTTTGACAAGAAAATTGTTTTTTCTGGTCACAGTGACCTCGGCAAGGAGAGTGTCAGAGTTGGCAGCCTTTTCTTGCAAAAAGCCATATTTAATTATTCATCAGGACAAGGTGGTGTTGCGTCCTCATCCTGCTTTTCTGCCAAAGGTGGTGTCCAGCTTTCACCTGAACCAAGATGTCGCTCTACCTTCCTTTTTCCCATAACCTCGTTCTGTGGCAGAGAGATTGTTGCATTCTCTCAATATGGTGAGAGCTGTCAGTCTATCTGAAAATGACAGCCCAGATGCGGAAGACCGACTCTTTGTTTGCATCGATATCAACTATTTCACAGTGGATTCGCTAGGTTATAATTCAGGCTTATGGGTTGAAAAGGAGAATTCCACCCCTTTCGGGTAAGAGCGTACTCTACCAGAGGAATAAGTGCCTCATGAGCAGTGTTTCATCAAGCTTCTCTGGCTCAGATTTACAAGGCTGCAACTTGGTCATCAGTACATACATTTACAAAACTTTATCAGATGGATGTAGGGTGGCAGGAGGATGCTGCGTTTGGGCGCAGTGTGCTGCAGGCAGCAGTATAGATCCTCACGCCTGATGGCGGCCTGCTTTGTATGTGTCTCCCTCCCCTCAGGGGCATTGCTCTGGGACATCCCAGCCATAGTAATTACTATGGCTGCTCTGTGTCCCATAATGTGTCCCATAATGTACGATAAAGAAAATGGGATTTTTCCTACAGCTTACCTGTAAAATCCTTTTATTGGAGTACATCACAGGACACAGATGTCCCGCCCCTCTTTACTGGGATATTCATTGCTTTGCTACAAAACTGAGGTACTTCCTGTATGGGAGGGGTTATATTTTTTTAGGTGTGCCAGTGTCCATTCACCTATAGGTGGCGTATAACCCAGATAGTAATTACTATGGCTGTTCTGTGTCCCGTGATGTACTTCAAGAAAATGATTTTACAGGTAAGCTGTAGGAAAAATCAGATTTTTCTGTTCATTGTGGTTTAACTTTTAAAATGCCAAAGATGCCCTCACTGTGCCTTCTCCTCCCTCTCCAGATGCAATAAGGACAGCTGGATCATGAATGCATGTCTGATCACCCTTTAACATCTTATACACACATTACTATCCACATTATGCTATCATATATATCTTTACTTGTTCCAGCTTTAGTCTGATCCTCTTAAATTTTCTTTTTTAATCTCCTATACATTATATAAAAATTCCCAAGTTGTATATTTTGGTAGTGAGAACCTGCTGCTGGTGGTTTCAGTGAGGAGGAATGGTACTGCTTGGACCTCGAAGAGGGTCGGGTACACCCTTAAAGGAGTTGTAAAGGCAGAAGTTTTTTTTATCCTAATGCCTTCTGTGTGTAGCAGCCACACCAGCACTCCCTAATACTTGAGTGAGCCCCATCTCTATCCAGCGATGTCTATGAGTCCCCCGGCCGTCCTGATTGGCTGAGACACAGGAGCCGCACCATTGACTCCGGAGAGAGGGGGAGGGGCCAAAGGCAGCTCTGTGTCTGAATGGACACACAGAGCTGCAGCTTGGCTCGGCACTTGACAGAAGGGAGAGGCCAGGAGCAGCGAAAAGGGACCAGAGAAGAGGAGGATCCAGGTTGCTCTGTGCAAATCCACATGTTTGTTATTTAAAAAAAAAAAGTATTTTACAATCACTTTAAAGCTTGTCTTGCAAATGAGGAGGAAAAGTGAAAAGACATAATATTAACCCCACACCTCTTTACCCCTATTGTTACTGTGAACCTGTCACTGGTTGTGCAAGTGTTAGAGCAGAATAACCCTGTAAAGTGAGGGTATTAGGGACAGGGTGTGGGTGGTACAAATATGGAGTTGAATTGAGAATGAAAAAGCTGCAGTGAGGGATGTGGCCAGCAGCGGAGGAAGATGGACGCTATTTAACTGAGCTCTGCAGCACTAACTTTCCCTGAAGCGGCACACAGCAACTGAAAGATGTATTGAGGGCACAAAAAAGATACTGGAGAACTCGGAGTAATAGCGGGTCACAATGGGGAAAAGGAAGGACCTCGGAGGACCCTGAAAGCTGGGGTAATTTAAGTAGCACTATAGTGATCCTGTGAGGAAAAATGGTGTTGCTTCACCTCAGCACTCTAGTGCTGAACAGCAGTGACAGAGACAGCGAGCTTGGAAACGCTGAAAACTGCAAATATGTGACTGACTGACCCTGACATGGTGGAGGAGATTAGTGGCCCTCAGAGACATAGAAGAAGGTGAACATGCCAGTGGTTCACTGCTTGAATATGACCAGCCACCTATTAATAACCCCTGTGCTGATAAACTGCTTGCCTCCCCTACCTCTGGACAGCCTATACTTGATACCGATATTAAAGAAATGCTTCTTTCCCTGAGAGGAGCGATTCAACAAGATGTGCAGTCATGTATGCACAAAACTAATGTGGCAATAGAAGGTCTAGGAGTAAGAATTGATGATATGGAAAACAAAATGGAGGATGTCGCTGACGGGCATAATGAGCTGGTGGACTCCCATTTTGAGCTAGTAGAAAAATTGAGGCAACTTATGTTAAAAGTGTCCAGACGCAATAATATCAAATTCAGAGGGATCCCCAAAACTGTCAAATACTAAATTACAAGGATTTTTGAAAATAAATTATGTCTGACCTCCTCCCCAAGATCCTGCATCAGGAGTTGATAATAGACAGGGCGCATTGATTGGCAAAACCTTCGCATATACCAGAAAAGCTCCAGAGAGAGGTTATTGCAAGAGTTAATTTCTGTCATATAAAAGACCTGATGCAAAGTGCACGACAACATGTCCCACTACCTGATCCGTATGTAGGTATTTTTTTCTACTCAGACCTTTCACAAGCAACTTTACTAGCACAGAAAAACCTGAATTCCATTACTAAGATTCTCTGTAATCATAACCTCAATTATAAATATAGGTTTCCCCACCAAACTGATCATTGATCGTAATGATGTTTCCTACAACCTCCATACACTGGATGATGGTCTGAAGTTGTTGGAGAATTGGGGGTTACTCCCCATGGATGAAGATAACTCGCAGAGGAAATAACTTGCAGTACAAATTGCACAAGAAGGGTAACTTGGTCATGCCTAAACTCACCGGATTGACTATGGTTAACTACCTTTTTTTTTCTTGTTAAAACTTATATTGCTAATCCCTCAAATCTATCTGTTCTCAGGGAAACTTTTACCCCGGAAGCAAACGGTGAATTTACCCCTATCTATAAGTGCACATTGGTGCACCCTACAGTTGCATGGCAGCTCAGTTTTTCTTCAACGTTCTGAATTTTTACGATTGTTTGTTTTTGTCTCATTATATTTCATATATAATTATAATTTCAAAATTACCCATGCATTCTATAAGAATCTATCTTTTTTCCTTCAAGGTTGGTCTCTCCACTCAGGAACATGATAATTATATATATTGGCTTAACAATAGGATGTCGTTACTACTTATCAACACCTTAAATGTTGCAACTTAAAAATTTCTCTGAACACCAACGGGCTTAATAGTCGTCATAAAAGAAAGGCCCTCTGGACTGATGCTATCAAACTTCAGAGTGACATTATATGTGTACAAGAATCGCATTTTGCGAAGGATAAAGCACCGAAATTTTCACATCATCTTTTCCCACACATCTTCTGCTCTAACAACCTCAAAAAGAAGAAAGGTGTTAAAACAGCAGTCAAAGGGACAGTCTCATTCTACCTTTTGGACTCAGTAATAGATGACCACGGTCGATATATAATTCTAGTTGCTACTATAGACCATGTTACTTACACAATAGGCAACATTTATGCTCGTAACAAACATCAACAAAAATTCATCCGCAAGATGTTGAGAAAGGTACGGAAAATACAGAAAAGGCATATTATCATTTGCGGAGATTTCAATGCCCCGATGGATCTGAATGTAGACACTACCAAAAAAGACCGCACAAATAGTCTTGGCGATATCTTCACTGAGGAAGATTTATACAGTCCATGGAGATCTTTGCATACCACTGAAAAAGACTAGACGTTTTTCTTCATTGCAGACAAAATGATCTTACAAAAATTTTCAGACACACAAATTCATACTATCACTTGGTCGAACCATTCACCAATCACTTTATCTATTACGACAGGCCAACAAGGCCTAACGTTAACCCTTTGGAAGAATAATACATTTCTATTCTCTCAAGAGAGATACGTGTCGGCAATGAAAAACAAATTGACAGAATTCTTTGATTTGAATTATAATGGCTCCACATCCACTACAAATCTATGGTGTACTCACAAAGCCTTTATTTGGGGTATCCTCATGCAGATGGCATCTAGGGATAAAAGAGAGGGGCTGAAATTTGTTAATATTCTTTTAAAAGACATCTAGTCTTGAAAAAGAACAAACAATCCCCGGATAATTCTAACCTACTACAAAAACTTAACAGTACAAGGAATGAGCTTAGGTCAACTTTATTAACTAACCATGACAAATTCCTCAAACGACTGAAATTGAATTATTACTCCAAGAATAATAGGGCAGGCAAATTGATGGCTTCTGTACTACGTTACTGCCAAAGAACACAAATAATTGATAGACTAATTTATCAGAAATCTGGGAAAGCATTAATAAACCCACAAGAAATAGCAGATGCTTTCTCAGATTATTATTGAGATTTATACAACTTAAAAAATGACAAAAATACTATCCAACCAACATTAAAAGACATTACAGTATTCCTAGTCAAAGTGAACTTACCCAAAATTGACTCTTATACGCTCAATCAACCTATGTCGATAATGGAAACCGAGAAAGTAATAAAAGACCTCCCGCTGCACAAATCACCAGGTAATGACGGTCTATCAAATTAATATCACAAAACGTTCATTAATGTTTTAGATGCGCATTTAAAAAATGTGTTTAATTGCATAGCTACATCCAAATGTTGCCCAAAAGAACAATTAGAAGTGATAATTACTCTCCCAAAATCGGACAGACCCAACCTCTCCTAAACTATAGACAAATTTCATTGCTCAATTTGGATATTAAAATCTATGCCAAAATATTGGACTGTCGTTTTCTAGAAATCACCCCTTACTTGGTCGCCTCTGACCAAGTAGGCTTTGTTAAGGGTTGTCAAGCCCCGGACAGCACGAGAAGGATGATCAATTTGATCAACTACGTAGAGAATACATGAACGCCTTCTCTGCTCCTAGGTCTGGATACAGAGAAGGCATTCAATAGAGTGTAAAAAAAATGAAGCTGCGCCAACAAAAAATGTGATAAACCACAAAAACTAATATAATTGAACAAATACAAATATGCTCCACAGGATGTCCTTAGTGATGAGGACTTGTACTGCCTACAGGGACCCTAATGTCCTCTGAAGGTAGACAGTCTCTTGACAGCTACAGTCTCTTTAGCAACAATGTTCTGAGGATGTTGGTCAAAAGCAAGGGTCGAGCTGTATCAACAATATTCAGGTGGAGACATATCAGGAATAAATATTGATGGAGAAAATAATCCTGATGTTGCAAAGTAGACAATTAAGGCACCCAGGTGACTTGAAAATGGCAACAAATAGTGAACACAGTGCCCGACACCCTTATAAGCTGGCTGCTTACCAGAAAGCAGAGGTATGAAAGCTCTGCTAGAGTAATGGATGACCAATGGCTGCAATCCCTCCTGTGTTCTTGTGGCAACTACCGATAATCCAAGCAATAGGGATGTAGGGGACGAAATTGCTCACATAGGGTCCATATGAGAAGTGAAGGAAAAGAGGCAGCCTTTGCTGTTGTGAAGAGAAAGAGGCTTGTCCCAGGATTTTCTTTCCAGAATCCAGAATTCTGGAAAGAAAATCCTGGGACAAGCCTCTTTCTCTTCACAAGTTATGGCACAAGTTGATCCCGATATAGAGTCTATTGGCTGCAAGACTAAGCTAATAGGGAAAGGAAAAGGGATCCGTTTCAGATCATATATATCTGCAAGTTTTTCTGTATGAGATATGAACTTTAATTTTCAAGAAATCAGAGTGGTGTGAAGTGAGCTGCTGTGTCAGTTCGTGTATTCTGAGCCGAATAATAGGGTCCATCCATCTCCTTGTTCCCCTCCCCCATACCCCTCTGAGGCCGGGCTAACCTGCGCAAAGTTTGTCCTATGCTTTAAACTTCTAGTTCTTTTTCCCTCTACTTTTTGGGATACCTTGTGCAGGACGCTTTTTTCCCTGCTTTACATAAAAACATTCCAATCAGAAAGACTGTCCTCATTATTAAATGCTTCTTGAAACCGATTTATCTGTGAAAGTTGCTTTGAGACTAAGAAGTTTTAATCTTTCTCCCTTGGTTCCGGAAGTTTGAACGAGGTGAGGAGAAAAAAGAAAAAAAAAAAAAAAAACGTTTGTGGCTGTTGGCTGTAAGGACACAATATCTTAGAGTTTGTCCCTTGGAGTGGCGAGGGGGGAGGCCCCCTGCGAGAGGAAGTGCACAAGTACATGAAATGTAAAAGAGAGGAGAGGAACAAGATTGGGGTTCTTACTGGCTCTTGGAACTGTTGGATTTAGCTTTAAAGACCAGTGTTTTCTTTTTTTTTTTTTTTGTCCCTTAGCTCATATTATGTATTGCTTGGGAGCCATTGCCTGGGGGGCGGCTAACTGGGATCCAGTGAAATAAACCAAAAATGAAAGGGAGGTCCCAGAGGGGAACGGAGCCAAAGACCCCTAAAGAAAATCCTAACACAAGTACAATACAGAAGTACCTCAAGGATATTAGTATAAAAAGCCCAGAAATGGAGAAGAAACAGCAGGGTCCAAAGGAAAAAAAGCGGGATATCGAGTGACAGAAAGCTGACCAAGTTGATATCTCTAGGCTGGAGGGAGACCCGGATGGAGCTCGGGACCTCAGTTTTTCATTGGATCAAAGAAACATAGCATTAATCCCAACAAAAATTGAAATTTTAGAAATGTTTTCCAAGTTAGAAAGCGTGATAAAAACAGAAATTACGAACGTTAGGTCTGATCTGGGACATACGTTGAATAGAGTGGAGAAAGTAGAGGACCTGGTGGTAATACAAGCACAAGAAATCCTTGACTTTAAAGCGCAAATGAATAAAATGGAAATCAAACACAGAGACATAGAATATCAAATGGAGAATCAGTAAAATCAAAATAGGAGGCAAAATCTTCGGATTAGATCATTGCCAGAACAGCAGGGGGAGGACTTGGTGATGAAAATACATCTTATCTTCAACCCCTTGTTGGGGAGGCCCGAGGGATCGGTCATAAAAATCGATAGGGTACACCGTATCAGGAAACCTATCGGCCTTAGAGAGGAGATCCCTAGAGACGTTATCATTAAATTTCATTCATACGAGGATACGTTTAAAATATGGTCGAAGCTGAGAAGCAGCCCTCCCCTTAAATATGACTCTGTTGAACTCCAGATATTCTCGGACCTCTCAGCAGGAACTTTAGCGCGTAGGCGCCAGATGAGACCTCTACTGGAAGCATTAAGAACTGCGAATATAAAATACAGTTGGGGATTTCCTGCTTCATTAATAGTAATCAAATCGGGAAGAACTTTTCGGCTGAAATTTCTAGACGAGCTCCAGGATTTCTGTCAAGCTTTGGGGATCCCTACCCCCAGCATCCCATAAGCAGAGAGGGAGATGAGGGAAAGGGAAGAGAAACTGGGACTGGGGTTGGGATATTGTCTTGGATTCTCTTGAGAGGAGAGCGAGGAGGAGAGAGGGAGGCGGGAGGTTGGTTCAGGGATTGAGTGTGTGTTTCCTTTTTTTTTTTTGTTTGAGAAGAGGTATTCGGGTGACCGGGTGCAGGGGCGGACTTGGGGAGATGGGTCGGGAGGTGGTGAGGTGGGGGAGGCAGAGGGCTGGATGGGTTTGGGGGGGGGGGGGGTCTTGGTGTGTCTCGGTCGGGACCCCCCCTTTCCCCCTAAAATTGGGAAGGGGGGGTCCTGATGGGAGCCGCAGGGTCAGAGCGCCACCCTGGAGAAGGCGAACAGGGGAGTTCTGGGAGGATGCCCCGTGGCTCGGACGGGGTCGGTTCTGGCAGGTCTCCCTTTGGTTTGCATAGGGTCGGAAAGCGACCGGGAGGGGAGGGAAAGGTGGGGGGGAGGGAGGGGGTGGGAGGGTTACCTTGCTGAAATAAGGAAAATTAAGAGAGGTATAATTAATCGGTCCTGTGGTAAATTCCCATTGCAAAAATAGAAAATGGTGAGTTAAAACTCCTAACATACAACGTGAAGGGGTTAAATTCTCCGGTAAAGAGAAATAAAATTATGAGAGAGCTCCAGAGGCATCAGGCAGGAATAGTGTTCCTGCAGGAAACTCATTTAAGCTGCGGGGGTAACATCAAAATTTACTCCAGGGACTTCCCTGCGTGGTATTATAGCGATTCCCCTATTAGGGGATCCAAGGGGGTGGCAATCGGTTTTACTAAAAATGTTAAATTTACGTTGATAGACAGACTGGAGGACTCGGATGGCCGGTTCCTTTTCTTGAAGGGTAGAGTAGGAGAGAGCTTTTATATGTTCGTAAATGTCTATGGACCAAATAATAACCAGATTAAATTCATGATTCAGGTATTGGGGCGTTTGACAAGGTTTAAGATGGGCGATGTAGTCCTGGCGGGGGATCTAAATTTTGGCTTGGACCCCCTTTACGACAGCACGTCGCGGGCACGTGGGTTGAGCCAAACATATTTGAATAAATTTAAGCTCAAAATGCTTCATAGTCAGTTGATAGATGTCTGGAGAGTGTTGCACGTAAAATCAAGAGACTATACATTTTTCTCTCCAGTCCACGGTTCACACTCCCGCCTGGACTACTTTCTCATTGATCATAGACTACTAGAGCGAGTGGTCTCAACTCAGATAGAAATAACGACTTTGTCGGACCACGCTCCGGTCTTGATGGGGATGAGGATCCCGGAACCCCAAAGACAACCATTTACGTGGCGTCTTAATGAATATCTTATTCATGACCCGGAGACAACAGAT
This sequence comes from Lithobates sylvaticus, assembly GCA_028564925.1. Classification (NCBI taxonomy): domain Eukaryota; kingdom Metazoa; phylum Chordata; class Amphibia; order Anura; family Ranidae; genus Lithobates; species Lithobates sylvaticus. Next base: position 137,712,479 of record CM053030.1, on the reverse strand, counting down.
ATAGTCAAAGGGGAAATTTAATTTTTCTTTTTGAAGAATGATACAGGAGATATATCTCCTGCAACACTGTGGGAGGCACATAAGGCCTATATAAGAGGGATCCTCATTTCCATCGGAGCGAGGAAAAAAAAGGAAAAAAGAGCAAAGATTTTGGAATTAACAGAAGAGATACAGAGGTTGGAACGGGATCACAAAAGCGAGGGGACTCAAAAGCAGGAGATATACCATAGGCTGATAAATAAAAGAGAAGAGCTAAAGATGGTTATAGAGTTAGATTCAAGGAAGTGGTTCCACAAAGTAGCAAGAGAGAAGTACCAGTGGGGGAATAGATCTGGAAAACATTTAGCAAAGATGCTCAAAAAGAAAAGAGAAATTAATTATATTGAGAAAATACAAAATAAATCCGGGGAATTGGTCAACTCTACCAAAGAAATAGCGAATGTATTTAAGACTTGTTATGAAAGACTTTATGACGTCAGACAGAGGGGGCTTCAAAACCTGGAAATAGGAGAAGAGGGTAAGGATTTTTTAAACAGTCCACTTCCTTCTCTCTCAAAAAGTGACAGACTTATCATGGATAGACCCATAACTGAGGCAGAAATCTATGCCGCACTACATAGTTCCCCGTGTGGTAAGAGTCCGGGCCCTGACAGTTTCACATTAATATACTTCAAGAAATATAAAGATATTCTGGTCCCTAAATTATGTCAATACTGGAACCATCTGGGAATAGATTGCATAATGGGGGGCGAGGCACTAAGGGCATCAATTACACTCATCTTGAAAGAAGGCAAGGATAAAACCTTGTGTTCGAGCTACCGTCCGATTGCACTATTTAACAAAGACACCAAGTTATACGCAAAGGTTTTGGCCAATAGGTTGAAGGAAAAAATGCTTGAATTGGTTCACCCGGACCAAGTCGGGTTTATTACTGGGAGGGAAGGCCGGGACAATGGGGTCCGGACTCTACTATTGCTCCATGCTGCTAGGATGGGGAAGGTCCCCAGTCTACTCCTGTCAATTGACGCCGAGAAGGCTTTGACAGGGTAGACTGGGGACATATGATGGCAACATTAGAAGTAATGGTAATTGGTCCCAGAATGTTACAATGGATTAAAATGTTATACAATCAGCCCCAGGCTTCGGTTAGTGTTAACGGGGTGCCCTCTGAGGTGTTCGTAATGAGAAACGGAGCGCGTCAGGGGTGCCCTCTGTCACCTTTGCTGTTTGTCTTGTCGTTGGAGCCCCTTCTGTCGGCGGTTCGTAAAAATGTTGATATAACAGGGATCAGGGTGGGTAGTGAGGAACACAAGATAGCAGCTTTCGCTGACGATGTCCTCTTCTATATTTCTAACCCCAGGATCACTATTCCAAACTTGCTTTCCGTACTAAAAATTTACGGCAGAATCTCAAACCTGAAAATAAATTTAGGGAAGTCAGAAATCTTAAGTATTAATATAAACAAGGTGGAGGCAGATCTATTATCAAAAGAATTTAACTTTCCCTGGAGAGAAAATATCAAATATTTAGGGATAAGACTGGCAGAAACTACAAAAAAAACATATTTAATAAATTACCTCCCCTTGCTTGATGAGATCAGAAGAGAAACTCGCATTATGTCTCTACAACCTCTCTCGTGGATCGGCCAAATTAATGCAGTAAAAATGATAGTGGCCCCCAAAAATTAATTATAAATTCCAGATGCTCCCTATAGCGATTCCTAAGGTGTTTTTCAAAACCCTGAAGCAAATTATCTCCAGATTTATCTGGTTAAATAGGAAGCCGCGTATTGCAGCTGGGATACTCAGCAGAGAGAAAAAATATGGTGGACTGGCTATTCCGGACTTTGAAAAATATTTTAACGCGATTGCACTATCACGGGTTATGGAATGGGCAAAGGAAGGGAACGATAAGAGATGGATTAGCTTAGAAAACACAGTTAGCAATAGAGATTTAGGACACGACATATGGAACCCACCTAATTTCAGGGTATTAGGAAGAAATGTACACGAGATAACACGGGTCACTTTGGACATATGGGATAGCTTATATAAAAGAAACAAATGGAAGTTTAATTCCTCTTTAATACACTTAAAAGATAACACTTTTTTTGAACCAGGAAGAAGGGAGGTGGCGGGTAATTGGATTAAGCAAGAGGGGGCACAAGTTAGGGATATAATTAAAAAGGGGAAAATTTGCACATTTCATGAGTTAAGTTTGAACACTGAACTGTTGTCAATTGATGCATGGAGGTACGCCCAACTAAAACACTTTGTGGAGAGTCTCCCCCACCCAATACGCTGTGAGGATAATTATACCCAGTTGGAGAGACTTTGCATACGGAGGCCAAGAGGAACAATATATCCCGTATTTATAAAATCCTAATTAATGAAGGAGTCTTGGACGTACCTCCATATGTCAAGAAATAGGAGGAAGATTTAGGAATACAGTGTAGTAAAAGTAGGATAGAAAAAATGTTTAAAATTATACATAGTTCGACGTTCCCTATAAAAACGGTTGAAACAAACTTTAAATGTCTTTCTAGGTGGTACATAACCCCGGATAAGCTGAGTAAGTTTCAAAGGGGGGAGTCACCCGAGTGCTGGAGAGGTTGCAAATCTAGGGGTACGATGGCTCATATCTGGTGGGATTGTCCGGTTATCAAAAAATTTTGGAAAGGAGTACTGGAGTTAATTTTTGAAATAACAAAGGAAGCAATTCCAGAAGATCCATGGACGTGTTTGTTTCACGGGACGGGGACCCCATGGAAACAATATAAAGCTTCTTTGATCCCGATTTTCTTGAATGAAGCTAAAAATCTAGTTCCGAGAAAATGGCGGGACGTGGGTTGCCCGACTACTCGGAACTGGATTTTTGGCGTAAATGCGATTCAAATGGTAGAAAATGTGGAAGTGATCGAGGTGGGGGAGGAGGGAGAGGCAGCAGGGAAGGATAAGTGGTCAGATTGGAACAACTTCAAAGATTCATGGAGATATTTAGCCGAGATTATGAGATAAAATCCTTTTCGCGTTGAGAGTTGGGAGTACCTGGTTAAAATTGGGAAAGTCGTTTTTGGACCTCTATGAGTGTTAAGCAAGGTGGGGGGGGGGGGGGGAGGGAGGGTAAAAGTATGTTTCAATGTGAAGTAAATAGTTGTGAAGAAATTTTTGCTGTTATGTACTTGAAAATTTATACTAAATAAAGAATTTAAAAAAAAAAAATATTTTCTTTGGTAATTGAACCCTTAGCAGAAACCATTCGGTCCAATGAAAACCTCTCAGGATTAAAGATGGGTAATAGAATGCATAAAATTGGGCTTTCCGCTGATGACATCATTCTATCTTTAACTAATCCCAATAAATCCCTGAACTTGATACAATCAGTACTTAACTCCTTTAGTAGCGTATCTTATTACAAAATTAACAATAAAAAAAGCTCTGCCCTACCTATGAATATATCCAACGATACCTTTACCATCCTTAAAGAAAAATATAATTATAATTGGGATGCACCTTCATTCACGTATCTAGGTATCAACCTTACATTCCCTACAAAAAAAAGTTATTAGACTTGATTTCTAAAGATTTTCAAAACATAAAACAAACGCACCTATCCTGGATAGGCAAAATTGCAGCATTTAAAATGCAAACCCTACCAAAGGTACTATACCTGTTTTAAATCTGTACCTATTCCAATGCCCTCAAGCTTTTTCACGATCCTAAATACTTATTTGAGAAACCTAGTCTGGAATAACAAAAAAACAAAAGTAGCTTTCTCTATTTAAACATCTTCTAAAATCAAAGGTGGTATGAACTTACCTGGTATGCTTAAATATTACTACGCAACACTTTTGTATCAAATGAAATACTGACTCTACCCAAATGACTATAAGCTATGGTTATCCATCGAAAGAGAAATTGCCAAGGGAAGTGATTAATTTGCCCCGTCAGTGGCTTACACAATATTCCCTAAGGTCATAATTCCTAAATTGCTTTCCATTAAAGCTACCCTGTTAGCATGGAGGTTTCTTGTCTCAAACGTCCATACTCTAGGGCATTTACAAAAGATACATATACCACTCAGAGCCCTTGATTATTGTGGAGGCCGCCTCTCAATGAACAAATGGATTGCTGAGGGATTTAACTTCTATGTACACCTTCCCTCAGGATACAAAGCCACGATTGACGATAAATTAAATAAGCTCAACCGTCTGAAAAGTTTTAATCCAAATCAAGATTTTGAAGTTCCATCTTTAATTTGGACACATATCACAATTAACAAACCTGTAAAGCATAAAAGTATATATTTTTTCTCAATATCCTAAATATGAGAAAAATCCTAATATAAATGGGAAAAAGATTTAGGGCAATCTTTCTCAGACGAATGTTGGTACAATGCTATGAGAATAAACCAAACTGCAACATCCTGCTTAGAGCATTGGGACAACTCCCAGAAAATATTGAATAGATGGTACCTAACTGCTTACAAATCAGATAAAATATATCCATCTACATCGCCACTATGTTGGCATTGTAAGGATCAAATTGGTTTCTTATTCCACATTTTATGGAGTTGTAAACATCTGACCAGTTTCTAGAACTCAATATTAACCTTTATTGCCTTTCTCACAGGCAACTTGTTAAAACTATCAACTGCTAGGGCCCTTTTGGGTATCAACCTTGACACTTTTCCATTTCAATACAGAATAATAGTGGCAAATATTCTTATAGCGGCTAGATTTACCATAACGAAAATGTGGAAATCGATTGAGGCCCCTAACCTATGTGATGTCATTCTTATGCTGCGTACACATGATCGTACTTTCCGACGGGAAATGTTCGATGTGAGCTTATTGTCGGAAATTCTGACCGTGTGTATGCTCCATCACACATTTGCTATCGGAATTTCCGTCCACAAATGTTTGAGAGCAGTTTCTCAAATTTTCCGACAACAAAGGAAAATCCGATCGTGTGTGCACAAGTCCGACGCACAAAAGTCCACGCATGCTCAGAATCAAAGTAAGAGACGGAAGCGCTCGGTCTTGTAAAACTAGCTTTCATAATAGAGATAGCACACGCTAGTCGTCACGCAGCAAATAAATCTTTCTTCTCTTCTTCTTTATAATGCTAGAACAATAAAGTTGCTTTGCTGCTGATATTCACACAGAGTTCTGACAAACTGATTTTTTATTATTTCTCGTGATCTCATGAATAATCTTTTGTTTTTGTTGTTTTTTTTATCAAGATCTCCAGAATAATCTTTTTTTTTATTTTTTATAGTGATCTTTTTTTTTTTAATTTCTCCAGATCTCCAGAATAAATTTTTTTTTTTTTTTCCCTAGTAATCTCCAGAATATTTTTTTGTGTGTCAAGTTACCACAACACCATTCTTATCATGTATTTTTTTTTTTTTACCTCAAATAGGTTGGTTGGTGTTGGTGTTCCTTGTTAATTTGACATTGTATTTTTGAACTGTACCTGCCTACTCACAAACAAACTGTCCTGTTTGAAGTAAAACACATAGCCAAGTATTTGTCAAAATAAAAAAAAATTAATTTATTAGGGGTCCTAACAAAATAAAGAGGAAAGCAATGCTGGAGAAACAGTTGGAATTGTTGAAGCCTTTGTTCCCCAGGGCAGACATCAATTATTTGACAGGCCAAATTGGTAACCTGAGGAGTCCATTTAATAGAGATCACAATCCGGTCCAGGACTCTGCGGGATCGGGAGCAGCAGCAGATGACATATATGTCCCGAGGCTGTGGTCTTACAACAGCCTGCGTCTTTTGCCAGACCACACCAAACCCAGACCATCACTCTCAACACTTCCTTCCACGCTTCCTTCCAGACTGCTGTCGTGTGTTGGGTGACTGTGTTGTTGGAGGTGGTCGAGGAGTAATATGGTCCAACTCACACACGTGGATTTTAGTTGTAAGTTGGCCCCTCATCCCCCTAAAGGCCTGAAGTATTACCTCCTCACATATGAAAGTTGGCCCTCCTCCATTTGTTTCAGTTTACTGGCTGTCAGACAGCCATACGACTCGGGGTCACCAGGGGTTGTGAGGACCACAGTAGCCTGCCGAATCAAAACAGTCGCTGACTCCTCCATATTCTTTGCCTTCCTGGTCCTTTTTGTTGGAAGGCGGAGGGGAGGATTCTGGGATTTGTTCAGGCTGCTGTGCACGGCCACCTCCTGGCTGCCACTTTCCACGGCCACCTCCTGGCTGCCACTTTCCACGGCCACCTCCTGGCTGCCACTTTCCACGGCCACCTCCTGGTTGCCACTTTCCACGGCCACCTCCTGGTTGCCACTTTCCACGGCCACCTCCTGGTTGCCACTTTCCACGGCCACCTCCTGGTTGCCACTTTCCACGGCCACCTCCTGGCTGCCACTTTCCACGGCCACCTCCTGGCTGCCACTTTCCACGGTCACCTCCTGGCTGCCACTTTCCACGGCCTCCTCCTGGCTGAGACTTTCCTGTGTATGAAAATGGGACATAGTTTTCGTTTTTTGGTCATCAATCACACAATTTGGAGCTCATGACTGTTGCAAATAGAAAAGACTATCATTCTGACCCCAGCGTTTTTTATTCTTGGTTTGCACAAAAGTTATAGCGTCTACAAAATAGGCGCTAGTTTTATGGCATTTTTATTTTTAAACCTTTTTTTTATTAGTAATGGCGGCGATCTATGATTTTTATCGGGACTGCAACATTTATGGCGGACACATCGGACAATGTGATACTATTTTGGGACCATTGTCATTTATACAACGATCAGTGCTATAAAAATGCATTGATTACTGTGTAAATGACACTGGCAGTGAAGGGGTTAACCACTAGGGGGCAATGAAGGGGTTAAGTGTGTCCTATGGAGTAATTCTAACTGAGGGGGATGGGCTTCAAGTCACATGACAGCGATCACTGCTCCCGATGACAGGGAGCGGTGATCTCTGTCATGACACTAGCCAGAACGGGAAAGTGCCTTGTTTACATAGGCACTTCCCCGTTCTGAGGCTCCATGACACGATTGCCGGGAGACCTGCGGACATCGAGTCCGCCCGTCCCACGGGCAGGGTCACGCTGTGCGTGGCGTGCGCCTGCTAGCCCCGGCTCTCAAAGGGGACGTTCAGTTACGCCCATTTGCCCACCGCTGCCATTGTGCTGACTTATATCGGCGTGCAGCGGTCGGCAAGTGGTTAATAGAACCATTTTCTGCTCTGGGTGGGTTTTAGAGACCACCACTAGAGCTGGCTCGTCAGGTCTGTTAATACACCCTGCTGGTTTTCTGGACATTTTCATGACTAATAATCCTCTTTCTACTATGTCCAATCTCTGCCTTTTGTACTGTCTTTTTTTCAGAACTCTTTATTAATGAGGTGTGATCAAGTCTTCACCTAAAACGCATGATACTTCTGGCAGCTCTCATTTTTTGTATTCAAATGGATTTTTTGGATGCAACTTCTTTACTTTGGATAAACTTCCTAGTCTTTTTTTTTTTTATTGCTAATTCCATCTGTGCTATTTTGCCTGCAACTTATTAGAACAATAGAAAAGTTAATGCAAAATGCATGATGAAGTGTAACACTGTATACTGGTACATTATCAGTACACTGAAGTGGCAAATTTATCTCAAAGCTGTATCACTGGAATCTGCTGTTGCGTTGTCCATTAAATACCTCTGTCAATTGGATGTTTATTATATTCCCTTTTTGTGTGAAATTCGTTTTTAAAGTGTTGGAAATAATTATGTGTTGCAAAATATGACATTAAACAGATTTAGGCCACATATACACAGGCGCATTTGTCCGTGCACCATAAAGACGCTTCATATTTCTGGAGTGCCAGATGTCCTAGAGCTGCATACATCCACCCATAGACATAAATGGGTAAAGGTGGCTGTACATAGCTATGTGCTGCTATTTGAGTAAAGTAGCGCACAGATATAATGCACCTTAGGTGGGTTCAGTGCATTCTGTTTTTGCGTGTGTGCTACTTTGCGCAAATTGCTGTGTACAGCCACTTTCAGCCATTCATGTCAATGGGTGGCTATATGCAGCTCTAGGACATCTGGCACTCCAGATGTTCTAGAGCTGCCCAAATTCCCAAATACAACTACTGTTGCTTTTAATGTTTTGTCAGTTTTAGGAGATCTTCCCTTGCTGCCAGTCGAAATGGAATGGGCATGTTAAATTTAAAAATTATTCATGTAACAGTTAAATATATTAGTATAATGAACCTAGAATTTTAAAGTAAAACCATGGGCATAACAGGTTTGTTTTTCTGATTCCTCACCTGTAAATAGGTTTATTTATGTTGATTCTGTCAGTAGAGCTAGTCTTTAGAAACTGCACAATCGTGCCCTTTCTTCAGTGCACATGCGCCGATGATGGCTCAAGCGCATATGGTAAATATCTCCTAAACCGTGCAGGTTTAAGAGATACTTCCATTACCTATAGGTAAGCCTTATTATAGGCTTCCCTGTAGGGAAAAGTGGTGTGTAAGGGTTTACAACCACTTTAACAATATGAGGGCAGACAGTGCAGTTACAATACAATTCAATACAGGAGGAACCAGAGGGCCCTGCTCGTTAAAGCTTACAATCTAGGAGGGAGGGTCAATATTGCTTGCTATTGCAACAAGTTTCCTCTTGCTGGTATGTTAATCAGCAATTATCGTGTTTGTCCTTTTGGATAGTTTTGCATGAACTGCCGCGATCGGCTCTCAAAAGATGTGTACTAATGATCCGATTATTGTACGATCACTTCGAAAGCAGTATTTTTCGTACGATTTTCTGATCATCTGTACTAGGCTTAAGGGAAAGGAACTGCTTCTCCTGCCAGCAACAGACTGAGGACATTTATCAGGCTAGGCAAAGTCATTGGACTAGAACACAGAAACGGCTTTTTATTAATAACATATATTGCCACTTATTATCTTGCTGTATATTTTAATATAATAATGAACAGTCAACTTTTAGCAGCTGATCCTGTCTCCATAGATTAAATTATACTAAAGCCACTGTGTAAAAAGAGATGATGTACACTTATTAAAGTAGCTCTTGACTTTAAAATCCACTACAGGGGGTCCCAGACTTACAAACATCCGACTTACAAACGACCCCTACTTACAAACGGAGGGAGACAACAGGAAGTGAGAGGAAATACACCCCTAGGAAGGGAAATTCTCTCCTGTAAGAGTTAATATGGGAAAAAGGTGTCTCCACTGATGCTTTATCACCAGTCCATGTTTCCCTAACAACCCCAAATTTTCAAAATCCAATTGTCATTGGGACAGAAGGTGAGGTGAAATCTTCTGAACAGGGGCACAGACAGCAAAACAAATGTTACAGGGGTGATAACCCTTCTCTATGTTATCTAAAAAACTTAAAAATAGATTTTTTGGCTGGAGCTACACTTAAAAAATGTGCCTGTTCCGACTTGCAAACAGATTCAACTTAAGAACAAACCTACAGTCCCTATCTTGTTTGTAACCCGGGGACCCCCTGTACTATCATGCTGTGTGCTATGTTTACTTCTGCTCATACATGTTCTATTGATAGTAATTGACAGAATGAACTACAGGAGTTAATTATCTCTCCAGCTTCTACCAATTTTGTATGAGCACCACTTTTTAATGTCAACCATGTAGTTACAGTATGTGCTCAGCATACAGTTGTGCTCCTAAGTTTACAAACCCTGGCAGAATCTATTGATTTCTTGGCGATTTTTCAGAGAATATGAATGATAACACAAAAACATTTTTCACTCATGGTTGGTGTTTGGCTGAAGCCATTTATTATCAATCAATTGTGTTTACTCTTTTTAAATCATAATGACAACAGAAACAACCTAAATGACCCTGATTAAAGGTTTACATACCCTGGTGATTTTGGCCTGATAACATGCACACAAGTTGACTCAAAGGGGTTTGAATGGCTAATAAAGGTAGCCATCCTCATCTGTGATCTGTTTGCTTGTAATTAGTGTGTGTGTATAAAAGGTCAATGAGTTTCTGGACTCTTGACAGACCCTTGCATCTTTCATCTAGTGCTGCACTGATGTTTCTGGATTCTGAGTCATGGGGGAAGCAAAATAATTGTCAAAGGATCTGTGGGAAAAGGTAGTTTAAACTGTAGAAAAAAAGGGATATAAAAAGATATCCAAGGAATTGAGAATGCCAATCAGCAGTGTTCAAACTCTAATCAAGAAGTGGAAAATGAGGGGTTCTGTTGAAACCAAACCACGATCAGGTAGACCAACTACATATTTAGCCACAACTGCCAGGAAAATTGTTCGGTATGCAAAGAAAAAGCCACAAATAACTTCAGGTAAAATACAGGACTCTCTGAAAACATGTGGTGTGGCTGTTTCAAGATGCACAATAAGGAGACACAATGATGGGCTGCATGGTCGAGTCGCCAGAAGAAAGCCTATACTACGCAAATGCCACAAATTATCCCACCTACAATACTCCAAACAGCGCAGAGACAATTCTCAAACCTTCTGGCACAGTCATTTGAAATAAGACCAAAATTGAGCTTTTTGGCCACAACCATAACTGCTATTTTGGAGAGGAGTCAACAAGGCCTATGATGAAAGGTACACAATTCCTACTGTGAAACATGAAGGGGGATCGCTGATGTTTTGGGGATGTGTGAGCTACAAAGGCACAGGAAATCTGGTCAAAATTGATGGCAAGATGAATGCAGTATGTTAACAAAAAATACTGGAGGACCATTTGCATTCATCAGTGAGGAAGCTGCGCATGGGACGTACTTGGACATTACAACATGACATTGATCCAAAACACAAGGCAAATCGACCTGTCATTGGCTACAGCAAAATAAAGTGAAGGTTCTGGAGTGGCCATCTCAGTCACCTGACCTCCAATATCATTGAGCCACTCTGGGGAGATCTCAAACGTGCAGTTCATGCATGACAGCCCAAGAATTTACAGGAACTGGAGGCTTTTTGCCAAGTGGAATGGGCAGCTTTACTATCTGAGATAAAGAGCCCCATCCACAAATACCAACAAAAAAAAAAAAAAAGCTGTCATTGATGCTTAAGGGGGCAATACACGGTATTGAGAACTGGGGTATGTAAACTTTTGATCAGAGTCATTTGGGTAGTTTCTGTTATTATTATTTAAAAAGCGTAAACACAGTTGATTGATAATAATAAATGGCTTCAGCCAAACACTAACCTCGAGTTAAAAAAAAAAAAAAAATAGTTTCCATCCATATTCTCTGTAAAATGGCCATGAAATCATAACTTCTGCCAGGGTATGTAAACTTATGAGCACAACTGTATATGCATACAAATATTGTTATTTATAAAGATGGTCATAAATGTCACACTCATCATAATTGTTGATTTAGTGTTCACAAAAATAAAATGGAAAATAGAATCTCCTAAAGTTTATACTGGGGATAGATCCAGTTGGCATTTACATACATGAAACAAATTGAACATTTTATTAGGTCTAAAAATGTTCTTAACTGAGCTTTAGTGTCCGAACAATTCAGGAGAATTAATTTTTGTGATGTTTCTTTGAGGAGAGCATATAGTAAATGGTCCCATCTGTGTCCTGTATTTTGTATTTTGTCCTTTGGCAAAATGAAATGCTAACTCTTGGCTAACTCTGTAGGGGAGGCCTAGCTGAAAGGCTCAGTCGGCTGCAGAACAGAGAAAGATCTGCTATTACATTTTGGAGGCATCAATCTGGATCTGATTGCAGAATACCTTTGGGTAAGAATTATATGTGAATGTATAATCTGCCATGGGGAGTTATTGAGGTAGATTATTTAGAGGCCCCTTTGCTCTGATATGTTCAATTTTCACAAGTACCCTACCTAACTTGGTAGTGCTCATTTACAAGATTAGAACTTATTCCCCCTATATTTCTGGAACTTTTTAATTTTGAGGAATGTTTATCACAAAAAAAAAAAAACTGCACTCCCTATCATTTTAGAAAAAGTATATTTGGCCTAAATGTCTAAATTGTAAACGCTATAGAAGAACTATCAATATATTTTTTTATATTTGACTGTTTTGTTCTGATAAGTGGCCCCATTGTCCCCTAAAAACACCTCTATATGCTGGTTTTAGCCCCACACCTTTTTGAAGCCCATATTATTGGTGGAGGTACGGCCAGCACTGAGCCCCAAACCCCCCCCCCCCCCCCCCCCGCCCTGCAAGCTGAGTGATCTATCTCTATTATGAATGATCAGTGTTGCTTGTTCGTTCATACAGTAATAGTTAAAAAAAATCATTTAGAATTTTGGCTCCAAAAATGTAAAGTGTCTGCCCTGTGTGTGTACAAGCAGCTGCGGATACATTACACAGAGCTGCAACTCTTAATGATCTTACACTATTCTGAATGACCAAAAAACAGTGCTGCTCATTCATTCATAACAGTGACAGCTTACTCAGAGCTGCAACTCTGTGTAAATCAGGGCTGCTTAGACACATCTACAGCCTGACCAATCGAGCTTTTATTATACTGCGACACTGTGTCATTCATCAGTTGAGCAGCATTGATGGGCACACAGTGCTGCCAGCTGCATGATCTGTTTCCGTGAATCTGGTCTCTGGAGTGGCCACATGTTTCCAGAGACCCGATGATTCAGTCACAAATCCGTCTCTTTCTTAGCAGCCTTGTCATATGGGGAGGGGGGGGTGGCTGTCCGACCATGCTGCTTAGAAAGGAATGGGAGGATTTGAACTAGGGAGCGAAAAAAATATTTAAAGTAATTCTAAAGGTTTAACTTTTTTTTCTAAAATAACAAACATGTCATATTTACTTGCTCTGTGCAGTGGTTTTACACACAGCAGCCCTGATATCCTCTTCTAGGTTCCCCTGCCGGCAGTCTTGGCTTCTCTGGGTGTCTCCATAGCAAGCTACTATATTGGCACACACCGTGTGGTTCAGCCTGCTCGTGGCTCAGCCTGCTCGCTGCTCACAGGAGTTGATTGACAGAAGCAGGAGCCAATGGCTCTTGCTGCTACCGAGCCTCCTGTGAGAGAGGGGAAAGGATAGCAGCAGCACTGCTGCAGATGTGCACAGCGATGGATCAAGATTGGGCTCAGGTAAATATTTTGACATTAAAAACGTTTTTTTTTTTTTTTTTTTTACCTTAAAGAGGAGCTCTAGTCTTCCCCCAAAAATGTAAAAGTCAGCAGCTACAAATAATGTAGCTGTTGACTTTTAATTTAGGGACACTTACCTGCCCCTGGATCCAATGCTGTCCTCACCCAAGCCGATTCTTCTTTAACCAGCATTTTCACTAAGGAAAACCGCCAGTGAAGCCTTGCAGCGTCACAGCTGGCTTCCAACTATGCATATGCGAGCCGTGCTGTGCTTTGTGATTGGTCCTGCAGTCTTCTGGGACCTGTGGTGTGTCCCAGAAGGCTGTGAGGTAAGGAGGGGGGCCGCGGCAATCTGATTGGAAGTGGGGGAGCAGGTACCATTCAAAATTGGGTACCCCCTCAATAAAGTGTCAAATGTAAAGGGGGGGGGGGAGTTCTGCTTTAATACAGAAAATGAATTAAGGTTAAAAACCTTTACCTTTACAACCACTTTAATTGTAGATCTTCTTTAAAGTGGAATCCCAGTCACAGACATCTTTCATAAATTCTTCATTTTCAAAAAGTTGCCTCTGGTCAGGTGTATGAGCTTTACGCTAAAATTCAGACATTTGTATATGTCATATACTACAGCCAGTGCTGTACTTTGCGCTCACAACATCTCTCATAAAGGGTAGCAATAGTGTGGTGTACCTCTTATCCATTCACAGAATGCTGTGTATTATTTTGTGGCACTTCCCCCGGAGGAGCCTCTTGTGTGTTCTCTGTTCTTTACCTCGACTCAGTAGACAACCTCAGACCCTATGACACATCAGATTAAGCAGATAGGAATTGCAATGCCGAGAGCACAAGGATAGATACTCTGTACACAACTATAACACTGTATCAGGGAGTAGACCCCAAACCGATTAGTAAAACAGAATTTTGTGTATTAAAGTAAATGACAATATATTCATAAATTAACAAATTGAGAATTAGATCAACCACTATTCACTAGAGCGTATGGTCAGGAGCTTCAGGAGTCTTGATCATACTTCACTCTCCATAACATGTTTGCCTCTATGTCTCTATTGGGGATATTCCAAACAATTTCTTTCCTTACATGAAATTTGGGAAAATCTATCCAATATGGACACAGAAGGTGATAAAAATGGACAGAGGTTCTAACCTGTCCAAACTGAACTGTAATGAGCATGTAGGTCTGAGGTCTAAGGCCCCATTCACACCTGAGCGTTTTGTAGCTTGAAGCCTGAAGCTACAAAATGCTGGAGGGGAAAAAAATCAATTATTCTCTATGGAGATGGTTCACATCTCCGCTCCAAAACGCCTAAAGCTCAAACAAGTTCTGGAACTTTTTTTTAGGCAGATTTGGGCGTTTTTCTTCTTTCTTCATTGGTGACCTTTTGACCTGCACAAAAACGCAGTTAAAAACGCTGCAAAAATCACGGCAAATTCGCTGTAAAATTGCGCAACTTTCTGCCTAAAAACGCTACACTCAGGTGTGAATGTGGCCTTAAAGAAGAGGATCAGCTTGACAGACAGGCATACTTGCATTTATAGAAAGGTTTGTTTCATGACAAGCTACATGCAATAAATGGTCCTATGCCCTGGCTACTGTTAGAACTCTTCTGGGCTCCAAGGTGTAGATTTTTTTTTTTTTTATGATATTACTTGGATGATGGTCTATTTTTTATTTTTTTTTGAAGGGGATAAATCAGGCACACTTATTCTAAAGTTGATTGACATCCATAAGGAGTGCGCAGTATGGATTGCAGCTTGTCAGACTTTAACAGACCAACAGAACATAGACAACCCTGCCATAAATCACCATAAAGATGCAACAAAGCTGAAAGTTCTGTTTTCACGACAAACAGCAGAACAACTTAAGCCAAAGCTGAATGACATCATTCACATATACCCACCCTGGTGAGTGAACAATATGCTTATAAGGTGCAGTATACTCTGTTGTTCTATGTTCCAATGTTCCATATCCTGCAATACTAGGATAAAGCTTCCCTAATAGGTTTCATTCAATGTATTTTACAAAAATCCTTAAACTTGATGTCCCCATACAAGTTAGCGGTTTAAAAAATGTTTTTTTTCTGCACTTACTGGCTTACTTTGTGACGTGACCTACTGTCAGGTAATCATATTGAGTTACTAAACTGATTGGTATTTCCAGGCATTTAGGGTGTGCTCAGAAATTGGTCATTTGCCTTAATTTTTTTTCCTCTCAAAAGTAGGGACGTTTTTGAAACGGACTGCAGTCCTTCCAATGAGATTATCCTTACATTCCTTCCCAGATACAGCAGAAAGCGAGTGAAACTCTGCCCAAAGTGAAAGTATAACTTTTTTTTTTGTACAGAATGGAGATGGATTAAAATTCCTATTGTGTTATTATTGGTGTCTGTGTCCTCGTTAGGGAGATTCACTCTCTGTTCTGTTTATCATTATCAGTGAAAGTAAAAGAAAATCCCAGATTTTGGGTTGTCCCTAGAAAAGTAATAGAGGGGACATCTTCCAATACAGACACTGGTTCAAGTGACCTGGGGTCCCCAAGGAATTCCCTTATATTGCAGGGATTTCCCCTCCCTTACTGTTTGGCTATTGGACAGGAGGTGAAGGTAAATCTCCACAATGGGACCCAAATGGTGAAAAAAAAAAAAAAACTGACAGTTATAACCCTCTATCCAAAATGAAGAAACATTTTTTGCCTATAGTTCTACTTGAAGAAAAACTCCACCAATAATAGTTCAATAATATTAGATACTGGAACAGATGTGCTAATTGGGTTATCCCTCCCACCTCTGCTCCAGCAAGAATTGTGAATGTGGATTTATTTTACTATCTTTCCGGGTGACAGTGGCCACAAGGGGAATAAATAAGACTGTGTATCGCCAGCATTTATACAGGAAAAATTAAAAACACTTTCCTACTACAAACTATACAGCAAAATATGACTCCAAGCACTGCTTTAAGCAAGTGATATACTTTCAATGTGTTTATTGCCTATGATAACCTGTGGGACCATGAAACTAATGCAGTAATTAATATAGGGGGTTGAAGAAGATAGAAAATTGTGCTGTGTTTGGGTATGCATTTGGCCCTAAGTTATAGTTCCAGATTTTGATGCTATCCATTAAAACATAGCTGCGTATTTTCAGTAGTTGTGTGATTAAAAAATGTTGATCTCTTTTTGGCAAACTAGTAATAAAAAAGGACCAAATCCAGTTACTATGTGAAGCCTCACAAGGTAAAGAAAAAAAAAAATTTCTTTACCTTCCTTGACTGAGCCAAACCCTCCATCATTTGAACCGCACACGCTTTCACTCCCACATATTGCAGCCCAGAATTGGGAGGGTTTCAGTGACAGTAGCTTCAATCCAGAAAGCAATGGGCAGAACTAGGTGTGGCCAATTTTTGATTGACAAGCTACAAGGTTTTTCAAATCAGCAGTGACAATGCTGATGGCCACATCCCCTGCAGAATTTATTTATTCCACTGTGGTGCAAGCAGGCACATATATGAGAGTGGTTCTGAATCCAGGAGATGTGCAGCATTGTTGCCACACTCACATGAAGCTGCATTAGGTGAATTTCACTGGTCGGATCAACAGGTATTTTCGTGACTTTGCAGGAAAAAAAATAAATGCAGATGGCTTATAATTAAATGCTGCAGCACATATTTTTTTAATAGGGGACAATGTTCTTTAACAGCAGAAATAATTTATTGCTGGAATTGCAGGATTCATGTTGGCACCAAACAAATTGGTAATTATTTAGCCTACTATATATACCTGTTTATCAAGATTTTTGAAATGTTGTCTTGAGGTCTGTTTGAGTAAAGCTGGTTACACACTGTTCAAAAATAGGCAGACATGCTGGAAAGCCATAATTATATACATGCCAGGGAATAACTAATTAGTAATTGCATGCCAAAAACCCAAAAATGTATTTGGGGGGGTGTCTCCAAAACACAACTGCAAACCAAAACAAAGATAGAGATCTGATACCAGCATAGGCTAATACAAAAATGTTTATTGAAAAATGTATGATAATATATAACAAAAAAAATTCAAGTACAACTCTCACCCAACCCCTCTCCATCATATATCTAACCCTCCCTCTGACTTAATATCCCACCTAAAACCCCTGTGTAATTCCCTCCCTAAAAATCCCCCAAGCCTATGATGAAAGACACCTTGCAGGGACTTATGTTGCAACCTTGCAGTCTCTAGAAGATGTACAATATAATAGCAGCTTGTAATACTGTATGTATGAAAACAACTAGTCAGGCCTGGATTTGAACCCAGAACCTCTGCTGTGTCGCACAATATCTCTTCTTGCTGAGCTACCTGGATTGCTGGACAGTTCTTGGGACTATTACTTGAATGATCCTGTCGTGAACCCTGAACTCTTTGCGCCTCCCATTCCTGTTTGCCAGATTATTGTGCTCTCTACAGCCAGTAATCTCGCTCCTGTCTTCCCTGCTGCCATCCATTTTTTGCTACCACTCATTATTGACCCTTGGCTTGTTCCTCGACTGCGCTTCTGCCTGATCCCAACCCGCAGCTACTATTTACTGATCTTTTGGCTTGTTTACTGACTACACTTCTGTTTGATCCCTACCTGCTTATCCGCTACTGGACCCCTGCTTGCTCACCTCCTGGTGGGGCGATCCTGAAGGCCGTGACCTGGTACTAACATGCAGAAAAATCCATCTCCACCATCAGAAGCTCTGGTAAACACTGGTTAGTTCTTAGATTCAGCACCTCAGGTGAGCCTGCGTCATTCACCATGGGGACTGCCTGTGTACCCATCCTGCTGGTCGGTGGTAGTTTCCGCTACTGTTATAGAAACTGGTCTTCGAGCCTGACCTCTGATCATGACACAACTACTCCACAAATAATGTAGCTGCTAAATGTATAGCCCAGATGGGATCAGTCCACAGTCTTATAGGACCAACACTATGTCAGATTCCTTGGTGATTAGTAGGTCCAGCTATTAAGGACGTGGAGCTTTACACACACATGATTACCAGTGTATAAACATAGATCTCACCAAGGACTCTGACACAGTGTTGGTCCTATAGGACTGTGCACTGAGCCCATCTGGGCTATACATTTATCAGCTGCATTATTTGGCATTGGAGGGGGTTGCACTGGATTTTTTTTATATTTTCATATATTTTTGTAAACATTTTTGTGTTATCCTATGCAGGTGTCAGATCCATATCCTTTTTGTTTTGGTTTACATACTGGAAAACCAGCATCTGATCAACACTCACAGTAAGTGGCTGCAAGTGCTGATCAGTGAATTCTGGCGGGGGTGGGGAGTCTGGGCTGGATGCAAAAAAACTTGCAGTGTGTACCAGGCTTAAGATAGAATTTTCTGTGTATTTATGATATATCTAAAGGTATGAAGTTCCATTATAAAATTATAGACTGCATTAGATTAATTTTTGGATTATGCCAGGCAGTGATTATGTAAAGCTTCCACTAAAAATGTAAAAATAAAATAAACATTACAGTCGAGTGAGGCTCATAGCTGATCATCCAGCATTTCAGTTCTTTTTTTTTTTTTTTTGTCCATAAACAAGTTATTCTGCTGGTGATCCCTTGTTTTTGTTTGTGTGTTTTTCTGAGGAAACAAAGCACAATAGGGTTCTGTTCATATTTAATACTAAAATACATTTAACATTTTTTGTGCCATATTAAAAAAATACAATTGTTGATTTCTGTTTTTTATGACTTGAGCGTTTGTCCTGGCCTGGGTCTAATACAATCCTTTTGTTCTGGCACTTAAGCAGTAATAAATTAGTGTGTCCCCTAAATGTCAAGTACAAAGTATGCATTTGGCTTCAGCATCAGAAGACAGTGAAGGGGATGCAATGGTGAGAGGGAAAAGAGGAGACATTTAACATCTGCTAGAAGCATTCCTTTATTTTTATTTCCATTATGTTATATCTGGTTAGCACTATAGTACACAATTTCCTGTGATTATGTTTCCCTGGTAGATATTCTAATAAAGTGTTGTCTTTACCTGTATCTCTTCTGTCTAGTCAAAATCTTCCGATTCTATTCGCTACGTTGACTTGAGTTTTTTTTTTTTTTGTGGCAAACTCCTCAGCATTTTTAAGCCAAGATATTAAAATGGTTGTAAAGCCTCAAAGTGTCTATGCATTAAGGTAAAAAATCTTCTGTGCTGCAGATCCCCCCCAGACCTCACTTTTTCTTACCTGAGCACGATCCGATTCAGCGATGCGCAGCAGCTCCAGCCGCTGTCTCACTCCTCACTGGACAGATTGATAGCAGAAGGTGCCATTGGCTACCGCTGCGGTCAATCAAATCCAGTGAAGGGGGGGGAAGGGGCTGAGTTCTTCTTTTGTGTCAATGGACGCAGCAGCGGGACTCGGGAGCGAGCCTACCTGGGTGTTGCCATGGAAAGCGGCTTTCTGTGGGGGCACACAATGAAGGAAATGGCCTGGAGCACCGGCGGGGAACCCCAGAAGAAGAGGACCGAGGCTGCTCTTTGCAAAAGGATTGCATAGAGCAGGCAAGTATAACATGTTGTTTTTTTATTCGTTTTTTTGTTTTAAAACGAGGGTTTACAACCCCTTTAATCAGAACTACAACTACAACCATTTTTTTTTTTTTATTTCTCAGCAGCTTAGCTCCCCCTGCTTTCCCTGCCAGAGTACCTGCTGTGTGTTTACATTAAATATTGAAAGGCTGTCACGTCGCTGCTGGGTTTGAGAAGCTGAGCTGCTGCTTGAAAAAACTTTGATGCTTCTGCAGGGAATCTAAAGCGGTAGTAAACCGCATCAATTATTTTTTGAACCATGCAAGGTAAAGGCATAATGTGCTAGTATGCAACGCATACTAGCACATTATGACATTTTTACCTTAGAACAAAGCCTTCCAGCTCTGCGCAGTCACCGCTGTCAGGCGCTTCCATCTTCACCTGGTCTTCCTTCTGGGTCCGTGGCCTCCAGCTGTCTGTTTCGCCGCGATGATGTCACGGACCACGGTACGAAGCTTTGAAGGAATTATCCCTTCAGAGCGCATGTGCCGGTGACGTCACCGGCTGCATGCAGTGTGAATATCTCCTAAACCATGCAGGTTTAGGAGATATTCACTGTACCTACAGGTAAGCCGCCTTAAAGTACAAAAAGGTAAGCCACTGGCCTTTGCAGCAAGGAGCATTGGAGGGCATCATAAAAAAAGCCAAGGAAAAATCCAAGCGAAATTCCAAGCTCACTTACCGACCAGCTTGCAGACAACCAAATTAACCTGTCTAACAGTATGCATTAAAAACAGGGGTTTAGTCTGTACACATTTGCAAATATATGCGTAAGCTACAGGCTCCGCCAAGGCACCCTGGTATCTGTAGTCCTAGCACTGACTTATAAGTGACTTCACAGTTGAAGCACATGCATTCTGATGGATAAATAGAGGGCAGATGGACTGAAGGGAGCCCAACCTTTCTTAACCGCTTCCCGACCGCCGCCTGTAGATATACGTCGGCAGAATGGCACGGCTAGGCAAAAGCACGTATATATACGTGCCCTTTAATTGCCTAGCCGTGGGGTCGCGACCCGGTCGGGAGCTCCGTGACCACGCCTGCGTGACCAGCGGGCCCGATCGCCGCTGGTGTCCCGCGATATATATTTCAGTTTACCAATCAGAAGTGGTAGCTGCATTCGTTTTCTTTGTTTCTTCTTTTTTTACTTGTTGATACAGGCAATAACACACCTCCTGTATTAGGGTGCCTACACTATGGATGAAGAAGCAACAGACACCTTTGACAGCAGCATTGTCAGTCTGGGGAAGGGTAATGTTAGATTGAATAGCAAATTTAGATTAAAAGTGTAAGCTGGAGTTTGGCTTCAATTTGTAAACAGTTCTGGCATCAGGTCTTTTCCTTTTTGGGATAAATGTTTTATATAAATAAGAACTGATCTATGTAAGCACCCCTCTCAGTGTTAAATGTTTTTTCTCAACCCTGTAAATGCTACATCTGCAGGGCTGCTTGTTCTGTTGAAAAACAAACTTACTGGCTACATAACCAGGTAAAAATAAAAGAAAGCCTAAAAAAGAAAGCCAATGCAGCCATCATATCTAAGAATTGGTAATAGGCAATACGTTTGCTTTTTTGTTTAATACCGCTTTAAGGATAAATTGCTCCACAGTGCCTGCAGCTACATACAGTTGACCATTGGGGGTTTTTCTTTTAAGCAAATGTAATTATTGTTTATGACATTTCTATATAGCCTGACCATAAATTCATAAGTAAAGGGTTAATTTCACACAGCATTTGCTGAATTGGTGTGGTTGGTTGGATCCCCATTTACCTTTGTCTGTGTGTTTCATATTCATGGTTAGTGAATGTGAATGAATTGTACTTTTGCACATATAAACAGGCAGCCATGATAAGTGCTTTGTACCATACTCACAACCTAATACAAAATAGTCATATCAAAGTATTTACTATGTATAATTACTCATAACTAGATAATAAACTTTACTAGCAGAATTTTAGTAATACACATGCACAATACAAAGGAGGGTGTCATACATACATTTTTTAGAGCAGATCAATACAATTAATCAGAATTGAGAAAATCTCTAATATAGGCTAAACATGGCTAGTTTCACTAAAAAGATAATCCAAAGTTATGAAGTGAATCTGAACTCTTGATTACAGTATTTGTTTCCATTTGAGTAGAATGTTATATGCTGTTGCCAGTCTGGCAGTATAAAAACAGATCCAAATCTAGGTAATGTTCTTGCAAGTATCGGAATGGTACTTGACAGCTTTGACATCTCTCAAGGAGGACCAATGGTTGATGCATTTTGAAACTTTTATGTAAATGTATTAATCTGTGTTCTTTATGTGTTGATGAAGGGGTGTTCCTGTATCTACATAAACTATCATAAATTGGCATTCCTTAGCCGAATTCCCCACTGATGTTATATTGGCTATAAACGGGCATTTTTTTTTAATTTTTGTAACTGTACCCACTTCAATCAACGTTTAATTGCAAAAATCATTAAGCAGATCAACACAGCCTACCCCAATCTGCGCACATTTAAATCTATAAAATATTTGTCATCAATTGTCTTGATCTGTTCATTTATTTTTGTCATTGAAAGCTAGTGGTTTAAATGATTCAACAGTTGCTTTATTTTTTTCTAGCATAAAGAGAATTACAATTGAGAATGAAGAATTAACTATTTGTTTATACAAATGTTTAGTTAGTATTATTTTGTTTAGAATAGCTTGTACAAATTCTAATGAGCTTCTGATGTGCTTTCCTATTAAACTATTATGCATTTCATCCTCACGCTTTTACATTTTAGCTTTGGGTGTTTCATATTTTATAGTAATGTAGATTTCATTTTGGGCTAATTGTTTAGGGAATATTCATAAAAATTGTATTACTGTTGTAACAATGATGTCACCAAGACATGCACACGGCGAGGGGCTTCCTTGGTTTATGGATGATATGGAGAATGGAGAAAATAAACTTTGTGCTTTAAAATGCTGTTTTAGGTCCTGAAGGCTGGACACTAATTTTAGAGTTTTTGACTGAGATACAGCCTCCAATTCCTAGGTCCACATTATACCAGGTAGCCAGACCTCATTATTAGTCACAGTGTTCCACAGGCCATTATATGTGAGCTGACTGATGCTCAAGGCTTTCTCTCATCCTCTCTGCTGTCGGAGCCTACTGCTGGGGGAAAAGAGTGCTGATGGAACACTAAATAGATACAATTGTTGCCTTTTTGTTTTAGAGGAACCCATTAGTCCGCAATCAACCTGTGTTTAGTTATTGGCTTGGATGAACACCCGTAATTTTTTTTTCTCTTCTTTTTTTTTTTTTGGTTTGCTGGGAATGTGCTAGGTGTCCTTGTCTTGATTTTTATGGCTGCAAGTACTATTTACAACACGTACACGCTTGCATTCACTTCATTATAGTGAACGCAGGCTGTGATGCTTGCTAGCGTGAGCCAGCTGTGCAAAGCATCTCAACAGGCACATTCTACAAATCTGGACTGCATGTGCATCTTACCCTGTTGTTTACCATGTAGATAAATGTATGCGGTTGAGAAATTAATAATGTACATCTGAAGACCCAACTGTTTTAGGCATCAAGATTTGTCTTGTGTGATCCATCTTTCTCCAATATACTTGAGCCCTGGTAGGAATGCTTTGAGGTTTTAGCTTGCAATTTTATATTTATTTACAGCTAATAATTTCTAACAATTTTCCATGTGTTTTGCATAAGACAGCACTATTTTCTAGCTATTCTTCTTATCTTGGAATGTTAGCCTGTTTGTTTAAAATAAGAAAAGTCAAAATTTAAACATTTAGTTATATGCAGCTACACATTCCAAACAGCATTCTCAATGCATTCGACAGTAATATATACTCAAACTTTAAACTTCATTGTTTAAAGAAGAGTACACACACTTATAGTTATTTGTCTAGCAGAAACACCTGTGTTATTGTATAGTACATCATAGCTTTATTCTAGCTCAGCTCCTTGTATTTCATACAACTGTCCACATTGCAGAATACCAGGCTTTGCTAATTCTGAAATCACTTGGGTTCTTGTTTCGTTGGATCGCAGTTGGGTATTGCACAGTTGGATGATTATTGATAACATTATTGTAGACCTCAGAGGTCCATCAATATATCTTGCAGTCTACCTTGTACTAAGAAAGCATGCAGGCTGCCATTGCTGATCATTCCTTCACAAAATATTAGTTCCCTGGATGCCACACTGATCCTAATACTTCCTTGAAACAAGTAAAAAAAAAAAAAAAGTCTGGCTTAATGCTGACTTTTTGACCGGCATCTTCTGATTTGCATCGGCAGCCTTTTTCTCAGTGGTTTACTTTAACATGTAGCCTTCACATAATGGTAATATTTGTCACTATTCAAAGGAATACTACTTACATTTCAGTATTTAAAATATGTAGTAGGAACTATTAGTGATGTGTATTCTAACATGCATCTGACAGTGCATGCTGTATCTGAGCAAAAGCCATGAGGTCAAGGGAACTGCCTGCAGAGCTCAGAGACAGGATTATTGCAAGGCACAGATCTGGGGAAGGCTACAAACATTTTCTGCTCCACTGAAGGTTTTCAAGAGCACATCAGCCTCCATAATTCTCAAATGGAAGAAGTTTGAGACAACCAAAGCTCTTACAAGAGCTGGTTGCCCATCCAAACTGAGCGATCGGGGGAGAAGGGGCTTAGTAAGAGAGGTGACCAAGAACCCGATGGTCACTGTGACTGAGCTCCAGGGATCCTGTGTGGAGATGGGACAACGTTCCAGAGGGACAACCATCCCTGCATCCCTCCACCGATCTGGGCCTTATGGCAGAGTGGCTAGATGGAACCCCTATCTTAGTGCAAAACGCATGAAAGTGCACTTGGAGTTTGCAAAAAAGCACCTGAAGGACTCTGACTGTGAGGAAGAAAATTCTCTGGTCTGATGAAATCAAGATTTAACAGTTTGGCCTCAATTTCAAAGCTTATGTCCGGAGGAAACCAGACAATGCTCATTACCTGCTTAATACCATCCCAACAGTCAAGTATGGGTCGTGGCAGCATCATGCTGTGGGGGGGGGGTTCAGCAGCAGGGACTGAAGACTGGTCAGGGTTGAGGGAAATCTGAATGGAACAAAGTACAGAAGTAGCCTTTTAACAAAAACCTGTTCCACAGCACTCGGGCCTCAAACTGGGTTGATGGTTCACCTTCCAACATGACAAGGATCCTATTCAGGAGTGGCTTAGGGACAACTCTGTAATTGTCCTAGAGGGACCCAGCCAGAACCCTATTAAACATCTCTGGAGAGACCTGAAAATGGCTGTCCACCGACAGTCCCCATCCAATTTAACTGAGCTGAGCTTGAGAGGATTTGCATAGAAGAATGGCAGAAAATCCCCTAATTTAGGTGTGGAAAAAAAGCTTGTGTCATACCCAAAAAGGCTCAAGGCTGTAATTGCTGCCAAAGGTGCTTCAACAAAGTACTGAGTAATTGGTCGGAATACTTAAGTACATGTAATATTTCAGTTTTTTCTTTTTTAGTAAATTCAGACATTTCTAAAATTCTGTTTTCACTTTGTCATTATGGGGTACTGAGTGTAGATTAATGAGAAAAGGAATGAATCTAAACTGTAGTATCAGGCTGCAACATAACACTGTGAAGGGAGTTAGAATATTTTATGAATGCATTGAATATTAGGCAGCTTGCAAGGCAAATGAATTGTTTAAATGTTGGGGAATTTATATATTCATAATTAAATGAATAATGTTTGTAGCAGAAATATCTGGAAAAAGCCTAAAGAAGTGTAAACACCTCGCCACTAGGTCCTTATCTGTGTCCACCACTAAACATAAACTTCTTTAATGACTTATGATGTGGAACGAACTTTCTCAGAAATGTGACAGTGTCCAGTAAGCAAATGAAAATGGTTTCCTGTGTAAACGGGCCTCTTCCTACAGTCACAGATAAGGCAGCGTGTGTTCTAAGAGTGTAAAGTGCTATTCAATTACACTACTAACTCTGATAACCGTGATGTACTTCATAAGACTGGAGACTGAGGTGGTGCCCATTGCAGTCAGAAAGGCTGCCTTATTATTTCCCTTATCAAGTGGGAAAAAAACGATTTGATAATGTGAATTCATTTACTGTAGTTTAACATGAGTCGTGTCTCATTTTGCAGTACAGGTTAAGAAGGTATAAAAAAAAAAATAATAGATATTTTTAAGCAGACCTAAAGATATATAGGCCCCCCAGGATTCCTACTATAATGTGCAAGTATACACAGCATATTTGCATGTTTTAGCACATTTACCTCCCAAAGCACCCTCTTCCAGCAAAGCGATGCCCATGATCTCACTTGTTGCTTCTTCAGATAACTTAATTGGCTAGCATGGTATATTTGTAACTTCTGTGCATGCTTGTGGAAGTTACTTCATCCCAACACCCCCAGCATGCCAATATTGTACACTAATCTGCACATGCACACCTTAGCATAAAATAGGAAGAAAATTGCTGGCAGGCAGAAAAAGAGCTTTTATTTGAGAAGAGACCTACAGAGACTTGCTAGCATTTTTTAAAAGCCTTAGGCCTCATGTACACTGCTGCTGGTAAATGGACATTCAGAGACAGTTGGCTGTTTTTTTCAGCTGCCCCTGAACTCATCCAATGCTATCTTATCAGTACATGTACACAGGGTCATTTATAGTTGTTTTTAGGCAGTTGAGTTTAGAGGCCTTTTTTGGAAAGCAAAAAAAATGAGTTCAGACACTGAGTTTAGAGGCATTTCAAACGCTATACGCTTCTAAATGCGGTAACTCGTGTTTAGCCGCGTTTTGTTTACATGCGTTTTTCATTTTTGGCTAGTTTGAAAAAAACTATTCTAAACGTGGCAAAACAGACATTTTAAATGTGGGTTACTATCTGTCAAGTTAAATCGTTCAGGAGAGATTGTAAAAATGTCCCTTGTACATTAAGCCTTAGTTCCGCATCATTTAGCTGACAGTTCTGGTTAACCATGTCAAAAAGTATATTTATCTGAAAGTGTACCACAGGCTGAGCGGGTCTTTTAACATGATATAATGATATAAATCATAATATCAAATATTATAGATAATTACTGGGTATCAGAAAGTAAGCAACGGTGTCATGGATTAATAATTACACAATTTTTCTGATATACAAGCACAATTGTCATGTGCTTTGACTATAGTGCCCTCAGTATTGCCCCTGCTTGTAATGAAGTGGGCACTTTCTCTGCTTTTAACTGCATGAGCTGTGCTGTAAAAATAATTTTAGTCCACAGAATACACATCTATCAAATCTATGAGGGTACTAAGCAGTAGTGAACCGCTGTTTTGTTATCTTTTTTCTTTAAGTTTAACGCCTTTAAAAGGTCACTCTACTCATTGTCCTTGCACACCATTTTTTAAAACAATAAAATGCACTCACGGACAATCAGAAAAACACCTTTCTGCAAGATGCCAGTCTGCAGCAGCTCTCAGTGGTCATTGGCAATACTGCTTGTGTTAATCTAAAACTGCGTCCCGGATACTAGTTAGCAGATAAACAGCAGACTAGCCGAATGATGACAAGCTTGAGAAGGGGTAGAAATGACCTGAAACGCATTGCCACAGGAACTCCACAACTCAGAATTGTTGTCCAGGTGCCACGAGGATGCAGTCCCCTTCCACCACTCATCATGCCTGTTACTCCTCTGCTAGCTCGTATGCAGGATGCAGTTGCTGGCTCACACAAGCAACCTGCCACAGGGTGCTGCTGGAGTCTGAAAGCAAAATCTTATACGCTTTTCTTTTAATTGTCTGAGTGCATTTAAGGGCCCTTGCACACAGGCGATCCAATGAGGTCCACGTGTCAGTTTTTCAAGCAAACCTGATTGGATGTCTATGCATCCCTATGGACAATTGAGTGTAAACAAACTTTTGTCCATTTACTCACACCTAACTCTGGGTTTGCGGAAAAAACAAACAAAATGGAAGGGGATCCTCTTCCGTTTAGGCCGATCGGATTGGAGGGTAGTTGGTGGGTTATAAATGGACAGATGGAGTCCTTTTTCTTCCGGCTGCTCATAGAGCAGAGCGGGCTCTGTCGGTGTCTGCTCTGCAGGGACGCGGATGTGTCATCCACCAGTTCTGCTCCAATCAGCCAAGGATCTGTGAGCTGATCCCCTGCTGATCAGAATCCGCTCCAAGTGAAAGGGGCCTTAGTCTTGGTGTGCTGCACCCAGTCTCTGCACATATAGACTTCCCAAGTTAACTTAAAAGAGTTGTAAAGGCAGAAGGTTTTTTATCTTATTGTATTCTATGCATTAAGATAAAAAAAAAAAACTTGTGTGTAGCAGCCTCCCCAGCACCGCCCATTTACCTACCTGAGCTCCTTCTTTTTCCAGCCATGCCCACGATCCCCTCAGCCACCCGGTACACTTCTCCTGATTGGCTGAGACAGAGCAGCGCCATTGGCTACAGCGGCTGTCAATCAAAGTCAGTCAGCCAATCAGGGGAGAGAGGGGGCAGGGCCAGGTCAGGGCTCTGTGTCTCAATGGATACACAGAGTTCTGACTCAGCTTGGGTGCACCCCTGTAACAAGCTGCTGGCTGAGGGGCACTCAAAGGAGGGAGGGGCTAGAAGCAGCAAAGAGGGACCCCAAAAGAGGAGGATCTGGGCTGCTCTGTGCAAAACCACTTTTTGTTTACATGAAAACATATTTTTTTTTTTTTGCAAGAAAATTACGTTGAACCCCCAAACACTATATATATTGTTAAAGCAAAGGCCCTACAGATTAAAATGGTGGGTGTTGCATTTTTTTTTTCCACACAGTATTTGCGCAGCGATTTTTTTCAAACGCATTTTTTGTGGAAAAAATACACTTTTTTTTATTTTAATGCACTAAAACACACTATAAAAAAAAAAAACCATATTTCACCCGCCGGGCGATCAGGGGGGTTAAACCGTTATTGGGTAATAATGGCGGGTGGTTAATGCAGGGATCAGAAAAACGATCGCTTAGTGACACTGGCAAAAGGGGGTGAAAGGGTTAACTAGGGGCAATCAGGGGGTTAAACCTTTATTAGGTATATAGTTGTCATTATGGTGGGCCCTGGAGTGCGAGTGATCAATTTACGCAAAATTGTCAGCTGTAGATGTTGGAGACCTTTGCTGTTTCCTATATCTCTCAGAGGAATCCTAAATTGTTTGTGCTTCAATTCCTGGGTCTGCTTCTGTTGCAATAATGAATTACTTCATAACATAAAAGATGTCAGAGGCTGATTTGGCCAATCAGGTTTTCCCTAAAAACAAAATATCACTTGTAGGTTTATTGAACCCCAAGGCCTCAATCGCATGAAAATTTGATTATATACGTTTTTATGCATCTTATAGAGCATTTCTAAACCCATAACTGCATTTGATTATTTTAAATGTTATAATGCATGCTGTGCATTTGCTTGTAATCAGGTGCATTCAGTTTATCTGTGTTTTAAAAACAAAAAAATTGTGTGTGCAGCAACAGATTAGGTACTCTGAACACGTATGTACATTTAAACACAGGGGAAATTGATCTGAGGCATACCAAATTTGCTTATATGTTCCGGAGGAATTTCTCCACTGTTTGAATAAAGCAAATGCAAGAGTCACATGTTAATGAGGGTTAAGGTACTTGGTAATAGCAAGTACCTCAATTGCAAACAAAGTTGTAATTTAACTGGGGTTCTTACCTAACCACAGTGGGCATATTGCTGTTTTATAGTTGTTAGTGTTTTAATATGTGCTGTACAGATCATAAACTATGCTAGAACTTCCCTACTAACCTCCAACAATTAAAGATTATTTAGCAAGTGCATAGTTTGTGTCAAATAGATTGAAATTCCAGTTTTACTTAGCGTATTAATTGTAACGTGCATTATTTTTAGTTTCAAAATGTGTTGCTTTTTATCCGACCTGTGAGAGAAAATTTCTTGGATTACACTGGGAGACAGTTGATTGGAGGAAAGCCACCCCCCCCCCCCCCCTCCAGATAGGCAGAGACTTTCAGAGCTGTGCTGTGAGTAAAGCAGCTTTCTGCTCATCTATTTATAGCACCCACCCTGACACAAATTTCAGGCTGGTTTTATCATACGTGTCAGAGAACTTGTCAGAAGCTGTAATGCTGATAACAGAAGAATGAAGTAGGAGAAAGCCACAAGACTTGGTGCTTTTGAAGAGAGATAAGAAAACACTGCAGATATATGTGCCCAGCTCAAATTTCGTGAATCGGGTTTACATCCACTTTAATCTGGTAATAATACACATGACTCTGTATTTAGACCAGCATTTTCCAACCCCTTTTTTTTTTTGTCACTGCACCTTTTAAAAGTATGAAAAATCTCAAGGCACCCTAGTCTAAAATGTAAAATTAAATTTGACTTATTAACCCTTTTACTGCCAAGTCTGTACGCCGTACAGACCTACAGAAGTGCCCGCAGGTGGCCAAGTCAGTACGGCATACAGACCTCCTTTCTCCTTCTCCTATAAGCTTATTAGTCACTTTAACCACTTCAGCCCCGGAAGAATTTACCCGCTTCCTGACCAGAGCACTTTTTGCGATTCGGCACTGCGTCACTTTAACTGACAATTGCGTGGTCGTGTGACATGGCTCCCAAACAAAATTGATGTCCCTTTTTTCCCACAAATAGAGCTTTGCTATAAATATCCCCCAAAAATATATAAAAAAAAAATAGTTTTCCTCAGTTTAGGCCGATATGTATTCTACATATTTTTGGTAAAATAAAAACGCAATAAGCGATTTATTGATTGGTTTGCGCAAAAGTTATAGTGTTTACAAAATAGGGGATAGTTTTATGGCATTTTTATTAATAATTCCTTTTTTTTCACTAGTAATGGCGGTGACCAGTGATTTTCATTGTGACTGCGACATTATGGCAGACACATCGGACATTTTTGACACCTTTTTGGGACCACTGTTATTTATACAGCAATCAGTGCTATACAAATGCACTGATTCCTGTGTAAATGACACTGGCAGTGAAGGGGTTAACCACTAGGTGGCAGTGTAGGGGTTAATTGTGTCCTGGGGCGAGTTTCTAACTGGGGGGGCGTGGCTGTGTGTGACACGTCACTAATCTCTGCTCCCGATTACAGGGAGCAGAGATCAGTGACACTCTCACTAGGCAGAACGGGGAGATGCTTGTTTACATTAGCATCTCCCCGGTCTTCCTCTCCGTGAGACAATCGCGGGTATACACACGGCGATCGAGTCCGCGGGACCCGCGACCCAACTCGCGGAGCTTGCCGTGGGCCACCTCTTAATGGCCAACGTACAGGTACGTGATTCTGCCTGTACGTGCCCTTCTGCCGCAGTATATATGCGTGAGGCGGTCGGCAAGTCGTTAATGACCATAAGCTTATATCAGAATTGTTCAGCAGACTCTGCTGAACAATTCTATAACTCTGATCAGCAAGTTACAACCCGCTGATCAGTTATTAACACCTAAGGTGTCCACCCACCCATGCCGCCTCTTCCCTGCCTCTCTGCCCCCGCTGCACCCTTCCATCTAAAACCGCCCCCCCCCCTCCGCTCTCCTATCCCCTTCATCCCCTTCTCCCGCCCCAGCACTATTTACTCCCCCTCCAACCGATCCGACCACCCCCCCCCCACTGCAAACCCGCTCCCTGCAGCCACCATCATTAGCCGGCACTCCTGCCAGCTTCAGGTGCTGCATGGGGCTTGGGGGGGTCCAGATGGGTTCCCCCCTGCCAGTCATATCACCCCCCAAATGACCCCGCACCCTCAATTCATGGCCGCTCTGAGCGGCATCTCTCCTTCCCCTCCCTCCCGCCTGCAGCTTCTCCCTGCACTGATCTCAGTGATCTGTCAGGCTGGGGAGCGGTGAGGGGGTGAGCAGTGCTGGGGGGAGCAGTGCGGGTGGTGGTGAAGTAGGGGCTTGAGGGGGCTTAGTAAACATGTTTACTAAACTCCCCCCTGTAGAAGAGACCACTGACACTGACAGCTGATATATTGTAACCACGAGTGTCACAATGTATCAGACTGAATGAATGGAATCTCTATACAGATTTTCCATATATTCAAGTAAAGTTATACAGAGAAAAGGGACTATCTTCAGTCCCTTTCTCTGTCTCAAAAAAAAAAAGCGATATGGGGGTCTGTTTAAAAAAAAACCCAAAAAAACACAAACGTAGTAAGACCCCCCCAGGTCCACCCGCACTCACCCCTCCATGGTGACGATCCCCGCACTCACCCCTCCACGGATACCTCAGCTTCTCCTCCCGGCCAACCTGATCCATTCTGATTGGCCAGGAGGAGAAGCCAGAAAACGATAGCGAATATTAATTTGCTATTGTCACAAGTGGGTGAGTTCAGGGTGCAACGCTCTGCGTCCCGAGCCCAAAGTTTTTCAAGCCAATTAGAGGCTCAGGCTCTAATCATGTGGCTTGGAAAAAAAAATAACTCATACAAACCTATGAGTCCGTAGCCCTGCAGGGGGGCGCCGTTCCTAATATATTGGCCGCTCCTGGTAAGACCCCTTTCACATGGAGTGGACTCTGTCAAACAGATCCGCCTGCTCAGCGGGGGATCTGTCTGCTGATCCCCGTTGAGCAGGCGGAAGACAGGTCCGCGTCCGCTCCGCTGATGCAGAGCGGACATTGACACAACTCGCTATTCTCTATGGGATGGTCGGATGGAAAGTTCACCCGGATACCATCCGATGCAATCTGCTAGATGGACGGGGAATGGAACCCCATCCGTCTGTTTTTAGCGGACCGGATCGGATGCTGGTGGGTGAAAGGGACCTAAGGCTTTGTTCACTCAGGGCATACACAGCGTACCTTTACAGGGGTGCACGGCATCTTTGTGCCCGCAGTCCCATTGATGTAATTTGGGATGTAGCACCTACACAAACAGAGCCTTTGCTCCCAATTTTACATCCCCGTAGGTCCGCATGCATGTCCCTGAGCTCACACTGTCTGCGTTCGGGGTGGTGTACCCACACGGATGTCAGATTGGGAACAGCAGCTATGCCTATGCAGCCGTTGCATCCCAATTGACATAAATGGGACTGCCTGTAAAAGGATGCATGGAACACCTGTGCGGGTAAACATGGCCTCCCATGCGCATACACTTTAGTATGCTACATGTGAATCATGCTTTAGTACTAATTTAGCAGAAATTTTGTTAGTTGCATTGTGTTTTTATATGCAATATTAATGATTTTAGTGTATTTTTTGTGAAAAAAGCAATATGAACATTTGCGCAATTATCGTGGGGCCCAAAACAACAGTAGTACTTTTTTTTTTTTTTATTCTACAGGTCATGTGCTTTCTAGTTTGAGGGGACTTTTCCAATTCGGAAAGCTGTAAGTGAAAAATTAAAACTTTTTTTGAGAAATATTTGGGTGTGTTCGCTTTTCACCATTTTGCAAAAAGGCGCAATTTAAAATTTACAAATATTTGTTATTTATTAACTTCATACAGGTTAAGCTTTTATATTTAGTAGGGATTTATCAGGGATTTTGTAAAATTAGCTGTGTTTTTATCTGCTAATAATGGTTTAGTGTATTTTTTGTGAATATATTGGTTCAATAAACATCTTTTTTTTTTTTTATTCTAAAGGTCATATGGTTTCAGAAAATATGTTTTTGGGGGTCTTTCACAAATTCTGAAAGCTATAAGGAAAAAAATGAAAACCTTCTGATTTTTTGAGAAATTTGGATATTTAAATTTTTGCGTACATTCGATTTTTACCATTTTGCAAAAAGACGCAATGTAAAAGTTACAAATATTTGTTATTTATTAATTCAATAGAGGTTAAGCGTTTATATTTAGCAGGATCTTTGTAAAATTTGCTGTGTTTTTATCTGCTAATAATGGTTTTAGTGTATTTTTTGCAAACATATTGGTTTGATAAACATTTGCGCAAGTACCACGGGGTCTAAAAAATCAGTAGCACCTTCTTTTTATTTTACTGATCATGTGTTTTCAAAAAATATGTGGTTTTGGGGGGTCTTTCACAAATCCTGAAAGCTACAAGTGAAAAATAAAAAAAAGCAAAGGAAAAATTGCAAAAATGGTCTGGCCACCTGAGTGTACAAAATGAAGCACAGGGCCTGGCAGCGAAAGGGTTAAAGGGAAACCTGGGTCTGGGACGATGCACACAACTGACTTGATAAAATTAACATCAGATGCCCCTCTTCACATCAGAGTCAGATTGCCTCCATCACCTAAAAGTCTGCCTTGTACATCTGAGGCCCCCTATACGTAAGAGCCCCATTAAAATCAAAATGCCCCCATGATAGAAGTGTCCCCCATCAGTACTGAGTCTCCATTTGGATCACAATGCCTCACATTCATCTCTGATCCATGGCAAACTAGGTCTTGTGCTCACAGAACCCAAAAGACACTCTGAGAAAAACTGATCTAGAAAATAATTGCCTATCCCAGAGTTTAGTTTTAAGTGAGACAATTTGGAAAAAAGCAGTTCACTTTCCACTGCAGTTAAAAATGTTTTTTTTTTTACCCTTTAGGTAAGTTATATTCCTACACACATTTAAGCTACCGATCTTGCCTTATAGATTTGCTGTTTTATGGAAAAGAAGAATACACCAGGAGAAGTAAATACCAAGCACTGTACACAGCGCTTTTTGTTTGGAAATTCTGTGGAATTACTGCCTTTGTTGGTTAAAACAACAATCAGATGCTCTAATCATAGCTGTGATACAGTTTTAAAATGAAAAGTCAAACTAGTAAATCTACTATGCAAGTTGGATCTAATCCTTCATGTGTACAAAAATGAAAAAGCATAGTAACGTGTGTTCACTTTAGAACCACTGGGAGAGATTTCTGGCAGGGCCTGGCTTTAAAGTACAACTAAAGGCTCCTGTGTGACAATTTAGGCAAGTCCTTAATCCAGTTATTGTATGATGCACAAGCCTCATAAAGTAAACACAGGACTTCATTTGTCTTCCCAGAATGAGCTGAGTTTTCTTTCCTTTTTTAAATTTAAAAGTATATTTAATTGGCATATTGGGTGTAACAATGATGCACATAGTAAATACTATTTCATATACACACACACACACACATACATGGTGTGGACCTCATAAATACAAACACATATCAATTTGACGGCATAAAGAATTGACAAAAAAATGTAGTATGGATAAAAAATAAATGCAAATTCATATATATACATGTCATCTAACCGGCAGTATGATCGTTTTTGGTTGTATATGAGGAGTCTAGATAGGATGCATTCTCATGCCTGTTAATAGTAACCTAAGAGCCTGGCGCATTTCGTG
Organism: Lithobates sylvaticus; assembly: GCA_028564925.1. Classification (NCBI taxonomy): domain Eukaryota; kingdom Metazoa; phylum Chordata; class Amphibia; order Anura; family Ranidae; genus Lithobates; species Lithobates sylvaticus. The sequence continues at coordinate 137,677,506 of CM053030.1, read as the reverse complement.
TATGTAAACACTTCCTCAGGGGCAGATGCTCAAATTTAATCTACAATAAACAAAATAGGATTAATCTAGTGGTGCACTAGCCAAAACAGGAAACAGTTGCCAATCCTGATTACTTGCATGGAGTGGAATGCAATGGTATATAGTAGACGTGGGGCCAGTACCAGAGAATTGTCTCTCCAGGGAGCTGAGGTGTACTGAAGCAGCATACAAGCAAGGCACACACAGAGCACCCCCAGAACACAGATTGACGCTCTTCATGGTAAAACGGAAATGGTGGATACAAGTGATAACTGCCAAGGAGTCTGCCTGGATAAAAAGTAATATCTATAAACTGAATAGTCTCAGTGAGAAATTGAATAAGAGTAGCCAAGTGAGAATTATAAAAGGGTGAAATCCCTATGAGTGAAGTGATGATTGTGAACCAAAAAAAAAAAAACGAAATATGAAAGTGTAAGTAAAATAAAAAGAAGATATATGCAGAACCATCCGAGGTAGTACCAGGTTGCCAAAAAGCATCCAAGAGAGTGATTGACTAACTAAACAATAGGGTAGGACGGTGGGGCACGTTCACCTCCATCTTAGCTGACACAGCTGGGGCACATGGGCGTCGATCTTGTGTGGTGTTCACCGCCCAGGCCAGGGGTGCATTCTCATGCCTGTTAATAGGAACCTATCTAGACTCATCATCTACAACCAAAAACAATCATACTGTCTTCCATACCATTTACCACACTGCATAGTGCCGGTTAAACGACATGCGTATATATATATATATATATATATATATATATATATATATAATGAATTTGCATTATTTTTTTATCCATACAAAATTTTTGTCACTTCTATATGACGTCAAATTCATATGTATATGTATTTATGAGGTCCACATCGTGTGTGTGTGTATGTGTATATATATATATATATATATATATATATATCTATCTATCTATCTTTCAAATTACTTCACCCCCACGAATCAATAGCCTCATTTAAAGTCCCATTTTTCCTTTCTCTCTTGCAGCAGAACTAGGTGTGGCCAGCTGCTGACTGACAGCAATGACAATGCTAATGGCCACGCTGTCTGCAACACTTTCATGTCACTGTAGCGCAAGCAGGTACAGCCTACATGAAAGTGCCACCTTTGCTCTGAATTCAGCAGCAGTATGGCCACAAGATTTCAGGAAACTTCTTTTAGTGGGCTTCACTGGCAGCTAAACAGGTAGTTGTGGGTAACTGTAAATATTGATGCATTTCAAATTAAGTGCATTAAAAGGGCACTACCCATATATGGCAAAGTATCTGCTGATAGCTTCTCCCCCAGCAAGTTAGACTGATCCATGCTCTCGACCCTCCTCCCCACAGCAAGAGTCCATCTTGCTTATGCTCCTGTGTTGAAAGGAATTGGAGAACACCCAGATTCCCCCACACGTAAGAAAATGTTTAGGACTAATTATTACCTGCCTGAACACTGCCACTGGATGAGATCACATGTTCCCCCATACCCAGATGCCCTAATCTTTTAGAGTGTCAGAGAGAAGGTGCCAACAGGTAAAAAAAAAGACACCATCTAGTTTTAGCCGACAGAAAAAACAAATAGCCTCCATATACACAATCTTATACCCCTAGTTGATCCAGAGTAAGGCAAAAAAACTAAATAATAAAGCATGATTTGATTTGCACTAGAAGGGGAAAAATAATTCCTTTGTTTGCCGAAGATGCAATTGTATGTTCCCTGGTTCAACTACCCCTGGTGTTATTGCCTATAAATGTTAGTATCCAGTTATATTTTGTGCATTTAGGAATGGATCCAACTCTTTTTGAAAACAATCTATTGAGATGGCCAGAACTAGTTCTTGATGGAGTTTATTCCACATTTTCACATGTTTAACTAATCGTATGTAAAGGGTGCCTCCTTGTCCTCTAATGAGCTGAAAGTGAATAATTCATCACCACGTTCACTATGAGGACCACCTATGTATTTATTCTTGGTGGTGCTTCCCCCCCCCCCCCCCCTCCCACCATACCCCCCCCCCCCTCCCCCCTTTCCCCCCCCCCCTTCCCCCCCCCTCCCCCCCCCCCCCCCCCCATCCCCTTTCCCCCCTCCCCCACCCCCCTTTCTGCCCCTCCCCCCCCTTACCCCCCCTCGCTCTTCCCCCCCCCCCCCCCACTCAATCACATCTTCTCAAGAGAGAATCAATTCAGTTTAATCCTTTTTTGTTATGCCTCTTATCAGTTTGTTTGCACTTCTCAGCTTTCTCCTTTTTGTGAACAGGTGCCCAAAACAGAACTGCACATTTCAGATCAGGTCTTACTAAACACTTCTACAGGGGCACATTTTTCTCTCTCTTCCACACCTTATGATAAATATTGCTTTAGAAACTGCAGCTTGGCATTAAGTCTATGATCTACCAGAACACTCAGATCCTTCTCGGCCATTGACTCCCCCAGCTGTTCTTCTCTTAGTATGTATGATGAATGCATGTTTTTAGCCCCCAAGTAGTTAAAGCGGAACTTCACCCAAAAGGGGAAGTTATGTTCTTCTTCCTCCTCCCGCTATCCTCTTTCACATTTGGTACTTATTTTTTTGTAGTGTGAGAGGGTGCTTGGTTTTGACAAGTACCTGCTCCCACTTCCGGCCATATCGCCACAGCGATCCAAGTGGAAGTTGTCCCCTCCTTTGCCCCGCAGGCCTCTGGGAGGCATCACAGGTCCCAGAAAGCTGCAGGACCATTCAGTTAGCGCAGCACGGCTTATGCAAGCGCAGTAAGCATTCACAGCCACCTGCCCACAGTTAATATGCCGGGGACTGAACAACGGTGAAGAAACTGGTCGGCTGAGGACAGCGTTGGATCCCTGGGCAGGTGAGTGTTTATTAAAAGTTAGCAGCTACAGTTTAAGACAGATCTGCACAGACAATCTTTGATTGTAAAAACTGCCTACCAACAGAATTTTGTTGCCAACATTTGAATATGTAGGCATTTTTTGAAGGTCATGTCTTGCCGAAGATTAAAATGAGAAGGTCATTTTATGAACATTACATTAAAGCAGCCATATTTATAAAAGTAAAAGCCATACTCCCTAGTGGTTTAATGTTTTATTTATATGTTCTGATGTCCTGGTAATGTGAAGTTGCACACCTTATTAAAAACTTTGGTTCATTGCTTCAAGCTGAACTCCAGGCACACATTTTTCCAGCTCTGAATTTATTATTCAATCAAAAATGTTATATTGTTTTCATTCAATTAGCGTACCTGAATTTTACCTGTTATTAGCCACTTGCAATCCCTGTACAGCCTTGCTTAGACTTGAAGAGGAAGAAGCAGCACAAGAAGTGCTGCAGTGCAAGGAGCATGCTGACGAGGAGAAGCAGTCTGCCACTTTTTCCTTCTACTGTTCAGTGACAAGACATGTAAGTGTTACTGAACTACAGCAAAGGAAAATCAGAGATAAGCAGCAGAGATAAATCACTTCCTATACAGTGTGTATTCCACCTGTGTATTTATCATTTTGCTTGGAGTTCAGCTTTGGAATAATGGTGTAAACTCATATACACATCTATGAATTACATAGATTTAACCCTTTCTCTGTCACCAACATAACTATTACCTTATTGGCAGCAACAATTTTCTTCCGACCGTCTGGTTTCTTGTACAGTAGAAGTGATTGCTTCTACTTGCTGAGGAAGGTGCAGCTGCATATCAATCCCCTTGTGTTAGCAATAAATGTAAGATTAAAAGAAAAAAAATTAGAAAAATTAAAGTTTAATAAAAACAAAAAAACACAGGAAAGCTTTGAAAAAAGCCCCCTACCCCAATGTACATGCACAAAAATAAAGACACGTTTTAGGTGCACATTCATACAAACACAATTGCGTCATACATATTAGATATCATGTGAATACTGGATTGCATATAATGCTATCACCATCATTCATGGTTAAAACTAAACTTATGATATGTAAAAGCTTTTCAAAGTGCCACCTATGCCCAGTTTTGAAGCTTGACATATTTAGTATCTATTTTCTCAATGCAACCTTATCTTTAATATTTCACCAAAAATTGGGGATTATATTGTGTTTGTGTGCACAAAATGTAAGTGTATTTTGTACTGAAAATATAGACAGTGCCACAATTATTGTGTGATACAAAAAATTGCAACTGCCACCATTTTATTCTAGAGGGTCTCTGCTTTCAGGAAATATATCGTGTTGTCTTAAGGAATCTTCAATCCTAAAATGTGCACTTTTAAACAAATGGCTCTGGTCAAGTACTGAAGCATATACATATTTCTGTACGACTGTATTGAATTGTACCATTTTAACTTGTTCATGCCTCAGTTTACTTGAATTTTTCAAGAAGTGCATGAATAAGAATGAATGGTAGCACATTTGAAATTCATGTTAAAATGCACATAAATTTGTTTGTAGAACTGCACAGAAAGGTTCTCTCCCCCTAGACTACGCATGTTGAAACATGAAAATTGTGCATAAAACCTCCATTTTATGCATGAAGGTAAAAGAAACCACTTCTCTGCAGCAGTCCCCCCCCCCCCCCAAATACCTATCTGAGCCCCATCCCAATGCAGCAATGTTCTCTCCCTCCTCATTGGCTGAGATAACAGTGGAAGCCATTGGCTCCAGCTATTAACAATCACAGCCAGTGTGCCAATGAAAAAAGAGTGGGGGGCAGGACCGAGCCACGGCTGTGTGTAAATAGACAATCAGAGCACCAGCTCGGGAGCGAGCCTGCTCGGGTGCAACCACAGCAAGCAGCTGGAGGGAGGGGCCAGGAGCGCCTACGGGGGACCCAAAAAGAGGAGGATCGGGGCTGCTCTTTACAAAATCATTAACATGTTTGTTTTTTGTTTTTTTTATGCATTTACATTCACTTTTAAATCACATGGTTTTTAAATGCAGAAGCATTACCAGGCTTAAGGTGTTTGAACTATTGTTCCTCCTTTGGCCAATAAGTGAGCTAGAAATTGTTTGGTGATGTTAAAATGCATGATTTAAAAAATTCAATATTTTTTGTCAAGAAAATGTCAAGAATACTGATTGTTAATGTGTAACTATTTCAGGGCTCTAACTCAATATACTTCAAGAAGGGCACATAAACATTTAACATTTAAATAATTCTTGGGACCATTTAATCTTTATCGTAGAAAAGTGATTTGAGATCTTCTGCAGCACTTGTAAAATGTGAAAATGGAGGCCCTCTTCTAGAAGTGCTCAAGCACTTTTAAATGAGGAAATTCCATGCATTTTCTACTGACAGATAACCCTGACGAGTAGTTGTCTACTGACGTCAAATGTGGAGGATGGAGAGCAGCATTCTTAACTGCGCTAAACCCAGGAGCCCAGTCCAAGAATTCTGACACATCCCAGCTTGACTCTGACTGGGGCTGCAGCCTGACATTTTAGCTCACCCGGTGGCCAGGAATCCGGAAGATATGCTAGCTTTTATATCTTTTTAGCTATGAAGGGTAGATGGGGAGTGAGCAGAGTGTAATTTACGGGTGAAAAGCAATATATCGTTAAACATATTAGTCTACATTAACCTACTCATTGCCAGATTATGAGAAGTGGAGGTTTGCTGTTCTTCCTGCTTCCTCGTAGTATACTTTGACATGAATAATAAGATAGGAATGTTCCTTAGATAAATTGCTTGTCTATAAAGAGTCAGCTTCTCGGAATTACTTTTTCTTTTAAAGTTATAGCTTTATATAAAACCTTTATCTGTTTTGCAGATTGCCCTTCTTTAATGTTTTTGCATTCACTTCTGCAACCATCTACATTGTGTGCTTATTGATAAAGGGAAAACTGAACAATTGCTATGGGTTATTGGACTGGGCGCATTCATTCTTCTAGATTTAAAATGCCCAATCCTGCTAAAATGTTCAGCTATTTTTTAATATAGCTAAAAATATGTCAAGCATAGATCTGTATCGGGAGAATTATTTAGTACTTTTACCAGTGCTGTATTATGCTTTTATAGTCTTCTGTAATGGTTTTTGTTACCTTATCTATATGTTAGCTTTGCTTCACTCTGTGCAACTCCTGCAAGTGTTTATATTTTACCAGCTGCTCTACTGCTGCATGTTTCTACCATTGTTCAGTTCAGTATTATCCTTTGATCTCTCATCTCCCTTTCTGCCATGTTGAGTGTCATGTTTGAGACTTTGAATGTGGGATTGTGAAGAATTAGTTAAATCTGATTGGATTCCTTAAGAACAGCTACACCACATTCACACATGTGCAACTTGTCATGCAACTTTGGACAACAAAGTTGCATGACAAGTTTTTCCCCATGCTTTCCAATGATAACCATTGATATATATGCAACTTAACCACTACACCACTGTGCTGCGACTAACACTTTCACCTAGCAGCAAATCCCGACCACGACACCTTCTGCATGGAGTTTGCAAGTTCTCCCTGTGCCTGTGTGGGTTTCCTCTGGGTACTCTGGTTTCCTCCCACACTCCAAAGACATGCTGGTAGGTTAATTAGATCCTGTCAATAAAATTGGCCAAATATGTGTATGTTGTATGTGTTTGTAAGCGTGTCGGGACCCCACAGAACAAGGACCGCACTATACCACAGATGGACACCAGTGGCAAAAGCGCCCTGAGGCGATTCAGTTTGCATAGGTAGCGCTATACAAGTCATTCATTCATTCACAGCGACTTCCAATGATAACCATTCATATATGTGTGACTTAGTCTCATTGACTTCAAAGTAGTTCATGCACTACTTTGGTCTGACTTCCATGCAACTTGAGGGCCGTAGGCTTCAATGTTAACCCTCAAAAGTTGCATGGAAGTCATACCTGAATTTTTTACATGCAACAGTGGGTCTGATATTGCAGAGGGACAAGCCACATCAAAGTCACACCCATCCAAAGTTGCACCAAAGTCGCAAGATTTAGGAGTTGTACAAGTGTGAATAGAGCTTTAACATAGAATGAAGTATTAATGTAATCCAGATGAATTGCATCAAACAAATTACCCCCCCCCCCCCCCCAGAAATCTTGTTAAGGATTAATTATCAGTTTGTAGGAATTGTAGTTCTGGCAGTGAAGGAGCAGAGCCTCCTACTACCAGGAGGAATGGACTCTCATACATTTTTGCCATTCATCGAGCAATGCTTCAGTGGAGAGCTGGGAGAGTTCCAGGCAAGGCTAGGTTCACACCTAGTTATGAAAAAAATATTTTTTAGTACAAAATTTATTGAAAAACATATATAGTTAAACAGAAAACATATAATACATACATAACACCAGTATTGACAAGAAAAGCAATATTGGGGCTAAAAGGTTGAGAACCCCGAAAGACTTCCCCTATGGGTATTACAGTACCACACAGTAATTCGCTAAACGTGGGGTCGGTGTATGTGTAGTATTGACACCATAGATTCCTCCCACTGGAGTGTGGACTTGCCCAAGGAGGGGATTGGTCGTCGGTTCCACCAATTAAAAGAAGAAGAAACTTGTGCTCGACATGTTTCGCGACACCTAGGTCGCTTCCTCAGGAGCTTATGTTCTAGTTTAGAAGAGACAATGTGTTACTTTATGTCACTTTTACATATCTGTATCATACAACTCAAATTACATTCAATATAAGCATTTACAGGAATAAAGATGAGGCTCACCTACTGATGCAGAGCCCTGACCAAGAGTCTCTCTACTCGCTAGCGCTGATGGACCCTCCAGATGTTTTAACGTAAGCCCCCCTAGGGAAAAGAGGGGGGAAGAGGGAAGAAGGACACCGTAGACCACCGAAAGACAGTGTCACAACCTCTAATGGGTAAGCCCACCGACGGTGAGGCCCTCGAGGTTGGTCACTGCTGTGCGGGGATAAAGTTATGGGGACATAAATGGTAACTAGTGATACAAAGCAAAGATGAAAAGGGGCAAAGCAAGGAAGTAATGGTAAACAAAAGATAGATGTATTAGAGCATCTTATATTGAGTGTTCATTGAAAAGAGTAGCCTCTCTACGTGTACTCCAAAATACTTACAGAGGTAGGCATGCGTAAGAAGTATGCTGGGTGACTTATCGCTTCAGTCTGCAGGAGACCCAAAACTTGATACTCAGATATAAGAGTCCACACTGGGGGGATATATAGATATGAGAGAGTACTTATATGTTCTCTATAATGCATATATAGTTGGTGTTCTCGTTAAATCTAAGGCCAGCCTAAAAAAAGAGAGGCCTGGTAGTATGGCCAAGGGGGAGAGGATATATCTCCTAGAGGTCACGACTTAAACATAAATGAATAGATTGACAAGTGTACTTAGGGTTTATTTAAATGGTAATGGTAAAAAATAGTATTGCTATTTGCCCCCTTAAAGTAATGGACCCCCTGAGCATCAAGATAAGTAAAGGGCACTATACCTTGCAGAGTGAGCGGAGTAGAGTAGTATGTATCCAGCGAAAAAGATAGTGCGGCTGCCTGGCAGGTGTATGGCCGCCGCTCTCACAGGGCATCTGTGAGAAGCAGCAGCCAAACGACCGCTACTTATGTCCCGTTCGGATGACGTCAGAACGCGTCCGACGTCTATCCGAACCAGCCGAAAGCGTCATCATCAAGGCCGTGGGGTGCGCGCGCATCACATACTGCGTTGCGCTCCACACGGCGTAGATGGCGTAGCGGAGGACGTTGCTTAGCAACGTCGTCCTAGCCGCACAGCACCGCAGGCCTGCGCCCAATGGGTTCCCGATGACAACGGGGGACCAGGGCAGCACAGACCGGGGGTGCCTGCGGCTCGGGCGGCTGCATAACTTAGCCGCACGGGTGGTTGTGGGGTATCCGTCTCCAAGTGGTTGATGGAACAAGAAGTCCATCGCGCTAGGATAGGATGGAAAAAAAAGAACTGGGTGTACACATGGATAGTGTACATATAGATGAATGTTAATGAATAAAAAGGGGAGGACTGATGGGGGACAGTGCATCAGGGAGTTGCCTCATATTTTTTGTATAAAAAGGAGTATAGACATACAATCAGATACAGGAAAATACAGTACCACAACAGGCAATGGAAAACATCACTTGTATTCGTAAATAAGATTTACAGTGAGTCTACAGAGCTGCACTTAGTGCGGAAGCTAATGTTATTCTCTAAGGTGAATCGCACTATTCAGGAACGGGATAAAGAAAGGGGGAAAGAGAATGATATAAGGGAAGGGCAGAGGGACGGGGGGAGGGGAAAGGGGAAGGGAATGGGGACTAGAAGGGGAAGGAAGTTGCGTGAAAAAACATGAATGAAATTGATTAAATCATCTCTGAATGTTCCCCCCCGCCGGGTACCAAAAAGGGGACATCCCCCGTCCACGTACTCAGAGGAAAGGGCGGTAGGATATCATCTCATTGATACCAGGCGGGGTGGTGGCCTCCAAACGCTCGATCCAATATGTTTCACTTTGTAAGATTTTTTTTGTCCCAATTTCCACCTCTGGGATCTGGTTTGACCACTTCTAAAACCATAAACGTAATCATAGTAATATCGAATTTATGATATAATCCCAGGTGTCTGCTCACGGGGGTTAGCATTTTGGCCCATTGTGAATAAAAAAGATGATCATAGATTCTCTTTTTGAGGGGACGTATGGTTTTGCCCACATAAAAGGCTCCACACCTACAATTCATAAGATATACTACCCCTGGGGTGTCGCACGTGGCATTGAATCGAGGAGAAAATTTCTTTCCGTTGGGTAGAATAAAAGTGGTGCCCACCTGTATATGTGGGCAATAAGCACAATGACCACATATATACATACCCCTGGCTAGGTCATCAGTTTGGTCTATTGGCTGGTAAAGACTGGCCGTGAGTTTATCTCCCAGGGATGGTGCCTTTCTGAAAACGATTTCCGGTGTGGTGCGGACGTATTGGCGAAGCACTGGGTCCTCACTGAGGAAGTGCCAGTGCCTCGCCATACATGCGCGAAGTTGCGGGTGTTGAGCCGAATAGCGTGTGATGAATTTGGTTGTTTGTTGTTCTTCTATGGTTTTAGGTTTGGGCTTTGGAAAAATTAGCTGGGTTCTGTCTAGGCCTAGTGCTTTATTATAGGCTCGTCTTAGGAGGCTTTTACTGTACCCCCGTTCGCTAAGGCGAATCCGTAGTTCCCTTGCTTGATATACGAATTGGTCATCATACGTGCAGTTTCGCCTAAGGCGGAGATACTGTGCGTACGGGATGCTATGCACCAGGGATTTGGGATGGCCACTTTCCGCATCTTTTCAATGAACACTCAATATAAGATGCTCTAATACATCTATCTTTTGTTTACCATTACTTCCTTGCTTTGCCCCTTTTCATCTTTGCTTTGTATCACTAGTTACCATTTATGTCCCCATAACTTTATCCCCGCACAGCAGTGACCAACCTCGAGGGCCTCACCGTCGGTGGGCTTACCCATTAGAGGTTGTGACACTGTCTTTCGGTGGTCTACGGTGTCCTTCTTCCCTCTTCCCCCCTCTTTTCCCTAGGGGGGCTTACGTTAAAACATCTGGAGGGTCCATCAGCGCTAGCGAGTAGAGAGACTCTTGGTCAGGGCTCTGCATCAGTAGGTGAGCCTCATCTTTATTCCTGTAAATGCTTATATTGAATGTAATTTGAGTTGTATGATACAGATATGTAAAAGTGACATAAAGTAACACATTGTCTCTTCTAAACTAGAACATAAGCTCCTGAGGAAGCGACCTAGGTGTCGCGAAACATGTCGAGCACAAGTTTCTTCTTCTTTTAATTGGTGGAACCGACGACCAATCCCCTCCTTGGGCAAGTCCACACTCCAGTGGGAGGAATCTATGGTGTCAATACTACACATACACCGACCCCACGTTTAGCGAATTACTGTGTGGTACTGTAATACCCATAGGGGAAGTCTTTCGGGGTTCTCAACCTTTTAGCCCCAATATTGCTTTTCTTGTCAATACTGGTGTTATGTATGTATTATATGTTTTCTGTTTAACTATATATGTTTTTCAATAAATTTTGTACTAAAAAATATTTTTTTCATAACAAAGTGCCTATAAAGTCCATTCTTCTTTCCTTTCTCTATTATGGAAAAGGGCAATAATTTTTTGACAATATGTAGGATGTGGCACTCACATATTTGATAGGTGTTTTTAGATTGCCACCTGGGGACGCAGCAATTCTTCTCTTGATCTAGGTTCACACCTATGCGTTTTGCAGTGCATTTTCAGTTTTGCAGAAACACACTACAGTCCATTTAACACGATTTCCTATGGGTCACGTTCACATCTCTGCATTTTCAACTGGTACATTTTTTGGAATAAGTCAGGAACTTTTTGGCTCACGGCAGGTTGTGTTTTAGTTCCATAGACTTTAATGTATGTGCAGCAGAAACACATCAAAAACATTTCTCCTGCATGACAACAGACCCATCCCAAAAAAACAAAACGCCTCAAAAACTCATTCGAATCATGTAAAAAACGCATGTAAAAACGCAAATCACTCCAGGAAAATGCATCAACCAATCAAAAAAAGTTTTGAAAACTAAAAAAAAAGTTTTTCTTTGTTTCTGTTATAAAATTTTGCAAATAATTGTTCTGCAAGAATTTAGTCCACAATGTATTTTTCTACATTTCTTTGCTGAAAATAACCCAAATCAGTGTATATTAATTAGTCTGTAGAAAAGTTGGAGTCCACAAACTATGGTATATAGCTGAAAAGTGATCAATCCTAACTGACTGCCTATCTCAATTTGTGAAGCCCTAAGATGCCAGGACAGTACAAATACCCCCAAAATTACCCCTTTTTGGAAAGTTGTCAGTCCAAGGTATTCAGTAAGAAGCATGGCAGGTTTTTTGAAGTTGTAATTTTTTGGAAAATGAAGAAATAATAAAAATAAAAAATACAATTGCCGTACAAGTGCAGTACAACGTCGTCCTATAACTGCTGTGGCGGGTTATCAAGGACACTGATTTTTTTTTTTTAATGATTTTTTTTATTTTAAATACTGTGACCAGAGCAATATAATGTTATCATAGTAACATTGTACTACTCTGGGGAAGTGATGAGTATTTCATTTTTTCTTTTTTTTTCTTTACACATTATGTTTGCTTATAGCAGTGAGCTACATTTCTAGAAGCAAGCATTTAACTGATTGGAACTGAATTGTTGTTTTTTTTTTTTTTATATAATCTTTTTTTTTAAGTTTTCAACAGTACAAATCAGAAATAAAATAAAACATAGAAAAGAAAAAAGTAGTCATCATCATCCATAATTCTGAAAGACAATATCGTTAAACAGTGAGCTATAATATCACTATATAAAACCAGTGACGGTCCTCCTATGTCCCGGACAATCGGTCCCTGTGGACACAGCCCCTCTCACAAAAGGAAGAGGCAGGAGGACCCTGTTAACTTCAAATAAGTTCCCTACCAACATGGAACTCACTACATATTTGTTACACTGACCAGAAATAATATGGAATCAAACTATTGTTCACTCAATGTGAACACGATCACACCTGGTTCGATGACTGATTTGACCTGGGGGGGGTTGATTCGCCAGGACAAGCTGTTTAAATTTGGGGTCAGCCAAGGCCAGCAATGCATTGTCCAAGCTGGAGGAAACTGTCCCTGAAATGTGGTCTTTCCAGGATGCCCAAGGGGAGTCAAATCTTTTCCGTGTATCCTTACAGGTGGCGAGCCATTCCTCTGCTTCCATGATCTCCCCCACCTTCCCAATCCACTCCGCTTCACTCGGAAGAAGCAAGCTTTTCCAATAAACAAGAATTGGGTATCTAGCCACATTGAGAAGGTGGGGCAGAGCATGTTGTTTATATTGTGATAGAGGCATGGGGGGGATGTAGAGAAGGAAGTGCCTCGGTAAGTCAGGGATGTCCACACCAATACCATCAGAGACATGCTTACTGACCATTGACCAAAAGGTTTCAGTATAGGACAATCCCACCATATGTGGAGAAGCATTTCTGTTACCCTCCAGCACAGATCAGAGGTCGAGGGAAAGATCCTGCCCAGGATCGCAGGCACCCAATACCACCGTGAAAGTATTTTATTATAATTCTCCTGAGTCTTGGAGTCCACTGAACTCGAGTGTGTTAGGCAACATAAGTGGTTCAGTTGTTCGTTCGTAAACTCACACTGGAGGTTGCGCTCCCATTCTTTGATGTAATGTGGTTTATGACTAGGCTTAGCCGCTTCTAGTAGTTTATAAAGGGCAGAGATCATGTGTGGCAGAGGGTCTTGTTCGGCCCATAAGCTTTCAAACTCCGTAAGAGTAGTTCTTAACGGCGACTCATGCTGCGAGGTGACAAAGTTAGCAAGCTGGCAGTGTCTCCAAAAATCAAAGGGGAAACTGCAATAGCGTTCCCTAATGGTGGTAAGCAGAACCAAAGTATGTCCTCACAGAAAACGTGCCAAGTTTTAAATGCCATCGCTTGCCCAAATTCCAAGAGAAGACAGCCGCTCACCGGGACGGAATCAGGGGAAGCCACCCACCGGGGCCAACAGCGAGGTTGGGGAGCCATTTTATCCCAAGCCTTCAGAGTGTGGACAGTCAATAGATACCCAATCTGTCTTCTTTTGGAACCCATGGAGCATATGACAGATTCTGACCTGCGATAACCTTCCCCATTTGCACCCACAGTTTAGAGCATGTGTGAAACCTCCAGTTGGGAATACGTTGTAGTGCAATTCCCTGGTAATATTGGGAAATGTTAGGTAGAACACTTTAATATTGCCATGGCTAGTCGCGGTTTCTTGCCTCTACACAAACCAAATGAAAAGGCTACGCAGCTCCCTAAAGAAGCGTGAGGGTAGAGGGATAGGCACCATCTGCGGGAGAAACAGTACACGGGTCAATATTGTAATTTTAATGATATTTGTACGGCCAACCCATGTAAAAGTCTCCTTATCCCATGACTTTAGGTCTAAACTGATTTTTTTTTAACCACTTTAAGACCAGCCTCGTTTTGGAGTTTAGGTGTTTACAAGTTTAAAACAGTTTTTTTTGCTAGAAAATTACTTGGAACCCCCAAACTTTATATATTGGTTTTTTTTTTTCTAACACCCTAGAAAATAAAATGGCAGTCATTGCAATACTTTTTTTCACAGCGGTTTTACAAACACACTTTTTTTGGAAAAAATTCACTTTTTTGAATAAAAAAAGAAGACAACAGTGAAGTTAGTCCAATTTTTTATAATGTTACACCGAGTAAATTGATACCCAACATCAAAATTGTGCCCGCTCGTGGAATGGCGTCAAACTTGTACCCTCAAAAATCTCTGTAGGCAACGTTTAAAAAATTCTACAGGTCCCATGTTTTGCGTTACAGAGGAGGTCTAGGGCTATAATAATTGCTCTCGCTCTACCGATCGCAGCGATACATCACATATGTGGTTTGACCACCGTTTTCATATGCGGGCGCTACTCACGTATGCGTTCGCTTCTGCACGCAAGGATGGGTCGCTTTAAAACATTTTTTTTTTCTTATTTATTTTACTTGATTTTATTTATTTTTACACTGTTTTAAAAAAAAAAAAAATTAGGTCACTTTTATTCCTATTACAAGGAATGTAAACATCCCTTGTAATAGAAAAAAAGCATGACAGGTCCTCTTAAATATGAGATCTAGGGTCAAAAAGTCCTCAGATCTTATAGTGCCTTTAAGACGTATTTTTAAGACGTTTTGACGTCGCTTCCGCCCTGCTATGGTATAGAGACGAGTGGGGGCCATCTTAGCCTCACTCGTCTCCATACCTAGCTAGGAAGAGGACCCTATCGCCTCCGCCGCTACCGACTGCTCTGGTAAGCAGGAGAGCGCCGGGAGGGGTGGGGGCACCTCTCCCGCCGCCGATAACGGTGATCTCGCGGCAAATCCGCCGCGGACACCACCATTATCGTAAATACGACCGGCGCCTGAAGAGATGGATATCTCGGTTGTGGCAGAAGCTGCTGCCGTTACCGAGATATCCCTCTTCAAAAAGGGACGTTCATCGTCGTTCGCTGGTCGTAAAGTGGTTAAGTAAAGGGATATAATTGTAAGTGTATAGAGTATCTAGGTTATCTGTGAGGTGTATACCAAGGTATCGCATAGAGGAGGACGCCCAGGTGAAGGGAAATGGCCCCTTCAAAGCGGAAGCCATAGCTGAAGGGACAGTAATTGGCAGAATTTCCAGTTTGGTATAATAAACCTGGAAATTGGACACCAAGCCGATAGTTCCTCCATCAGGTTTGGCATTGAGACAGTGGGGTCCACAATGTGGAAAAGGACGTCGTCCGCATAAGCATAAATCTTATGTTCCATGGGGCCTACAAAGACCCCTCTGATATTCGGATTATATCTTATTTTCCGTAACGGTGGCTCCAGGACTAGAGCAAATAATAGGGGCTAAAGTGGACACCCCTGTCTCATGCCATTCCGAATAGAGAACACTGAGGATAAACTCCCTGCTCACCCTAACCTGGGCCGTGGGGGATGTGTATAGCGCTGAAATCCAGCGCATCATATGCAAACCTAACCTTACCAGCACAGCATTAGGGAAATCCCAATCCACGTAATCAACAGCCTTCTCAGCGTCAGTTGAAAAAATCAAATAGAGAGGCAGATGATCGTGTGTACGGGCTCAATGAATGAGCTGGAGAGCTCTAATGGAGTTGTCTCTTGCCTCCCGACGGTAACTGGGGAGGGTATGAGATGTAAGCCAATGAGGCCCCCCTGCAAAAAGCGCCCATTAGTGGCAAGAGAATTTTAAAATGTACACAAAGGAGCCTGTAGTTGTGTAAAGAAATGCAAGTAGTAAGCCTTCGTGAAACCATCAGGTCCAGGGCTCTTTCCGTGAGGAAGAGATCTCACAGTAGACAACAACTCGGTGGGAGATATAGGAAGCTCGAAATTGATAAGCCTCAATGCGTGCTTGCTTCTGTGCAATTTCTTTAGGAGATGCAGTTAAATTTAGATCGTATAGGTAATAATATAACATAATAGTCGCAAAACATTGACGTGATTCTCGAGCTGTACTGCACAGGTTCCCCGGAAAAAGAGTGTAGCTTGTGGACATTCAATTTTTCCGGAGTGCCCGTGCCAACATCCTTCCACATTTATTGCCGTGCTCATAGTATTTGTGAGCCACATAGCACAACCGCAGGCTAATTTGTCGATCTAAGAGTTTAGAAATAAGTGCAGTAATTCTGTCAAGCGGCTCGCCGAAGTGTCCAAGGAGGGATCCGGACTGATGTTAAAATACCCCCCCCTCCCTAAAATTAGCCAAACTATCTAGTACTGTGTCGATAAAAGAGAGCTGTTGTGAGTTTGGGGCATATAACGTTGCAAATGTTTATACCTGTCGCATGAGATGGTCCCTTTCAAGAACACCCTTGAGAATCTGTATAATGATCAATGAATTGAAACGGGCAGTTCCTTATGGATAGCAATAGCTGTACCTCTGGATTTCGGTTTTGGGGAATTGCTAAGGTACCCCTGTGAAAAAAGGTGAGTAGGCAGTTTGGGAGTCGAGCTATCTGTAAAGTGTGTATCCTGCAGAAATTGTACCTGCGCCCTGAGTCGCTATAGTTTGAGCCATAACCTATGGCATTTATTTGGAGAGCATAAACCACAAACATTATATGGCACTACCTTAACCGTAGCCATGGCGGATCAGAGGCGGGGTGTCCAAGCGAAACCTATTGAAGAGTCGAACCAGGTGTGGACAACAACAGTTCCAAGTCCTAAAGATATGGAGAAAAAATAAACACATGAAAACATAAAAAAATAACATTAATAACCAATAGACCAGACAGAAGAAACAATAGGCCTCCTAAGGTCTAAAATCAACTGCATGCCTGACCCTGGAGGCCACCCAGGTGAAGCATGTTGCACCAAATGGGGGTTATACCCAAAAGAGGTATTCCTATGGGAGAAACGTGATCAGACATACACTGTCCAGTTTATGCCAGTTCCTCATAGAGTGCTAAGCTGTAACTACACAGGGATGTAATTGCGATGCTAAGGGCAGTACGAAATGGTAAGTAGGGACCATGACAGCCCAGTGGTCTCTCAGAAGAGGATCTGAAGAGGAGCACATCTTGTCGGCTTCATCAAATCAAAAGCAGTCACTTTTTGTAAGTCTAGGTGAACAAGGGGTCTCCTTCAGGCCGTAAAGACACTAGGAAGTTCAAGGGGGTACATTGCTTCATTCTTGAATCCTAAGACCTCTCATCTGCGGCACGTGAGGTACCCGGTGAAAAATGCCTACGGCCTCTGGAGAGCCGTTTAGGTCACACCTAAAGCCAGGGTTGTGATGCTGGTGGGGGGGACGATGACGACATTCAAGGAATGGCGTCAGTCTGGAAAATCCACAGGTTCCAATCCCAGTTGTGAGGGAGGTCATCTTTAGTGCGTAATGTTGCAGACCTGCCATCTCTTTCAGCTTGGAGGTTAAAGGGGAATCCCCAATGATGGGTAGCACCAGCTGCCCTCATAGCTTCTAGGAGAGGATGAAGTGCTCTGTGTTGCATCAGTGTGAGGCAAGACAAATCCTGGTAGAGAAATAAGCGGGCACCATCAAAATAAAAGAAAGGGGCGCTTATGCACACGTTGCCAAATTTCAAACAGTGGGTGGCCCTAACTGTTTGACAAAAATTGAATAATGGCTGAAAATTGTTATGTATTATGACAGCTGGCCCTAGCATACAATAGCCTGGCAGTGGGGATTCATCCATCCACACCATTTGTATGGATGGTGTAATCTGTTAGATTTATTTTGTTCACCCACAGGCTAAATGAAGGAAATCTATAGGTGTATGATCAGCATAAATTGGCACTAAAAATATCCTTATTCTTCAAAAATAACTCGTACGCATCCACTACTTTTTATTTTACGTTTTTATTTACCCTCTACATTTTCCTGTTTATTATGATAATTGAAAGTTAGAGTAAAAGAAAATCCCAAATTTTGAGTTGTCCCCAAAAAAGTAATAGATGGGAAATCTTCCAATGGGGATACTAGTTCTGGTGACCTTGACCCAATTCACCCAAGCAATTCCCTTAATTGGCAGGGATTGCCTCTCGCTTCCTTTTTGGCTACGGGAAAGGAAGAGAAGGGACATTTCTGCAATGGGACACAGATGGCGATAAAAAATCTGACAGGGGTTATAACCTTCTTTTGTGGTTTCCAAAATGAAAAAAAAAAAAAAAGGTTTTGACTTTAGTTCTACTTTAGTGGCCTTATAATCTATTTTTCATTAAATAGTTTTACAGTTTTTTTTTTTTTAAACTCTTTGTAATATCCTCTGTGAGCTCCTGAACCTCACCTTTTCGACTCTCACTTATACATTAGTTTTGAATGAGCATTAAATTGGTTGTAAACTAGAAAAAAAACCTGCAAGACAAAGGCATAATGAGCTAGTATGCATTGCATTTCTGCCCACACGGCTGCGTCATGTATTACACATGTGTGTAAATGAACTACAAGCCCTGACATCCTTTGCGGCTGTCGGCTTGTAGTTTTCAATAAACTACCACAACGCTTGTGGAGCTCCGTGGTAGTTCATTTACAGGCTCCAAAAAAAAAAAAAAAAACCTTTTTTTTTTACCTGGGGAAAAAAAGGTGCAAAAAAAAAAAAAAAAAAACTTTACGCTGGGTTCACACTTTTGAAAATTGGATGCAGGTTTCCTCTCATCCAATTCGCATGTCAAGAGATTGTGACCGGCTCTCAATGGAGCTGGTTCACACATCTCCGGAGCGAATTGCACAGGACACTGAATTCAGCCAAAAGTTCTGACCAAAATCAGAACAGGGATCCACCGGAACCCCTGCTGTGAGCCGCTGCGTAGTGCTGTGTGAAGCCAGCTTTAGTCACGGTCATGTGCATTGCTCTATGCACACTAAAAATCAGAAAGTCCCTAGTCCATCTCAGGAACTATCAGGAGAGGGAGGCGACATTCCTATATACAGTGGAACTGCAGAGAACGAAGGCTGAGAGTAAAAAGTACTTTTTTTGAGAATAACTTGAATTTTTTTTTTTTTAAACTAAAGGGCTCACTTTAAGGTACTAAAAAAAAAAGTTGCGAAAGAAATCCATGGACTGCTGTTGCTGACTTCCTTCTAAGTTGCCTAGATGTCTCTGGCTTTAGTACTTTCAGAGTTTGGCACCCATGGGGAAGGGAGCTCTTACTATTTACTTCTTTTTATTTGTTGCTTTCTGTGTTTATTGTCATAGCATTTAGAATGTACGTGAATTTTGCATCAAATGGATAATCTGTGGTTTTAGTACATATCATGAGCCTATTCTTGAGTATTTAAAGAAAAGCCCTTAAAAAAGCCAAGTTTTATGGACTGTGCAGAGGAAAAGAAAATGGAAAGTTTTTTTTTTTTTTTTCTTTTTTTTTTACGTGGACAGTCGGATGTGGAGGTTAATTCTTTTATTTTGGCAGCATGGGACAAGATGAGTGGTCCTGCAGGCCCTCTGCTGTTATATCACCAGGATTTAGTCCTGCTGGAGTCTGGAATTTCCAGAGGGCTCTGACTGAGGGGAGGGAGGAATGTTGTCCTGACGTCAGGAGCTGCTCCTGGGATTGTTTTGCATTTCTCTTCCTGGCAGTGATCAGGCAGCTTCCAGCAAGAATCAGAAACGCATTGCTTATGAGGGGGAGTAGGGAAAAAACGTAGAGGCTAAAAGAACAGTTTATTAAAGAAAGGAAAAGAAAGTTTTGTGGGGGAGGTACCTCTATTAAAACGTCAGACTGTAAATCCAAACCAGATGTCAGTACATTCTGATGCTGCACGAATGTTAAATGTGTTGGAATACTGGCCATCATCACTTTAATCTCCTTACTAAGTATTTAAAAACAGACTTAGCAGACAAAGACTTTTTTAAATGTTACTATTTTCCTGTAATAAAATGGAAAAAATTGTCCATTTCCTGGAGCGGACAGGATGCTTTTGAAATGATTTAAGTACTTTTTCAAAAACAAACACCTATTATTGTGGGCATCGAGTGGATATTTCTACCCCTTTTATGAACATGATAGGATTTTCTTGATTTTGCATGTTAATAAACATATTGGGGGAGATTTACTAAAACTGGAGTGCTCAGAATTTGGTGCAGCTGTGCATGGTAGCCAATAAGCTTCTAAACTCAGCTTGTTCAATTAAGTTTTAACAATAAGTTTTGGTTCACACTGGGATGGCTTCAAAGTCACCCGATTCTGAATCCGCCCCTCACAGCGCGACTTCAGCGTTGCTTGCAAGCAACTTCTGTAATAGAGGTCAATGCAAGCCACTCCGAAGTCGCCCCCCCCCCCCCCAAGTAGTACAGGAACCTTTTTCTATATCGAACTTGAGTCGCTCCGATTTTAGAATGGTTCCTCAGTGTGAACCGAGCCTAAAACCTGGAAGCTGATTGTTTGTTATGCAGAGCGGCACCAGATTTTGCACGCTCCAGTTTTAGGCTGGGTTCAAATATATGCGAATCGGATGCGTTTTAACTGCTTTCAATTCACATAAGGTGAATGTGACCAGTTCTACCGGCTAGCAAGTATCTGATGGGTTAACCTAAGTATGCAAGTTGTAATATAGTTTGATACTTTGTGCTCCCCGCTATACCATCACACACATGTGTTGATGAAGAGCTGTATTAAAAAGTCTGTTTTTTTTTTTATGGTCTAATTTTAAGACTATAGGGTTACATGCATCCACTTCACCTATTCTCGATAATTAATGTGCATTGTGTGTTTAAAAATAAAAGCAACATACGTGTTGGTACAATATCTTGGGAAGGTTTAAAGATGGACTTTTGTGCTTTTAATGGTGGGTCTTAAAGTCATTGATGTGGCTAGCAAGGGAGCGACTTCCTTATGAAAAGGAAAGTGGTTTGTTCAGGTTCTCATCACAGATGAGCTGCCGCTAGTGTCAGGATTGCTTGTCTTACATAAACGTTGGATTTGAATCCTGGGCCAAACGTGGAACAATTGCTTAAATCAATCATTAAGCTTTAGTTTTGTTTAAAAAGAGACAGTAAAATGTGCTATGTTAGAAATAAATAGCTGTAGGAAAGTAAAAATATATGCAATGCCTTTCGTTGGCTAATAATTCTGGGCACAGAAGATCAAAGCCGATTTAAACCCTTTATAACTCCCATGCTCATTTCCAGGTGTTGGTCCCACTGATTAGCCCATCTCTGCTCCTGAATGGAAATGCCAATTATCACCGCAACCGCACACCAATGTGAAGAGTGTTATTGGATCATAATTTAATAAAGCAGATATGCTAACATCAGTATGCAGTTGCCGTGACTGTATAAAATATATTTTGGGGTTTCCAAAGCGTGCTTCCAACTCTGTGCACTTATCTAAAACAAGTTTAAAGCAGCTACCCAAATAATTTAAAGTTATTGCCTCCATTTTTCTTATCCTAATTTATATGAACAAGGAATCTGGTAGCAACTGGTGATTTGCCCACTATTCAGTTTTCCTAAATCGGTTCCTACTTTTACTAGGTTGCATACGTTTAAAAGAGATGAAGCTGAACTATACTGCGGCAGAATGGCACGTACAGGCAAACTAATGTACCTGTACGTTGCCCTTTAAGAGGCGGCCGGCGGCAAGCTCCGTGAGTCGGGTCGCGGGTCCCGCAGACTCGATCACCACGGGGATACCCGCAACCGTCTCACGGAGAGGAAGAATGGGAAGATGCTAATGTAAAGCATCTCCCCGTTCTGCCTAGTGACAGTGTCACTGATCTCTGCTCCCTGTGATTGGGAGCAGAGATCAGTGACGTGCCACACGTAGCCACTCCCCCCAGAGTTAAACACACCCCAGGACACACTTAACCCCTTAACTGACCCCTAGTGGTTAACCCCTTCACTGCCAGTGTCATTTACACAGGAATCAGTGCATTTGTATAGCACTGATTGCTGTATAAATGACAGTGGTCCCAAAAATGTGTCAACAATGTCTGATGTGTCCGCCATACAGTCGCAGTCATGATAAAAATCACTGATCGCCGCCATTACTAGTTAAAAAAAAAAATATTAATAAAAATACCATAAAATTATCCCCATATTTTGTAAACGCTATAACTTTGGCACAAACCAATCAATAAACGCTTATTGCAATTTTTATTTTTTACCAAAAATATGTAGAAGAATACGTATCGGCCTAAACTGAGGAAAAAAAAATTTTTTTATATATTTTTGGGGGATATTTATTATAGCAAAATTGAAAAAATAATGCTTTTTTTTTTCAAAATTGTCGCTCTTTTTTTGTTTATAGCGCAAAAAATAAAAACCGCAGGGGGGATCAAATACCACCAATAGAAAGCTCTATTTGTGGGGAAAAAAGGATGTCAATTTTGTTTGGGAGCCACGTCGTACGACAGCGCGATAGTCAGTTAAAGCAACGCAGTGCCGAATCGCAAAAAGTGCTCAGGCAGGGGGTACATTCTTCTGGGGCTGAAGTGGTTAAAAATGTCCTTCCAGGTTTACAAGTCATCCTTTCTGGTTCGAGGGCTGTGGCTGTTTGACTGGCGAGCTGCGATGATGTCACTCCTGCGTATGGGCACAGGAGCCATGATCACGGAACAGTTCTCTGAAGGGATGGCATTCTCAGTATGTCATCCCTTCAGAGCACAGTGGGCATGCAGCGGTGATGTCACTGGCTGCAGAAATCATGTATTATGCTGCATATTAGAGAAAATTATTTGAATGCATTCTCTTTGGGTACCCCTCACAACAGTTCCCAGCTTTCTATTTGCCCATCTATCCATGTCTCTCAAATGTGATAGGCAAAGCTTGCATTGATGGCATATTTTATAT
This sequence comes from Lithobates sylvaticus, assembly GCA_028564925.1. Classification (NCBI taxonomy): domain Eukaryota; kingdom Metazoa; phylum Chordata; class Amphibia; order Anura; family Ranidae; genus Lithobates; species Lithobates sylvaticus. The sequence continues at coordinate 137,654,699 of CM053030.1, read as the reverse complement.
ATGATCCAACCTATTAATCTACTTAAGACTTATTAGTAGGTGATGAATAGAAGGAAGGAAAGTGAAGGTGTTGACCACAGTGACCAATCTAATTTTATAGTGACAATGATTGCCAATTCATGGGATGTAGATATTTGTAATCAAGTAATCTGTATTGTTGTGTTAAAAGCCATCATACAGCCTTATTAACTGAGAAATGGTCGTTTCTGATAAAGAAACAAACTGAAAATGCTTGGCAAATGATGATAAATATTCAGTGGTTAAGAGGTTTTTCCTGATTAAAACAAATACTATACATTGATATGTAATTGTTGTAGAAAAGAGACAGCTGGGTAGAAGAGATATGTAATTGGGACATCTGAGCTCACTTTTCTTGCTGAGTTTGCACAATCGTGACAACCCGAAACACTGATCTAATATATTGTAATTTACACATTGTCCTGGTGGCCATGGTTTTAGAAATATACAGTAAGGGGAAAATTCTACTATGGGAGAGTTGTCAACAGAGCAAGAGGTGAGGGTCAGTCCTCCAGTTGGGGCAATTGTTATGGTGACAACTGTGTAAGGTAGGGCATTGCCCTCAATTTGAGGTAAAAGGAAGTGAAGAGAAAAATCCCCAGTGACAGACACAGTTAAACATAAGCCAATGGGTTTTACCCATTCTCTACTCTGTCCACAACCACCTTGTGAAGTTTTGTTCTTACTGTCTGTCCCAGTAACAGAATGTGAAGGATAACCTCCTCAATGTGGACATGGCAGCAAAGGTCTGTCAGAGTTGTAACTCTTCAAAACTCTAGTAAAAAGAAAGGGTTGTTTGTCTTGACCCCCTATGGAATAATTCCCCCTCACTTTCTGTTCCAGTGATGGACTTAAAGTATTATATTACTATACAGGATTTATATAGCATCAGCAGTGTGCACAGCTTTTTACAATATAAATGGAGACAATACAGCAACGATACAATTAAATACAAGAGGGTTAGGAGGGCCCTGATCCTGGGAACTAATAGGGAGAGACTAGTGGGACAAAAGGTAAGAACTGTGAGGGTTGAAGTGATGGGGGAAATGGAAGATTCGGTTATTAGTTGAAGGCATTTTTTTCAGGGATCACCTACAAGTGGACAGAGTAGGAGATCCAGAGGATGGTAGAGGCTCTGGAGACGAGCATGGGAGGAGGAGCCAAGGAAACTACAGGGCAGGAAGTCTTGGGTGGTGCAGAGAGGATGGTTTGGGTGATATTTGGAGACAAGATTGGTGATATGGCTTGGGGAAGAGTTGTAAATGGATTTGCATGTTATGGTTAATGTATTTGAATTTTATTCATTGGGCAATGGGAAGCCAGTGGAGGAGGGATTGGCAGAGAGGGAGTGACGGACACTG